>OX451218.1:104370606-104827875 GCA_949628195.1 Phasia obesa | reverse complement strand
GATTTTTGTTACCAAAAACAAAAAAAAAAAAAAAATATCTAATAAAATTACATTGATAAGAGTTTAACTTACCAAATACCACAAAACCTCAAAATTTTAAAAGAAATTTAATACAAAAACAAGCTATAGGTATACATAACTACGTGTCATTTCAAGTCGGGTATTAATTTAAAATGACCTTAAGGTAAAACATAAAAAAGTTTTAGATTACAAAAATGTAAACATGTGTAAGTATCTAAAATACAATGTGTATATAAATACATATAGCATATGTATGTATAGATGCAACATACCTACAATCTTCTTAACTATATTTTCCTATAAATTTTGTTTAAATCTTGTTATAACCTTAAATATTCTACCTTTCACTTTGTGTAAGTGCCACGTACGGTAATAGTCCGTATCAATCGTACGTCAATTAGTTTGGTATTTGGTACTGTACACGCTTGCAGTTGTATATGCAACAACACACCGTGTTTATAATTGGTACACACGCGTGTTTTTGTGCACGTACTCCTTTCTCGTAGTGTAGCCAGCCATTTAGTTTTATCGGTTTTCTTTTTTATTTTCTAGTTTTATCATTTCTTTTCTTTTTAAACAAAATTTCCAGTAGGGATGCTAACAGAGGCTATTAGTCGAATGTTAAAAATAGAATTTATAATTAAAAGAAACTACAACTGGTTATTTTATTATTCGAATAATATTTTAGTTATAAGACCGCGACTTATTCTTAGAACTAAAAGTTTTCTCTTTTTGTTTGAAGTTCCGAAATTGAATTTGAAAAAATTAAATTCAGAAAGTTTTCGGGGTAAATTTATTTTGTCAAGGGACACTAGGTGCGATCTCGTACTATTTGGGAAAAGTTCGGTAAAACGAGAGAAAACAAAAATAAACTCTCTCCTAGAGACAAAAATGCCCAAAAGTACGGGAACACTGAAAACCAACTTTATATACCAAAACGTGATGTCAAAGTGTTTTGCATGCATTCGCACATAATAAAAATTAAAAACACAAATATTTTGTATACATGACACTTTTTTTCTAATCTTCTATGTAAAATTTTTTAAATAATAGTTTTTGTGAGCATAAAAACATTTATTTTTTTTAATATTGATTGTTTATTTTCAAAAATTTGATTGTTTCTTATTTTCACAATCAGCCCAAATAAAAAGTTTGGGCTGTTTCGTGCAAGCAGAAGAAGAATACTCTCTCTCAAAATTATTCTCTTTTACCCAATCTTGCAGTACGGAAACAGTTTTCGGTATATCCCGAGGGCTCCCAATGTTGAATACGGGATCGTACCTAATATATGGAGTTTATGGCATAATTGAAAATTCATATTTTTGATTTTTCGAAAATTGTGGGAATTTCTCAATGCAAATCTTTAATTTTTATACTCAATTATTTTTAATGAACTTTTAGGCCAGAATTCACTATCCTACACAATCGTACGATTCAATTACAAAAAAATCTGACAGAATTCTGTACTATTCAAAATGGCGATGTAGATGCTACACTATTATACAAAATGAGATTTTGCAACTCTGATCGCATGGAAAAAAAAACTATTTTATGAATTTTTTCAAAAGATTATAAAATCGTACAGATCTGTCAAAAAGTATGCCACACACATACATACACTTTTAATCCACACTATCATATGTTTTGAGCATACATGCAATTTTTGACAAATCGTACGACTGAGTATGATAGTGAATCATGAGGGCCTTTACTAAAGGTCTTAAACATTCGATTGCATATTGGCTATGTTGAAGTGGTTTTACACGACGTGTATTTGTCATATGACTTGTAATTTTTCCATATGTATATATACGTCGTGGAAGCTTCTTCAAACTTAACATGTGTATTTTCCATGTGTACGATACATCTGTGTTCTATTTTGATGTGACAAAGTATCTGAAATCCTGTGATGCCAACTTGATATTTTGTAATTGTAGGCTTTTTGTGGTACTAAAAGCACCACAAATTTGTCAAAAGCACTAGGTTTGCATTTTTGCATCAGCTGTACTTGGCAATACAAAAATTAAATTATTTATTATATATTATAGGTTATGTCAGATGTAATTACACATTTACGTTTAAAAACAATAATTATAATTAATTATACATCGTGTAAAACCACTTTTACTAATTTTGACAAAAACTAAAAATTAGCTGCTCAACATGAAACATTACCAGATGCCAGTTAACAATAAAAAATATTCTGTGGATGTCCAACGCCTGTGGAGTGAAAAAAAAATATGGAGATCTACTTAACCTAAAAAAGAAACTAAAAGAATACACAAAACGTCTATGAGAGGAGCTACTAGCCTCCCGAATAAGGGATGCCTAAAAAATTACCAGGAAAAACTCAACCTAACTTGACAATCAGATTAATTATTATGACGTGAATGTAAAAACCTTAAAAGGCCAGTCGTAAGTTAGCCCCCTTGTGAACCAAAAAATTGGCAATATATTTGTTGATCAGTTGAAAAAAAAAATTACTTCAATAGTATCGACAAATATATCTGAGTTACAGCGTGTCGCTGTTAAGGTGTGTTAACATTGAGTGTATAAGTCATATGTACTGTCAAAATTGCTATCCATATGGATTTTCATGTGTATGTCAAAATTAATGTTTTACATATGGTTTATAATTTTTGTGTTCAAACGTACACATGTTACGTACATATGACATAACCTCCTGTTGTTGAAAACAAAAATAAATTCTTTAAAACAGCTGGTCTTCATAGTGTGGTATAGATGGATTATTTTTTTAAATTATTAAGCTATATAATAAAACTAATAATAGCTTTATTAGGAATTGCTGTAATAAGTTATTAAGCAATTTTGCACATTTTTGCCGCCATTTTATTATATAAGAAACCCGCTAGTGATGTCAACTATGCAAAGAACTGCCGTTTTGTGTTATCATTTGGAAGCTTCTACAACAGAAATCAATTTATAAGAAAGAAATTATATCTAAACAAAAAATAATTATAATAAATAATACAATAAGTAATAATATCATTTAAGTAATATTAATATCATTTGAATTATATCAGCAACAATTATATGAATGATTTTGATGATGTTAATGTCAATTTATTTTCACTCTTTTTTTACTTGGAATAAAACATTTTTATCCTAATTCTTATGACAATAGAAAATAATTAAATTTCTTTAAAATAATTTAGCCGTTGCTTTTGAAAATGAGAGAAATCCATTTTATTATATTGAATGATTTGCATTTGAATGGCGTTACAAAAATTCACAAGCCGTAATAGACTTATTTTATATTTTTTGTGGTCTTATTGCACGTACGTTTAATATGCAATAATAGTTATCCATTTTATCTGAAAAAAAGGTTTTGGTATGCGCCAATGTAGTTGTCTCATTTTCAAAGGCAATTTTTTGATGAAAATGTTGATTTTCTTTTACTGGAATGTAATTAAAATACCAAAAATATTGAATAGTTTATTTACTTATATATTTTATTTCAATATCGTTCCATTCTTCTTTGGAGCAGTAAAAAAAAATAAAATTATATTTAATTTTAAAGTAAAAAGAAAGAAATTACAATACTTATATTACTTAGGTTACAAAAAAAAAATTGTTCACCATAGTTGCAGTATGATTGCTAAATTCCAATAATGCTTCTTAATATAAGTATATAAAAAATAGTACTATTCAACATGGATTAAAAACATAAAATTATGTTAATTTGTAATAAGATTTAGGCTTTATTCATTTTATTTTCACAAAACGGAGTTCTCTCATTTTCAAAAGCAACGTCTTAATTAAGTAATTTGTAGCAGTTTCGATACCCACAATACGTCAATAGCATTTTTTTTGTCCTACGGTCCCAAGTTGTTAATAAGGTAATATTACAGTTTACACAGTTTGCCTACCGTCTTAAAAAAAGATTTAAACAATAATGCACTAGAGTAAAGTAAATTTTTAATTTAATTCAGTCTTTCCTAGTACCGGTACATATATGTAATTGTGTTCTCAATTTCTATTAAAATTGCGTCATTCGTATAAAAATGACCTGGCCCTAGTTTTGAAAACAGACATATTCCATTGGACTCACAAAAAATAAAGTTTTATCTATGTTTTAAATATCATTAAATTTGATTTAGCCGTGATTGACGTACAGATAATCAAACTTGCATACATATTTTATATGTAGATATACATATAAAATATGTATGTACATATTTTATATGTAGATATACATATAAAATATGTATGTATGTATGTATGTATGTATGTATGTATGTATGTATGTATGTATGTATGTATGTATGTATGTATGTATGTATGTATGTATGTATGTATATTAGATTACATAACTTTATTAATAATATCATCTATGAGGTATCGATATAAATCTTCGAACATTAAATTACTAACAAAAGTTAGAATAAAGATATTGGTTAATTTTTAACTCCTTGAATTCATGATAAGAATGTTTGAGCGGAATTTTTGAAAATAAAAGTGAACATCACTGAAAACAGCTGTTGTCATATAGTTTTACACATCAAATAGAGCGTGCTCTAAATAAAAAACTAACACATGTTATTGCACATAGGAAAATAACATATGTTATGTTTCAGGTTTACATTATGTGTATAGTTTTACATGTGGAAAATCTGACATTCCATATGACTTGTACACGTAATGTAAACACGATTTTAGTGCTGATATTGAAAGGGCAAACGCAAAGAAAAAAATATGAGGTAACAATAAACTAAGATTAAATTATATGGTCTGACATTCCATATGACTTGTACACGTAATGTAAACACGATTTTAGTGCTGATATTGAAAGGGCAAACGCAAAGAAAAAAATATGAGGTAACAATAAACTAAGATTAAATTATATGGTCGTTGTCGAACCATATTATTAAACAAAATAACAATATTTTTATGTTCGAACCATATAAATGTCAATCCTATTAATAACATTAGAAAAAGCAACATTTGTTTATATATAAAAATTTATTATAGTATGATGAAATATAGACATTATATAGTAAAATTAAATGACTAAAATTAAATGACTATATTATGTTAATTGTCATATGGGATACATATTCCAGAACCCGACAATAGTAACAAGTTGACAGGCTAGCTCATTAAATATAGGGAGCGCTTTAATCCGCACCAGACGCACTCTGAGGATCGACCACAAGGGCAGTATTGTCTTCATATAAATAATAAGTTGGGGAAAAAGAAAGCCATTATATTTTTCGGTAGATGGCGTAGTGATGGATATCTCGTAAAATATCGATCAAACAATTTCAAATTTATGTTCGTTGTAAAGGTGACATTTCACACCAAAAAAAATTATTTTATTCTTTTTGTTTGGTCCATTCAGTTGTGAGTTGCAATCAGCATTTACCCCAAACTTTTAAGATTCACAGTTCTGTCATTTCAGTGCAATACGACGATATACGAGTACATTGTACATACATAAATAAAAAAAACTTCTATGAAATTTGAACGAAACGACATTTATATATTGTATAAATTTTTTTAATTGGAGTTATTTTGCGGTATCGCAAATTAATTATGTGCTAAATTAAATTAAGTTTTATCTGGAATTTATCTTATGTTATGCCCTTTTTTTTGGGAAATATATGTATGTATGTATTTATTGCTACTTTTTATAGCTCTTTAAACATTTTGTACACACATACATGAATTCATATAATTTAATAAAAAAAAAGAACTATTAAGAAATTTACCAAAGGTCATTCATGCTTTTGTTAAAGTATCAACATTTTTTAAAACTTTCTCTCCCATTTGTAAATTAATGACCTAAAACCTTTAGCTGAAATTAACACATATACATTAAATTTAAATATGTAACTCTTAACTTTACTTTCAAATATTTCACTCAAAGCAAAAACAAATGAAAAATTCACTCAAAGCTAAACTTTAATGAAAACGATGCGTAGAGTTGCATCACCAACACCAACCATTTCGTCATCAAATTAACAACCAAACCTAAACAAGTGCGTTAAGCGCAAGATAACACATTTATATGTATAAAAAATGTAAATAGCGCGGCGTCAACGCTTAGTAATTGAAAAATCCAATTTTGACAGAGTTTTAGGTAGTGAAGTTACATGCAAACAAACTGTTTTATTATGTAAGAGTGATGTCATTTTAGCAACTTTCGGCTTTAACTAGCGATTTTATCTGTATTTTGAGTTTAAGTTTATTAAACAAAATAAGTTAACATTACTGTTTATTACAGAGCGTTGCGCTCTTATTTAGATTTGTTCTAGCTAGGCGCAAGACAACCTTACACCTTGTGCGCTTGTTTAGGTTAAGCTGTAAGCGATTTTGCAGCGAGAAGTACATACATACGTATGAATGTATATATGTATCTATGCATGTATGCATTAATGTCTGTGTGTATGTATGTATGTATGTATGTATGGACAAGTGGGCATATGCATTAATATTCATGCTGGCATTACAACAACTCAATACATTGTTTGCACAGTAGACCCCCCTGGTAACACTTTTACATACAATCTGTTGGTTTTGGGTCTATGCAGACTTGTAAATAACAAAGTTAAGATATTGACGTAGCTAGAGAACTTTACTGGAGGTGGCTTTACACCTTCTAAAAAAAATAATTTTTGCTTATTTTTTATTTTCTTTTACACAACAAGACAAAATTCTAACACATTTATTTGTGACATAAAGTAATAAAAGTAACTTTTGAAACCAAGTAAAATAAAAGTAATATTACAACTTTGTATTATAATTTATTTAGGATTTGGAAGGCTTCAACACATTTCATTAGAATATAAAAAAAATAAAGAAAACAAAGTATTTTTTTTTCGTGTAAAACTTATTCTCAAGTAGGCTCAAGTTCATATATTCTCTTACTACTCTTTTTTCATTGGACCATAACCGCAGTGATACCACGCATTTCTGGCATACAATATGAAAAACCCTTTGCTTGTCGTGATTACATAATTTCATTTTAAAGTATTGTTAATATGCAGTTTTCACAGAGTCCGATATAGGTTTTCGATATATTTTCACCACAAATAGATTAAGCATGTAATATCTTTTTGAAGATGCTATAACTAAAACAACAACAAAATATACTTTAATGTCCAATGAAAAATAAGTGGAACTTTATTATTCCATAGAGTAAAAAGAATAAATGCTACAACTTACACGCCCACCACGTCCTGGGAGTTCTGACAATATATTCTTTGACTTTGCTTTAAAAGTAATCCACACCAAATTTTAAGACTTATTTTTATAGTTCTTGAGTTATTGTTTATATATTTTCTTTATAGAGAGCTCTCCATCCCTGGATAAAATTCTAAAATATATAACGTTCAAAAATTATCGTAAGTATATATGAGCCAATCATTGAAAGTGAAATAAGAAAAAAAATTTTAAAAATCTATTTTATCAGCTATTTTATATCAAATCCTAATAATCTGAAGTCAGATTATTCTGAAGTGATTCCCAGTATTCCATGGAAGTGATTCCTAGTATGCCATGGACATTTAGTTGATAAATTGAGTTTATTTTTTGGTTGGTAAACAAAATACAGTTACTGTACTTATATCTTAATAGTGGTATAAGTCAGTCTGTTTTCAAAGTTTGGCAAAGTAAATATAAATAATTATGTCATGTCGTCAGATAGCGGTTCAGGTTATCCTATTAATGTAAAAATGTATTATATATAGTTAATTGTAGACATTATTCGGCGAAAAATCATAACATTTACATAGCGTTAATAGGGTTGAAAATGGTTAAGTCATCTGTTATTAATGTTAAAACAGTTGATCATAAATTTATGGTATCCGGCCATTCTTTTTTGCCAAATTATCGCGATTTTGGTTTGACAGAAGCTAAAATTAAATAATCGAATTTTTTATTCATCCCTATAATTTAATAAAATTATGTAAAAAGAGAAACCCATTTTTAGTAGAACAAATGTCTCAGAAAGATTTTATTTCGACGAAAAAACTGGGAGAATCGACGACTAATAGAAAGAGAAACACCATGGAAAAGTCTTGGCTAAAATTACAATGCTCCATATAGAATGTTTTATAAAACTTTTTTGGATGACAATTCCGAATTCAAAGTGTTAGACTTTTCACCTAAAAGAGGAAGGCCAAGAATATACGAAAATATTGAATTGCTTCCATTATACACAACCATTAGACCAATAACAGATAAAAAACGTAAATATATGATGAATTTACTACCCTATAACCCAGTAATTTTGCACAACCACTTTATTTCCCTAAATACTAAAAAATAAATTACTTAGTTACAATGTAATGAGTTTGAATAAAATGTTAATTTCTAGTAAAAAGTTTTCCATGATGGTTTAAGTCATTTATAAAGTCATGCAATTAATTTTGAAAATGGTATAAGTCATTTCAACCTTTCAAAACCACATTTTCCTTTTAAAAATGGTTATAAATTTCACAATCATAGTAAATACTTATTTGTTGGCATTATTTAATTGTCAAAATACTTTATTCCATAATACTCGAAACAAGAAATATATGACTTATACCACTTTCATAATCAAGGGCACATACATATCGCACTTGATCAACAAGAGGGTATTACCTCAAAATTTTTAAAATTTCAGTAGAGGTAATTACATTTTGTAATTAATTATACATGCAATTACTAATTATATGTAATTGTAATTGAAAATTATTCATTACAAATTACAAGTAATTGTAATTGAACTAGGGACTAAAATCAATTACAATTACTTGTAATTTGTAATTGAAAAATTTCAATTACAATTACAAATTACATGTAATTGAAAATTTTAAGTAATGAATAATTTTTTGTAATTATTGTCAAAAAATATTTAATTACAAAAATGTTAAATTACATATAAATTATAAAAAATAATAACAATCCTATTTGAATAAATAAATTTGGGGCCTTAGTGTTAAAATAATACTACCGAACAAATATAACCTTTTAACTGGTGCTGAAGATGTTAAGGGAGTATTAGATTGTAAAAAAGCCTTTAATAAAGTTTTCAAAATTTTGTAAGCGATAATTTGTAAGCGGTAATTGAAATTTTTCAATTACAAGTAATTGTAATTGATTTTGTCCCTGATTTCATTTACAATTACTTTTAATTAGTAATTGGAAATTTTCAATTACATATTACCTGTAATTGTAATTGAAATGTAATTGTATCCCCCCATGTCTGCTCAAGACACTATCACGAAAATGGTCTCATATGCGGGTTTCGAGATGAAAGAGTTATTAGAATACCTTGAAATTTTTACAGTAGATGGATATTGATGTTGTTGGTTGATTTCTTGCAACAAGTGAAAATTAAAAAGTTTTGAGCTAATACCCTCTTGTTGATCAAGTGCGATATATTATTAAGAGTATTTTATGAACAAATGTCATTCTTAACCCTCTTGTTGATCAAGTGCGATATATTCTTAAGAGTATTTTATGAACAAATGCCATTCTTAACTAGTTTGTTTTCAAATCTTGAATGACAAAGTTGGAAAATCGATCCTGGTACAAAACTATTAAAAAATTTATAAATCTGCTTTTTTTCTGCAGCATCATCTTCTCAATGTCAGATTTCTTAATAAAGTAAAATCTTAAAAAATTCATTCATAAAAGAAAGTTTATTACAACATAAAAGATCTTGAAGTGACTAAATGTGATATGGTAGTGGCTAAGCCCTCCCCAAATCTATCCATCTACGCCTATGGTTTTCGTATGACCCTGCTATTATTTTGAAATATACAGGAAATAAAAATAAAAACAACAACAATAACAACAATAATCATATTATTAATGAAATAGAAAGAAAAAAAAAAACTCACACACAAATGACTCGTATATGTGTAAGAGTGACAGACGCTTTTGAATGGATTTAGGTTTTGTGTACAAGTACGCGACATGTAAGTTCATACAAACATACAACATCGATATTTAAGTTTATGTTGCATGCAGCATATGCCACCACAGCCGTATAGAGTACTCATAC
Source organism: Phasia obesa (assembly GCA_949628195.1). NCBI lineage: Eukaryota > Metazoa > Arthropoda > Insecta > Diptera > Tachinidae > Phasia > Phasia obesa. Next base: position 104,817,836 of record OX451218.1, on the reverse strand, counting down.
TGAATTCTTTTGTGCACAATTCTAGGGGTGGCTTTATATTATATTTCATTTGGCAAAAAATACTGTCAACAAAACAAAAAAACTTGCAACATATGCATTGGAGGAATGTTTTATGGTTTAAATATTTTTAGCTTTTTGCACACATTTAAAAAAAGGAACAAAATAATGTTTTTTTATTACACTCGTATTTTAAATTTGTTCAAAAACCTTTTTTCACGATTAATACATTTTTGTACAAAGGAATTTGTTGTAACAAAACCCACATATAATTTTTGTTTTGCCAAATTTAAAGGAACTGGTTAAACACGGTTTATTCATATTGTTGTTGGTGTACTTTTGTCTTTTGTACTTAATTCGTGTCTGGCACAATTGCAATTGAACCCTCGCTTAACCACTATCGTCATCATCAGTGACCAGGAATATATGTTTGGCAATTTATAACCATGAGCCACACAAACTAGGGCACGCAAATAAAAAGTATGTATATATTTATGCACATATATATGCCTTTCCTGTAGGACTATTACATCCTCGACCCTAATAAAACATACATAAATACAAAGACTGATGTCGAAGAACATATTTTCTATAAATAATATAAATTATAAATTTTACACTGACTATTTTTCTTGTTTAGAATTGAAATGTTTACTAAAAAAAGAGTTTATGCTTTTAATTAAATTGTTACAAAATTATATTTAATTTTATCCATATCAGATAAATATCCGGACATATTTAATTATACTCAGGACAACTATTCTTAAAATCTCGACAACACACAGTGGCCCCAATGACAAATTTAGCGCGAAAAAAAGTAATATTTCTTTTTTAGAAATAAAAATCTGTATGTAATTAAAGCATTTCCGATTTCTCTTTCTACAATCTTGCCCTTTTTTATTATAATTTAAGTTTACAGGCAGTGTTCAAATTGCAATCAAAGCTCCTTATACACACAAGAGAAAAACCATGTTTATGGTTACAGGATCCATACTATATTCTCTGTAATAATATGTATATGGTTGCGGTAAAGAAATTTTTGTTGTTTGTAACATTACTTTGGTCACGTTAAACAAGTTTTGTTTAAAATTTCATTATTCAATGATTACAACGTACAAAAAATACAACATGGTTGATTAAACTATACAATTTTTTCAAGCCACAACCAAAATTTTATAGATATTTCAAAATATTATAATAGTTTTAACCATAATATAGTAATAATAAACAAAATACGTTAAATAATAATACGTAACCAAAGAATGACTAAAACCAAATATTTCTTTGTTTAAGTCATCGGAGTTTACTGGTTTGTGCTTTAAAAAAATAAAAAAAAAACAAATGAAGGCCTTGATGCTCATACTCGTATATTTATGTTATATAAACTCATTTACTGTTTTGTATAACCATTAATAAATAAAATAAATAAAAAAATTTAGTTGGTTACAATTTCATCATAAAATGGTTAATACAATCAAAAAAAGGCAACACTATTGGTTTTACCGACATAATTTTTGCTAAACTTAAAACCATAACCAAAGTATTCCAAAATAATATCTAATTTTCTAGACAGCTACATCCGTCATCAGCACTCTACGTATCTATCAACTTTAGGTAGTGTTAAGTTGTAAACATCATCTACTTATCCAACCAAACTCAGATGAAGGAATACGAGAAAAATCGCATTCAATCATCTGTCGTCAGTTGGTGAGAACGAAGTCTACCACTACCCAAAGTTCCCTCTTGTTTTTAATATTTTTACTTTTAATATTTACCACTTTATATTGTTGTTGCTTCAGCCAACCTGCGGTTAGCAATGAAAGCTACATTTTGTTTATTTGTTTTCTCGCAACATTCGTTTATAGTTAATACTAATCTAGTTAATAATAATCTAGTTAATAGTAATCTAGTTAATAGTAATCTAGAAAAGGACGACGTATAACGTGTGACGGATTCTATGTGCCCCGGCCTTAAGCACGTCTGCATGCAGTGAGTTCTAGTTGAAGACTTGTGAGTGTACGTGTACACTCATAAAAATGTAAGAAGAGAGTTTTAAGAAATCAAACAAAGTAAAATTGTTGTTAATCCAATCTATTAACAAAGCACTTTTAGGATTAATAATTATTTATATTATAAAGTGAATATTACGTTTTGTCAATTTATATATCAATAGAATTGTAATATAAAAATCGTGGATATATTAAATTATAAATAAAAAAATTGTATTAAAAATATTAAAACAAAAGTTCCTATTCCATATGAAAATCTCCATATAATTTTATTTTTGTTCATAATATAATGAATTTTTAATATAATAATAATTTTTAATATAACAATAATTTTTCATATAATAAAAAAATTTTAATATATTTAATATAATAAATTTTTATTATATTATGGTCATATTTTATTTTTTTTTTATTTAACTTTTTGATTTATATTTTTATTATTTCTACTTAACAAATTTTTATTATTTTTAACAATGACGTTATCACAGTTTACAATAATATGGTTCTGCTATGTCAATATTGTTATAATGTTTAATAATATGGTTTGATTACAGCCATAAAAAATAATCATAATATGTTGCTCTTTGATTATGGTTAGCTCAACTATGTTTTAAGATCTACTACTAAAAAAAGAAAGTTTTAGATGTTATCCTAAGAGAATTTAAAAATCAATCTTATCAATAGATAATACAGGTTTTCGCATTGATTTTTTTTTTTTATCAAAAATATATTTTTTTTAGTTACAGCTTAATGAGCGGCATTCTGCTAAAGCATGATCCGGAGTTATGATGGAAATCTATTTTAGACACTAATAACAACATAATAACATTTAAGAACTTATAATGCATAATTTTCTTGAAAAATGGCCCCCTAAAGAAAGTAGGCCTACAATGTCGAATAACAAAAAAAAAGAAAAAAAAATTGAACAACACAAATACAAATATTTGTACAGTTTAATGCCCTCAAACTCTAAACAAAGTTGAATTTAAAAACTCAGTGAGCTGCTATAGTTAGTTACTATTAATAAGCTGGCTGTTTATTGAATCTATTTAACAATAAAAAAAAAAAAAAAAAATACGTTCCCTCCATGAGTCTGTTTAGTTGTCTGGCCTGTTTTATTTGGTGCAAAGTATGAAGAAGATCAACCAACTCCATTAAAAACGATCACAAAATGATGTTGTAAATTGTCAACGGTCTGACTGTGAGCATAAAACAAAATTCACAAAAAAGAAAAATGAAGAAAAATTTTAAAAATCATATGAACACACTTTAATAAGAGTGCGTTTGAATAAAATAAAACATTTAGTTTTTCTTATAATATGAATACCTTCGTAGAACTAGAATAAATTGCTTTTAGTCCAATTTTTTTGTGTGATATTTTTCTATAGATTTTTTTCAGAAATCGACAAAATAAAAATTTATTATATAAAAAAATTTTTGGGGAATTTAAATATTAATTATTTAATATTATGCTAATTACCCATAACGTTTTATAATAAAATGCAATTTATTTGTTGGGGGAAAAGAGCTAGTTCCTATACGTATTTCACTGGTTGCTCAGGCCAGATCATCAGGAAACCTTTTTGCTAATTTTAGAGAAGCCAAAAATACCATATAAGTAATTAAATTCTACAAAACACAATGAGGAGTATATATGTATGTATGTTAATAGAATAATATTACAGAATACATAAAAGCTTCAACAAAACACCAACAAACTAACCACGTTTTTATTTTTCCTTACTGTCCTTCTACAATTGGATGGTTTTTTTTATTATTTTTAGGTCTGTGCCGGTATGCCTGTAAATAATATACTAGTCAGTCTGGGAGTTGCGAGTTCGATTCTTTATTTTGTTTCACTACAATTGCTAAGCTCGGTCAAAATATAATTTGTATGTGTTTAAAATCGTTTAGTCATTAAGGTGTTGACCGTGTCTTATAGTTGATACTTGGGTCTCCCGAATAGACCATATAGAAAAATTAATTTTATAAAAGTCCGGGGAATATGGTGTTAATTGTTGTAAAGAAATTCAGCTGAGATATTTGTAAAAAGCGTCCCATGGTTTCTATCGAATTGTTAAAAAATCGTTTAAAATCTTGTAAAGGTAGATTAGTGGATTTACTATTACAACCTGAACACAAAATACTAAAAAAAAGCTAAGAAAAACAAATATAAAAAATACTCCAAAATAAATATCAATATGTTGCCATTAAAAATGTCGATAACATGTTCATAGTTTTATCGATAAATTTCAACATTTCAGTGAATAAATATTTATGCCAAATCCTAGAACCAAGTGAAACTCTATTTGAAAGTGAAACACAGAATTGAACTTGGCTTACTATCTCGCTCATTTTATATCAATATTTTCGTAGAATTGATTTTAAGAAAAGCCGAAATTAATTCGATACATCTGGAAGGTTTTTTCTTTTATATTCGATTAATTTTATATCTAAAACATCTCTGCAAGAAGCTAAAAAAGTACAACCCACAGAATTAGTAAAAGTCGCATAGTTTTCAAATTTGCTTTTATACATTAAAGTCAATTTTCGATGTTTGAAACTGACATTTTTATTTTATAGATCGTTTATACGAGAAAAAAATAAAAATTAATTAAGATTTATTTAAACATAAATGTGTTACATTTTATTTAAATGCACAATTTAAAAACAAGTTACTCTTTTTAATTTCCAATAAAATTTTTCATTTGCTTGGCTCCTATTTTGGCTTGACTGTCAATTGATTCGAACGAACTAAACATGGAACGAAATTGCTTTCTAGTTAGAAACTCAATATGTTTTCTGTTTTTGTTGTCTTTTCGCTTAAAAAAGAAAAACTAAACTACACACTATGTTTTAATAACTATTTTTGTGTTTTCTTTTTTTCTTTTCATATTCTCTGTCTTTTTAAACAAACTTCGATAAAAACGCATGTTCAACAGTTGGTATTTTTCATATTAAAGGAAAAAATATACTTGCCTGTTATGTATTCTCATCTTGGGCCTAAATTCTTTAAATCATGTACAGTGGATTAAAAACGATAAAACTACAAACAAAATTTATATTTTATAGGTAACTATTTTTTATTGATTAAGGCTCTATGTTTATATGTATAAATATAAGTTCTACCACTATTTATACATTATATTGCGTTGGACTATTGTCCAACGTCTAGAGTGCTTGTCTAGAGTGTTTGCCAGAAATATAGAAGGGTAGCGTTTTCCCATATTTAATTTATGCTCTCCACACTTAAAGGCAATTTAAACAAAAATAATCAATTCCAGAAATCGGTCTTTTTTATTTATTTAAATTTATCGAGCATAGTAAGAAAAACCTTCACTCGTTGTAGTTAAAAATCTCTTTGTTGGGAATCGAATCCACAAACCCCAGATTGATAGGCTAGCGGGACAACCAGTTCTTGTCTTAAGTAATGAAACAAGTACAATTTTACAGCTGTTACTTTTTTGTACATTGGCGTAGAAAAGCCATTATGGGGGGTTGCAATGCTCCCTTCAGATCTGTTGTTGCCCCTCTAGAATTTTTAAATATTCTACTATATATTTATTTTTATAACAATATTTTCCAATAAAAATGTTTTGCACCCTTAGAAAACATGTCCTCCTAAGCCAATGATTTTGTGTCATTGGGGGGCATTAAAAGTTACAAAAAATTTAAGAAATGTAACCAAACGGTATCACATATATGTATATGTATATAGACATATACATATATTAGTAGATCTCCAATTCATCGTAAAATTATGTTTGGCGTTTAGCTGTTAATGTTTTTCAACGATTTTATATGTCACAAAGTACAAAAAGCTAAAATTTATTCCGTTTAATACTTAGGAGTTTATCGAGTCGGCCGATAAATGTTAATCGAAATAAGCCGTTCACATCGGCAGCTATTAAAAATGCAAATTAGATCTCTGTATTAACTAATAAGTTACCGTGTTATAGAATAAAAAAAAAAACAGATATACCTACCAAGTCTTGTTTTCTTAAGAGATATAAATGGATATATAAACTTATATAGACAATTTTAAGTTCCACTGTACTGTTTGATGCATAATCAATGTTTGTAGTGAAATGTCATTGTAGTCACGTAAGTTATTATTGTTGTTGGATTTATTTTATAATTTTTTTTTGATTTGACTCTTATGTTTGGTCGTGTAAGACCAGTATGTAACCACGTAGTTTTTTCTTTCAAGAAATACCAAAGAAAGAAACGTTAAAATACATATACATACACAGAAAAAAATTTTTGCACCTAACAAGGCTTTTAATTATTTTTAGATATAATTTTAATTAATTTTTTAATTGAAACAATTATATATTTAAAAGAACAAAATAAAATTCGAATTAAATAAATAATTGAATTAATAAAATATTAAATTAAATTTGTATCTAAATCTAATTAAAACCTTTAATAGGAGCAAAAAATTTTGTCTGTGTATGTATGTACTAGCATGTATGTAGAGAGAAAATTATTTTATGTATCGATTGTTGTGGCATGTATTACAGGCAGTTTGTTTAACCAACATTAATCTAAAGTTCATGTAAAGCCAGCCGACTGGTATTGTGTAGTGATGTAAAAATAGAGAATGTTTCGTATTCAGTTTAGAAAAGCAACAAGTTACTTGAACAATCGACAAAAAATCGAGAACCAAACAAATGTTTTAAACATGACGACACACCCATATATCTTGTGTACAACATTTAAATCAGACCGACCCATATAAGTTGGAAATAAACAAAACGTGATTCTAATTCTAATTAAAATAATTGGTGAACGTACTCATTCGAAGTTCAAGAAATTATATTAAATTTTTTTAGATATTGTTATATTTCTTCATAATAAATACGAGCATTCTATATTTGTCGGTCAGAAAATATTAAGGAGACAATTACAAAAACATTTCTACATTAACATAAATAATAAAATAATAATAAATGTTTCATTGAATAATAAATGTTCGAATTCTTGCGCATTTATTTTATTTTCAATCTATATTATTTTTGAGACATGGGGAGATTCAATTGCAATTAAAATTATAGGTAATGTTTAATTACATATCCTCATTTACACATTACTAGTAATGGTAATTAAATCAGGGACTAAAGTCAATTACAACTACTTTTAATAGAAAATTTTCAATTACACATTAATTACACATTACATGTAGTTGTAATTCAAAATTTTTAATTACAAGTAATTTTAATTAATCAATAATTGTTACTTTCAATTAAAAAATTTCTATTATATTTCTTAAAATTTTGCTTTAAATGTAATTATAATTGATTTTTTTTTAATTAGAAATATTTGTAATTGAAAAAATCTCAATTATAATTACAAATAGTGTAATGTAATTTTAATTGAAAAATTCGAATTACAATTACATATAAATGCGTAATTGAATATGTTATATTCCAATTTGTATTCCAATATTCTGTAGGAAAAGCTTCTTTTGAAGTGCTTTTGAAAATTGCGAGAGGCTATAAATAGTTAGAGTGTTTGCAGACGAAATGTATTTAACAAAAAGACTATGGCCCTTATTATGAGTTGCATTTTCGTTTTTCGATCTTCACTGGCTAACGAACATCGAATGTCAAATTTGTATTATGATTTGGTAACACTGTCGAAAATTTCGTTGCATAACACCCCTTTAACATTAGCAGACAACAGACAGGGCAGACAGACGAGATTTGTGGGCAAGGGGTTGATTTTTTTCGTTCTCTTTTATTCTCTTCGCTTTTTTCTTTGTTGCTTCACATTCTATTTCCAAGTCGGCGCCATTTTGATTGAATCGACTACAGTCGAAGATCGAAAGTTACGCATAATAGGCACCTAAATGTATTGAAATCTTAAAAAAAATTAAATCTAAAAATGTTTTATATTTTCTTGAAGCCCTATTGACCTACCCTCGTATATAAGGCAATTTGTTTTCAGTTTATATCAAACTTGTCTTTATGGTTTAAAACAAGAATAGATAGATAATTTTGCAGTTTATATGTACATATGTAAATATGACTTGTTTACCTTCGCTGCTAACAACGAATTGTTTAGTTGAACAATTAACTGCATAGTTAGATATCTGCAATTGTTTATGCTTCATCAAAACTAAATAAAACCGTCCACAAAAAAACGTGGCTAATATGATTCATACAAAAACTACGTAGAAGAATGACGACACAAAATTTAAAACAACATCATCATCCTTTTCTATATGCCTCTTACGCTTCATACTACAGCAATTGTGGTAATCTCACGATTGGGCCTTCCTCTGACATACAACCAAATCAGTGGTTAAAAAATGGTAACAACACAACGAAATATCCAACTAAAATAAAAAAAAATAAAAAAATTGATGACGTTGCGTTGTTAAAAAAGCATGAATTCCATTATATTTAGAAGTAAGGTTCAACCAAAACCAATTTCAAACTCGTATAGTCGAACACAATGTACTTATGTATGCTTCCTAACCAAAAACCCAATAGCTAGGTTGGGTATGGGTAAAAACGGAGCAAAACAGAAAAATACATCAAAAACAAAGGCGAATTAAAGAGTAACATTGAAGAGGTCTTAACAATTACAAAAGAGAAAAATACTCAATTTTAATGGATTGACAGCTAACAAGTGCTGCTTTTTCAGTAGCGCGAGAGAGTGAGTTTTGCAAAACCGGCCATAACTGAAGCCACTAAACTACCACACCAACTCTGAAATGTCAGTACAGGCTTGACGTTTGAGTGTTTTGCTTTAGTTTACGTTAAGAAGAAAAGCACAACAAAGAAAAAAAACGAAATAAGAAACAAAATCGGTAAAGGTTTTAAAGGTTGTGTGTGTTTGTGTGGGTATTTTTTTGGGTTAAAACTTGTAAAAAAAACCAAAATATGTGGCAACAGTTGCTGTTACAATGCATTCTGCTGTGTGGTGTTTTAAGCTCTGTCATGGCCATCAATTGTTATGTTTGTGATGCCTCTGATACCAGCAAGCCATTTCAATGCGGCGAGTGGTTCGAACGTTTCGATGAACCCGACTTACAGACACAAAATTGTTCAAATGTACACGATGCGAAGTTTTGCATTAAACATGTAGGACGTTTTGAAGGTGGCATAGGAGCCAAGAGATTCTGTTCCTCCAAAGATTTGGGCAATTATTGCGATTATGTGCGCAACAAAGGCGATCGTATGGATTATAGATCATGCATTTATACATGCAACACAGATGGTTGCAATGGAGCTACTAGTGTAGGTCTTATACAATTACTAATACCATTCTTAGTAGGTGCGGTTGTATGGGTTTCAGTTATGAGGTTGAAAAACTTGTAGAGAAATGCAGACTGGTCAAGGATTGTATTCGTGTGTTTTTTTTTTTTTTTTTTTTTTTTTTTGTTAAATTAGAAACTGGGTAATAATTCTTGTTAAATGGTAAATAATTAAATCAAATTATATTTTATATTCAATTTAAATTCTGAAATTCAAAAACTAAACAACTTTTAGTAATAACTGCAATCAAAATCAAGGCGAATTAATTTCATAAGGTATCAGCGTTACGGCAAGAAATACCACGATACACTAAATTTTGACAGATTGCTTTCAAAAACAAAGCAGAGTAAAAACCTTCAAACTGAACAGATGTGTATTTTGTGAAATACGCAGCTGCGTATTTTGTGAAATATGCAGAAAGTATTTTGTGAAAAATCGGTTTTAGTTTTTTTTGTAAATAAAATTTCTATGTTGGTATTTTATTAATAAAATTTTTGCTCTAGATTAACTTCACATGGTATAAGTTATCCGCAGAGCAGCTGCGTTACCTAATTGTATCAATATCCACAGATTTAAAAATAAATACCTTTATTCAAAATCTATTCCCACATTTAATCTAGATATAAAATCAAAATCAAATCTAGATATAAAATCAAAAAAAAAAAAAGAATCCAACTGAGCTAACAGAAAATACTACTTAACACAAACACAATATTTTTATAGACTTAAACTTCGTCGTTTAGAAAAGTTTTAGCCAAGTTATATTAACAAAACAAATCTTAGAATTATTTTTAACAAATTTAATAAATAAAAAATTTTATTAAGCATAAAACAACGAATACAATCTTTTAAGATTCTGCTTTGTGTTACATCACACAACCGCATTTTAAACTTAAATATTATTTATAAGAAACGAATACTAGTAACACAACAAACGATCAATAAAATAAATATATAATTGTTTAATTTTAGTACTCTTTTTGTAAAGCTTTACTTAATTAGTTATTAAGTGCCTCAAATATATAAATGTTTTAAGCTAGAAAACTATGTTTACAAATATTTTACAAAGTTTTGTTTAATAAATTTTATTGAATAACTAACAATTATCTTGTCTTTATTTTTTAAAAGCCCGTCTTAGCTTATCAATGATTTCTTTGTTTATTCATCTTTTAAGGTGTTGTCAGTTTATTCAAAGAGAGAAAGAGAGAGATAGTGTTTATTCAAGTGCTCTTTTAACATGGCAACTAGTGTTGCCAAAACTGTTTTGGAAAGTCAAGTGCCCTTACAAAAGAACTAAAAAACGCAAAAACACAAGCTGAAAAAAACAGCTAAATTTTAAATTCATAAATTCAGAATTTTAAACTTGTTACTAAAGCCCTTTTCACACTATTATACTGAGTATTAAGACTTGTCAAATACTTGAATCCAATGAGAAAGTGTGATAGTGTGAAAGCAGTATGTTATCAAAATGTGAAATAATACGGAAAGAAATTTGACATCCCATAATACCAAACCATTTTTAGAAAATTTTCTAAACGATAACATTTTTCATTTTATCAGGGTTGTGTTTTTTTAAATCAAAGAGCCAAGCTGATTGAGTCGCAGCCGATAGTTTGCCGCCGCCGATGAAATGTTTTCTTTGTCCCGCATCTGTCTTAAATTGCCATCAGTCTTAACGCCTACTTATGTACTTTGTTTCTGCCATGCCTAGAAATTGTTGAATGTACGTATTATTTTTTTTTGTTTTGTTTTTTATTTTTTTATTAACCGAAAACTTGAACGGCCAAACAAAATTAAGACCCGTCACCTCTGCCGTCCACATAAAATTGCTCAGCCGACGCCGTTCAATGTCTCGTCTCGGCTTGTTCCTTTACTGATATTTTTCATTTTATTTGAAGTGTGATAGTGTGAAATCGAAATGTTATGTTACGTTAGATTTTTTGACAATCACACAATTCTCATTGGATTTCTATCTTACAAAATCCAATGAAAATCTTAATACTCATTATTATAGTGTGAAAGGGGCTTAACTATACATACGTAAGTAAACTTCGCTTAAAATATTGAAAGACATTCAAAAACTTTACATCCGCACCTTATCAAATAAGAAGAGATACAAATTTCAAATGTTTAAATTTAAGAAGATAATTATGTTTTATATTTAAACTTATTATAGATTTCGCCTCTTTATATAACCAAAACGCAATCCCAATATATCTTTACAGTTATATTTATATCTAAATTATATTCAGCATAAAGGGTGTTGTTAGAGATTAAGTAAAAATTTGTAAGAAGGAGACTGTCAGAATTTTTGGTCCATTGTGAATACCCTATATTTTTCCCCAAAATAACCTTTACGAATAGGCTTTATAGCTTCCATTTTTTTCCAGAAATAACGCCTATGAATGGGCTTAATTTTTAAGACATTAAGCCATTTGATTCCCATGATAAAACTGACCGCATCAAGTTAAAAGCATCAAGCTACTAACATACGTTCGCCCAGCCAACGAAGCCCATAGTTTTGCAGTCTCGGCCAAAGATAGATAATGTGCTCCACATTTTCTAATTCTTCCCCATTCTGGAACATTCTGTAAAAATCCGGAGTGTCATTTTCCTATAAACTGGTTCTAGCTCTTATTGAACAAATACCTTTTATTACATCAATAAAGACTTTACGAACTTTTTTGCCCCAAAACCTACAAATATGTTTGCCCTTGCAGTGTCCCATCTAGATCACTTTGCCCATAAAACTATGTAATCTTCTGTACCTCTGTACCTAATCCTCTACTTCTTTGCCTAACATTTGTCGAGCATGTGTTTTAATCGTTGACAATGATTTCTCTATTGGATACCAGCAGTGGCAAATAAATAAACGGGCAGAAATTTTAGATGTAGATCGTTATTTGCAATCGTAACACGAACTTGTTCCGTTACATGAATATTGGCATAAACTGGTTCTAGCTTTAATCGAACAAACACCCTTTATTACAGATGATACAGATCTACGTCACAGCATGGTGTGTTGTCTTAAGACGGAGGTCTTAGCACTGAGTGAAAACAATGTGTTTACCAACGCTCTTGTTGCGCATAGCTACAAAGCAATTAGCAATTTTAGAACAATGCTGACAGAATCAGAAATATTAAGAAAGGTATGTCAAAAAATAATAATTAGTAAAGTGATAAAGTATTTCATGTACAGATAATTTTATATGTACAGATCAGACGGATATTTTTTAGAAGAAAAAATTGATCTATATCTATACGTATAATAAAACTGTAACAGCATTATTTCTGTAGATGAAATATGTTATGAAAATTTGGTTACTGGTGCAGATAGTAGTAGAAATGGAATACAAAACAGCAATTTTTGTCTGTCTGTCTTTCTATCCGTTTGTCTGTGTTCGCATACTGTTGCCGTTATCTGTAATATACCACTAGACTACAGTGAAATTATAGGCAAGTTGCATCTTTTACCTGGGCTGTGTGATAATGCCAAGATTTGTTGTATCTCTAGTACAGTAGTTTTCAATGTAAAACTGCTCCTGTTCTTATTTAATACTAGACGACTGTCGATTTTTGGGAATAATGCATCTTTTATAGTGTCTTTTTATTTTTTATTTCGCAATTTTTTATTTATTGTATCTTCAATATAATTGAACTATCAATAATTACTCATATCTTAAGTCTAAAAATAAAAATATACATGTTAAGTCCAACCAGTGCTGGACAAAAAAAAATGTGTGTTTCACGGTTACTTTAATTTGCGGGTTATAACTCTGATGTACGGATGAGAGAAGCAGTGTCCCTCCTTCTTAGTCGAATGTAACCAGGTTCATTTAGTATGTTACGGGCCAGTGGATTAGAATAAGTTCCAAGATGTTCGAGTTTTTTTATATACCAAGGAGCAGATGTATTTATACGAAGAATCTTATTTTGGCGCCTTTGAATTTTTTCTACGTTGCTAGCTGAGGCAGTGCGCCATAATTGAATGCCATAAAACCATATTGGTTTTAGAATTGACTTGTATAATAAAAGTTTGCAATCTAAGGCTAGAGAAGAATTTCTGCCAATAAGCCAGTTTAGTTGGACTGCTTTCAACTTCATTTGTGTTAACTTTGTTACTATGTGGCGTTTCCATGTAAGGCGCCGGTCAAGATGTATGCCGAGATATTTGACGTCTGAAAGCTGAGGTTATTTATCCGAATAGGGGGGCAAGATTCTCTAAAAATGGCCCCAATATACTACCTTGGGGAACTTCGGCTTCGAATGGCTTGGGTGAGCTGAAAAAATCTCCTTCTTTCACAATAAATTTTCGTTCGGTTAAATAACTATCTAGCAGCTTATATAGGTTTACGGGCAAATTCAGTTTTAGCTTATATATTAGGCCATACCTTATCGAATGCTTGAGAAACGTCGATAAAAAGCGCAGAGCATTATATTTCCTCTCTTCAAAAGTCTTCTTAATAACATTAACTAACCTGTGAGTTTGTTCGATCGTACTATGTTTATTCCTGAATCCGAATTGATGGTTTGGAATAGATCCTTGGTGTGTCTTTTTGTGTTTGCAACTTCCGATGGAACACTGTTCCCTCACTTTATACTGGACTACTGAAGAATTTTGGACAATGCACGCTTGGGTTGTAATTGAATCAATACTTTATTAATTAGAGGTGTGCGAAATATCTTTATTGAAGACAACTTCTTTAGCAGTTTTATCTACTAAAAATTTACTATTTGTACTTTCTTTCAACGAAATATTTATTGTAAAAAAGTTCCAATAGTAAATTTTTTGTTTTGAAAGAAGTGTTGCAAACTGTAATAAATAACCGTTCACAATTCATGGGAAATTTTTACAATTGCATACATTTGCAATCTCAAATGCACAAGATTGTGAATTGGGATATAGACTTTAATCTTAGTGATTACCCAGGTATAGATACCTTTATATAAAGAAAATGCATAAACCATAAGTGAAGCATTATAAAAGTAAGCGTCTTGAAATTTGGTGTGGATTACTTTCAATGCAAAATCGAACAAACTATTGTCATGACGCCTACGATGTGGCGGGCAGAGCTAATCTTAATATAAATTTGTAAGAAAAAAATGACAAATGCTTTTTTTTTTTATGTCAAGTTTTTTAATAGCGACTTACATATCTGGATCGGGGATATGATACCGACAGATAGTCAATTTTTTAGACGAAAAATAAAAACAACATGAAATAAAGCAATACTTTGTGTTGAAAATAAAGCTAAGTAATAAAAATAATTTTTTTATTATAACCAAATTTTCATTTATTTTGATTAACATTTATTTTTGTTATTTCTAATTTTTAATCACGCAAGATTTCAAATGTTTGCTTTGAAATCCAAATTACACATAAAAAGCACAGATAAGAGCAACCTTGTACTTATTTAATTTCTGAAAACTTGCCTTAAAAAAAGATCATTGTTTTCGTGTAACTATGAGGTTAAAGACCTTTGGCGATGTGAGACTAGAATTGTAATTTTTTAAATTAAATTAAACATAACTTTAAACCACTGGTACCCAAACATATACTATTAAATTATATGTTTGTGTTAGAAGTAGCATATGCTAATATTAACATCTCATTTGATGTTCATTGTTGAAATGTAAGAATGTGTCGTGGTTGCGCTAGCAGAATATTTTTCCCTATACTCACGAGTATAGGCAAACCGAAAAAGCGCACAATTGCTTGAAACATACAAAAAGAAAACTAAAGCAGCCCTGACACTTAGGAAACAATTTAGAGCGGTTTAGAAAAGGAAATATATTTTTATAATATTTAGCTTTTTACCACTTTCTATTTAGAAAAAATCTAATATTTCTTTCTGAATAAGAAAAAGGTTAAGGAAAGTACGTGTCCGTGTACTAGGCACATATGCTTGGAATGTTGTATGTTTCAGGCTACTTGCTAATGACTTAGGTGCGAGAAAAGAAACTTCTGATTTCTCTTAAAAACCAGTCGATGATTACACGTATACAGCAAAAGAACGTGGACTCCAAATTGGTGTTAGAACGTATCTTAAAACTCAATAGCTGACCGGGAAACAAGTTGATACTGCCGTCGCCGAAAGGACTTCAAAACATAACGGGCAAGAAAGCACTCCTGCAAAAAAAAAGAGATCTGATGTTACTTTCTACATACCTAACCGCGGAATCACATTTATATATGTTATTGGCAAAGGCCGTTAAGTTTTGGTTAAAGTGCTTGCCTACAAAACCAAGCACCTCTGGTTCGATACCTAGCAGAGAACCAAAAATTTTTCAAAGTTTTTTTTCGAATTTTAAAAATTCAATGGCTTTATGGCCCCCTTCCCTCCGTCCTGGAAAAGAGACGATAACATCATGGCAAAAAGGTCAGGCAGCCAAGACACCCTAGGAAAAAAATAAAACGGCTGGAACCAAAGATTTACAAGTTTTTCCGCCACTACACCAAATTCACAGAGTGCGTGTCTTCTAGGCAACGACAGATGGCAGGTCCCTTACCCTAGGACCCGCTATAGCAGACCAATCATCTTATTAGCTCGAACAACAAACGATTAACGAAACTGACACAAGGCGAAGTGGGAAGACGTGACAACAATTGTGACAAATCGTATAAGATGGAGATGCTTAGTGCAAGACATATACTCCCAGGAGGGATAATGGAACAAAAATAGTGAAGGACTTACAATTGCAAACTCAAAAAGGTAAAAGAAGAAAGCTACTTGAAGGTAAGCTCGAATGATGCTCAAAAATTAGGACCATAGGCAAAAAATCATAAATATGGATGACATGTGGGACCTCAGTTTTATTATTTATTAATGTAGGGGGAATATAGAAGGAGACTACTTTCTTATTGGGTCTCTTTTTTTGACCTTTGTCCATCCCCAATGATTATAGGCAACCGATTTGTAATTTACAGCAATCTTACTTTCATTGAGTCACCATTCTTTACTCTTGACTTAAGTGATTTCAGACTGTAGACTAGTAGCTGTCGTATTCTCTCAGTTATCCTGCTTAAAGTACCTCTATTATATTTGTGCATCTTACTGGCCATCTTGGCTCTTTGAACATCATTCGAACCTGTCTACATAAAGTAGCCTCCCTCCACCTTTTCAGGTTTAATGAGTTCACCCATTGTAGGACCTTCGCTCGCATTTGGCCAGTTTCCAATGCTACTCTGGGACTTGGTCTACAGAAATTCAATGCAGACCCCTTTTTTGCTAATTGGTCTGCTGCTTAATTCCCAGCTATGTCTATGTGTCCTTTAACCCACTTCAACGTTATCTCATAATGAAAACCTTTTTTCGAAGCACCCAAATTTTTAGCAGGTGAGGCCTGAGTTTTATACATGACTAACTAATGAGAACGGAGATCTACAAGTACCAGTCGAAGGATAAATACCACGAAAGCTTATTTAGTGTTGTTAAGCAATTTTAACATAAAGAACAACGAAATAAATAACATACAAATGGTAAAAAGGAGACGGTCTTTCACCATTTCTTGGCGATAACATAATAGACTAACTGTCTGGGTTATCAGACAATGGGGTTGTGGAATGGTGTTTGTCAAAATAGAGTCACTTAATTCCACAGTATAGTTTGTGTGTAGCAAAATGAAACCAAGCAACAACCACCGCTGCAGTGCCAAAAAGTTAGACAAATATTAATTGTTCAACAAAACATACGAAAATACAGTTTAACGTTTTTATACCAAACACACAAAAGATTAATTAGTGGAATTGCAGTACCACAATCATTTATGCTGGCTAAAGTATTCAAAAGCTACCGACACCTTTCAAAAACCTAACCTCAATAAAACTTAATGATGTCTGCCTAATTCATTAGTGATATGTTTGTAAAATGCATTTTAATATCTATTGAAACCACAAATTGAAACCAGACACAGCTATTGTGATCAAAATCTAGACAAATTGAAACTGAAATAAAAAAAATTAAAAAAAAGCAATCAGAAAAACAAACAAAAAACAACTTTCAAAAAATATTCATTTGAAACAAACGGAAAATCATGCACTAGAAAAATAACTATGTCACATTCTAGCGAAGCAAAACATTCATTTTCAATTTATATCTCCATTTAAACAAATAAATAACAACAACAAAAGCTATAGTGAAACAAAATAATACACACATGAACAGATATCGTAAGTTAAAGAAGCTTAAATAAATTGAGAAAACATGTGAACAAAAAAAAAAAAAAAAAGAAAGAAAAAAAAAAATAACCTTATAAAACCTCTTTCATATTGTAGGTTGCTGCTATCGATCAGTAAGTCCCAAATGAGAATTGGAGTACGAGTGGAAGCAAATTTATAGTGCCAGCAATATAGTTTTATTATTACGGCATTAACATTGATAAATGAATGCTACTTCAACTATTTACTTGTTGTCGCTTCTGTCAATAGTTAGAGATGTCAATAAAAAGAGATCGTTTTACATGATCAAATTTAGATTGACACACATTCATTTTAATTTAATTCGAATATATTATAGACATACAAGTTAACGTTCGATTGTGGGAAGCTTTAGAAAAACAGATACAAATTAAAAAAAATAAAATAAAATAAATAATTGCACTCCACTAGATTAATGCATTAAAAAGCATCTCAAACAAGCCAGCAGTTTCAATTAAATTTTATTTAACTATATTTTTTAACATTTTACAAAACAACTTAAGTCCAATTTTGGAAAAGTTATAAGAAAGTTTCCGAGAGCTAAAGTAATAAAATAAAAATAAAACATAATAAATATATATCGTAAAAGTAAGTAAAGTAAACTTAGAAATGAGTTGGTAAAACCAAGGAAGTTGTATGGTGTAGTAGCCCTCCAACCGACTTCCTTTAGAAAGATTCTCATTTTTACAGGATTTACTTTTAAAGATAAGATAGATGATAGTGTCGTCCTCTAGAAATTTCTAAAATAGTCCAGTTTCGAAACATTCAGAAATTTTTGTTATGCAATGTTACCTTACGCTTGGAAACATGCCGATATATTTCAGGTCATATCTATATATAACACAAACAAAATGGAATTTTCACAGTTTGTTATTAGATATACGGTTGATAAAATACGTTACTTCCTTTTTTAATATTTGACATGGTCGTGGCACATCCCATACAAAGTAAATATTTATCATCGTGTTGCTACTGCAATAGGTAGCGCCTTGGAATTTCGCAATAGTATTCCCCATGTTATCGTAAATAGTTTAGCTAAACACAGACTAAATTGGAATAGTGGGCATGGTACCTCCCATACAAAGTAAAAATTTGCACGAGTAACCACCCAGCAAAAAATACTGCTTCGTCGTATGCAGGTTTGTAAAGGAAAGACGTGTTGTTATCCCTTACGAACCTGCTTACGTATGACATGATATTTGTTCGCGATGTCCCACTTAGTAGCATTTCCTTTTAAGCGCTCAATGCAGCGCAGTATAGATGTTCTAAAATCATACGGTTTTAAGTTCGTGGCTCATCGTAACTCGTCGTAAATTCGAAATTTGTTTATCTCTGCCTTACAGTTGTGCTTATTAAGATATATTGTGTAGAGAAACACAGACTGTATTGGAATGGTGGACGTGGTATCTCCTATACAAAGTGAACAATTATTATCGTGAACCTAGAAAACTGCAATAGATAGAACCTTAAAACGTTGCACGATAACCCTTATACTAATGTTCAAAATACAACCTGGATTGGGGCAGCGGGATACCTCCTATTATAAAGTGAAAAATTATTATCGTGTCCCTAGCCAACTACATACTATACATAGAGTTGAAATTTTTCACGCAAAATACAAACTGCATTGGGGGCAATAATTATTACACCCTGCATACAAAGTAACAAATTATTATCGTGTTTGGTTGAGAACAGTGGGCATCGTACCACTCATACAAAAACTTTTGTCGTGAAACTAGAGAACTGCAATAGTTTTGGTATAAAGATTTGCAACATGCTTTTGTAGATGGTGTAAGTTTTATTCTATCCAGTGCTGGACATTCACACTCAATGTGCGCTACCTTTTCAGTCTCTTAACGGCACGGTGTGCAAGTATCATCTTCTTCGAATTTTATCTTGGCTAGATGATAGTTGTGAAATTTCCCGGACTGTCAGCAACGCAGTTATCCAGCTTAAGGTATTTCTATTGTAAATATATATGTTACAGTGTAAGTCATACAAGGATTTTATCATTGTCTTTATTGCTGCCCTATGCTGCCGAAAACTTGTAGTCGCATAAAAATCTAAATTTTAAAATCGCAATAAATTTTATAAGAAATCAAAACTTTAAAAAAAATTATAAATGCATTAGAAATTGAAGAAAAAAATTCAGAATCTAATATTCCACAATAAAATCGAATTGTCGCAAAATAAAAAACAAAGATGAAAATTTAATAGCAAATTTTAAATTTCGCATGAATTTTTTAAAGTTTTTGCTAAAAACGAGTGAGCTCGCAAAATTTTATTAACATATATTACACTACTAATAGTAAAAAAACACCACTTAAATCAGCAAATAAGCCACACCAGCTGCTTGCCAAACGAAGCAGAACAAGCCATTTGTGTAGTTTAGGAAATCGTTTTCATGTTTGTACAGCCGCTGAAAGCTATACCAAAAGGTTGGGAAATATATTCAAATTTTAAGAAAATAACTTAAAAATATTTTTTAGCAATGATGAATTCAAGAAACTAAAGCTGCATTGTAATGAAATTAAAATATGCTTTAAAAACTATAATGCAATTCCCCCACTGTGTCGTAGTGATCTAGGATTTATATAGTTTCGCATTACAAAATTAAGACATAAATCGTTTGGTTAGTCAAAAAATATATATTTTGCCAAAACATCAATTATGTTTTTAAGCACAACATATAATTTTTCATACTGACTTGGCCAAGCGACAATAAATTTTATAATTTTTTACTGTTTCCACAATTCCAATTTTAACAAATACTACGAGTATTTTAACAAATACTATGAGTATTTGTTAAAATTTATAGTTTTAATTTGCTTATTGTTTGTAGCAGACATTATTGTTTGTTTTTAGCATGAGATTGATATCATCATACTATAACTAATGGTTTATTTGAAGAAAAATTAAATATAAAAACTAAATTAAGTTTTTTTATTTATTTGGCCAGCTGTTTAAATATTAAAAAGTAAATTTTCCAATTTTTTAACCAAGGGTTTTGAGGTTAGATAAATAAATCCTTACAAATGGATTTCTTTATGCTAAGGGTACCAATGAAACCATATTAATATTGTTCCGATGTCTGTCTGTATATAAGCCTTTCAAATAGCTAAATCTTTTCTATTGTAGTAGATATGCACCTGAAAAGGTCCCCAAATTTACATATGTAGCAGAGGTGATTATCTAAAATGACTCGAATATTCCCTCTTGTTGAAAATTTTTACTTTAATACTTACCACCTTATATATGTTGTTGCTCCAGCCAACCTTCGGTTAGCAATGAAAGCTACTTGAATTTATTTAAGAAAAATAAATAGGGATGAAAATTTAATGCAACAGCAAAACCATACCACAACTCTTTTAAATTACTGGGAGTACATCCTCTTCTGAAGCCTCTTGCATGGAAAGTATTTCTTTTCATTTGTTCCACTAATTTTCCGAATTGGTTTGAATTTGTTATTTTATTTTTTTCCAATTTTAATTTGTTTCCCAAATCGTTTATAAAAACCCAGATGACAAAATTGTCGTCCACACAGTATAATTTCGACGTCACATTTTCTATCGACAAAGGGAATACTCGTCGACACAAAATGTCGTCGTGTTGTGTTTACGATGCCAAATAAGATAGGGGTGTATATAAAGTTTAGTAGTCATTTTTATTGAAAGATCGGTCTAGCTAAAAAACACCCTTTAGTAGCAACATTTCTGGCCCTAAAAAAATGATATGTAATTAATTATTAAATGATACGTATCTGGATTAAACGGTGGGTCTGAAAAGAGATTTTTATTATAAATTACTGAAGTTATATTAAGATCATGTTTTCAGTTTTATACTTTTGTAAGTTATTTAAATATTTATGGTTATATTCATATAATTATTATTCGGCCCTATTCCCGTTGGCGTTTTAATTTTAATAGTCGTTTCTATGTCGTTGTCGTTTTATTCCTAAATTCGTATTCTTGAAATATATTGAAGCGATGAAGAAACGTTATCGAAAAAAAAAGAAAATTTAATAAAATGTGGTAGCACTGAAATTGTTTGTGTTGTTGTTTATGAAATTTTTGTAAATTTCTGAAAAGTTTGTTATTTCTTTGTAAGTTTAAACAAAATATAGCTAGTACTGAATTTTAGTTTTCAAGTTCAAGTGATGATGATATAATGGATATAAATATATATCGGAAGATGCTACGAAGAACGTTAACATCCCAGATTCTAAGTACGAAACTCGACTAGTAGCGATCTAAATTCTTCATGGTCGTCGAATACCACTACAATTCCTTTCGGGTTTATTTGTTTTTCAAATTCTAATAGGTTTGACACTGCTTCCTCCAATGGTGACAATCGCACCTCTTTATAACATCCATCTCCTGTTGCTCTGGAATCTGAGCTTCCTTATCATCTTGATTTATTTTAATGGAAAAAACATTGTAATGGACATTTTCTCCTAATTTAGTTTTACTTTGAATTTCGTTGCCTACAATGATGACGACAGAGAATGACTGTTTGTCGTTTCTATCTTCGTTTCAAAATAGAGAATACCGATATATATTTACGACGAGTGTCGTTAACGCCAACGGTAATGTCAAATTGTCGTTATTATTTAATTTTCAAACTACAACTGCAACGGGAATAGGGCCGATTATTTTTTGGATTTATTAAAGGTTCATAAAAGAAATTTTAACATAAAATTTGTTTAATAAAACTTTAAAAATATTTCTTTAGTTTGACCGTAAGATGTTTAAATATTTATTTTGTACTTTAAGCATTAAACACATAGACAACAGAGGCTACACCGCTATGCGACTACAAATGCCGTTGGCTACAATCGTCGCCGTGTAGTCAGCTAGTGAAATATGTTGAAGACGACAGCTACATACTTCAAAGCTATGCAAATATTGTAGAAATACATAGTTTTTATTACTTTTACAAAAAATACTTTTATCATATCAAAATAAACAAATATGTATATTTCCTTAAAAACTTATGATTGTAAATGATTTAGTATTTTTAATTTTATGACATTTTATTTTGTTGAATAAAATGAAATTGTCGCATACAAAAATAGAAATTAGGCTAAGTTGACTACAGCTACAACGGTGGTCGTGTAGCTATGTAGCTATGATGTCGTCAAAATAATCGTCTTCATATAAACGTGTGTATTTTAATTTTGACAGGTTGTAGTCGGTATCCTGCTGTCGTCTAAGTGTTTAATGCTTTATGTTCCCACATTACGACCAAATTTAACTTTTAATTGACTTTGCATTTTTTGTAGAAACTTAACGAAATGCGTACAGTTTTTAACCTAATTTTTTTTTTCTTAAATTAGAAAATACTTTGATAAATTTAAAAAGATGGACAAAAATAATACACAATAAAATTCACGCGTAATTAAAGACCAAGAAAAGACTTTAAGATCACTTGTTCAGATTATAAGATCACCGAGATGCAAATGTAAAAAAAGAATATCTATTCATATGTAAATTTGAATAAATATTCTACGACAATTTAAAGGTAAAAAAAACGTACAATAAAATTTTTTTTCTACTTAAGTTTCACATAATCAGTTTCAATTGACAATTTAAATAATAAAACTCATGAATATTAGAGACAGTTGAACCGCAATAAGCAAAAATATAAAATGAGGTTTTCAGACAACAAAAACAGAGACGTAAACTAAAGTTGAGTATATATTTTTATTTATTTTCTTTATATAACCCCCCTCTGGTATTACGCCATTGTAGTGCGAATATGATCTTGTAATATTTTGTGTATTTCATGTTTTCCAGTATCTGTATAAATAATGTTGCTTGCTTGACGGACTGGCTGATAGAAGCAATATAATGTTCATTTAATTAAATAATTTAGACACGTTTATACATACATAAATTTATGACAAGTAATAAGTTGTATGAATGTAAAAATTGTGTACCTCGTAAGGAATAGAGCCAGATAAGTTTTTGAATTTTTTTTTTCTTCAATTTAACAACTACTACAACACAAAATGAGTATGTACTGCAGTGTAAACAACAACTAGTTGTAATAAAACGCTAACATACAATTGCAACATATGTACATACATATGTAATCATAGACGCAAGATAGAAAAAAATGCCATAAGAGGTCAAGAATTTATAATCACAACAAGTTGTAAGTTGAATTGACCGAAACCGAATATAAAATTAAAAAAAATATATTAAATTTTAGAAAAAAAATTTGTATTAAAATTGTATGCATTAAAGTGGTTTTACACGGCGTGTATTTGTCATATGACTTGTCACTTTTCCATGTGTAAATTCTAAACACGTCGTGTGAACCCTTTCAAACATAACATATGTGATTTCCATGTGTACAATACATATGACCTTTTTCATTTAGAACGTGTTCTATTTTGATGTGACAAAGCATCTGACATCCTGTAATGCCAACTTGATATTTTGCTATTTTAGGTTTTTCGTGGTACCAAAAGCACTAAAAGCATGGCAAAAGCACTATATTTGCATCTTTGCATCAGCTGTGGTTGGAAATACAAAACTGTAAGGCCGAAAAATTTTATATTATAGGTTATGTCAGATGTAATTACACATGTACGTTTGAAAGCAAAAATTATAAACCGTATGTAAAATGCCTATTTTGACAAACACATGAAATTACATATAGGTTATCAAACTGACAAGTCATATGACAAACACACGTCGTGTAAAACCACTTTTAGGGGAAAATGCATATGTTTCATTTCAACTCAACACTATTTAATACAAAAAGAAGTACAAAGAAGGCAGAAAAACAGCACACGTTCAAGGTCATTACCACGTAAACAGCACGTCGCTCTGTCTGACTAAAGCAACTTGCATGAGTGAAAACACCATTTTTATAATGCAGACGTTTTGCGTGTCAGTGTATTTTCCCTGTTTTATTTTTCCATTAGTCTTTGTTTTGAAAATCTGTCTGCAGGAAAGAAAATAAGCACGAATTGTATACAGAAATAAAACATGTTAAAAATAGCGCGGAAAAGTTTTCTTTTCTTTGATAGGGGATTAATAATTTCCGTTACGGAATGAAATTGAAAAAGTACAAATTAAAGGATTTAAAAGATAAAATTAGGTAGCGAAACCAAAATGAGAACTAAAAATAGAAAATAAAAAAATCCGCATTAAAGATTTATTTTGGAATTTAACAATTATTTGTATTCAAACAAGATTAACTACGTTTACACACATTCATAAAAATTAATCCAAAAAGGGTTAGATATTTCTTATATCTAATGAAAAATTAAAAAATGACTTAGTACTTTTTCTGACTAAGCCAACATGACCTTAAAATAAAAAAGGCGTTCAGCTATATAATAATCTATTATTGATGGTAAATTGTTTAAGTATATACCTAGTAGATTTATATGTGTCAGCGATTGACGTGTTGCTTTACAAAAAGTCATGCCAGAAATGTATTAAAGCACATTCTGACTCATGATTTAAACGCGTCGTGTAAACTATTATATTAATGATCTATTAACACAGTGCAACATGGAAAAAATAACCATATACGGACACCACTACGTGATAAAAGACCAAAAAAAAAGACCCCTGTCTCCCAGTTTTGCCCAAAGTCCTCTAGGTTTTTTTTATGGGCCCTCAAAGATGTGGGGCCCTCAAAGATGTGGGGCCTCGATGTCATTTTTGCAAAAAATGATCATTTACTCAAGCTCATATTTTGCAAACCGTTTGAAATTTTGATATACTCTCTGAGGCAAAGTTGTAGCTCTTGTCATAAAGAACAAAAATTGTTAACATATAAAATCAAAAAAACTTTATCTTCAAGGTCAAAATCGCAAAAAACTTAAAAAAAATCAATTTTTTTTTTACCTTTTTTCCCCTGTTCAGGTCCATAGGTAGCAAACCGTTCAAAATTGAAGGAAACAATCAAGTACAAAAATGAACCTAAGATCTCAATAAACAACTTTCTAGAACATATAAACTTCCTAGGAATGATTTTTTGAGGGCCCATAAAAAACAACCTGGAGGACTTTGGGCAAAACTGGGAGACAGGGGTTTTTTTTTTTGGTCTTTTATCACGTAGTGGTGTCCGTATATGGTTATTTTGCTATGACAAAAAATTACACAGTGTGTAATTGTATACTTAATGTTGCATAGCGATACTAAAAACTCTTAAATGATATTACCTGATATTAGAGTAAAAATCATGAATTTAGGCATTTCAGAAAATGCACTTTTTTTAATTTCTGATCAAAAAATTTGTGTCAATTGTTCCAATAGTACTAGTCCCATGACCAGTCAATTTAGAAGTGGTGCAAAAAGTTATAACTCTTGACTGATGAAAAAGGACCTATAAAATAATAAAATTAAAAAAATAAACAAATAACAGATGTACGTGCATACATACATACCCAGGAAAATTTTTACTTACAACTTCAGTCGGAAAAACTTCTTAAATGCATTATTTTGTAGCTTTATTTGTCACTCGATGCATTACTTAGTAGCTATTTAATATCTCATATTTTCTTTTTTAAAAACAAAAATATACATACGAGTAGATCTAAAATTTTTAAATATGCTAATACATATATACAAGACAACGTTGTTTTCCTTGCAAGTATTGTGTTATTTAAAAAAATCATTTTTAATATATTTTAATGAAATTTGTTTTGTCTCTCGTGAGCAAATCAGCTGTATAAATTTTATACGCTATGTTTTATTCAATTAGAGTAATATAATAAAAGTTTTAACAATTTTTAATAAACAAAGCATTAATCCATTTATGAGATACTACCCATGTTGCATTTCATACACACTTATTTAAATTAGCATATATGTAGATATTATTATATCAAGGAGTGTCGTAGCCCGAGTGGTTAGCACGTTGACTAATGAGCAATGTTGACGAGTTCAATACACAGCCGTGGTAAAATTAATTTTTCTAATATGTATTGATAAAATAAATTGGCAATGCCTAGATATAGCATTCAACAAATATACCTGCTACATAACACAAGACTTTTCTAAAAATAAACATGACACATGGATGAATGTGGTTTCGTTACTTTTAATTTAGTTCATTGACATGTCACAGGATGAATGAAAAGTGGTAATTGACCCTCTCCTAGGCCAATCTAATTTTATATAATTTTTTTTATACCCCAACAAAAAATGTATTTTTCAGAGAAATAAAAAATAATTATTTAGTAATTATATACAAAATTATAAATTTCAATTTAACTAAAAATATGTATATTAAAGTACTTAAAACCAATGCCCCTATTACGGATTACAGCTCAATTCAGTTGAGTTGTCTAAAAGACAACTTGAAAGACAACTGCTACTGATAAGTTGTAGTTCGAAACAACTGCTACTGATGAGTTGTAATTTTTTTAAGCTTATGTTAATCGAACTAAAACAGTAAACGGAAAAACTACAACACAATATAAATTTAACTTAAAAATTTTTCACAAGTTGAGTTGTAATTGATAATACCAAATTATAAAATTTCAACTAAAGTAGAGTTGAGTTGTAAACCGTAATAGGGGCCAAAATTTCGAACCAGTTTTTAAAAAAGTGGATTTTTGAAAATTATTTTCGTCAAACAACTATTTCTTTGTTAATTTATTTTTCATAAAATTTTTTGAGCGACCTCTCGTGGCAGCACAAGCAATCAGAATGTCAAAAATATGTTTGGTAACATTTATTTGATAAACCTTATTTAATTAAAAAAAAAAAACTGGGGTCTAATCACCGCATTCGATATCGAGTAAATTCTGTCATAATTTTTCATTTTGGTATCATGGCACTCGATATCGACTAAAAAGTATCGTAATTTGAGATGATAGCATTCGATATCGAGTAATAAAAAAGTTTGATCGATCAAGTTTTCATTCGACACGTCTGAGCTAATCGTATGCATATAAATTGAATTCTTTAGCGCCAAAAAGTTATTATATTTTGCTTTACAAGTTTATTTAATAATAAAAATAATTATTTTTATAAAAAAGTCATTTCCATAGCTGTAATATGCAAAAAATTATAAATTTTAAATTTGACAAAATATAAACCATACGAAAGGAGGAATTGGAAAATATATAAAATCTTGGAAAAACTTAGATTACATTTCCTGTATAACATGTCTTTCAATTGTCGACACTGTGCTTTGTCCTACTACTATGCTGTAAACATCTTGTTACACACGTCGTATTGGAAGGCTTCAATTGTGTTGGTTAAGATTTTGCTGGAAAGATCACATTGTGGTATGGACGCAGTCGTTCTTGATGAATTGAGAAACTTTACGACTGTGAATTTTTAATCCAAATATTATATTAATGCATTTAAATATTTTTTTTTTTTCGTAAATGTTTTAAACCATATTTTTATTTGTTAATTTGTTGACAAAATGAAAACATATGTTTATTAATCTACTACAATGTGATAAAAATTACGATACGATACATGTCGAATGACATAATTTGCTTACTCGACTCATATCGAAATGTTATTTGATACGATACTTTACTCGATATCGAATGCGGTGATTAGGCCCCTGTATTTAATCAAATTTTAGACAATTTTTTTTATTTTTGATATTTGTTCATGGCTCGAAGTTAGTTTTTTTTGTCCATGGCTTTTGCAGTGTCAAATAAAATTCTCAAAGATAAATTTTTTTTCAGTAGTTAAGATTTACTTTTTCCCCTCACTAATATCAAACTTATTCGAAACATAAACAGAACATTAACTTACTGTTTCTAAAATGAAAAAAATAAATATAAAATATACAAGACATCCTCTTTCCTGTATTTATAGTTTTTATGACTTCTTTGAAAAAAAAAAATCATCTGCAACAACAAAATGCATTTACATCTATTTAAGAAAAAGTCCATTTGTTTCAATATATGTATATGAATGTATGTATGTATAAACACACTTTTAAACATTTAACACGTTGAAACTTAGAAAGTAAAATAGAATGTACGGCATGTTTTTTCCTTTATATTATTTTTTTTTCGAACATATGAGGGATTTTGTTAATTGTCAAATTCATCACAGTCATTCATACCGTATTTTATAGGAAAAAAATAAATTTTCTTTGATTAAGGGAGTCTATAAATGCATGAACACAAATGCATCAGCATCAGCATCATCATCATGCACAGCACAATAAACAAAAAGTCATGGTTGTGTGTGTCTTTCATTTTACTTCTTTTACAATTTACTTCCTGTTACTTTTAGTATGTCGTTTTACATTTAAAATTTTATAGATGATGTAAATGGTTTTATCACACATGAATCTTTTCATCCGCGTACAAAATCTACAACGTACTTTTTTACTTGTAAATATCATTGTGTGAGTGAGAAAATTTTAATTTTTTTATTTCAAAATTACATTTTGAGTTTATATTTGTCAGAGGGTAGTTTTCGACAAATACGAAAATACGAATAATTTAAAAGATTATGAGTAACTTTCTGAGTTTCTTAAGAGAACCAACAACAGGGAAGACGATAAATTATTATCAAAACTATTAATAACACAAAGGTTATTGGAAATATTCTTAAAGGTTAAGGGTTGAGTTAGTGAAGATTTGCTTTATCGAAACGTAACGCATGCAAATAGTTGTTGTTTGATGCTCTTGACTCTAATTTTATTTTCTTCTCCAATGTTTTTGAGAGAGATGGAATAATGTTAATTAATCTGTTTGCAACAGTTTGCAATTGTTGCGTTGCGTTGAAGTAACTATTAAGTAAATCAACCCCAAGCTTTGGATACCAAAAGACGTCAATGACGCAATAGTTTAGAGAATTTCATTACGTGTTAAACAACCTGTTATATATTCTTAGATTGTGGGTTTTTAAGAATCAATATATTCCAAAACGGATAAAAAACTTGACCTCAAACAGACAGCCAGGCAAGTGGCAATTGAGTCTAAAATTTAGTTGCTAATATGCGAGTTTTAGTACTACGCACTCTGTGCAAATTTCAGGTGGTCTACGTCAATTTAGTATAGTTTTAAAGTAGTACTCACTTATAAGAGTCTGTTAAAGTTTCCAAAGTAAGCCTATTCCAATAAAAACCAAGTCTTGTATTGGGGACCCTATAATTTATATTTTCATGTTCTTAATAATACATACTCTGTATATACCCATATTACTCTCTAACACATACTCCGTGTAATTTTCAAGTGTCTGCCCAATACCGCCAACATACCCATAGGTAACCTTTAGTTTTTAGGGTTCCGTACACAAAGGGCTAATTCGAAACCCTATTGTTTTCGCTACTATACATGTACGTCTGTCAGCACCTTCTATCTGTGGATCTGTAAAAGATATACTCTTGCAATTATCACACAGCTATGGCCGTTATAACATTAAATATTAAAAATTATAGGCTGTTCCGAAAGCGACATGTTATCCGCGTATGTGTTAATTTCTTGAACTCTAGGGGGCAGACACGCTAATTAAAGCTATTAAACAAGTATAAAAAATAAACCTAAAAATTAAAGGGTGTTGCGATAGTGACGTGAAATTTTCAAAAAGTATGTGTTATAAGTCGTTATTACAATTACTAAAAATTAAAGGATGTTTTTCAAGTATATGGACTTATATTTGAAACCGTTATAGGCAGACTTAAAATTTTCACAGAAGATGTATTGCCACGGCCTTTATAACAATTACTAAAATGAATGGGTGTTCTGAGAGCGACATATTTTTAACGTATATGACCTTATTTTTTGAACTTTAATAGATAGACTCTTTATATTTTCATAGAAAGTATATTATCATGTCTGCTATAATAACAATTACTAAAATTTAAAGGGTGTCCCGTAGCGACGCTATATTTGCGAATATGACTTTAACTGTTGATTTATACAGATTGTGTAAAATTAAGTCGGGTATATTAAAAAAATATATATATATAAACATAAAATTAAAGGGTGATGCAAAAGTGGTACAAATTTGCTTATGTATATAGCTTTATTTTTGAAACGGAAGAGATAGTCTCCAATAACAAGTACAAATAATAAAACCAAAATTTAAATACTGCTCTGCGCTTTTTATCGACGTTTCTCAAGCATTTGATAAGGTATGGCATGAAGGCCTAATATATAAGCTAAAACTGAACTTGCCCGTAAACCTCTATAAGCTGCTAGATAGTTATTTAACCGAACGAAACTTTATTGTAAAAGAAGGAGATTTTTTGAGCTCACCCCAGCCAATCGAAGCCGGAGTTCCCCAAGGTAGTATATTGGGGCCCTTTTTACACTTATTGTATACTTCAGACATGCCAACTAGTAACCGAGTCACACATCGACATTTGCTGACGACACAGCCTTTTTGAGCATTCACGAAAGACCCGAAGTAGCATCACGATATTTACAAGACCACATATCCAATTTAGAAAAATGGTTGAAGAAATGGAGAATAAAAGTTAATGCACAAAAATGTACTCACATAACCTGCACACTGCGTAGAGAATCTTGCCCCCCTATTCGGATAAATAACCAAACGATACCTCAGCTTTCAGACGTCAAATATCTCGGCATACATCTTGACCGGCGCCTTACATGGAAACGCCACATAGAAACAAAGTTAACACAAATGAAGTTAAAATCAGTCCAACTAAATTGGCTTATTGGCAGAAATTCTACTCTAGCTTTAGATTGCAAACTTTTATTATACAAGTCAATTCTAAAACCAATATGGTGTTATGGCATTCAAATATGGGGCACTGCGTCAGCTACCAACGTAGAAAAAATTCAAAGGCGCCAAAATAAGATTCTTCGTATAATTACATCTGCTCCTTGGTATATAAAAAACTCGAACATCCATAAAGATCTAAACGTGCCATCAGTTAAAGCGGAAATAGCGAAATTTGCCATAAAGTATTTAAAGAAGCTTGAAACTCATCCGAATCCACTGGCCCGTAACATACTTAATGAACCTGGTTACATTCGACTAAGAAGGAGGGACACTGCTTCTCTCATCCGTACATCAGAGGGATAACCCGCAAATTACAGTAACCGTGAAACATACATTTTTTTTTTGTCCAGCACTGGTTGGACTAAACAAGTATATTTTTTTTTAGAATTAAGATATGAGTAATTATTGATAGTTCAATTATATTGAAGATACAATAAATAAAAATTGCGAAAAAAAAATTAAAGTTTTGATAGTGACACGATTTTGCATATATAACCTTATATTTAAACAGTGATAGGATGACGTTTAAAATTTACACAGATTATATTTTACATTATCTACTGTAGTAACAAGTAATGAAAATTAAATTAATAAAAATGGGAGGGTGTTCCCTAGATATCGCAAATTTTAAGAATTTGGCCTTATCTTCTAAGCGTTATTGGCAGACATTTGATTTTTAAACTAACTATTTAGTACTATGCTTTAGTAAAAGAAATAATTGTACTTTTAAAGTTATATATTGAAGGTAGTACGGAACCCTATGTGTGTGAGTCTGACTCTCACTTGACTGATTTATTTAAGTTTATTTTTTACGCACTTTCCTATTAGTGTCTATATGTATATACAAACAATCTTCCTCTACTATGAATCAAAATATGAGTTGAAATTGCTTAAGAGATATCAATGTTCTGAAAAAAAAAATATTTTGTTAACACCTAATTAATGCTTAACGCATTACAGGCTAATTAAGAAACAGCAGTAAAAGAATATAATAAAACATATTATTTAATACAGAAATTCTCAGTTAGCTTATGAACTGAAACTGATTTTCGTAATTCGATGGAACTGTAAGAGGTCCAGTAATAATATGAATGTAGATTCCACATTTTCTTAAACTAATCGTTAGATAAAAATAAAATATTTTACTGAATTTAAAGTGCTACAGCAATCACATCAAGGCCATTAAATAAGCATTATAAACAAGTCATAAACAATATTATTACTGCAAATGCAATTAAATGAACATTTTTATTTGCGTAACTGGTTTTTAACGAGATTACTTTTGCAAACATACATATATATTTCACAACACATTAATTAGATTTCAAAATTATTTTTGACAAAATTCAAAAACAATTTTATACTTTTTTTGCGAAAAAAAGCATTTTTCGTGTTTAATTACTTAATTTTATTATAATTAAATTTTTTATTTTTTTATTGTAAGCTATCGTACATGTACAACAATATTGTATTAACTCAAAATATTATTGCTTTGGTTTTTAGCAAAAACAAGACTATTACAATCCACCACAAAAATCTGGCATTATTTTGACTGATCTTTTGTTTAAATTAATTTAAAGTAAATAGAATCATTTTTTTCCAACTTAAAGCTTTTTAAATATTTATTATTATAATTTGTTTAAAGTTTTGAGTTAATACATTTTCGCTAAACAGTGCGATGTCTATACATATAATAAAACTGACCATTTCTGTACATGAAATATTTTTTTTTTTTTGAAAATTTTGTTGCTGCTGCAGATAGTAATAGAAATCAAATACAAAAGAACAATGTTTGTCTGTCTGTCGATCTGTCTGTCTCAGTTCGTATCACGTAGAAACTACTGTAGGAATTTCAATAAAATTTTGTAACGAAATAGTATCTCTGTTCAAAGATATGATACTTTTTTCCGCAAAAATATCTCATTTTCAAGAAAAAATAGAGATAAAGTAGTGAATGTACGCAATTTACCTGTTCAATAGTACTGCAAACAACTGGCAATAACTTTTATTTTTGTCAGCGTGAAATGTAAACACTATTTACAGAACTCTACAATTATTTTAGAATTTTATATAATTTTTTAAATTTTATATAAAGCCTATGTTTCTAAGTAACTACCCAGGCATGGGTACCTTTATAGAAAGTATTTATGTAATTACTTAACCATTACTGAAGCACTATAAAAGTAAGTCTTAAAATTTGGTGTGAATTACGTTCAATGCAAAATCGAACAAAATATTGTTAGAACACCTACGATGTGGCGGGTACAGCTAGTGCAATATAAATGCAAACTGAAATTTGCTTTTATAAACTTCAAATATCATACATTAATTTTTTTTATTAAAACGAAATATTTTGAAATGTTAAAAGATTGTCAGATTGCGGTCAATGGCAACTTGATGATTTGACACTATAGACAAACAATCTCCGAAGTGAAGTGACTCTGTGGTTAGCAACATGTGTTGAATAGCTAATAAATACCCTACTTATAATTGTCGTAATGTAGTTATATTTTTGGCACTTTGTTTATTTTGTATTAGGTTTCATTTGCAAAAAACAAATATTGCGCAATAAAAATAAAAATATGACATCAGAATTGCATGAGTTTTTAAAAATATATTCAAGGTATCTCTATTCAAAAAAAAATATTTACTAAAGAAGACTTTCTTTATCAAAAGAATCATATATACACTTAACTATAGTAATTCTAGATAGATATTGTGTTACACTCTTATGTTTCTTTGAAAATTTTTTGTAAATTTGTTTATAAAATTTTTTTGAAAAATTTTTGAAACTTTATTGTAAAAATTTTTTGTAAAAACATTTTTTTTTACAAATTATTCAAAATTTTTTTTTAAATTTATGTAAAATTTTTTTTTTGAATTTGTAAATTTTTTCTAAATGTATATAAATATTTTTTGAAAAATTTTTGAAACTTTATTGTAAAAGTTTTTTGTAAAAATATTTTTTTACATTTTATTCAAAATTTTTTGTAATTTTTTTGTAATTTTTTTTTTAAATTTATGTAAAATTTTTTTTGGTTTTTTTTTTTAATTTTTTTTGTAATTTATGTAAACATTTTTTGAAAAAATTTTTAAACTTTATTGCAAAAATTTTTTGTAAAAATATTTTTTTACATTTTATTCAAAATTTTTTGTAATTTTTTTTGTAATTTTTTTTAAATTTATGTAAAATTTTCTTTTTGAATTTTTTGTAATTTTTTTTAATTTATGTAAACATTTTTTGAAAAATTTTTGAAACTTTATTGCAAAAATTTTTTGTAAAAATATTTTTTTACATTTTATTCAAAATTTATTTTAATTTATTTTTAAATTTATGTAAAATTTTTTTGCATTTTTTTTTCTAAATTTATGTAAACATTTTTTGAAAAATGTTTGAAACTTTATGCAAACATTTTTTGTAAAAATATTTTTTTACATTTTATTCAAAATTTTTTGTAATTTTTTTTTTTAATTTCTTTGGAATTTTTTTGTAATTTTTTTTTAAATTTATGTAAATATTTTTTGAAAAATTTTTGAAACTTTATTGCAAAAATTTTTTGTAAATATATTTTTTTTACATTTTGTTCAAAATTGTTTGTATTTTTTTAAATTTATATAAAATCTTTTGTAATTTTTTTTTTTCAAAATTTAGGATCTTCCTGCAATCTACATATATTTCATTAAAATGATTACTCTAAAGCAAAAAATCCTTAAAAAAATTCGCTCATATTGACCCTTCTTCCCCTATGGGCCTATTGACTGCTCCTGGTTACCAGTGGGTACCCTGTAGGTCTATTGGCTACCTATATATGTAGTGTTTTGTATAAAGGCCTTTAATTCAAATCAAAGCAGAAAAACCTTCAAATAAACACAAAATTGGCCCTCGCAGGGGGTTATTGATCTCCTGAGATCTGTACGCACTCCTTACGTTCTAATATTTATTTAAGAAAAAAAAGGAAAAGAGAATCATTAAAACCGAAAAAAATTAAAAAGTACGTGAGCGTGGTTTCTTGCCGGCAGTTTCAACAGGAATGGCATTAGCGAAATTTTCGAATCTATGTCTGGCAGATTGGTAGGCTTAAATTTTCTGTATGTCTTATGGTACCTTGGCAAAGTTGATTTTAACCCGAACACAGACGGTCATCGCTCAATCAACTTCCATATGTATAAAAATCCAGAATATATGTATGTATGTATATCCTATATGGGGTCGCAAATGAATATTGTATAATTTACTCACGGAATGGCAAACTTATGTACCCTTTCCAACTGTGGTGAAGGGTATAATAAAGAAGTCGTAAATTATGGTCTGCTGCGAAAACCCCAATATTTTAATAATAAAAAGATTTATATCTGAAAAGTTTATTTCTAGACACGAGCAGTTTTTCATATTTTATAGAGTATTTTGCAAAACTGCCATAAAAAATAAACTTTCGAAAAATTGTATCTAGAAAATATTTTTTCAATATAAAATTTATGAATATTTGTGTATTAATTTGACGTACTACAACCTGTTAACTATATAAATAATGTCATTCATGTCTACATGAATTTTAAATAGATTAATTAATGTTCATTGTAATTTTCCAATAAATTGCTAAATTGTAAAAAATGTTTTATTATTTAAACTTATAATATTAATGTGCAATAATACAAATACGTAAGTAAGTACAGACGTCTGACGCTTGTTAATCTTAGTCTACTTTCAATTAAAATTTATTGCTGTTATTTTAATTGTTAATTAAATTTTAATGCTATGATCGCTCATATGCAAATTTAAACAAATGCAAAGGTTTATAACCTTTTTGGGCGCAAATATTTTCATGTATTTAACACCTTAAGAGCACAACTGACATGACGCATATTACATGCGAGAAATTGGTGACAATTGTCCAATCGTACTTATCCGATATCTTATCAAATTATGTTATGATGTTTTGAATCATGACTGTGGAATAGAGCACAGATCAGGGTTTAAGACCTGTTACAGAGTATCATAGCAGTTCCAATTAACCCTTTCCTAGGTCATAGTCATGTTAAAGTGACTTTTCCAGTTCCTAGAAAGTGTTAAAACTCGAAACGATCCCGATCACTAGTCACTTGACAAGCCATTTTAGATCTCTTCGCCATAGGGTTATAAAAGTATAACCCGTTACTTAGTCCTTCGGTTCTATAAAATTCTATTTAATTTTTAAATGGACCAAGAGACCTTAAAACGTAAAGTTCCGTTGAAATTCCGCAATCGTTTTTTTTCACGATTACTATACTTTACCTATACTATTTACGTATGGGTAAAGTAAACACGAAATATGATATAAAAGTTTTGCGATCTCAATGGGTTAAGGATTACATTTTTGAACTAATAATTTAAATCAACATTTTTTAATTTTGTTTTTTTTTCTAATCAATTCCAACACACTGCAATTAAGAAAAGTTAAGAAAGAGTTTATAGAAGGTAGATCGCTCTATGCTTTATTAGTTTTGATGATGATTTTAATTGAAACCATTTTTCAAACAAGTGTTTTCTGTACTGCGATCATGAGGGTGTTTTTGAAATTTGCATTATTTTATTTACTGAAATTTATGCATTTTTAAATAGTCTACTTATTTGTTTAATTAAGAACACTTGAATAAGGTTAAATATTTAGACTTAAGATTGTACAAAAAAAAAACTTGTTTGTAATTACAAATATTATATTTTTCCATGGATAAGAAATACATTTACTGCATTTGTATTAAACTACTGAGCACGTTAAATTATGGCGCACGTATATAACAATAAGCTTAAACAATTATTATTATTATTATTTTTTTTTTTGATAGATTTATTTCGTGATACATAAGTTTCATGCACTCCCGATCAGATAATTAAAATCACTTAAATCTTTGTATTTAGTAGACCACGTCTCTTTAATTTTTGTGCGACAGCTAAAATTTTACAACTATTAGACCAAACTTGTAGTTTGTAATTAATCATACATCCAATTACGCAATTATTTGTAATTGTAACTGGAATTTTTCAATTACAATTACATTAACTATTTATAATTTTATTTTATATTTTTACATAATTACAAATAATTTGTAATTAAAATTACTTGTAATTTTTAATTAAAAAAATCCAATTCCATGCAATTGTAATTGAAAAACTTCAATTATAATTACATCTAATGAAAATGATTTAAGAATATAACCGATTTTGTTCAATTGCAAGTTATGAGTACTGCCAAAATATAATTACATGTAATTTGTAATTGAAAATTTCCAATTACAATTACTTATAATTTGTAATTGTAATTTTCAATTACAATTACTTGTAATTTGTAATTGAAAATCTCCATTTACAATTACCAGTAAGGTGTAATTGAAAAAGTGCAATTGCAAATTACAAGCAGTTGTAATTGACTTTAGTCCCTAATTTAAATTACAATTACTTGTAAAGTGTAATTGGGAATATGCAATTACTCATTACCTGTAATTTTAATTGTAATTGAATCCCCCATGATTTCATTAAACAGATTCTTAAGATGAAAATATTTAATATTTGTTTTTGTTTTTGTTCATATGATTATTATCGTGAAAATAACAATTGTAGCCATCTGACATCTTCTTATGAAAATTTCGTTGTAAAGTACGCTTAAAGCAAAGTTTATTTCTTTTGCACACAGATTACAAGTTCAGAATCTTAGTGCCCTTTCCTATTATGCAACTTTTGTCTTACTTTCTTGGCGAGAGGGAAGAGAGTGGAAATAAAAGCGGTACACATACATATGCGTATATTGTACTCTTGAGATTTTTTGTATTCCCTTTTTCTTACTTGTGCATCAGTGGTTTTTTGCGCCTAATAAAGTACAATTGCTGCAATAAAAATTGCACTAAAGTCTAAAGGAGAAAAAGTTGCACAATGTAATAAGGCACTTAGAAACAAGTACAATTAGGAAAAATTTACATTAAGATCATTCTTAGATCCATATTATTTTTAGCGCACTTGAAGCAGAGAAGCGGGCCAAAAAAATATTTTAGGAATAATCACGCTCGCACCCTGTTCCCTACTTTTTTAAAGAAAAAACACAGAAAATTAAAATTTAATGGAGAATGTTCATTATCATTTGAAAGAACATTCTTTAGCCACGTTGCAGATTGTCCATCCGTTGAGTTCAATTTTCGATGACTCGTTCGAGCATTTCGACTTTGAACTGCCGAATGACACGCGTGATGTTTTCCTCCAAGGCCTGAATCGAAGCGGGTTCGTTCGCATAAACTTTAGACTTTCCATATTCCCACAGGAAAAAGTCTAACGGTGTGATATCACATGATCTTGGTGGCCAATCGACCGTACCAAAACGTGAAATTATGTGCTCATTGAAATGTTCTCTCCAAAAATCCATTGATTGATGCGATGTGTGAGAAGTGGCGCCGTCTTGCTGAAATCAAATGTCGATATCACGAGCTTCAATTTCAAGCATCAAATAGTCGGTTATCATGGCACGATAACGGTCGCCATTGACAGTTACGTTCGCACCGGCATCATTTTTAAAGAAATATGGACCGATGATTCCACCGGCCCCCAAACCACACCAAACCGTTGTTTTTTCTGGATGAAGTGGCAGCCTTTTGAATTTCTTCAGGTGGCTCTTCGTCCCAAATGCGGCAATTTTTTTTGTTTACATACCCGTTAAGCAAGAAATGAGCCTCATCGCTCAGGCGTAAGTCTTTCCATTATGAAATGCCAAACAATACTAAAATAACATGACAACATGACACGACTCACACGTGATCACCCTTTATATAAGAAAATAGAACATTCACAGATGTTCCATTAGTTAAAACAGAAATAGCTAAATATGTAGTAACGTATTTAAAGAAGCTTCAAATGCATCTAAATTCGCTGAACCGAAACATCCTAAATGATTATGGTTACATCTGTCTGAGAAGTAGGGATATTGTGTCTTTAAGCCGAACATCAGAGCTATGACACACATGATGGCAACAGCAACCGTGAAACATACAACTCTTGTTTTTGTCTTAACACTGGCTGAACTTAACAAGTATAATTGAGCCGTTTGTTTTGAAAGTGGCATAAGTCACTTTCATCTTAAATCTATATATTTAAGAATTAGACTATATATATTTAGCTTCTCCCACAGCCATTTCTATTACCCAAAATTCAACATCATTGGGTAAGTGGCGCTTAACATTTGATTTCAAATTTTTGTAAAAATGAAGAAATACCATTAAATTTTAATTTAGTATTTTTGGAAAGTGACTTAAGCCACTTTTAAAATAAACGCCTCAATTGCTGTTTCTTTTAGACTTGAGATATGAGTACTTATTGTTAGTTCAAATACTTTGATTTGAATTTAAAATAAATAAAAATATGAAAAAATATAAAAATTAGATTTATAAATATTTACGACTATATTAAAATTATTTTTGGAGATTCTGCATATAATTTCCCTAGAAAGTTTAGCCCATTGAAAACTTTTAAATCATTGTTATTTTTAATTTTTTCCAAATCAAAACTATAGTTTAAAACATAATCTTTTGCCCCTAAAAGCTAAAAACAAACAACAGCCAAAAATTTAAATAAATGAATAAAACACGTTGTATTTCTTTAAAATCTGTATTTATAAAAATTATTAAAATATGGAAACGGGAGTACATTTTTAATGCTAATATGGAAGCCCAAAAACAAATAATTCAAACAGTCATTATTTAAGTTTATGACTGACACAAGGCTCTTTAATTAGAGGCAGATCGACTTCATCTATTTTCAAAGTTTCAAAATTGCTGGGATAAAGACAAGACTTGGGCTCTTCTCTAGCCAAATAGTCATTAATGCTATTATCACGTTGTTCATCGGGAAATTCGCTAGCCAAATGATAAATGATTTTTTTGAACAGAAATTCGGAAAGATTGATGCGTAAGAAGAACAAAAACATCCAGTTGGAAAAGTTGCATTTTCTTATAACCTCAGACAGTTCTTTTTCATCTAATTTACCGGATTTGGCCCAATAGAGTGAGTAACGGGTAAATTTGAGGCTAAAATTTGAAAAAAATAAATAATGAATTTATTGAATATTTCTATTTTATTAGTTATTTATTTTATCACCTCACCTTTTATAAAAGTACAGAGTCAACACCCTCCATATCAGACCCACAATTGTGGCAATCAATACGAACGCATACCAAAACCACAGAATCGTATAAATCTTTTCATTCACAATATTTAAAGCCATCACACATAGAGTGTCGTGCATTTGCAGAGAACCCGAAGCACCAAACTTGTGAAAATGACATTTAGTTACTTTAGGAAAAACCACATCTAGGGCATCCATTTTATCGGTCCAACGCTCTTGCAGCACCTTGGGACCCAGCGATAAGAAGGAACCACTCAAAAACAAATTAGTAAAATAGATCTGCAATATAATATTTAAAAGGTTGAGTGTTTCGGCAAATACCAAATGAGCGCCCCAGGATTGATTTAAACGCATGCGATCAATCACTGTCCGACGTATGTCTTTGATACGCGAGTCCATCTCATCCATTGAGGGAATATTTAAATTACCAATTTTAAGTGATTTACTTTGTAGATATTTCGTAAGTCGCACCATTTTTAAGCCAAATACTAAAGCATTAATGCGCCCACCTAAGGGGAGAGAGCGAGACAAAAATTAATACAGGCGAAAACTGAATTGAAATTTATGATGTGAATTTGATTAACTACATAAATATCAAGGAATATTTTTGTTATAAATAAATATATTAAATAACTTTATGTAAAATTATTTTTTGAAATGATATATGAAAGTAAATCCGTATTTCGCCAAAATCGATTTAAATAATCGCCAAATTGATATTTTGTTACACTGAACCAAAAATTTACCTAAATACCGTAAAATGGGGTATAGCATTTAAGAAAAGTAAGTTATTATGCAGCTAACAAACTTTTTAGGTAAATCTAAAAAAAAAAATAATTTTATTAAAGTCCTTAGGACGATCCATACTCGTGTTTGTTAAACAAAGCGTTTGATACTATTAGTAGATAAGCAATCTATTGGACGTTTAACAAGACTTCGCAAGATCCTATAAAGCTTTTAAAATCCATATTTTTTTTAAATATTTCTACGTTTTATCAGCAGTTACTCGTGTATGATGAAACACATAATCACACATAATCATAATCGTGGCGGGAATTCTCTGAGTCACTATTGAGTTCATTCTCGGTTCAAGTCAACGAACGCTTGAGGTCTCAACTAGTTTGCGCTTTAAAACTCGTTGGTGACTTTCGAAGTAAGTACCTCAACACGTCGCACAGTAGGATTTTGCTGGAAAAAAATACATTTTTCGAGTATAAAATATCAAAAATGTAATGATGCAGTTTTGTAGAGAACTGTTTAGTTAAGGGAAATGCATCATTAGTTTTTTTCATTTTTTATTTTTTTTTTTTTTTCAAAATAACGCGGCAAAGTCACCTAAATGAAACTCTACAGAAACTGCTTCAGATTTTCATGAATTTCCATGGTTTGGTTACGTAATTTCTTTAGTTAGCTTTATCTACCTTTGTGCCCTGGTTACAATCAAATGAAAGGTGGGAGTGTATTCTTTCGATTTAATAAATAAAATTCCCATAATATTCCATACTGTTGAACAAAGTTATTAATTTTATAAAAAAAAGTCACTTGAAATTTCACTATTTCAAAGAAACTTTATACATAAAAAGTAGTGGATACTTTAAGTTTAATTATAGATATTTAAAAGAAGTGATGAATAAGAAAAACACAATTTACAAATCGGACTGCAATATTCGTCTACGCCGAATCTTAAATGCCCTTCACCATACATTATTAACAATTTCTTAACGACTATTTGCCAGGTATTTAAAAGAAGTGACCAAGAAGAGAAAAGGAAAGGAAAGAAAAGAAAATTACAAGTCGAATTGGAACATTCGGCTATGCCCAATCCTACGTACCGCGATTACATAAAATCAAAAAAGGGCGTTTAACAAGAAAAGAAATCGAAGAAGTTAAAGTCGCAATTCGAAAGCGGTTTTTGGAAAATTTTTACAAAAGACAAGAAGAGTCTTCAGGAAATCGTGATTACTTCCTTACAAAAAATGACTCGTGGCTTAGAAGTATGCAGCATGTTAGTTATTAGAAGGACTATCAATATATTTAGAGTGAGTTTTTCTGTTAATCTTTAATTCGGGACAATTTTACAATAGTTGTTTTCAAATGCCGGTCATGGAAGACATTATGGATGCAGCTTAACTTACAATAGGCCTGCTTTCAGAAGAACTAAAGAAGCTCGAAATAAAGACTATAGAAGGTATAGGCTAATGTTCGCCAGAAAGTGCAGCAGGACGGCAACAAACACAGATATTTTCCATCGCCTTCTTATATCGTCAGATCCTTATGTTACCAGCATAAGACGTCAACCCCATAAACATGTTTTGGAAGTTGATGATGTCTTTAAAGAAATGATAGAAGATGAATAAAAGTCTATATTTATGGAATTCATTTTGATAGTTATTCATTTTGATGTTTTGGAGAACATTAGGGGGCGATGGGCGTGGCGTGAAACTTTTTATATATTTCAGCTTTATAACACTGATAATTTGTGGCAAGTTCCATGACTTTTGGTGAAGAAATAACAATTTTGAGAGAAAAAATATTTTCTAATTACATGTAGGCGTTGCAGATTTTCATGAAACTTTCTAGATATTTCAATTTCATAATACTGATAACTTTTTCCAAGTTTCGTTAAGATCGGCTAAGACACAAAACTTTGGGGCGTAAAAATATTTTCAGATTATATGGGCGGGGGGCGATGGGCGTGGTCAAATTGGATAAAACTTTAAAATTTTCTTAACTAAGTTGATAGAAGCATATGTACCAAATTTTAATGTTCTAAAAGCTCTCCTTATATTTTTTGCCAAGAAATGTATGAAGAAATCCCACTGTGCGTCATATTGAATGGAGTTCATAATTCGTAAATGTACAGTCAAATTAAAATTTATTTATTATTATCTTGTAGGGGGATACCAACAAAGCAGAGTTTCTTTTCGACCCCCCTAACTTTTATTGCGCCTCGTGCCGTTACTATCCTTTTACTCTCAACTATAATGATATCAGACTGGCGACTGATGAAATATTGACTTTATTCCCGATCTCAGAGTTTCTTGTAATTGCTAACGTTTGCCTAAGCCTAAGGTCACCATAGCATACACATTTTAATATGAATCAGTCCCTAGGCCAAATCCTGTTGTTAGCCAGTGTAATGGACATTTATCCAAGCACCTTCATGTATTCCTGTCATATGCTAGTAAAAAATACCAAACCCACAACCCCGGACACTAACACACTGATGTAATTTTGAATTAAATATGTTAAACTTAGTTTTGACAATAGTTCGATATAATGCAAAGCCCGAATATCTTTTAGGTCATATATGAAGATTTTTTAGTATAAAAGAACAAATACCTTACCTTCCCATGTTTTCCATAAGTAATGCGGTAAATAGAAGCACAAGGCCTGACCAAAGAGCACAAACGGTACCCATTGATAATAAGCATGTCTCTTGATTGGCTCATCTTGGGTTTCATACGGACCAATGCCCGGTTGAAATATAGCACCTGCTGACAAGGCAGAATTATTTAGGTGACGCACCTGAAAATCAAAACTCTGTATAGAAAATATTTCTTTTTTATAAATTTGCTGAAACCGAAAAACTTACCAGTGTAAAGGTTGGTGTAAAAAAACAAAAAGTATTAATCACATTTGAGGGTATTGAATCCGAAATACATTTAATATGTTCACCAACATATTGGCGGGAGCACACGATAATTGTTGCCACTAATAAAATTATAAATGTCCAACGATAATGTAATTTAAAGAAAATATTGTCTATGGTTACATGTTTTGGATTGAATTTTAAAAACGGTGTCACTGAACTGAATGTGCTCAACATTTTTGCTGACGCGAGATTTTATTTTATTTCCTTTTAAATTATAAAATTTATTTTAATCAAAAATAAATAAATTTGTAGAAAATAAATGAAGAATTCTTAAATTTCAGCACTTAACTAATAAAAAAAAGAATTATTTATTTAGTTTTATTTTTGGTTTAATTGTCGTTTTATCACTAATTTAAAAAAAGAAAAACTTTATATGCTGTTTTCAACGCGCTCTAAATAACGTTTTCTTCATAA
The DNA here is from genome assembly GCA_949628195.1 of Phasia obesa. NCBI lineage: Eukaryota > Metazoa > Arthropoda > Insecta > Diptera > Tachinidae > Phasia > Phasia obesa. Next base: position 104,773,456 of record OX451218.1, on the reverse strand, counting down.
CTTTTGTAATACAATTCGTCAACTAAATATTTCTCTTTATTTCCTATCAGTTCTTAGTCCCCATGTTGAAGTGGATTTTATTTTATTTTCTTTTAGAATCATATTTACTCTATATTGAAAACTTAAGTGTCGAGTTATTTTTTATTTTTTTACTTTTTATCAGAACATCAGAACATTTAGTATGTCCATGTATTTATTTTATATTCTGATTCAGTTTAAGTTTATTTCTGAGTTTAATTTCATTATTGTTTTTGTTAAAAACAATGCGTTTTCTGCTCGCTTGTTGTGATAAGATAACTTTTCTTTAAGTGTATTTTGTGTAAAATGTTCCCGTTGTTAGCAGTTTATTATTTTAAAATAAGAAAAAAGTTATTAACTAATGGAGAACAAAATGAAATAATCTGCCAAAAGAGAATGAATCTATTTGCAAAATATTTTTTTAAAGGGCCACTAATTGGATTGTTATATGATATGATTATGAATTTTTAATGGCTTTTTCCACTCTCCATTTTACTCTCTCAAAGATGGTAAACTTTAATGTTTAATATTAACATCAAAAATGCCTGAACGAAATTAACTGTTACAATATCGTCACCATAAATACCATTCAAAATTTAACCATCCTCAAAGAAAAACTGTAAAACGTACCGAATTTTCTCTTTGTTGACTTTCATTTTTAATACCCTGTAACTCACAAATGAATGGACCAAACATAAAATAACTTGTTTAGTGTGAAATATCAACTTGACAACGAACATGAATTTGAAATTGTTTGATCGATACTTAACGTGATGTCGATCACTAAAGCCATCTACCAAAAAATAATGGATTTCTTTTTCCCCAACCTATTATCTATATACATATATAAAAATAAGTTGTAATAAGTATTAGTAATTGATGTTCTCTGGAATGCGTTTGATTCTGCAAAGTTTATATGAAAGGTGACGTCAATACCAAGGTTTTTATGTATAAACGGCCTCTGTATGTGTATTGGTTTATGAGTTATAGCCGGAATAGTTGGCGTAGTACCGCCCATACAAAGTGAAAAACTATTATCGTGTTCCTGGCGAACTGAAATATACAACGCCTTAAAACTTTGCAACTTGGGCGTGTTACCTCAAGGTACAAGGTGAAAAATTATTATTGTATATATAGAGAACTATAATATATAATATGGTCTTCAAAGTGGGTACAAGTAAACACCATACCCATGCTTATACTTTAGAAAAATATAGGCTGAATTGGGACAGTGAGCGTGGTACCCCCCATACAAAGTAAAAAATTATTATCCTGTATCTAGAGAACTGCAATAGTTAGCGCCTTGGAATTTTGCATCAGTAACCCCCAAATTAAGATACATTGTATAGAGAAACACAGATTGAATTTGAACGGAGGGCGTGGTACCTCCTATAAAAAGTGAAAAATTATTATCGCGTACCTAGTGAACTACAGCATACTAATGTGCATAGTCCAGCAAAATACAGATAATATACTGGGAGTGGCACATCCCATTAAGAGTAAAAAATTGTGATCGTGTTAATACGTATAGTCTAGCAAAAAACAGGTAGGATGCGAATATTTTTGACTTGAGAATAGCGTGCGTTTTCGTGTTAAAGGTTGGTCATACTTTTCTTTCAAGTGTTTATTGTATTTTTTGTGGATGAAGGTAGCGAAGCGCACCGGGGATAGCTAGTTTTATTATAAAGAAGACGTACAGTTTAAGAGAGCCTTTGATTATTATCTTCTGTTTTTTTTAATTTCAGTTGTAAAAAATTTTTTCAGCAAAACGAGAAAATAAAACAGTAGCATTAAATGGTAGTTAATTTTTTTTTTTCGTAACTACTTGAAATAATGGCAATGAAAATTCAATGCTAATGAAAAAATCCCAAGTATGATAATTATCATTTTATTTTTTAAGATTTCTAAAAATAAACGAATTTTTGACAGCTGGCCTACATATAACATACATAATAGGTAAAGCAAAAAATAATATACTTCGCCGTGTAAAATAAATTCGCCTTAGTATCGGTTGTATCAAGGTGAATTAATACTAGCATTTTCGCCTTCTTTGAATGTGTCAAATTCCATATGTAAAAAACTTGTTAATAACTTTTTTATAAGGAGTTTGAAATTTAGATTTTAAACATAAGATCAAGGCGAATTAATACCAGGTGATTGCCATAGCGAATTAAGCCATCTTCGCCTCCTTTGCTTGTGTCAAATTCCATATATAAAAACTTGTTTAAAAATTGTTTATAAAGAGTTTGACATTAGGATTTGAAACATAAGATCAAGGCGAATCATTAGCAGGTGCTTGCATTAAGGCATTTTCGCCTTTGCTTTTTTAAAATTCAACATATAACTTACAACGTGTAATTGTTTACAATTTTTCTTTTGTAAGGAGTTTGACATTTGTATATCAAACTTATGCTAAGCTTTTCCGCCACTGCAATCACCTGTTATAGATTTACATTGCATGTGATAAGCTTTTTTGCCATTACAATCACCTGTTATGGATATGGCTTAGGTTTCATATTGTATTGCTAAACGTTAAACTTCAATTCAGACATAAATATTTATTATTGTGTATAATTTATTCAAATAGAATGGAAATAGAGACCGAAAAATCTTAATTATTTTTTACATTATTTTCAATTTTCCATTTCCCATTTTAAATAATTTTTTTTTTTATTTCCTACACTTACATTGATTTTAAATATTCTCAAAAATAATCATTCACATCATATTGATAGCATAAAAGTTACATGTGAAATTGCGATTAAAAATTAAGCACAAAATAATGATAAATTAAAAAATAAATAAATCAGTCAAGTGCGAGTTAATCTCCACACGTAGGGTTCCGTACTATGTCTAGTACGCCTTTAAAAACTCAATTTGTTAATTTGTTCATGTCTTATGGGGCACCCTTTTCTTTTTAAAATCAAAGTCATATTCGCGAAAATTTCATCGCTATTGGAATTGTTGTTATAACGGCCATGGTAATACACTTTCTATAAAAATATCAGGCCTACCTATTGCCGTTCAAAAAATAAGGTAATATACGTAAAAAAGAAGTCAGTGATGGATCACCCTTTAATTTTTATTATTTTTTATAGTTTCCATAGTAATAAACCTCTTGTAAAAACTTCAAGAGTCTACTTATTATTGTTCAAAACTTAGGCCAAATACAAGCAAAGCACGTCACTCTCGGAACACTCTTTAATTTTAAGGTTTAATTTTTAATTTCAAGAGTCTACCTATTATGGTTCAAAACTTAGGCCTTATCCATGCAAATCACACCACTATCGGATCACCCTTTAATTTTTAGGTTTATTTTTTAGACTTGTTTATATAGCGAACTAAGTTTTAATTACTGCTTGCATATTTTTAGTGTATTTTTGCTACTATAGTGTAAAATTTGCTACTATAGCGGCCACAGTTATACACCTTCTGTGAAAATTTCAAGCGTCTACCTATTATGGTTCACAATTTAGGCCTTATACATGCCAATCACACCACTATCGGAACACCCTTTAATTTTTAGGTTTATTTTTTTAAACTTGTTTATATAGCGAACTAAGTTTTAATTACTGTTTTTAAATCTTGAGTCCATGCCTCCTACAGTTCAAAAAATAAACACATATTCGTGAATAACACATCTCTATCGGAACACCCTTTAAGTTTTGGTATTTGTTACTATAGCGGCTACTGCTATACACCTTCTGTGAAAATTTCAACCGTCTACCTATTATGGTTCAAAACTTAGGCCTTATCCATGCAAATCACACCACTATCGGATCACCCTTTAATTTTTATTTTTTTATAGTTGTTAATATAGTGAACTAAGTTTTTATTACTGTTTGTAAATTTCAAGTGTATCCCACCTACAGTTCACGAAATATGTACATATTCGTGAATAACACCACTCTATCGGAACATCCTATAAGTTTTAGTATTTGTTGCTATAGCGGCAACAGCTATACATCATCTGTGAAAATTTCAAGAGTCTACCTATTACGGTTCCAGAGATAAAAGGCGCTGACAGACGGACAGACGGACAGACATTGTAGCGAAAACAATAGGGTTACGTTTTTACACTTTGTGTACGGAACCCTAAAAAGAAATCAGTCAAGTGCGGGTCAGGCTCACATATGTGGGGTTCCGTAGTAGGTTCAATATAAATTGAGAAGTATAAGTTTTTATGGGGCCACATAATTTAATTTTATGTTATTATTACTTGATTTAAAAAGTCTGGTTGTTGTTGAAAATAACAGCACTATCGGAATACCCTTTAGTTTGTACTAATTGTTATTATAGCGGCCATAACAATACACTTTTTGTGCAGATTTCAATAGTCTACATATTATGGTTAAAAAATAAGGTCATATAACTGCGGTACGACCCCTAAAAATGGACTTCACGTCCTCTAAGACTAAAAGGCGTTTACGTACAAATGAGGCAAATATACACTACCCATCTGGAGAACTACAAAACTAAGGTTTAAAATTTAGTTTGGATTACTTTAAATATGAAGTAATTAGTCAGACAGAAAACTTGTTCATCAGGCAAGAGAGGAAGGGTAGCTCCTTAAAGGAAAATTATTAATTATTCTATATATATGAAACTACAAATTTGGTTTGTGTGACGTAGGATAAATAAAAATCTATTTCAATAGGTGAGTGGAAAGTAGTTTCTTTAAATTTTAATTTATTTATACAAAATTTTGGTTGCAAAAGTTTATATTCTTTTTATTTATGTTCTACTATGAATTTGTAAGAGAGTAGCAGTTAAGCCCAGAAATATTATATGATTTATAACTTCTGTGTAATAACATCTACGGGCATGGCATTGGCTTTTTAACAGAAAATATGTCTTACTACGAAATAATAATTGCATTATAATTTATTTAGTACTCGTATGTAAATCTTTTGACTAATTTTTCTTTTGTTTTAATAGTAAACAATTTTTTTTTAAAAAATACAATACAAGGGAAGTGATAACAATTAAGTAAGAGATTTTTACGCAGTGTGATAACATTTTGTTATTCATAATATTAAAATAAATTTAATACAAACAAACTTGTTTTTGATTTACAAATAATGTATGACTTGTTGTTCTCGTCGTACACTCGTCAAACCTAAAAGGTTTTTATCTTTCAGTTTCAGGTTCCGTGCAAGCCTCAGGGTCTAGTCCCCCCATATACCCCGAGAAACATTAACGTCGAGATGAGAATATTCAAGGCAATATTCCCCGGGGGATATTTATCTTAACTAAAGTAAATACATATCGTTGTATGAATAAAAAAAAATATCGCTTATACAGGCCTATTTACAAATCAGTGGTTTTGCCGTTATAACGGCATCAGACACATCCCTTCTTATAACATCAGTATTCTCTGTATGTGGGGATGAACAGTAAAATCAATGACTTCATTTTTAAAATTATTTTTTATTTTCATAATTAACTAGCTGTGCCCATACACGTTGTGTGCGTCCTGACAATATTTTGTTCGGTCTTGCTTTGAAAGTAATTCACATCAAATTCAAAGACTCTTACTTTTATAGTGCTTCACGTATGTTCATATATGTACATACGTATTTACTTTATATAAAGGTCGCTGGATAAATTTTTATAAAATTCAAAAAATTGTTGTAAAGCTCTGTAAAAGGTGTTGAAAATATTTTAATAACAATATAATTCCACAAAGCAAAAATACAAATCAAATACAAATTTTATTCAATCGGCTATTTCGCAGTAAGTAATTTATATTTTGACATTATGTATTTTAAAACAGCGCCAACTGTGTTTAAAATATCCCTTTTTCAAAAATAAAACGTGCCTTCTTAAAGTATTTTTCATATTTTGTCATAATGTATTTTAAAAAACTGCCATTTGTGGCGAAACCATATTTAAAATAACTCACTTTTAAACCGGAAATTGCAGTACCTTTAAACTGGAAATTGCGTGCTTTAACTGCTTTTTCTCCACTTTCTCTTGGAAATAAGATATTGGAAAAAAGTATTATATATTGGAATCAGACTGCTAAGGTACCTCCTCACAAAATTTTGTTACAATTCATCCAGTAGTTTTTACGTGATGCAAACACGTGATGTGACAGGCAGACAGCCAGACAGACAGGAAATGAGTTACTATTTTATTATGGGTAAATCCAAGTCAAATCAACCAAAAAAAAAAATGTTTTCAAATTTAACACTCCCGATTTTATTGAAACTTTTTTTATTTATTTTCGTTGACTCCCTGAACCCAAATATGATTTAAAAAAATTCTATCTCTTACAGTTTCTCCGCTACACAGTTATCAAAATTGAAAAATGTTGCTTTTTTGCGTATGCGCTCGAGGATTAAATATATTCTAAATCCAGTTCTATAAGTCCTAGAAAGTTGAGTAAAAGCTCATTTTAAAGGCTATTTCACACGCTTTAATTTGGTATCAATCATGAATCATGAAATTTTTTAACAAATTTTTTTCTGATATTTAAAAAAAAGTTTTATAAAAATCTTTCAGAGAGTGTCTTTTAAATTTTTTTAAATTTACATATGTATTTTAACGTGGCTTAAGGAGTACGCCATAAAAATTTCAGAGTGGGACCATGGTAGTCATTTTGAGTGCCTTGTTGATTTGACGTGAAATTACCCTTATATGTAGAGATTTGTTTGAAAATTTTTATTTTAATACCATGTAAATCATATTTTATTTTGAATTTTATCAGTTTTTAAAACATGCATATCGCAAAATTTTTAAATTTTCACTTTTTGCAATAAATCAACCAACAACATCAATATACATCAACTCTAAATATTTCAACGTATTCTGATTACTCGTTCATCTCGAGACCCGCATAAGAGACCATTTTCGTGATAGTGTCTTGAGTACCTTTATATCAACAAATAGGTATTATTTTTATTTTGCAAAAATTGTAAAAAAATTAAAAGAAAAACAGTGTAAATATATTATTAAATGGAATTTGCTTACTATAATATGTTCGAATTTTTAAATTATCCTAAAATGTAATCACAAACAGTTTTTTACTTACCTCTACTGAAAATTTAAAAATTTTGAGTTAATACCCTCTTGTTGATCAAGTGCGATATGTATTTGGTGGTTCACAGATATTTGTGCCTTTTATCTTATATGTATTAAATAAAATATATTTCTTTATAAATAATATTTATTTTAATGTTTTATTATTTTTCAATGTAAAGTGGGTGCTGCTTATGAGCATTTTAAGTACAATAGAACACTTTGACAAAACCTATACTTCTTAAAAAATAATAAACCGACAGAAAAAATATGTATGTATATGTATTTTTTATTGATAAGAGAACTAAGAATTTTTATCAACTTCTATTATAATGCTGATATGTATAAAAGAAAAAACAAAATAAGAAAAATATTTTATCTTATAAAACATTATAAATTTTAAGGTGATGTTAAACTTATAATTGCAAAACAAAACACAACCATTTTTGTAACATTAAGTTGTCATACAATAAAACTGTTTTTTTATATTTTTATGACATTTTTTTTTTTTTTGTATTTTATTTAACAAGCCATGTACGTGACTAATTTATTTTAGTTTGACAAAATCATTAATTTGCTTCTTAGCAAAAATTAAAAAAAAATTTTTAATAATAGTTGAAATGAATTTATTACACAGAAATTCATTTTATGCTAAATTGTGTTTGTATGGGTTTAATGCACAGTTTGATACTATTTAATTTTTTTGTTTTTTTTTTAGAATTTAAAATTATTTTGGGAATAAATATAGTTATTTAGAACCAACATAAAAGAAGGAGAATTTTTCCAGCTTTTAATTCTTAAAAAAAAAAACAAAAATAATCGGAAATTAAATTTTATTTAAGATATTTACAGCATGTGGTCACAGAGAAAACACATGGTTATGGTAAGGTTACAATAAGCACTTTATGTTCTCTGTAACATTATATAGTTCCAGTGAACAACATTACTATGATTACAATAATTATGTTTTTGCTAATAATAAGCCATTCAATGATTACTACTTCTTAAATTAAGTTTATCTCATTTTTTTCTTCTTCAAAATTAAACACCTTATTTGTCAAAAAAATATTTCTTCCACTTATGCATTAAGCAGATAGACGACAGCAGGCTACCGACTATAAGCTATCAAAACTAAAATATGATCGTTTTTATGAAAACGATTATTTTAACGAACCATCATAGCCACATGGCTACAAGACCACCGTTGTGGCTGTGGCCAACTTAGGATAATTTTTATATTTGTATGCGACAATTTTTTTTATTCAACAGAAGAGAATATATCAATATTTAAAATTACTAATTTATTTCCCATCAGGAGGTTTTGAACAAACAAATTTATTTGTTTTGACATTTTTGTAAGAATTTATTTTATTTGTATTAACGTTTACAATGCTGTCGTCTTCAATATAGTTAAGTAGCTGACTATACTACAATTGTATCCAACGACATTTGTGGTCGTGTAGCCGTTGTCGTCTAAGTGTTTAGAGAAAATATAAAATAGAATTTAAGCTCCACTTCAAAAACTCATTTCTATATAATTTTTTGCTAGTTTCAAAAAGTAATAATTTAATAATGAATTTCCTAAATCGAATAGTTAAAAATAAACTAATAAATTATTGTTTCTTTCATTAAAAATTATCAAAATTATGTGAAATTTCTTTTGTAGTATAACTACCAAAGTAGCCCGCGAAATAAAAAAATAAACCGCTAAAAGAAATGTGTATGTAAGCATATAATATATAAGTAATTCTTTAATTATATTCGTTGACTCCCTGAATCCAAATATGATTTTAAAAATTCTATCTCTTACACTTTTTCCGCTACACAGTTATCAAAATTGAAAAATGTCACTTTTTTGCATATGCGCTCGAGGATTAAGTATATTCTTATTCCAGTTCTATAAGTCCTAGAAAGTTGAGTAATAACTCATTTTAAAAGGTATTTCACACGCTTTAATTTGGTATCAATCGTGAATCATGAAATTTTTTAACAAATTTTTTTCTGATATTTAAAAAAAAGTTTTATTAAAATCTTTGAGATAGTGTCTTTTATTTTTTTTAAATTTACATATGTTTTTTAACGTGGCTTATGAGTACGCCATAAAAATTTCAGAGTGGGACCATGGTGGGATCAGAAGTTATGTTAAAAAAAACTACATATTTTTCAGTTTTAAGGAATATTTCTTAATTTTATTACCCAGTTTATTAAAAAATTTCTATTTTGTCAGTTTATAATGAGTCAAAATGAAGTTTTTTTATATAACTTTTGATCCCACCATCGTCCCTCTCTGAAATTTTTATGGCGTACTCATTAAGCCCCGTTAAAAAACATATGTGAATTAAAAAAAATTAAAAGACACTATCTCAATGATTTTAATACAACTTTTTTTTAAATATATTTCTAGGACTTATAGAACTGGATTTATAATATATTTAATCCTCGAGCGCATATGCAAAAAGCGACATATTTCAATTTTGATAACTTTGTAGCGGAAAAACTCTAAGAGATAGAATTTTTTAAAAATCATATTTGGATTCAGGGAGTCAAAAAATATAAATAAAAAAGTTCCAATAAAATCTGAAGTAGTCATTTTGAGTGCCTTGTTGATTTGACGTGGAATTACCCATATATTAGATGAATATATAAATATTCGTTTATTCTCTCTAACTAATGTTTTTTTTACAAATTAGGTTACTAATTTTAAAGAAAAATGGAAAAACTCAAATTGTACACTAGCAGAATCAAATATATTTTCTGGATCACTACATCCTTCTTCAGCATTCTTTGCATCTATCGACTTTGGGTGGTCTTTAGTTGTAATCATCAACGAAATTCAGATAAAGGAATACGAAACAAATTGTATTCAATCATCTAGCGGCAGTTGATGAGAACGAAGTCTACTACCACTTCAAACCTGTGAAATTGTTTCTTCTTTCTTGTTGTTGCTTTAGCCAACCTTTGGTTAGCAATGAGAGCAAATCTTTGATTATTTGTTTTGGCCCAACATTATTTTATTTTTAGTTGATACTAATCTAGAATAAGAGGAAAAATATTGTAAATATGTAAAAGAACCAACCGGTCCAAGAGATATGAACCAAGTTCTAATAAAATAAATCCCAACAAAAATTTTATAATTTCTAACTATTTCGCGATGAATAAGAGTTTTCATTTCTGGGCGCTCCCCTTACTCAAGCTTGTCTCCAATATTGGTCTTCTGTAAATGGATGAACTTTAAACCCCACACCTATACGAGGAATATCTTACAGAAGAGCTTTAGAAAACAAATCCGGTTTCAGATAAACTCTAAATTTGAACAAACCAATTTACACTTACAACTTGTGGGCGTTTTTTGTTTTAATACCTAGATACATATTTCCAAATGACGCATTTAAGAACCAAACAATTAAGAAATCCAATTATAGAAAAAACTGATTCCTTACGTCCATATATAGCCAAATATTGTAAAAAAATGATTGCAATGTTAGGTTTAGTTAAGAAGAATTAAGCAGATCTATTCGGAGACCCAGAGTGTATATTGTGATTACCTTCAGCTAACCAAAACTAAACAAAAAGGATAAAGAGACCTATATGCATCCTGTTTTCTATCATATCATATAATCCCAACGAAAAATATTTCAGCTATCCATTTAAGTCGGCAGCCTTGTAATACCAGGCAAAGACACACAATGTGCTCTACAATTTCGCGTCAGCGCACTCCCCTTAACATTGCAGTGACCAGGACCCAATGCAATCTAACTCTATATTTGTCCACCAGCCTTGATTTGACGCAGTATCCCTTCAAGGCTTTAAGCGCTGCTTGGATATCGACGTAAAAATTGAACATCCAGCGAGGGTGCTCGTATTCATGTTTGAACCATCAGTAAACACCGCAACCCCGTCTTACAATTTACCAGATTCCAACCAAACTTTCCTTTTCGAGAATACTGCTAAGGGTACCCAGCTGGAATCAAACTCAGTGACCATAAAGTCCGTTAGCCCATGGGGTTAATGGTCTCGATCTCGTGCAGAATATTTGTGTGTCCTATACTAAACGATCTCACCAACCCTGATTCAAAAAGTCTGTTTTCAGAGTTTTCTGAGGAGCTCTGACTGGCTATTTTCCATTGCAGGTCTTCTTCAAAAAGACTTGCATTATTGCTTTTCCACTAAAAATTTGAGATTAGTTTGATTTTTAAGGAAACATCTTATAAATATTGACTTTTAATACTAATAATCTCTATAGTTCATGATGTCATAATTTACTATCATACTCAGTCCTTCTGTCGAAATTGGCTTGTGTGCTCAAAAAGCATGATAGTGCAGATTAGAAGTGTATGTGTATGACAGACTTTTATAGATAGGTCTATACAATTCTGTGATCTTTTTAAAAAATTCATAAAATATTTTTCTTGAGTAGGACAGAATTCTCTGAAATTCGTTTTTGTGATTAAATCGCACGATTGTGTAGGATAGTGAATCGTGGCCTTCAGGTTATAATTTTATATTATAAATACTAAAAATATAACCCAAATTATGTTTTATTTATTTTACATTTAATTTAACAAGGGGTATCTGTATTGGTTGTTTCGGTAGCGTATCGTATTTGCTAAAAATATCGAAATTTAGGGGTCATCTTCACTTAATTACTATCAGGCTCATTAATATAACTTACCAATAGTTAAGGTTAGGATTTAATAGGAGCTATAATTAGTGATTCGTTATTATAAGTATACTAAATTTAGCTATTTGTAAGTTATAATAATGGGGCATAATGTATAAATAATTTTTTATATTAAATTTTTGATGATTTTTATTTTCTATGTTAATACTAGCTGTGTCCGCCACTTCGCCAACGAATTTGCTTTGAATTTAATCCAAACCAAATTTTAAGACTCTTACTTTTATTATACTTCAATTATGATTTATGTATTTGTTTTATATAAATGTACCCAACCCTGGGTAATTACTCAGGGCAGAGTGTATAAATTAAATTCTAAAATTTTTACAAAATTCTAAAATTCTGGTAGAGTTCTGTAAACAGTGTTTAAAATATCCCGTTGATAAAATTACCAAGTTTGCAGTACCATTGAATCGGTAACATTGTCTACTTTCACTACTTTTTCTCTATTTTCTCTTGGAAATGAGATATTTTTGGAGAAAAATAGTATCCTTTATTTGAACCGATAACCTAAGGTACCTCCTTAAAATATTTTGTTAAAATTCATTGAGTAGTCTTTACGTGATACGAACACAGCCAGACAGACAAAAATTCTAATAATTGCTGTTTTGTATTCCATTTCTATTACAATCTGCACCAGCAACAAATTTATCAAAAACTATCTGATGTACAGAAATGGTCCTGTTATAGTTTTATTATGTGGATAGATATAGAAACACTATAATTTTGCACCAAGAAAACAAAATAGTTAGCAGTCTGTTAAAACTATACTGCAAATAAAAACATTCCAAATAGAAATATGTATGTCGAGTTAGCCTTACTTTAAATTTCATAAACTGATAAAAACCATATTGTCCTACATTATCTTTAAGTAGGATTTTACCATGTAAGCATGGTCACCTTATTTATAAATCTTGTTACTTAGAAGAAACAAAAAACTTTATAAAACAACAACGTGTGATATTTATTTCCAAAAATAAAAATAAAAATTTATAGCGACAAAATGTTATTTTTATTTTAGCAATTTTTAACACCATATGTTGGGTTGACTGGTTGTTTTAAAGAATTCAGAATTAAAAAAATGTTAGACATTTGATCGATGGAAACAAGGTCATAAAATAAAAAAGGTAAAATAATAATGAAAAAGAAATAAAAAAATATTTAGCAAAGATTTGGTCGATTAATTTTTGTGGAAACTAATATTTTCAAGATACCAGACACCACTTCCACTACTAATCTTAATTTATATTTTTAAAAATATTGAATTACAAATGTGGCAAATTGAAAATAAAAAACAAAAAACACTTATGATGCAAGAAACCAAAACAATATAAATAAAAGAAGTGGTGAGAAATAAAAAAATATATATTTCATAAATCTTACGCAATTAATAGAGAAAAGAAAGCTTATCATAGTAACTTTGGGCAAAACTGGGAGACAGGGGTTTTTTTTTGGTCTTTTATCACTTAGTGGTGTCCGTATATGGTTATTTTTTTTCGTGTTTCACTGTGATATTTTGGTAAAAAAAATATGTTTCCATCTTTTATATATTTTCGCAATTTTTATTTCAATTTACTTAAGGTAATTGTATTATTTTAATTTTTAAAAGACTGAGGTTTTTAAAAGTTTACCAATATAAATAACGATAATGTGTTCACAACTAACGCGATTGTATTGCATACAACTTACGATCTTCAATAGCTTGTGAATGCGTTTAATTCATTCGTTAACGTGTAACTCATTGTAATAATCGTAACAAAGCAATTCATTTGACATTTTTACCAATTGATTGATTGATGTAATGATTTTTTATGATAGTTGTAAATTTCATCTTAAATTTATGGAAACTATTTGCTTGTTGAATTCAAACTTTCTTTAAATTTTTATTTCGATTTAAATAAATCGTTCATTTAAATATTTAAATGTTTTGTTATATTTTTTAAAACACAAAAATAGTTTTACTGAGTATTTATATTTGGTTACATCTTTTAAACCATGTTCGTTTAGAATTTGCACATTAGGGTGTCCGCCTGGAAGGTATACTACTTTGTTTTGCCGCCATTTTTATAAACATTAGTCTTGACAGTTCGTATTTGGCAGTCGTGCAGGAGACACGTGGCAAATTTATTATCGAAAAATATTCGATAAGCCAACGTGTTTTAGTCGTTAAAATATTTTATCAAAATCAATCCTCGATTACTGTGACGATAAGAAAGTTACGTGAAATTTTTGGGAGAAACAACGTGCCAACAAAACGCACTATTTATCATGTAGTGAATGATTTCGGAGAAAGAGGGTATGTAGGTGATAGGCCCAAGCATGGACCACAACGTACTGCAAGATCGGTTGAAAACATTGCTGCTGCTCAAGAAAGTGTTCAAAACAAGTTCGCCCATGACAACCCCGATTTTCATGAAAAAATCATAATGAGTGACGAGGCTTATTTTCATTTAAATGGATAAGTGAATAAACAGAATAGTCGGTTCTGGGCATTGGAAAATCCTAAAATTATTCATCAATCAGCTTTGCATCCAATAAAAGTGACAGTCTGGCGTGAAATTTGGTCGGGAGGAATCATTAGATCTTACTTCTTTTAAAATGAAAACGGCGTAACAATAACTGTGAATGGGAAGCGATATCGTGATATGATTGAGAACTTTTAACGCCACAACTGCATGCTTTGGGCTTGACGGTCCCACATTACATTAAATTACGGTGCCAGGATTCCAATAGAATTACGCACGGCGAGTAGTATACTTTCCCGGCGGACACCCTGTATATACATATAATTAAATTGTAACAGGACTATTTCTGTACATGTAAATTTTAACGCTGGTCAAAATTGGAATTTTTAGAATTCTTGTCTGTCTGTCTGTGTTCACATTATGGAAAAACTATTGGATAAATTTTAAATAAAATTTTGTATCTTGATTCAAACATAGGATGCTTTTTCCGCAAAAATATCTCTAAATAGGGAAAAAGTAGGGAAAGTACGCAGTTTTACCGATTTAAAGGTAATGCAAACTTGACAGAACCTCTTACTTTTGAAAGCATGATATTTTAAAAGCTATTTACAGAACTCTACAATAATATATGAACTTTTTATAAATGTTAGAAATTTATCAAGGGATGAGTATCTCTGCATAAAGAAAATACATAAATCGAAGCACTGTAAAAGAGTCTTAAAAATTTCAAAGCAAAATCGAACAAAATATTGTCAAGACTCCCACGCCCACGTTCACATATCCTATATATCAAGATACTAAGGAACCTCCTCACAAAATTGTATTAAAATGCATCCAATAGTTTTTAAGTGATGCGAATACAGACAAAAATTCTAATAATTGCTGTTTTATATTCCATTTCGATTACAGTTAGCACCAGCAACAAAATTTTTGAAAAATATTTCATGTACAGAAATGGTCCTGTTAAAGTTTAATTATATGTACAGCTTGTTAGGTATATTTATACTTATTATATGTACATACATACTTTTTTTACTAACAAAGGTTTACGTGGCTGAGTTAAACACTTTAGATCAATATTAATTATATAATTTTTTATAAGATCAAATAGCAACATAACAAAAAAAAATTACAATAACTTTAAAGTTCCTCGAAACCATCGAACACAACCCAAGAAGACTTCAAAATAAGTTTGTGTTGTAAATCACGTACACAACATTATTATACTTATATTCTAAGGATGAAACGAGAAAACAAAATGAAAAAGAGAAATTTCTAAGATTCACATTATCCAATTCATGATAAAAGAAAGAAAAACTATCTAACAAATAATCTACTTCAATTTATTGAAACAAACAACATGAAATTAAATTAATTAAAATAATGCACTTAAAATTCCACTTATATCTTTATTTTGCTTTTTAAAAAATGTGCTTCTACATTTAAAAAAAAACCCAAAAAATTTATTAATTATATTTTAATGCATACTATACATTACAGAAAATATCGCTGCACTTAAACAACATTATCTGCTGATAGCATACATTTTTTGTTTTTTTTTTTTTAATATCACTGTTTTGAAATTTTGGGTTTAAGTTTCTGTCTTTCGTTGTTATTTTTTATGACTATTTTGTATTTCAGTGACAGTTAAAAAAGAAAACAATAGTAACATTAAGCAAACACGTTAAATAGGGGTATTCACATAAAACTTTAAAAATAACTTTTCATTTTAACTCTAAAAAGGTTTGAACAGTTAAAATTTTTATTTAAGATTTTTATATCCTTTTCCACGGGTGGAATGTGTAATTTCTACAATATTCTTTTGCGACCCCATATTCTGGATCCATTTACTCGTACATAGAAAAGTTGATTGAGCGATGTATGTTCGTCTGTACGTGTTCGGGTAGTAATGTTATTTGTCAAGGCACCAGACGAGATACAGAAGATTTAAGTCCACCAATTTGCCAAGCATAGTTTGAAAAACGTTGGTATTGCAATTCATCCACATCAGATCATTCCTTTGGAGGCTGCTATATTCATTCACGTTTTTAAATTTTTTTGGTTTTAATGACTCTTTTTTAATTTTGTTGTTAAATAAATATTAGACCGCAACAGGTAGATGGCAAGGAGTACATACAGATCTCGGAGGATCAATAATCCCCAGTGAGGACCGATTTTTTTTATTTTTAGGTTGGTAAGGTTTTTTTTAGCTTTGATTTGTATTAAAGACCTTTCTAGATAACAATACATATCGTCGCGTTTCTTCTTAAACCACGTAAGCGGCAATTTTTCGAAATTGACTTTTTTGGTTTTTATGGTAGAAAATGACATTTGCCACCAGACTGCATTCTCATCTTAACAAGTTTGTATGAAAAATAAATAAGTCCATTTCCAAACCTCGTAAGTCCCATACAAATGACATTTGCATGCAAAATATAATTGTATTTTTATGTCAAGTTGAAAATGTTAAAGTCTGAATCACTAAGTTTTTTGTATTTAAGATTAAAAAATTAGGAAAGTTTCAGGCCAATTAGAGCATTTTTGGTATAGTTAAAAGTTTTTTTTTGGATAAATATAAAAATAAATGTTAATTTACACACAGAAATTTGTAAGTTGTAATTGTAGGTAAAAAATTAAAAAAAAAACAAAAGTTTCTTTTCCCTTTAGAGTGTCGCACAGCCATGTTTTGCAAAAAAATTGTTTTGAAACCCATATTAAAGAAGTTATTAAGTTTTTTCGTTTTCTGAAAAACGATTTCTTGGCACTTACGTGGTTTAAGAATCAACGCGACTATATATAGGTAGCCAAAATTCCCACAGTGGGATTCACTGGTAACCAGGAGCAGTCAATATGCCCATGAGAGTGAGGGTCAATATGAGGAAATTGCCTTTAAAGATTTTTTTTTTACTTTTCTAGAGCAATATGGATTAAAGGAAATTCCAAATTTAAAAAAAAAAATTTTTGCGAAAAATTACCAAAAAATTTTTACACAAAATTTTCTAAAAAAATTTACAAAAATGTTAACAAAAAATTTTTCAAAAAACAAAAAATACAAATAATTAAAAAAAAATTACAAAAACTTTTTAAAAATAATTTTAAAAATATTTTACGAAAAATTTTCAAAACAATTTTTACAAAAAAGATTAAAAAAATTTTTCCACAAAACTTTTACAAAACATAAGAGGGTAACACAATATCTAGAATTACTATGGTGAAGTATATATCCTTCATGGCCGAATGTAGCACTCTTACTTGTTAAAATAATGTTTGTGTTTAGTCATTTCTTTGGCGATATAAATATTTAAAATACAATGCATCATGCCAGAACTACGAAATTAGGCTATGGAAAGGAGGAAAGAAGGAGTTGTGTTTGTGGACAATCGATATGAATTTTCCTACATTGAAAGTGACTGGAAAGCCCTCTGCAGGGAGTTAATTCTTCATACGAACTCATATGCTAAAAAAACGAATTTTCCTTTTAATGCATAGAGCCGACCAATCGGCCACGAAAGGTTGGGCTCTTAACGCAAATCGTGTTAAACTCAAAGACCTGCGGGTATCGGGAATAAGTTCTGTAATTTCATTAGTAACGATAAAAGAGTGAAATACAGCCCTCATTGAGTCGATGCTCTAGTGAGTACATAGAGTTAGATACCCTACAGTTACTAATGAGCTTCTTGGCCGAACTCTAAAATAGACCTTGGGGTCCCGTGCCATACATAAGAGCTATACATAGGCGGCATAAATAGTAAAAACATCAGATTGAGTAAAGTACCTTTTACACCGTTTACACGTCTTTGATGGGGCACGATTTAATTTCGTTGTTACAGTTCAAAATTTAAGTACATATACCTGACAATCACGTGTTCTTTTAAAGCACCCTTTAACTATTAATTATATTTTATACTTTTTAATATAACGATACCATGTGTAATTTTCAACTGTCTGCCTATAACGTTTACAAGATAACGCCAAATTCCTCATTTATGTTTTGTGGACATTGTAAATTTTTATCTCTGTAAATTTAAAGTGTCTACCTATTACGGTTCAAATATAAGTTTTCAAACGTAAAATCGTGTCACTGTCGAAACACCTTTTAATTGCTGGTATATTTTTTTGGGGTTCCGTACACAAATGGTAAAAACGTAACAATGTCTGTCTGGCCGTCTGCCTGCCCGTCAGTCTGTCACCGCCTTTTATCTCTGAAACCCTAATGGGTAGACTCTTGAAATTTTCACAGATGTATACCTGTTGCCGCTATAACACCCAATACTAAAACTTATAGCGTGTGCGAATAGAGTGGTGTTATTCACGAATATGTGTTTATTTCTTGACCTGTAGGAGGCATGCACCTAAAATAGTTCGCTATAAAAACAGGTGTAAAAAAATAAATCTAAATATTAAAGTGTGTTCCGATAGTGACGTGATTTGCATTTATATGGCCTAAGTTTTGAACCATATTAGTTAAATAAACCAAATAGTTAAATAATTAAAGGGTGTCGTGATTTACACGTATATTGCCTTTTTTTTGAAACGTAATAGGTAGGCTTCTGATATTTTTATAGAAAGTTCTTATATTAGAACAGTAATAAGCTGACACTTAAGATTTACACAGATAATATTCTGCAATATCTACTGTATTAACAAGAAAGGAAAATAAATTTAATAAAAATAGAAGGAAGATCCCTAGAATTTGAGAAATTTTACCTTCTCTTCTATGATTTAGTATAAAAAAAAAAATTAAAAATCTACGATTCTGTAGATTTTTAGTGTTTGCGAGCAAATCAAAATTTTCCGAAGAATTGTGGAAAATTTTGAATTTTAATTCTCGATTTCTGATATTCTAATATTTTCATTTGTTTTAACTAATTTCTTTACAATAATTACATTTTTTTGAAAGCTGAGTACAGCTTGGGGCTGTGGGTTCTATTCCCACCAAAGACTCTGGGTGTTTCACTACATCGACTTACGGTCTGCGTTACTACGCTCTATAATTTAAGTTTAAATGTATTTTGTAATTGTATTGTAACATTTAATAAATAAATAACATAATTTTGGTAGCTCTTGCATTTATAATTGAATATCCATGCTGTTTAAAAGTCAATAAACTATAGTTTTTTTCTTTTTATTGTAAAGCAATATCTACATAAATTAAAACATCAATAAAAGAAGAAATGAAATTTGTTTTTAACCCCATTTATATTCTAAAACCCACTTGTTTGTTTAAAAGACCAACAAAGTGTAGCTTTGTGACATTTTATATTCCGATAACCAAATCAAACCTGTTTTAATAAACAACCAAAAATAGAAATTAGAAGTGAAAAATAAGCATCAAAAATAAATTCCACAATTCGATACCCACAAATACGAAAGATAAAAAACTTTATTTTATGATGCCGTTAAAGACCCTGGCAAATAGCACGACCACCAACTTTATATATTTGAGAAGAGAGAAAACACTTGTATTTTTAAAGATTAAAATTTATTTTTTACACCAAAAGACCACCTTTTTTAATCTCTACTAACAAGTTTGCATTAACAAATTAAGTTTTTATTTATTTATGACGTGTTATTTATTGATATCATTTAAAAATTATCACTTAAATATCGCAATAATCATTAGTTCCAAAGGTGTATTTTTTTTAGAAATTATGAATGCGAGACGGTAGGTACAGGTAGGTATTTTAACTTAACTACGATTAGTGTACAATTTAAAAATAAATCACACGTTTTTCGGTCTTTCTTAGGAAATGAAAGCGAATAATATTGAAAAGAAATAGACGACACATCACACATTGAACGAACAAACAACAATATAATTTGATGGAAAGGTCGTCAGACGTACCTGAACCCAATAATGCTGTTACATTTGTGAAATTAAAAAAAAAAAATATTTATAAGAATTTGTTACTTTAAATGTTGGGTTTTTCCTTTGGAAAACTTAATATTATTTTCGTTAAGTAGATCATTATTACCTGTCTTCAAAAACGTGATCATGAAATACAATGTAATTTAGTGTTTTTAGCAATCCATATCTTAACCAGTGATGTCGCTTTAATTTTTAACAGCATTAGAAAATTGTCTTTTCGGATCTATTGTTTTTTCTTTTACAAAAAATTATGACTTCATGAAAAATGGATTCAACGTGCTTAAAACGAATCTGCTTTAGATTTCCGTAAACGGTTCATCTGTTTTAGACAAATAAAACACCAGAAGAAAAATATTATCTTTAAATACTACTAGCTGTGCCCGCCACTTTGTCAACGGCAGAGCCTTATACCGACAAAATGTAACTCTCATAAGAAAGAAAATACATTTGATATATAACGCATATTCGTAGAAATTTTTCGATGTATTTTTATAAACCATCAGTGAAAGTAGACCTTTCCAACGCAAGTAATCGTTTGAAAATTGGTTGAGTGGTTCTCGAGTTATAAAATCACGAACTTAGGACGACTTATTTTTATATATAGAGAAGATGAACATAATTTTTATGTATTTAACAGTTCTATAATTACACAGTGCTCGAATCTGACACTTTTTTCTTTAGCAAGCTGGGCACCCTACTGGTAAAGCTAATTCGAGTACGCTGAATTCAATGACATTAGCCGTTTTTAGAAGTTAGCGCTCGTTTTTGCGATATTCGCGTTTTAAAATTTGTAAGCTAAAATACAAAACATGGTATTTTTATACTTGTGGGATAATTTCTAAATTTAAATCAATTCAACTCGGTTGAATAAACACATGATTACATGACATTCTAATTCGTTTCTCCAAAAATCTATTTTTTTTTAGCGAAAAATCAATACAAAATTATAAAAACACGTTTTTTTGTTTGGCCAAAGTAATTAATTTGCGAAATTTTTTATTGTTTTTTTATTTTGATCAAATGTGCTTTATTGTCACATCGTTACATCGTTTCTTTATGATTCTTCTGTTTCAATCAATTCTTCTTGTAAGTTCCAGCAAATATCACTTAACAGCGAATCCAATTTTTTCCCACTGTATCAGTGTTCAAGTCTGACCGTCACTTGATGGAATCCCTCTCCATGCTCGTCAGACTCAGCTGGTGATTGTTCAGCAAACTTGTTGGTATGAAAGTGCAAAAAATGAATCTTTATAGACATTTTAACATTAATACGTTAAAAAGCGGTAAGCTATTTTTCTATATGAATGCGCCTGTTGTCAGAAGGATTAATTCCTAAAACGTTGCCAATAACCGCTTTTACAGAGTTCCATGCCTCATAAGATAAATTAATACAAACCATCTTTTATTTTCATACTACTTAATCTTGGAAAAATACGACATAATTCGTTAAACGAATTTCCATCCGGATTAAGTGTATAAAAATATCGTTTTTATAGTACTTAAGCGTACAAATTTTAAACCGCGAATATCGCGAATACGAGCGCTAACTTCTAAAAACGGCTAATGCCATTGAATTCAGCGTACTCGAATTAGCTTTACCAGTAGGGTGCCCAGCTTGTTAAAAAAAGTGTCAAATTCGAGCACTGTGTAATTATAGAACTGTTACATAAAAATTATGTTCATCTTCTCTATATATAAAAATAAGTCGTCCTAAGTTCGTGATTTTATAACTCGAGAACCACTCAACCAATTTTCAAACGATTACTTGCGTTGGAAAGGTCTACTTTCACTGATGGTTTATAAAAATACATCGAAAAATTTCTACGAATATGCGTTATATATCAAATGTAATCAAATGTATGTATTACAAATCAGACTTGGGGGATGTCAATTACATTTTTTTTAATATTACACATGCAATTACACAATTATATGTACAGTAAACTCTCGGTTATCCACGGGTGATTTATACGCTTTGCGGATTATCCGCGGCGACTACAGTACAACATTTTATGTATAAAAACAGAAAAAAAATATACAAAAACAAGTTTTAAAACTTAGAATTATTTCCTTAATACGAAAATAAGTTTTCTAGTGTAATTGTAATTGAAAAAATCAATTATAATTGAATGTAATGGAAAAAATTTAAGCATTCATTGAGTAATTGATTATTGGTTTTAAAATGTAATTGAAGTTTGTTCAATTAAATGTAATGATTATTGCATAATTTGTAATTGAAAATTTCCAATTACTAATTACAAGTAATTGTAATTGAAATTTGCTATTACAATTACATCTATTTGTAATTGATTTTAGTCCTGGATTTCAATTAAAATCGAAAGAGTTTATATCTTGCAAGTTTTTTAATAATATTTTAGACCAGAGTCAGGTTTTGGTCCGTTTATCGTAAAGTAAATGAATTTACGATAATATATTAACTAAATTACGTTCCAAAC
This sequence comes from Phasia obesa, assembly GCA_949628195.1. Lineage (NCBI taxonomy): Eukaryota > Metazoa > Arthropoda > Insecta > Diptera > Tachinidae > Phasia > Phasia obesa. Next base: position 104,750,947 of record OX451218.1, on the reverse strand, counting down.
AACATAAAAACTGATCGATTATTCGAATATTTTTTTAAAGTTTTATTCGATTAATCGGTAAAATATTACGTTTATTTACTATTGACTAATACTTACAAAACGCAAATAATGGAATTGCGCACTTTCTAGAGTTTCAGTATTAAAATTACTAAATAATATTCCAGGCCTGAGTTAGTTTTTGGTCATTTAGCCATAAAATGGACAATATTCAAAAAACCTTTATTCACACTCTAAATGAGCGCAAAATGTGTTATATTGTAATGAAGAGTGTTCGTATTTACATGCCTCCAGAAATGAATTAGAACCACTCAAATTTCAGTTTCAATTCAAACTTTAAATTGAACCTCTAAAAAACCACTAACGCTTTATAGTTGGTTAAAAGTTTGTATGAACAAAATATTTCTCCTTTTATAACGAATAAAAAGTTTATATAACTAAAGTACGAAAAGCTCTCAGTTTAAGAGTTATTGATAAATAAATCTGGATATCTTTTTTACAGCTTTTTAAGGCCATTACCACTTAAATGCAAGAGGCCTGACCGGTTTACATTTTAGAAACGACATTTTTATGCACATCTGAATTCTTAGTCCCTAGATAACCGAAAATGCGCAGGAAGTGTAAAAAATAATACTTTTGCAAATCCCATATAGTTCATGGGTGCTTAATATGATGAAACGTTAAACCATCCATTTATTCCTACCCTAACGGTTCAGTGGACAGTAATCTCACCTACATTAGCCAAAGTTTTTGAAGGGAATCGAATCCATAAGCCCCAGAATAATAGGGTAACATATGTATAACCAACTAGCCTACAAGGGCGCCACCTATATCTACAATAGAATTTAATAAAGTTATTTTCTTTATAGGACATCCTTGAAGGATTTAACAATTACCCCCGTGAGTAGAAGTGATAACCTCTTCGTTGTACACAGAAAAAAGATTTTGACACCAATTAAAGGTTTTAATTAGTTTCAAATTAAAGTTCAATTAATTTTGTAATTGATTCAAATATATATTTGTTTAAAACAGAACAAAATTCCTAATTAAAGAAATAATTGAATCAATTAATTATTTAATTAAATTTTAATCTGAAACCAATTAAAACTTTTAATTGGTAAAAAATATTTTTTCCTGTGTATGTAGCTGTATGTAGCTGAAGCTAGTTTAATTTATATTATTCATATCTAATCGTATCTGTTGTATATTATGCACACTAGATACCTCTTATTTTTTAATTGGTTATAGAGTTTTCGGTCTTCTGTTAATTAAGATTTTTTCTGAACTTTTGAAAATGTATGCTTTAATATTTTATACTGGGCTTCTAGTTAAATTATGACAATAATGCTGAAAGGATATACTACATTTTCTACCAACCTATACATGAAAATGTGATTTAGAAAATCTGGTAATCATATTAACTAAATGTGTTTCAAAGTGTGGCAACTCTAACAACTAACCCATGTAAAGAAACTGTATGACTCATACAGACGAAAACCCTTCTTCATTTAGTCCAATTATGTACGGATACAAACAAATGAAATTAAATACGGGAGCTAACGAAAAATCTAGTCCAAAATAAGATGAGCAATGAATGATACATGAAAAAAGAGAACTAAAAACTCTCCATAAATGCATTTACTCTGAAGACCACAAATCTCCAAGGCAAAACAATATGAAGAAAGGTTTTGAATTACGGAAAGCATAATTACATAACATATACTTGGAAAAAAATATTTGAGTTTTTCTGGTTCATACAATTCGTCGGCAGGGTTGTCAGATACTTTTTACTTACTTTGCCAAACGTCAGATTGAAAATCTCCAAAACGATATTTTGTTAGTTAAAATATATACATACACATATGTGTATATAGATATAATACATATATGAATATTTTATATTATAAAAATATTTTTAATAAATTACAAAAGCTTAGAAAAGAGCCCCTATAACCCAAAAAATGTACAATGTTTTCCAATTATTCACAACCATAACAGTTAAAGTTAGCTCAAAAAGTAGGTTAGCGAAATTCAAACGAATCAGCTTGTTCTCTGTAAAATAATCCTTCAAAGAATAATAAAATTTTGTACTTATATAAACTGTAGAATTAAATCTGGAAAAATTTTACTTTAATTTAACAATTAAAGCTTTTCAAACAAGAAAACGTTTTTTTTTTTTTTTTTTTGAAACAGTACTAAAAGCTGCAGGCACTTAAATTTTTTATCTTGTCGAGAATTATGGTTGCAATCAATAAACTGCGTTAGTGGGAGGTCACGGACTCTCAACTATTATCTGCCCAAGTTAAAAATCGAGATAAGACGATACTTACAGACTGTGCCTGAATAAAGGTTTTGTTACCACGGGCAGACACATATTATACGGAGACCTTAGCCTTAAGCAAATGTTAAGAATTACCATAGATTCTGAGGAAGAATGTCGACTTATATTAGAGAGTAAAAGGTTAGCGAAAGCAGCAGACTCAATAAAAGTTAGGTATTCGAAAATTTTCAGTCGTATACCATAAATCATTGAGGAATGCTTCGGTATCCCCCCTACAAAATAGGAGACCTCAAAATCTAAAGATCTGTTAAAATCCTGACAATGATTTTTTTACGATTACTACATTTATGGTAAACTAAAAAGACAATGTGAACAAATTTTAGATTCATGTGAAATCTTGATTTCATATGCTCTCGATACTTCTTGGAACCTAAAACACATACGAATAAATGATCTCAGTTTATTATATTATCGAAATGTTACAATTTTATTATATATATTGTTTTATTATCTGCATTTTAAGTTATATTCATTCTCTTGACATTCGTCGTCGAAATACTTTGTATGAAAATTTTATTTGAACAACACACCTTAAAAACATAATTTTAAAACGCATAATAAAGCATCCATAATTGCATATTGCTTTCTCTTTCGCAGGCGAGCTATAGTGTAGTTCATTTTTCGAATAAATCTTTCCACACGGGATTTATTAGCTAGACCTGCCATCATAAAGCCAAACAAGGTCTTTAAAATGTTTCATGTTATCATTTGGTCTTTTAAAATAACAAAAGCTTTTTTCCCGATGTGTTTGATTAACATTCAATTGCAACTTTTTGAAGTGGAAAGATGTTTACCAACTTCAAATGTATTCGGCCCATTTTTTAATTCCTTTGAAAGCATTATTTAGTATGAAAAGCGATTTGCCGTTTAATTTCAATGCCTTCATATTTCGTTTCTTCATTGCTTTATTCACTTTTAATATGTAATATAATTTATTATTGACCCAATATCAACGTAAAAGTAGCCAGTAAAATCGAACTTATTATAAACCGCTATGTCGCCCAATCAAAACTTAGAACACCAAATTTACACATATAATAAAATAGTAACTCATTTCCTTTCTGTCTGTCTGTCTGTCTGTCTGTCTGTCTGTCTTTCTGTTTGTGTTCGCATCACTTAAAACGTACTGGATGGATTATCACAAAATTTTGTGAGGAGGTACCCTAGTATCTTGATTCGAATATAGGATACCTTTTTCCACCAAAAATATCTTATTTTCAAGAAAAAGTGGAGAATAAGCATTAAAAAATATTACGCCGATTTTTTTACCGATTTAAATGTACTGCTTACTTTAAGGCATCATTTATTATTTAAAACGGTATATTTTAAACACGGTTGCGCAACAAATGGCACTGTTCTAAAATAATGAAAAAAATATGAATTGAAAGCGGGATATTTTAAACACGGCTGCGCAAAAGATGGCGCTGTTTTAAAATAATGATAAAATATAAATCACTTACTGCCAAATAGCAAATTCTCCAATAAAATTTGGATTTGATTTGTATTTTTACTTCGTGGAAACACATTGTTATTGAAATAATTTAAACACCTTTTACAAATCTTTACTGTAAGTTTTTAAATTTTATATAAATTTTGGAATTTCTTACAGGGATGGGTACCATATAAAGAAAATATATAAATAATAACACTATAAAAGTAAGAGTCTTAAAGAAATAAATCTAATTTAGAATTAGCTGTGTATCACGAATTTCGACCGATACATATGTATGTGTTTTATTTTTGGCGTCGAATATCCCAGCCAAAAATTCGTCCATTCATCCCAGTTGTGTTCCTAGCATAAGTTTTTAAATCGCCATATCTGACAACCCTGTTGGCCGCACATAGATACATACAAACAAAAATAATGTACAAACAAGATCCACCCTACAAATGCAAAATCTACAAAACAACAAAGATGATGAAAAAGAAGTCAAAAAACAAAACCCATCATACCTGAAGTACTAAAAATACTTAAATGTGTGTGTGTAAGTGTATGTGTATGTATGTTTAAACATTTCAAAAACATGAGTTTTATTTTTTAAATGTTGTACGAGTTTAATGCATAACTGATGCATTAAAATTTTAAGTAGCAGCATACCTGTGTTGGTGTGGTGGCGATGGCGGTGATAAATCGTCAGCAACCACCACTTTATGACAATTTTATGCTTTTTCTCTCTTCCTGTTGTCAATTGTGCTCACCAATACACTGTGACATTTCACTTAAGTATGGGTGAGAGGAGTTTGCCTCAAGCTTGTGGCAAATTCACTCAACCAGTGATAAGTAAAAAAAGCCAGAGTAACAACTAGTTAGAGATCTAAACAAAGCAGTTTAATTCTTCTATTCGAACAGAACGCTTAAGTGACGGTGTCACAGCGTATTTATTGACAAAAAGTGAAATTATCTTTAATTTTGAAAAATTATCTCGTTTTAGAGAATAATTAATTTGAATTTTAATAGAACAACAACCAAAAAGGAAGTTAACGCAACGCGTGTGTTTCATGTTTTGTGAAGAAATTGAAAAACTTGATTTAATATGAAGTTCAAGTGATGCGAAAGACGCGTTCAAAATTTATTTAATACGATTTATTTAACTTAAACGAATAAACAACAAAAACAACTGATTATAACAAGTGTTTTTTGTGATTAATTTGGTTTTGAAGACTCTGCCAAAATGTTTGATGTTTTTGGCTCTGTTAAGGGCCTGTTAAAAATCGATCAAGTCTGTATCGATAACAATGTGTTTCGTATGCATTACAAAGCGACGGTCATCCTTTTGATAGCCTTTTCATTGTTAGTTACCTCCAGACAGTATATTGGTGATCCCATCGATTGTATTGTTGATGAAATCCCTCTGGGTGTTATGGACACCTACTGCTGGATTTACTCAACATTTACGGTTCCCGAACGTTTGACGGGCATTACGGGTCGCGATGTTGTGCAGCCCGGCGTCGGATCTCATGTGGAAGGCGAAGATGAAGTTAAATATCACAAATATTATCAGTGGGTGTGTTTTGTGCTATTCTTTCAAGCCATTTTGTTTTATGTGCCACGTTATTTATGGAAGTCTTGGGAAGGTGGACGCTTGAAAATGTTGGTTATGGACCTAAACAGCCCCATTGTGAATGAAGAATGTAAAAGGGATCGCAAGAAAATCTTAGTGCAATACTTTTCGGACAATATTAATCGCCATAACTTCTATGCGTTCCGTTTCTTTTTGTGCGAAGCCCTTAACTTTATCAATGTCATTGGCCAGATCTATTTTGTGGACTACTTTTTGGATGGAGAATTCTCCACTTATGGCAGTGATGTGTTGAAATTTACTGAAATGGAACCCGATGAGCGCGTTGATCCTATGGCTCGTGTATTTCCCAAAGTCACCAAATGTACATTCCACAAATACGGTCCTTCTGGTTCGGTGCAAAAGTTCGATGGTCTCTGTGTGCTGCCTTTAAATATTGTCAACGAGAAAATCTATGTGTTCCTATGGTTCTGGTTTATCATGCTATCTATTTTATCCGGCATTTCATTAATCTACCGTGCTGCTGTTGTTATGGGTCCCAAATTAAGGCATTTGTTGTTGCGCGCCCGTTCCCGTTTGGCCGAAGCCGAGGAGGTGGAAGCGGTAGCTAAGCAGTGTAATATTGGCGATTGGTTCTTATTGTACCAACTGGGCAAAAATATTGATCCCTTAATTTACAAAGAAGTGATAACAGATCTCTCCCGGGAATTAGGTGTTAATGTCAATACAAGTCATAAACAACGTATGGATCCCTAAGCAATGAACGAAGTATGAATATTTTTATCTCTTATAATTTTTTAAATTAATTTAAAGACATTGAACTACTTCTTTTAATAAATGCAAAGAATATGATGGGGGGAATTTTATTTAAAACTTGTGAAAATAATTATAAAAAATTAAAAAATGCGGGATTCTAAAAATCACAAAACTGCTGTGAGGTTTTTCTGTTAGAAGTATTAAGCTTAAGAAAGAGAAAAAATTATTTTATTTTTTATTTGAAAATTTTTTAGACAAAATACAATCAAAATATTTTTATAGTTATAATTTTATATACCTACAATTAAAAAATAATTATCGTAAGTAAAAACTGCCCTAAATTTAAAAAAAAAATTGGAATAAAAGCACCTTAATGGAAAATGTATAAATGTTAACAAAAATTAAAACAAACAATTTTTAAAACTTTATTTATCTATTTTTTTAATTAATTAATAAAAAAAGAGTAAAAGTTGCAGTTAAGTAAGCGGGAAAGTGAGTGATGAATTTAAAAAGTTGAGAAGAAAATACTCACTCACTAAAGAAACAACAACAGAGAAGAAGAGACATTTATAAAGAATAAAATAAACTCACTCAATTTTCATTTACTTATTTGAAAGAGTATTGATTAAGAGTTGTTATTTGTTAAAGAGACTCTCTGTCTCTTTAGCATGCAATTATTATTTATTTATTTATTTTTCATTAAAATAAAATCCAATATGGCTGCTCATGCGCTTTATTGCATTTACATGATCACAAATTAATGTGCAACAAAAAAAAAACAACAAACTCGTTACAATACCCTTTTAATCTCCAAAAGATTTTTGTTGTTTCGCTACCTATGGGGCATGGATATGTAGTATCTATACACCACTATGATGTTTGAATTGTATGTTTGGTGTAGCTTGTTTCCAGGTGAAATATCTGCATTTTTAATCTTTTTGACGCTTTCTTATACCTCTTCTTCTCCTTATTATTTTTATTATTTCCTATTATTTCTTTTAAAAATGAAAAACTGGTTTAACAAGGTTCTCTCTCGCTCATTCTCTATTTCTTGTGCCATTAAGATTTTTGTTTCAGAAAACAAGTTCACGGCTTTTTGAATTTTTTAATGATCCTAAAAAAAGGTAGAAAACATTGCTGCTTCTTTTACTTTGTTGTTGTTGCTGTTGGCCCTCAAAATTCAACTGTTTAACGTAACACAGTGGTTTCAATAATGAGCGAGAGCTACCTGTATTGACAGTAGACTAAGGACATAATAGAATTGGTTGAAGACTGGTTTAAAAGTCAGACAAGTATCAATAGCATTTTAAGTGTTTTTGGCAATAAATACATACATACATACATACATACATACATACATACATGTATTATGTCTTTTTGTTAAAGTTTTGTTAATTAGAAAGATCTGCTATTAAAATTAATTCCAACAAGAAGTTTTATTGTAGAACATTTCGTTGGTTTCGAAGAAGTTGACACAGAAACTATGATTATGTTTCACCAAAGTTATGGAAGAAGAAACCGGAAATAATCAGATTTCTATTATTTTAAATTTATAATAATCACCAAATTTTATCTTTAGTTTCTTAAAACTATTAAAAAATAATAAACCAGCACGCATTGTGTAATTTAAGATATCTCCATTTAATGTATTTTTGTAGAGCTCATTAATAATTATGTTTATATTAGTGGCAATATGGAAAAACTGATTATGTCTAAATTTGTTGTTTTGCACAAAAAAATGGAATTAACTTTAAATTAAATTTTTCTAAATTCAGTAATTGAATTCTCTCAACCCCTTGTTAAATATGTCGTTTTATTTACCAATAAATAACTTATTTATTGAAGTATTCTCGGTAATAAAACTCAAGCTCAATTATTATTTCCAGCGATTCTATATCCACTTTAGATTTTTATTTAATGTGTTTTATTTAATGATATTAGTAAGCATTACTGTTTATGACAGAAAGTTGCGCTCTTTTTTGTGTTTGTCACCGCAGCGTTAAAGCGAAACGTTACGTTTAGCGTGCTTATTTAGGTTTGTCTGTAAAAGAAATCTGCTTTAAGTTCAATTATTGCATTCATTGTGTATCGCTCGGAAATTTTATTGAATCAAATTCCCCAAATTTCTTAAAGGGTCTTAACCCTTTTTGATCCGGACCAAAATAACTTATCATTAGAGGCAAGGATATACGTGTGGTCGGTTTTGCTCTATGACTCTATGACTTAAAAACAATATTGACTCACCATACATCAAACAATGAGGTACTACAAATATTACATCATGGACGAGAACTTCTGAATACTATAAAAGTAAGAAAAACAGCATACTTAGGGCACATAATGCTTAACCCAAAATATAAGCTGCTGCAAACTATTATCCGTGTAAATATTGAAGGAATATGTAGTAGAGGAAAGAAAGAAATGATATCGATCGATAATATTCGGACGTGGACCGGTATACATGATGTTGTAAACCTTCTAAGCGAATCAAGAAATAGAGAGACGTTTGCAGAAATTATAAAAAAGTTATAACTTCCCAGCAAAAAATAATGCTTAGTCGTATGCAGGTTTGTAAAGGAAAGACGAGTTTTTATCGCTTACGAACCTATTTACCTATAACATGATATTTGTACGCGATGTCCCACTTACAAGCATTTCCTTCTAAGCGCTCAATGCAGCGCAGTATAGATGTTCTAAAATCATACGGTATTAAGTTCGTAACTCGTCGTAACTCAAATTCAAAATTTGTTTTTCTCTGCCTTACAGTTGTGCTTTTTAGTATGCACTACTGTAAGGCGAAATGTAAAAAATTCGTTGTTTTTTTTTTTTGTAAACTTAACATTTTATGTCGCACAAAATTGCATTTATTTAGGCAAAATATTTGTGCTTACTATTGAGAGATTTTGTATGGCAGGAAAAGATTTTACTGCTTCCAAAAACCCAATTTTTTTTTTGCTTGGTTACTGCTATATAAGACTGATAAATGTAATTGCATTGGTCGCCAACATTCGGAAAATGAATAGAAATATAAAGAAGAAGAGGCAAGAAGTAAAAATATTTGTAAATGACATACATATATAACAAAAACGTATTTAGCATATAATTTTGCTTGGCTAAAGATTTCAGGTCGTCAAAGAGTTATGTGCGGTATTCGAAGCGTGCGATTCGTCTAGAGAATAACTAAAAAAAATTGGGTGCTTTTCATACAAATTTTCTTGGCGATATGCTCGCATCAGAGAAGCAACACTTCAATCAAGTTACTTTGAGAAGTTATGGTAACAATATGTTATCGATAAAGCAAAAAATATAGGCGAATCGCTACCGATATGGATACACCCTGTTAATTTAAATTAAAGCTAAAATAAATCTAGGGCAAATTAATTTTAATAGAATTTCCCTAATAAGTTTTGAGGAGTAAGACGATTTCGAAGTTGAAAACAGTCAGTTAGAACTCATTTAAAAAATAAAGTGCTACCGCTCCATTTTCTTTTTCAAGTTTCGGCATTAAACAACATTGGCGATATGCTCGCATCAGAGAAGCAACACTTCAATCAAGCTACTTTTAGAAGTTAAGATAACAATATGTTATCGATAAAGCAAAAAATATAGGCGAATTGCTACCGATACGGATACACCCTGTTAATTTAAATTAAAGCTAATATAATTCTAGGGCAAATTTAAATAGAAGTTCCTTAATTAGTTTTGAGGAGTAAGACGATTTCGCAGTTGAAAACAGTCAGTTAGAACTCATTTAAAAAATAAAGTGCTACCGCTCCATTTTCTTTTCAAGTTTCTGCATGAAACAACATTGCACCAGAAAACCAATTTATCTGAGTCTCTAGATATATTAAAAGACCTTTAGGTACCTTAACCATGACTTCTGCTTCATATAAATTAAAGCTTTGAATAGACTAAACGCCCACATTTTATAGGCTTTTCATAACTGGTACAATATGAAATAATTCGGGATGTAGAGCGAGATTAAATATACAATAAATTTTTTAAATTAAACTAAGCTAATTATACTTATACTTTCCATGACAATTACTTTCGTTACTAATCTAAAGAAGAAATAAATCAATCATGCTTTATTACATTATTTTTATGCTTTATTATATATGTATTTATTATATTATTTTTTCTATTTTAAATCTCTTTTATTTTGAGATTAAACTTGCATGTTTGCTGGGTTATTCTCTCTGTTAGTTAAGAGTCTAGAATGATAGACACAAAATTGCGACATTCGGTGAGCTGATCTTATGAAGTAACAAAAGCAGTGTATTTTAAATAGGGCAAACTGCGTCATCCAGCGGGAAATCATTCCGATGGCATAATCATGTGTCTATGGTTATTTGTTAAGAACTGTATAATGTTTGCAAAAAACACAAATACATATTAGTGTGCTCTTAAATTAATATAAATTGGAAAAGTGAGTTTATTTTATTCTGTTCAAATTATTTTTCTTAACACTACAGAAAAGCCTTGATGTTTATAACAGAAGTACAATACATATAATTAATAGTTTATATAAAAAAACACAACGAAATATAATTTTGCAAAACAAAAGCTTAAATTATAAGAAAAGATCTTATGGAGTTTTATAAAACAATTTAAAAGTCTAAATTAAAAAAAAACACTAGAAATGTTGAAGAATAAAATAATGTAATTGCTTTGATAAAGTGCTTTACACTAAGAAGTTTGTAAAAAGGAAATTTGAATTAGTAACTAGGATTTATATTACAAAACAAAACATTTCCATATTACATAATATATATATTCCGATTCCGAAAATAATAATATTAAAACAAAAAATAAAGAGTCCCAAAAAACATACACAACATTTGCCTGCCATATAAAAAATTAACTCATATCACTTAATAATAGAGTAGTTAAAAAAAACTTTAAAAACAAAAAAAAAAAATAAAAATAAAAAAAACACAGATTAAATCTGAAACTAAAAGAAAAAATTTATGACGTTGTTTACATTGTGAAGCAACGGCTCGATGAACACATGCTGCTTAAGAGCGAGCGTCTTGTGCAGTGTTTGCTGTATAAACACTTACGTTGTATAAGTTGTGTAAGACACATCAGACTCCTCTGAAATCTTATCTTATCAAAAGAGTCATATATAAAAAAATGTGTTGCTATTAAAAACCAAGATAGAAAAAAATTCAAAAAATATTAAGAAATCAAAAAAAAATATATATATAAACGAGAAATGGGAACATAATTTAAATAACATCAATAAAAACAGAGAAGACAATAACTAATAAGTATCTAACAAGTGGTTGTTGATATAAAGATAAAAACATTCAAAGAAACAAAATCTTTTTTTTAAAGCACCTTATAGATATGATGACTACCAACACGTTTATTATTATTATTTTTTTTTTTTTAATTAACTATCCTCAATTAAAACTGTAGAAGAAACATCCAACAGTTGTTTATAACCTGTCAAATTTATAATTATCAGTTAAAAAAAAAACAAATGAATGTTAAGTGACTGAAAAGTGTCAGTCATGTCAAATGAACTCTTTTGTTTTATTCGTATGAAAATAAAAGCTAAAAATTTAAACTAAAATAAATGTGCCAATTTTTACACTTGCTTTTCGCTAACGCCACCGCCCCAATCAAACACGCATCAGCAAAAAAAAAAAAAAAAACTACAAACGGCAACAGCAATTTCAACAATTTAATACTACAAACATCAGTATGAGACAGAACAATTATCATCGTTGTTGTCAGCACCATCATCATTTACGATCATTGTAATTTCTAATCATATGAGAGAAATTAATTTGTAGAAAGACGCTCAATTAAGTTCAACTTTTATTAAAAGTAAGTACGAACTTAGAATGACATTCTTTAAAATTAAAAAAAAAATACTAAATACTATTGAAACCGCAAGGTAATAAAATTGTTTATGTATGATATTGCAACTGCCTTACCAGACACCTGCTTACCCAGATTAGTATACTGAAACATACATTTCAGATTTCTAAGAAAATATTTTCTTATTGCTAAAAAAGCTTTATTAGTTGGCTTAAAAAAATGTTGTGACACTAACCTTGTTTGCTGAGATATGGTGTGGTAATTACTTCGTCTTGTATGCCACTTCAGAATTGTAGGTTATTTATTTTTAATACAAATTTGTTAAATCTAGTATCTTGATTATACGAGAGGAAGTCAAGAGCTTACAAAAATGTATATTTTTTCCATTACCCGTCTTGTGTCAAAGGTTGTTACGGTAAGATTCAGTAGTCTATGGGTAATTTGCCTTATGTCAGTATCGTTAATCGGTTGTTGTTCCAGCTACGTAAATACTTAGTCTGCTGTAGTAGGGTCCTAGTATAAAGGGCCTACCACAGTATTGGGATCCGACAACATTTAAATTGTATCGCCCCAATGATAAAACTGTACCAAATCAACAGAAATTGTACCAAAATTTGGCTCGATATTAAAAGTAATAATAATTGGCCTCGGTTCCTTGAATTGCAGTTTTTGTGTTGGTAATTTACTAACAATTATTTTGTCAAAATTGTACGTATTTTATAAGCAAATGGCTAACATGCTAGGAGCCGCTTATTCAGCAATTTAAATCAGGTGGCTGAAACGCCACCAAAGTAACCGGATCTTAATCCGATAGAGTATCCTGGAGTTATATGGAATAATAATTAAAAGTCATCCCATAACCTACAAAGTCCTTACGTTTTCTCTCTACAAAAATTAAAATCCTGAACATAAATCAAGAATGTTGCAGTTTAGTTTGTTCTAGACCGGGTTGAAGTACTATGGAATCAGAAATGTTTTTTATTGTAAGGCAATAAAAAAATATTGAATAAATTACAAAAAAAATTTTTAATAAATTTTATATGAAATTGTACCAAAAAAGTATAAAGTGTACCACTGATCTGCCAATTTTACCAATATTGATACAATTATACCACAAATCCCAACACTGGGCTACCATCTGTCGTTGCCTAGTAACAACGCCCTCCATATATTTGCTGTAGTGGTGGGAAACCTTGCTAATCTTTGATTTCTACCTTTTTAATTTTTTCCCCTGAGGTGACGGCTGCCTGAGGGCAGGTCAGTTCATGTGACGTTTCGTGAGGATGGAAACAACTTCGACTCAAAAAAGCGCATTTAGTTACAATTTTAATTATTTTTCTAAATCGATCGAAATCAATAATATAAATATTACATTTGTGTTCATTAAATAATTAACATGTTTGCTTAATTAAAACCTTATAGTAATTTTATTTACATATATTGTATTTATTTATCACTATGTTTACACTTAATTATTGTATTTTTTTACTTTTTGAAAAGTCAGACATTTTAAAACAAATACTTGACAGACTGTTCACAATATTAGTTGTATTTTATACTAAGCACATTGTTGTTATTTTAAATGTAAACATAACATACTTATCTTTTAACAATTTCAAACTGCATAAAACTTCAACAAACAATAACACTGTGCAACAAGTGGCGCACCCGATTTAAATAAAAATATTTTTTCTAGATTAGCTTTTACAAAAATATATTTTAGATTAAATTGTTAATTGTACTAAAGGCAATGCTGCATTAAAAACAACCTTTCATAACTGATATTAGAAAAAAATCGGTCTAAATTTAAAACTAACTAGCTTTGCCCACACACGTTGTGTGCGTCCTGACAATTTTTTGTTCGATTTTGCTTTGCAAGTAATCCACACCAAATTTTAAGATTCTTACGTATTTACTCTATAAATAAATGTACCCATTCCTGGATAAAATTTTAAAATGTATGTATATAAAATTCTTAAAATTATTGAAAAGCTCTGTAAAAGATGGACAGAAAATAAGTTACTCAGTACTTTAAAACAACGCCATTTGTTACGCAACATTGCTTAAAATATACTGCTTTCTAAAATAAAAGATGCCTCAAATTGGTAAAGAAATCGGGGTAGTTTCACTGCTTTTTTCTACACTTCCTCTTGAAAATAAGATATTACTGCGAAAAAATAATATTGTTATCAGGATACTAAGGTACCACCTCACAAAATTTTGGGTAAAATCCATTCAATAGTTTTTACGTGATGCGAACACGAAGAGAAAGATAGACAGACAGATAGGAAATGTGTTACTATTTTATTATATGTATAGATTTACATAGAACTCATTGCTCTACTTATAAAGAACTTCGGTAATAAAAAAATATATTATAAATTTTAAACTTAAATTAGCGCGCTAAGCGCAATGTTATCTAGCTTCTAGCTTTAATGACAAACTTAAATAAGGTCGCAAACAGTAATGTTAACTTATCTTTTTTAATAAATAGAAATACCAATTAAATTTAAAATTGTCAAATAGACCATAATACAAGGCGAATTCATACCAGGTGAAGTCGATAGCCCAGCTGATTGTTTTTTGCTCTCGTTTTTTTGCTAATGTCTTGTCAAAAAATTCATTGTTTCATATCAACTAATCTAATGTCAATGTTGTTGTTTTGTTGTAGTTGTTGTCCTACTGCTCACACCTGGTATGAATTCGCCTTACCTTAATATAACCAAAATATCATTACTTTTACACTAAAATCCAAATGACAGTTTGCTTGAAGCCAACTTCAGTACCTTACGATCTGTCAAAGTCCGATTTTCCAACTGCAAAGTGTTGACACCACGTTATTTGGGTTTTTTCATACAGTTTATATGTATGTACATCAGAATTTTTGATAGATAAATAGCAGCGCTTGCCGCTCCAAAGCATTCATTTATTATTTTACACAAATCTTCATTAGGAGCACTCCTTATAGCGCTGGAATTTTTATCTTCTTTATTTTTATAATACAATAATTTACAGTTAGATGCTTAATAATAGACAATTCTTCTCACGTTTCTTTTTCTTATTATACATATATTCCCTTTACGTCTTCATGATCTTGTTATGGATTCCGTAACATTGGCCAGATGGGTAGTAGAGGGCAGATAAATTGGCCAGTTAGTTATTTCAGTCATGTTTTTATCGGGGCCCGAACGAGTGTGCGAAACCAACTAATCAGCTTTCGTGTCCCTTATTAGGGAGGATATGGTTCGTAAAATAAGAGATCACAAGTCCTCGGGGATGCCGCAGCAAAAACAAATAATTTCAAAGAAACTAATTTTAAATTAAATATGAGGAAAGGGTTTCTCTTCGAAAATTTCGGGCTAAAGTATCATTTCTGAAAAATAGGGCTAAATAAAGCGCCTTATAGTTGATTTTTCTATATGAATATAAATGCGATGCTTTTTATAGGAAAATAAATATATTTCTTTAAGGAGATCACTTTGAGCAACTCCATAGTATGATTGGTAGTGCTTAGTCTTAGAGTGTGGAGGTTGTGGGTTCAATTCCCGCCAAAGATTTGGGGTATTTTCTGCAGACAAGCCAAGATCATAGAAGGTGGTATTGCCTTAAAAAATGGAAAAGAGAAACTTTAATCTTATTAACATTAGGATTACTTCTGTTCTGTTATCTGATATTTATCGGAAGTATTGAAACGTGATTAGAATGTTTAAAAATCTATGGCATAAAGTGTCCTTCGAGAGTTGGAGAGCCAGTTTTTGAGCTAGATCTAAATCATTAGTCATGAACACATGAAGATAAATATAATTTAATTGGTTTACTTTTAAAACTTTATGATTATAACTATAATATTATTGTGGAATTCTAATAAAACTATAGTTCTGGTTTGAAAATTATATAGCTCTAATCAACCATGTTGTATTTTTTTTTTTTTTTTTTTGGTGTAGCAATCATTTAAGAACCAAATAGTAACAAAAACTTGTTAGCCGTAACCATAGTAATGATTGAAACAGCTATAAATTGTTTATCGCCACTAAATATTGTTACAGAGAACATAAGATGGTTTTTGTGACCATACCATAAACAAGTTTTTTTTTTCTGCGAGCACTAATAAATGCTAACATGTTGACGAATTTTAAGGGTAATCTTGTATCGTTTAATTTTTCGTTCAAATTAGTTATGGAAATACAACACTAAAAGTATCATGTAACTATCTTTGAGCTTTAATTATAAAAAAAATGCAAAACTCGATACTTGGTACCCTGTACTCAAACACTAATTTCAAATCCACATGCATTTTACACATTTCGTTATTTTTATCTAGTGAATTTTAATAATTTATTCGTCTTCTAAAGTTTACTTTATTTATTTATAACTTTGATATGAAACCTTTAATTGACTATTATTTTATTATTAATCTTACATTTATTTCTCCGACACAATATTTGTCGGTTCAGTTTTTATCAATTAAAGAAATATTTTAGAATTTGTATCAACGAAAAACACCACAAATAAATAAATAAACAAATGTTCAAGTTCATTTTCATTAATTTTTTTTTTTTCTTGTTTAATTTGTTATTTAGACAACGAATCGTAAAGATTACACTAAAAGTCTTATAGACTTGTAGCAGATTATTAGGGAATTTAGTTCAAATGAATTTATAATTGGAAGACAGGAAAATCATAATTTAAAAACATACAAATGCGTAAGACTTTAATGTTACTTGTTATTAAATAAATTGTAAAATGAAGTTAAAAAAATTAAAAGAATAAGACATCAAAAAAAAAAATTGATTAGAAAATAAAACTAAAGATGTGACCTTAAGTGACCTTAAAATGAAATGAAATTTCGTTTTTGTTGCTGGGCGCAATAGGGAAAAATTTGTACTCATTGGGATTTTTTCATTAGCATTGAATTTTTATTGGCACTATTTCAAGTAGTTACAATGAAGAAAAAATTTAACTACCATTAATTGCTACTGTTTTATTTTTAATTACAATTATTTTTACCAATGGTAACGGAAATGTAATGAAATTGAATAATTATTAATAATGGATAAAAAAAATCATTGTTTTTATTAAATACAAATTTATCATCACAGTAGATTTCAATAACATGCCTGGTTATACTTGTCCAATAACACACTGTGTAATTTTTTAAGTCATGGCAAAATAACCATATACGGACACCACTACGTCATAAAAGACAAAAAAAAAAAAGACCCCTGTCTCCCAGTTTTGCCCAAAGTCCTCCAGGTTTTTTTATGGACCCTCAAAGATGTGGGGTCTCGATGTCATTTTTGCAAAAAATGACGAAATGAATTTAAAAATTTTCGGGAAATTTTTCAATTTTGCGGCTACATAAGCGCTACCTAAACGGTGTTAAGAATCATTCCTAGGAAGTTCATATGTTCTAGAAAGTTTTTGTTTACTGAGATCTTAGGTTCATTTTTGTAGTTGATTGTTTCCTTGAATTTTGAACGGTTTGCTACCTATGGACCTGAACAGGGGAAAAAAGGTAAAAAAATTGAATTTTTTAAAGTTTTTTGCGATTTTGACATTGAAGATGAAGTTTTTTAATTTTATATGTTAACAATTTTTGTTCTTTATGACAAGAGCTACAACTTTGCCTCAGAGAGTATATCAAAAATTTCAAACGGTTTGCAAAATATGAGCTTGAGTAAATGATCATTTTTTTGCAAAAATGACATCGAGGCCCCACATCTTTGAGGGCCCATAAAAAAACCTGGAGGACTTTGGGCAAAACTGGGAGACAGGGGTCTTTTTTTTTTGGTCTTTTATCACGTAGTGGTGTACGTATATGGTTATTTTTTTCCGTGTTGCACTGTGTAATGATAATGCTTATTTATAATTTAATCATTGATTATTGGTAATGATTTTGTTTTTTTAATTAATTTTTCATTCATTAATGAAAACAATGGTAATGAATAAAAATTTATTAGCATTATTTAGAATTCAATGCTAATGAAATTGTCAATTAATTAATCAATCTATTTAATTAGTCCCATGTATGATAGTTATTGAGCATTTCATGATCTTTTTTGAACAGTGGCATTTTGTAACTTTTCTGAAGACGCATAAAAATCAATTATTGCAGTCACTTTCTTTGTGTAAACTGTATTTTTAAAGAATATGTTACAAAGGCATTCTCTTTGAAATGACACTTTGTGAAACAGAAAATATTTGGCCCGGCTCTATATCACATTGGTTTACGTGTACAGCACGGCAGGCTTTCAACTTTGGTAAATTTTGCTATACAATTAAATGGTACTTTTATGATGTTAAATTTAATTTTTCTGTTCCGTTCCGCTTTACCATAAGAAGCACTTTACACATAACGACTCATTTTTCTGATTGTAAAGTTATGTTACTCGACTACAAAATACATTAAATAAATCTTTGAAAATGTAAGTTCTTATATGTTAAACGATAATGTTATTATTTAATTTTTTTTTACAAATTTCTAATTACTTTCCTGCTTAATTACTTAAAGACGAAAATAAGTTTTTGGTATTTATTTCATTGCGTTACATTACGATACATTATGTCAAAATCATTAAGTTGGTAATCTAGTTAGGAAGTCCTTCCACAAAAAATGTTTAATTTCAAACTTGATTACCTTTTCTAAAATTTTTGCTGCGATTTGCCTTTGATATTTTTATTGCTTATACCACCACGTTTTGTAACATAATTTTATTTTTATTAAGCCGCTTGAGGGGAAAGCAAACTTTCGGCGCTTCCGGTTACTTCTTTAAATTTTATTTATTTATTAAATGTTACAATACAATTACAAATTATATTGTAATTCGTTGTAGTGAAACACCCCGAGGCTTTTTTCAGAATCGAACCCAAAATCCCCAGATGGATAGACTAGCACACTATCTACGAGCCTAACTATATTTTACTTTAAAGCGATAATATCGTTTATCAAAAATAAGTATATTATCGACATTAAAGTATTTACTAGAATTTTAATATCTGTAATAACCAAAGGCCCCAACCAAAAAAAGTGGTTAAAATGAAAATGTATTATTTTGCTAAATATTTAGCAAAGTGACACAAACCTACATTGTTGAAAGCTGGTATGCTATTGATATAAAATTTTTACATGTTTTGTTCTCTTTGTGAGATTCTGGTTGAGATTGTGTATGTGCTCACAGACCCTTAGGGGTTTGCGTGGGGGCTCTTAGTAATAACTCTTAAGTTATAAATAATAAGTCAAAACAACTGATTTAGAAAATACTAATTGTTTTAATTGTTAATAAAATTTCATTTTTATATTTTTCTTTCTTTTAAGATGAATCCGAAGAGAGCATTAAATGGAGTGTCTACTTCAATGTCTACCCTAAAAAGACAAAAAGGAGGAGAAAATACAAACAGAACATTTATCTGTTAATCTAAAAAGACATAAATAATTATTTATAATCAATTATCAAAAATAGTTAAGAACAATTTATTAAAAAAAAAGCAAAAAACGAAAAACTTATAACAAAATATTTACCAACATTTGAAAACACTTTACAGCAAAGTGTCAAAATATAAGATGAATTTATTTATATGCCAACAAAAATATATTTTTGTTAATTATAATGTGTTAAAAGCATTATAAATTTTTTTTAAATATTTACAAAAAAATATTAAGAAAATATTTTAAAAAATACACTACAATATATTGTAATAAGAGTTGTGATCATTGATTAAGCAATTAATAATTTTTAGCAATTTTATAGAATTTTATATTAAAAAAGAAAATGTTTAAAATAAAAGCATATAACAACAAACAAAAAATCTACACAATTGAAAAAAAATACTACTTATGATTTTTAAGTTGTGTATAATTTTTTACGATTGAAAGAAAAAACTTTTTATAGCTGCTTTTTTAGCATTTACATACATATTTTTTATAGTTTTCCTTTTATTTTTTAGGTAATAAGAAAATTTTTAGAGAATTTTTATTTTGCAACAAAATCAATCAACAACAATTTTTAAATATAAATGTCGCATACTAAATCATAAACAATCACTTGAAATTCACAAATGTTTAGAAGAGGCGTATAACTGTTTTAAAAAGCATGCTTGTAGGCGGCACAAATAATATAAGACCAGACATAGCGGTATTTTACCAGTTACAGAAGGCAGTTAGAGACATGATCAGTGAACTGGTTGATGAAAAAAAGATTTTAATAAATTTCGAATTGTGACTGTTTATGATTTAGGGAGCGATATATTAACTACCATATTTAGTAGATAGATTTTTATGCATACATACGATTATATATCCATATACACTATTTTATTTTATCTATTTATCTACTTGTATCTACATATTAATTAATAGTTGCTAATAGTTAAGTGCTTTTATTTAAATTTTATTTTATTTTTAAGATTCTTAACAAAACAGAAGCAGCGTTAAAGCACACTACTATAATATATAAATTTTTTTTCTAAACCACATTTTCTGCTTAAATATCATATTTACTTTTACAATAAATACAAAACAAAATCAAAATGCAAAAAAAAATATTATTAAGTTAATAATTATGTTTTAAGTTCTATAAATTTACAAAACGAACATTTCAATTAACAATAAAAAAATGAAGACGAACTAAGTAAAAAACAAAGTTTTTTTTTCAGTTTTATTTTAATTACGCTGCTATAGCAATTGAACAACATTTAAAAACACAAAAGCAATAAATAAAAGAAAAAGGTAAGCAATTTTTTATTTTAACAATTAAATAACCATATTTTGGTGTATATGTATGCATGTGTGTGTATGTGTATGTTCTGTATATACAATATAAAAAAATAAAAAAAATAATTGTCAACGAATTGTTTAAATTAAATTTATACGTAATCGCATGGAAAAATATTTACTAAAGAGCACAGTGGACCAAAAGTATGAAGAAGCTTGTATTTAGAAATAAATTGGGACTCCAGCATAAATATAATCAAAGTTGCCTAAATCTTTGAAAAAAATATTTTCAAGTACAATTTACAATCACTTTTTCAAGTATTTGGGGGCCGGGCCCCCAAAGAGATAAGGCCATGTACATTAAATGACATCACCTAATAGGACACCCTTTAATTTACAAATGTTAAATTAAGTACTTGTTATATAGGACTTCGCAATACCGATTCTTTGTAAATGTCTACTGTCTGTCTATAACGGATTAAAAGATTGGCCATATACCGAAATTACATCAACTATGGCGACATCCCCTAATTTCTACACATTTCCGTCTATCTGTCTGATTTTCGTTTGTGTTCGCATCACTTAAAAACTACTGGATGGATTTTAACAAAATTTTCTGAGGAGGTACTTTCGCATCCTGATTCCAATATAGGATACGCTTTTCCGCAAAAACCTTATTTCCAAGATATAATAAAGAGAAAAAGCAGTAAAAGTACGCCGATTTTTTTACCGATTTAAAGGTACTGCAGACTTTAAGGCATCTTATATTTTTGAAAGCAGGATATTTTATACACAGATGGCGCTGATTTAAAATAATGACAAAATATTAATTACTTACTACCAAATAGCCAATTGAATATAATTTGTATTTGATTTGCATTTCTACTTTAAATGTTTGTTTATAACTATTAAAAAAATTAGACAAAATAGGGCAAATTACGTCATTATTTTTTTTTTGTTATTGGGACCTATACACACTTTTTAAAATTTTAAATCGTTGCCCTTTAGGATTCAAAATAGAGGTATAAATCATGTAAGTTGTATGGGGGCACTCTTTAATTTTGAAAATTTTGAATATTTTTCTAAATGGGACCAATATATCAATATTTTCAAAATCAGTTCAGAAATTACTGAGTTCTGCAGGCACAGGCATAAAAATAACCTCCTTAATTTATTGAAATTGGTTACAAAAGTAAGGATCAATAATTACATTGTCGCACCTGATATATAATATTATAATAGCAATAGGAAATACTTATCTGTACATATTAAAGAGTCGCATAAACAAGCTCATCTAATGAGTGTGCTCATGAGCAAGAGGTCATACTTTAGTTGAACTTAATAAGTTACTACTGGATCTGGTACATCCAAAAACTTTATTGGGCTTTTAATATTCACAGTGATTTTTAAATTTTTATCCCACTGTCTCAAATATTAAAGACTTCTCAGCAAAATAAACATTGTAATTCAAGTATTAACACTAAATGAGATCTCTCTCCAGAAATATAAATAGAAACATTTTCAAATGCAATCATCCTCTAAAAATAGTATACTCGTATCTTTTGAAGAAATTTTTTTGTGATCAACTTAAATGTTTGCAAAGAAATATAAACAAGAACAAAAAATAATCCCATTTATATTAAATTACTCAAACAAAATAAAAAAATAGTCTCGTAACTTATAGACACAAAGCGCGTGCGCAAAGTCATTTTTACATACATATAAACATTAGGGTGGCCATAAGATCCAAAATAGATTTTTAATTTTTATACTAAAATATTGCAACAAGGCTTTGAAAACCTGTAAAATAAACTTTTTTTGGTTGATTCCTTCTTTATTTTCAAAATAGCCACCTTTTTGCTCGATATTGCAGTAACTCTCTAATTTAATATTTCTGAAAGTCTTTAAAATAGGCGTTGCAGCAGAGACAGCCTCCGTCGTTAATTTAAATTTGGATTCCAAAAATTCTGTGATATTTAAATCTGGCAAACATGGAAGATGGTGTAATAATACGAAGTTAAAATCTGATATTTTTGCTTTGGCTTTAGTGTGCAATCGAGCTTTATCTTAATGAAAGTTAATCATGATTGGTCAAGTTCCCAAGTTTACTCGATGATTTCGCTTAATTGGCTCAAAAATACTATAGTTTCCCCAACAAATAAATTGCATTTTTATTAAAAAACGTTATGGGTAATTAGCATAATATTAAATAATTACTTTTGTGTTTCCTTTCTGCAAGTTGTTAACGTACATACACATATCCTTGCTCTTCCCAAAAAACAAAAAAAAAAAAAACATGGCCATAAACTTACCAACGGATATTTCTATTTTTTTCTTCGGGGCAGATTCAACTGGTAAATTCAATTATAGTAAATGTTTTATTTCTCTTCTGGCGTAAAGCAATGAATTTATATTTCTTCAACTACTATTTCCATGTATCGGGAAGAAAAGCTCTTATTTTATTCTTGAACGATAACAATAAATTATATCAAAACATGGTACCCTGCGGACATTTCTTCATACACCATTTTTTTTCACAAAATTGAATTCACTGAACTAAAAGTAAATTGCCTGTGATATTTTTTTGGGTTGAGAATAAAATGTTGATGTTAGCGAGTATCAAGTTGCTGCTTTGTATGTTTTTTCTGCTGCATATTTTATTTTTCTGTGTTTCTTAGCTTTACGTGGGTCGTGAATACGAAAATAAGTGTTGTAAACTATATTAAAACCATACTCTTAATATATGAAAATTTTGTTGCTGGTGCAGATAGTAATCGAAACGAGTTTCAGATTGGATCCATGGTAGGATCAGAAGTTATATTAAAAAAACTTCATTTTGACTTATTACAAACTAAAAAATAGAAATTTTTTAATAAACTGGATAATAATAAAGGTAAGAAATATTCCTTAAAACTGAAAAATATGTAGTTTTTTTAACTACATACATGTAGTTTTAATTAAAAATTAAAAGACACTATCTCATAAATTTTTATAAAACTTTTTTAAATAATTATAAGAAAAAAATTTTTTGAAAATAGTTTTTTTCATGATTGATATCAAATTAAAACGTATGAATCCCCTTTAAAATGAGCTATTACTCAACTTCCGAGGGCTTATAGAACTGCTATATATTCAATCCTTGAGCGCATATGCAAAAAAGCGATATTTTCCCACTGTATGGCTAAAAACTATGAGATAAAATTTTTTTAAATTATATTTGGATTCAGAGAGTCAAGGAATATAAATAAAAAAAACTTTCAACAAAATCTGAAGTTTTCCCGCCTCGTCGTAGGCGTCCGGACAATATTTTGTTCGTTTTTTTTAAGACTCTTACTTTTATAGTGCTTCAGTTATGGTTTATATATTTACTTTCAATACAGGTACCTATCCCTGGGTAATTACTTAGGAAAAAAGGCTTTATATAAATTTCTAATATTATTGTAAATAATGTGTAAAATATCCCGCTTTGAAAAATTAAAGGTGCTGTCAAGTTTGCAGTAGCTTTAAATCGGTAAAATTACATAATTGCACTACTTTTTGCCTTGGAAATAAGATATGTTTGCGGAAACAAAGTACTGTATATTTGAACCGAGACACCTCCTCGCAAAATTTGAATAATATTCATCCAGTAGTTTTGATGTGATGCGAACACAGACAGACAGAAAAAAATCCAAAAATTGCTGTTTTCCATTCCATATCGATTAAAATATTTCATGTACAGAAATGGTCCTATTACAGTGTTATTATAAGTAAAGATATAGATGGCTTATTTTTTTATAAAAAAATTATTGATCACGACAGTTACTAATCTGGTTTAATTATTTAAATTCTTCATTTTTGAAAATATATTTATGCATATGTTATTTGCTATTGTACAATTTTAAAACATTAAGGCAATATGACAAGCGAGTACGCCTTGTGAATATCCCAAATATGAAAAAAAATCATTTTTAATACGTCTAATTTTATATTTAAAATAAATTTACCTTTTCCATATTTAAAGTTAATATACTATCGAAATCTGGCCACCCTCGTAAACATACATTTGAGAGATATGTGAGAACAACGAAAAAAGATTTAAAATTTATTTGTCGTCCACAAAAAAAATAATTAAAATTTAAATCAAAATTTAAACATACGTTTTTTTTTTTTTATTACCCGACACACAAGTTCTAAATAATTGTAATTTAGTAACTTGAGATAAAAGATAAGGCACATCATATTTCCCAAATATCACGTTTTAAACTAGTGGCATAAAGTTAAAATACAAAAAAAAAACACTTTTAATTAAGTAGATACTTAATTGGGTTAACAAACAATAAGGTATTAAGTGAAGTTATCGTTGAAGGAAAATAAAAAATCTACATTAAATCTTTTGATCAAATGGTTTTTGTATAACCGTAACATGATGTATTCCCACGTCAATGTCTTCTTATATTTGAAGAATAAATTACTCGTATAAATATTATGATAAAACGTAACAATAAAATACGTGTATTTATAATACACTTGTTACATTGTAAAATGGATAAATAAACAATTCCATATCTTTTAGTTAAACAAATATGTATTTACATAACAACAAGACTAGAGAGATTTTTAAATAAAAATAAAATGATCTTTTGGAAAACAGAAAAAAAGAAATAAACAATTTGTTCAACAATAAATTATATCAAATTGCAAACAATATCAAACAGGAACAGAAATGGTTGAGATTATGTGTTTGGGTATGGGTATGTTGACGATGTCGGTGATGACACTTTAATTTCCAAATAAATATTTTATGTAATCATAATCATTAGTTTATTACAAATAAAATACACATAAAAAATAATGTTAGATTAATTCAGTGCATTTTTCGTAAACATAGCTTGGTGTAATAGTGTCATTACATGCGGCAAATGTTTGTGCAGTTGCTTCAAATAAATAAATTGTTGTTGTTGTTTTCCTAATACCTTACACCTGCAAATAAACTCACAATATTAAAAACTCTCATATTTTATAGTTATACTCTCAGTCAGAATTATTAGCCAATAGGTAGCAGTGTCGGGATTTGACAATATTTAAATTGTACCGCCCCAATAATAAAATTGTACCAAATCTTTATCAATTGTACCAAAATTTGTCATTAAGTGAACAACAACAAAAACTTAAAACATACAAACTGTAGCTCAACACTAAACGAGGATAAATCAAAACTTGTATACTAAAGTATTTTAAAGTAATGATAATTGACGTTGGTTCTTTAAATTTATGTTTCTGTGTAATTTACTAACAATCATATTGCCAAAATACTTACCAATTTTATAAGCAAAGGGCTTACAATGTTAGTAGTAGGAGCTCGGTTCACTACAATTTCCATCATGCAATTGAAACTCCACCAAAGTCACCAGAACTTAATTTTTGAGTTATTTGGAAGAACAATTAAATTTTAATTATTAAAAAGACCTTACCTAGAACAATTCGAAAAATATATCAGCCGTATACTACCGAAAACTGATTGAAGTCACGCAAAAACGATAGGTAAATTATAAAAATTCTGAACATAAATAAATAATGTTCCAATTTAGTTAGTTCTACCATGATAGGAGAGCTATTGTACCAAAAAAGCATGAAGTTTATCAGTGTACCACTGATGTATTGATTGTACCAAATTTGGTACAATTTCACCACAAATTCCAACACTGATAGGTAGACAGTTTCGTGACGTCACTAGGCCGACATGCGTAGAAAATTTCAATTGTATTTTCGAGATTGCGTAACCTTATCTTCTATCATCCTTGGGTTAAAAAATGGGTGAAGGTACTAAGTAAACGATAGTTTGTTGTAGTGTACATTATTAAGTTTCTTATTTTATTATTTATGATGACTTTTCTTTTATTAAAGTATGTACATACGAGTAATTAGAAAACTTATATCCGCATTTACGAAATCATTCGTAAATACGGAATTTCGAATTCAAGATTTATAACGTTTTACTGTTATCGCCGGGGATAATCGGCAAAGCTGATAATCTAGAGTTTACTGTATACAGGATCACTGACTGGGATGCATATTAGTAAAGGAATTAAGTCAATCTAACTTAGTAGATTAAAATTCAACCGTAGCTGCTTAAAAAGGAATTAATACTACATATCGTCGCATTTATTATTAAACCACGTAAGAGCCAAGAAATCGTTTTTCAGAAAACGGAAAAAACATCTTTAATATGAGTTTCAAAACATTTTTTTTTTTGTAAAACATGGATGTGCAACTCTCTAAAGGGTATAGAAGATTTTTTTTTAATTTGTTACTTACAATTAACTCTAGCCAAATCTGCCGCTTATGAGGTTTTGGCGCAAACAGCAAATTGCAAATTTCTGTGTGTAAATTAACATTTATTTTTATATTTATCAAAAAAATTCTTTTAACTTTACCAAAAATGCTCCAATTGTCCAGAAACTTTCCGGATTTTTTTAATCTCAAATACAAAAATTTAGTGGTTGAGACTTTAACATTTCCAACTTGAAATCATTTTTAATTCCAACTTAAATCATTTGAAATATAAAAACCATTATATTTTGCATGCAAATGTCATTCGTATGGCGCTTACGAGGTTTTGGAAATGGCTTATTTATTTTTCATACAAACTTTTTAAGATGAGAATGTAGTATGGTGGCAACTGTTATTTTCTACGATAAAAACCAAAAAAGTCAATTTCGAAAAAATGGCGCTTACGAGGTTTAAGAAGAAACGCGACGATGTGTAACTTCAGTGATGAAACATTAGATAAATACACAAAATGAAGATGCGCAAGATATTGAAGATGCCGGTATTCTAGAGCAGGGCAGAGGGATGAACAAGTGAAAAAAATATCGATATATTTTTATCGATAATAGGATGAAAAATATATCGATATAAAAATATATCGATATTTTCGTCATGCATGTTTATGTGTTGAACAATTTGAACATTTGTAAAAATATAACACACGAAAAAATACTTTTTTTAATAAAAATAATCATTTATTTAAGTGATGCCGGCAAGTCCATGGACGT
The DNA here is from genome assembly GCA_949628195.1 of Phasia obesa. Classification (NCBI taxonomy): domain Eukaryota; kingdom Metazoa; phylum Arthropoda; class Insecta; order Diptera; family Tachinidae; genus Phasia; species Phasia obesa. The sequence continues at coordinate 104,723,254 of OX451218.1, read as the reverse complement.
CTGTAGTTTAATCGAACAAATAATCAGTTACTAATACATGAAATATCTTCAAACTATATTTGGAATAAGTCGAAGAAGCCTGAATTAAGGGAAACTTATGAAAGAGTGAAGTAGTTTGAATTTGTTTCAAATTTTGTCCGATCAGCTTTCTTCTTCTCTGGGTGCAGGCAAACCAGCAGTCTATTAGAAAGGAAATAAGTTAGCGGAAATGGAGTTAGACAGGTCACACCCTCCGTAAATCAGACATTGATATTGCATGGAAATGACTAGATTGGAACCCGCAGGGAAGCAGACGAGTCGGGAGACCAGCGCATAGTTGAAAGCGACAACTAGCAACAAAACTTTCGAGATTGCGTAGGAAGTGGAATGAAGTTAAACATCGAGCTGAAGATAGATCGAACAGCTAATCGTTATGTAAGTGATTGAATGTGCATGATTATGAGATTGGGTATTGTGGAGACACTCCACAAGCTACAGCAATGTTTCAAGGTATTGCAACGAACTTGATATAAAGAAAATGTTGTTCTTAATAATGGAACTTAACTTATTAATCTAGGTGGTGGTGCCATAGACAAAGTTTCGGCCTATTCATACCGTGTATAACACGAACCCAAACACCCTCTTTTAAAACCCCTTTTTATTTTAAACTAAACTAAAGACACTACATACGGATAATGCTAAAGGTAAAACTTGGTCGTTTTACACAGAAGGCTTCCTGAGATATTAAGTTGTAAAAATTGCGTGTTTTATTATAGACTCATTGACGCACACATCAACACTGTTTCGGTGAGCAAATAACCAAAAATCTAAAACTTAGAAAGTTTTTTTTAGGTAGCGCACCAGACCATAATTTCGGCAAAGGCCCTATTACTATAGCTAGAAATCTGAAAGTTGATATTTAATAGTTCTCGGTCTCTCTCGATAAACTACACATTTGTATGTTTAAAGATTTAAAATAATTATTTTTTCGTTTCATGTTTGAAGTTCATAAGGCTGTCTCTATTTAGTTTTTTAAAAGTATTATTTTTCTAAGTGTATAGAATATCATTATAAAAAATATCATACACAATAACAATATTTTGCAAATAAATTATAACAATCTTTTAACCTTGGCATCTAAAATCATAATCGTGTGATACAATAAATTGGAGGAGAGATTTACTGTAAATATCTACATGCAGGTGGTTTCACTACGTTGTCATATAAAAGATCGCAAAGACAAAAAACAACAAAAACAAAAAACCAAAAAAAAAAATTAAATAAATAATTTAAAACATGTGAGCATTCAGCGCTTGTACAAAAAGGGGTGTTGTATCTAGACACACAAATACTATACCTGTTAATTGAAATATTTGAAAAACTAAATGTGTTTTTAGTGTTTTGTTAAAACAATCACAAATAGATTAAAATAAATTAAATTAAAAATAAGTGCAAAAAATGTATATACACTTATTACACTTTTTATTGCCCAATGTGAGGCAATAAATTAATAATAATTTAAAAAAACTTTATTGACAGCATTTTAAAATCTGCTAATAGTATTTTTTAACAATAAATTAAAGTGTGTTATCATCTATAACCACATAAAATGCAAACCTTATTTGAAATTTAATTATATAATTTGATATATCGTTGGCTTAGTCGGCAAATGGGCTAAGTCCACTTTTTATGAATATTGAGATTTTATTATAGAATGCTTATATAACTCTAAATATGTACGTCGTTTTCTTATTTTTCTGCAATGGTAAGCAAGTATACTAAGTTCAAAAAAAATTAATCCATCAACAAACAACAAATAAATTACGTTTTTGTTATAAAATATTATGGATAATTTGCATTATATTAAATAATTAATACTATATACTATACATATAATAAAATAGTAACTCAATTCAAATCCATTTAGTAGTTTTCACGTGAAGAGTCAATGAAAAGCAGACAGACAGAATGATAGGTCTGTCTGCTTTTCATTGACTCTTCACGTGAAAACTACTAAATGGATTTGAACAAAATTTTGTGAGGAGGTACCTAAGTATCCTGGTCCCAAAATATGCTAGAAAGTGGAGAAAAAGCAGTGAAAGTACGCAGTTGAACTAACCGGATATGAATACTTTACTTTTTATAAAGTAAAAAATACATAAGCTGATACGTAGCACATCTTAAGCCGGAACTAAAAACGCCGGTATTACCACATAGCACTAAATCGCCGGCGAAGTAAAATAATTATGAATTGGCTATGCTAGCTTCAAACTAATTCGCCTAAAGAACACCAGAAACGCTTGCGAAGCTTTACTATCGCTCTAACCATCTGTCTTATCTACTAAATACTATCCCTTTCTAATGGAAGTAACACAGTTAATGTAGGCATTAATTGCCTGAGTGTTAGTTTTCTTAAAAAAAAAAACTAAAAACTAAAATCGTAAGGGTCTTTAGTGTGGATTGCTTTCAAAGCAAAATCGAACAAAATATTGAAGGATGCTGACGAATTGGCGGGCACAGCTAGTAATAAATAATTAAATTCTCAAAAATTTTATATTTCATTTCAATAAATTTCATTTTAAATCTTTAGTGTGGAACCACTTTAAGCAAATCAGGGTTTTAGGGTTTTTTTAGGGTTCCATACCCAAGGGTAAAATCGTACCCCTACTGTTACAAAACCGCAACGGTAGATCCTTGATATTTTTAATATAATTCCTATTGCTATCGCCGCTATATTAACAAATACCAGAAATTATAGGGTTTTCCTATAGTACATGGCATCCTCGAATATGGCTAAATCAAGTTTAACTAAAGAAGAAAACTACGTTTACACATTTGGATAAATGTGCCCCAAATAAAAGTTATACAGTCTTTGGCCTCCCCTGAAAAAATGAAAAGCTGGCTAAGCCAATTTGAAATGCTGACTAAAAATTCGAATAAAATTTATTTGATAGAGAAATAGCTTACCTCGTATAATATAATTAATTTGAGTAAGTTTAAACTATAATTTAATGCTATTGATTACAATTGCTTCTACAAATAGTAATGAAAATGTAATGTAGTTGTGTAATTACTAATTATAACTGATAGAAAAACAATTTATGATCGTTGCACCTAAAGATAGCTACCAAATAAACAAATATTACTTCATTTGCATTCAGACACAAATTTACTAATTTCATAAAAAAATACTATAAAATGTTGTAAGGTGTTGCCGTCAAAAATAATTATGAAGATAATAAAGGTAAACATCTCTTAAACAAATCATTCAAGTGCGAGTCAAATTTACCCAAGTAGGGTTTCGTACAATTTACAATATACAACTTTAAAACTAAAAGTTTTAAATTTTATGGTTTTATTACTTCCTTTTTTAAAATTATAAGTATCTCCTTGTATGTTTGAAATTATAGAAAATAATTTTTAATGTTTACGTAACAAGAAAATGTTCAAGAGTCTACCTAAGTTCTCGAGTTACAATATAGGACTCTTTAACTTTGTGTGGCAGGTATCACTCCCACTGTTCCAAACTAGCCAGTTTTTTCCTCGATTATGCACATTAATAAAGGGAGTTTTTCATGAAAAATTGCAACACTCTACAGACATTTTCCACTTTGATGGGGTACCATGCCCACTGCTCTATTCCAGTCTGCATTTGGAAGGCTATGGATACTAATAAAAGTGTTACTTAAGAAAAACTTAAAGACTCTAGCAATTACAGTTCTCTAGCCACACGATAATAATTTTCCACTTTGTACGGGAGGTATCACGAACACTATGTCAATCCAGTCTGTGTTTCGCTATACTATCAGCCCAATTATGAATATTCCCGGGGAAATTTTTCCCTTCCCAATGTTTTGTTCCCGGGAAAAATCTCCCTTATTCTAAAAGGGAGTGAGAAAATCGTAAACTTTCAACTTCAAAATAATCGAATTTTTTTTTTTTAATTTTATCCAAAAATTTTTGTAAAATTTTATTGAAAAGTTTTTGGAAAATTTTATCAAAAATTGTTTGTAAACATTTTATCGAAAATTTTTTGTGAAAATTTTATCGAAAATTTTTTGTGAAAATTTTATCGAAATTTTTTTGTGCCAATTTTATCGAATATTTTTTGTGAAAATTTTATCGAATATTTTTTGTGAAAATTTTATTGATAGTTTTTTGTAAAAAAATTATCAAATGTTTTTTTGTAAAAATTTTATAGAATTTTTATGTTGCATCTGATGTCTATTTGTATTTTTTTGGCCTTAAAAACAAATATTAAATCATTGTTTTATATTTATAAATTCAATACTTACATTTCCGCGCTAACTCCCTTTCAAATATATGAGGAAAAAAACTCCCAAATACATACTTCTTTCCCTCGGTAGAGAAAAGGGAAAAAATTCCCGAGAAATTTTAATTTATGATAGCAGGAATGGGAGAAGGGAAAATTATCCCGGGGAATTGTTATTCATAATTGGGCTGTATGTGTATTAGTATTGGGGTTACTGGTGTAAAATGTAAAGAATCTACTTATTATAGTTCTCTGAGTATACCATAATAATTTTTCACTTTGTATGGGAGGCACCACGCTAGACTATGTTATTTAATATTAGGGTTACTAGTGCAAAATTTCAAGAGTCTACCTTTTGTAGTTCTCAAGCTACATGGTAATAATTTATCACTTTTTATTGGAGGTACCACCACCACTATTCCAATCCAGTCTGTCTTTCGCTAGACTATGCATATCAATATGACGGTTACTTATGCAAAACATAAAAAATTTACCCATTATATTTCTATAGGTAGCCGATAATAATTTTCACATTATATGGGAGGCACCACGGCCACTATTCCAATCTAGTCTGTGTTTCGATAGGCTAAATATATGAAAATGGATTACTGGTGCAAAATTTTTGTAGTTGTCAAGCTACATGGTAATAATTTTTCACTTTGTATGGGAGGTACCTTGCCCACTATTCCAATCAAGCCAGATTTCTGCTACATCAGCCATAATAATACAAGGGTTCCTTGAACAAAATTTCAAGGTCCTACCCATTATAGTTCCCAAGTAACACGATGAAAAATATTTACTACGTATAGGGAGTGTCACGTTCACTCGAAATATTTAAAAATATACCCTATTTTTCGCACCGCATATCTGGTAGTAAACCGGAAAGTTCGGTCCTCTGGTGTAGGCAGCCATAGATTATATATTTTTACTTTTTTTTTTGGGTCTGCTTTGCATCTTTAACTTTACCCCCTAAGCTGGACAAAAAAAAATATTTAAAACATTTAAAATATTTAAGCACTTAAAACTGATCCAAGTCACCCGCACTACCGTGTGCCTTAATACTTATGTATGTATATTTTAGTTTGTTTATGCATCAATCATAGCTAAACGGCTGATCCGATTTCATAGATATTTAAAACATTAAAAGATAATTATCTAAAGGATGCAATGTGCTATGCCTGATTTTTAAAACTGAAATCTACAGGGAGGAAAATAAGCAATTTGAAAATGTATCAAAATCACGTGTTACTGTATAGGCACAAGTTTAACTACAAAACTGCCCAACTGAATCTTATCAAATTTTTCTTTGTGCACTGTTGGTTACATATTTAATAATTTGGAGCCGATAATTGGTACTGTTTTTGACCTATTTTTATCTACGAAATTACTATTTCGATTTTAAAAATTATTAATTATTTCTGTCATGTTTGGTGGCTACAAGCTACAAGCTGAAAAAAAGATATAAATGGTTATATAACCAGTGCCTAGGAAGATCTCCATAACCTAGTTTTCATTATGAAAAAACTATTATTATTAAGATACTATTTTGTTCAAACTGATTCATTTCATCTTTAATTTATAAAGCAAACTACGAAAAAACTATGAAAAATTAAAAATGTTTTTAGTACAATAACAAGAAGAAGACTCATACATATATTCGTTTACTCGTTCACGCGCCTTATACAATAACATTAGCATAATATGAAATACGAATTAAAAGTTACATTATTCGCAAATCATCTAAATTGTAGAGAAAAACTGTACAGACTACACTCTCAGTCACACATTCAATAATAATGGGTCACATCTTTATTGAGGCCAACACTTTATAATTTTATTTATTCTCTTATTTTTATTTTTTATAATTCGCTATTATAAATGTAAATTAAATTTATACAAAGCAAAGTGCAGTAAAATACTGATTTGTAGATATGACTTTGTTATTCATTAATTATTTATTAATCCAAAACTAATATTAAGAGATGCAAAAGGAGTAGATCAACAATTATTATATCAAATCAACTTAATTGAACCAAATTAATAAAATATTTTATTTATTTATTTATTTATTTATTTGTATAATATATTATTAAAAAAAATACTTAAAAATTAAATGTTAATGTTTAGAGCAATGACATCTTAGGCATACGGCTTTGGTATTTAGTGTAGCGAAATTAACTTGCAAGCTCACGTTACTCTCAGAGTAGAAAATTTCAACACTCTACCTCTTATAGTTCCCTAGGTTCACGAAAATTGTTTTTCACTGTTCCATTTTTCTGCTCGACAATGCTCAATAAACGGTTGTAAGTAGTGTATCTTTTCAAAATATTACCTATTATAGTTCCTAAGTTACATAATTATAAATGTTGACTTTGTATGGGAGTTACCACACCTAGTCTTCCAATCCAGTTAATTTTTGTGCGGTATGCACATTAATAAGGAAGTTCCTCGTTTAAAATTTCAATACACTATTTGTTATAATTCTCTTATTACACGATAATAATTTTTCACTTTATATGCGAGGTACCGCGACCACTATTCCAATCCAATCTGTGCTTCGCCAGACTCTACTTATTAGTATGAGCGTTACCTGTTTAAAGTTTCAAGACTCTACCTATTATAGTTCTCTAGGTACACGATAATAATTTTTCACTTTGCATAGGAGGTACCACGCCCACTAGTCGACTCCAGCCTGTTTTCTAAGCTATGCACAATAATAATACCTGCACGAAATTTCAAGATTCTATTTATTGCAGTTTTCAAGTAGAACGATATGTACTTTGTATGGGTAGTGCCACGCTCACTTAAAATGTGATCAATATTAACGTTAGAACCTGCCGTGTTGACTCTTATCTGACGGTGGTCTTACCAACGAGTGAAAAGAAACTGTAGACTAGCACCCATATTGTGTAGTACAATAAATAACGTACAGTGTGTAATAGCACCCATATCACACTAAAATGTACCGCACAGTCACAATGAATAGCAATTTATAGAACATGACAAGCCTGAAAATATGTTCTAACCCCCTGTTTAGGTGTTGGAGACCATCCAACTCCTTCTGTTGAAAGTGCAACAGCACACTTGATCAACAATGCACCATCTCTGGGTCGATGTATACCCAAACCACCGCTTCAATCCCCAAAAGTGACCTTACCAACAATCGGTCACAGAGAGGAGTGGCTCCGATTCCCCTAGTAACAGTCGTTTGGACACTGGTCGGGTCTCGAAAAGAACCCATAATTAAATAGACCTGTTCTTCCAGATGCATATTCCAGGAAGGCCTGGCATCTGTTGCCCCAATTTTCCACGAGAGCACTTCGTCAACGCTTTTGAAAATACTGCAGTAACAGTTTGTACCCCCCGCGAGAAGGGGGGGAATAACTTGAAATATCAAAAAAATGTACATACCCTATTTAATCCACCGCACATTTGATAACAAACTGAATGAAAAAAGAATTCCAGATATTCATCCTAGATTCATAAAAATTATACTCCCATGGATCATAAGTTATGTATATCATATTTTTAATACCATAGTCACCATCAAAAAAATATTTAACTTTTCGTCCACAGCGACAAAGTTAATTAAATCATACCTGACGGATAGTTTTCAATCAGTTACAAATAAAGACAGAACATCAAGGCCTTTGCACTTGCCTAGAGGTGTTCCTCAAGGGTCTATACTTGGTCCATTATTGTATTCATTATACGCAAATGATTTACCTGAGCAAATCCAACACTGTCGTATTCGTTTGTATGCAGACGATGTTCAAATTTACCTCAGTAGTCCCAAGGATCTTATTCATGAAAAAGTTAACGAACTCAATCAAGATCTTAATAGAGTTATTACCTGGGCCTCTGCCAATGGTTTACGATTAAATCCAAAGAAATCAAAATGTATTATCATTTGCAAAAAATCCGTATCATTAAGTGATGACATCAATATATACCTGGGAGAGACCAAAATTGATATTGTAACCACTATAAAAAACCTTGGAGTCACATTCAATCGGTCGCTTAACTGGTCCGATCATATTACACAAGCCTGTGGAAGAACATATGGTATGCTCAGAAGTCTATGGCCAAGTCATAACTACACACCACCGAAAATAAGGATGATGTTAGCAAAGACGTTCCTTATACCAACACTGCTGTATTCATCAGAAATTTTTGCAAGTTGTAATTTAAAGGAAAAAAGAAAGATTAACACTACTTTTAACAATATTACACGTTATGTTTATGGCCTAACACGATTTGAAAGTGTTTCTTCATTCTCAAAACGTATATTTGGAATTACACTCGATAACTACCTGGAACTAAAAAATCTAACTTTTCTACAAAAAATTATCACTACGAAGGAGCCTTACCATCTTTATAACAAATTGACTTTTACCACATCACTTAGGAATAATTCAATTAGGACCTTCCAATATCGTGATACAGCATCCTACCATCAATTCTTCATCTTCACCATACATCTCTGGAACCGTCTTCCCTCATACCTACAATTCACCAGCAACGCATATAAATTTAAAAAACTTTTGTTCCAATATTACAATGGTAACAATTAAAATGAACACTAAAATTTTCTTCTCTTTTAATTTTGTCAAAATTGTTCGTATATATATTTATATCTATTTTGTACACAAGCATATATGTATATGTTTATTTGTCTTAATTAAATTGATTATAACTTAACTGATTCTAATACTGTAAATTAAAAGATGTTGCATCTTGTTGTATTAGAAAATCACTCAATAAAAAAATACAAATACAAATACAAAAAAGTTAAAGTTAAAGAACAAATTTTATTAGCCAATAATATTATCAATGATATAAAATGTTTCATCAGACGAATCCAGGTAGTCTGTTACAATTAAATTTTAATAGCTTTTTTATGACATTTTAAAAAGGTGGCTTTTTAAACAAAGTAAAAAATAAAATAATTCACTTGTTTCTTGCTGATGAATCACAAATTTATTAATTTATTAAATTTTTATTTAAAATTGCTTTTCCCCTTAAACATCAGATGATCAATCACATCTTAATAAAGTATAAAACAGATACAGATTTTTTAATTGGAGGACATTGGAGTTAATTGCTTTTAAAGATGTTTCACAGCAGTTAAGTTTAATTATTGCAATGAATAAAAAACCGTTTTCATTAAAATCATTACTGAAACAATGAGCAATATCAACTTTAGACTGAAAACTTTGGAAACGTTTCCGGTAAATGTGATTATAAATACAGACAAAGTAGCGACATCAGAGCTCCTGGATACATATTATGAAATTTGTATTGATTATCAAAAACAGGAAGAATCATAATGATAGAATAATTTAAAGATAAGGTACTGTGTAGTACTCGTAACTAGGGTATTCAAGTAATTAACATTTTGTTCGTTTAATGGAAGGAATAGTTTTTTAAACTTTAAAAAATACTTGGCGATAAGAGGTTGCATCAAATAAAGAGGCCTTTTCTGTAACCAAAGGCCTATTTGTGTGCTTTAAAAAATAGGAAATTGCTGAATGAAATGCATAGACAAAATAAAATAAATGAAGGAATAAATAAATAAAAAATATAAAAAAATAAATAAAACAAAATTATTAATATAAAAATTAAAAGAAAATGAATATACATATGTGTGTATGTATGTATGTATGTATGTATGTATGTATGTATGTATGTATGTATGTATGTATGTATGTATGTATGTATGTATGTATGTATGTATGTATGTATGTATGTATGTATGTATGTATGTATGTATGTATGTATGTATGTATGTATGTATGTATGTATTTATGTATGTATGTACATTTTTTTTTCTTTAATAAACCTCAAAACAATTAAAAAATGTAGAATACCAAACTTTATGGAAAATGGTAAAATACTGCTTAGCAACAGCAACAATCTCAATGACTTGCAAAAAATCATTGTTTATAAAACGTCATAGCGTTCAGTCAATAAGAATAAACAAAATGTTTTTGTTGTTTGTATCAAATGGATGCGTCATTAATTTCTGGCATTTCATTATGACAGTAAAATTCTAGAGAACTCAATACGCGAATAAACTTTTAATATTAAGTGGAAAAAGCTTTTTTTTTAAATATAATTAAAAGTATCGCATTAGGAAGGAGATCGTTTTATAATTATACTATAGTGAAAATATACAACATATTATGACTAATTGATGTTGATTTAAGGATCATGTTGATTTAAGGATCATGTTGATTTAAGAATGCAACATAATAATACATGAAAAAGTTAACAGTTATTGCGTGTGTTAAAATTAAAGAAATTTAAAAATATGTACATATCTACATATATGTATGTATACCCTAAAAACCAATTCACATTTCTTTCTGCTATATTCATAACCTACAACCTTAATAAAAGTGTTCTGCTTAAGCCGTTTGCTGAGAGTCAGATAAAATGATAAACATATCAATGAAACTAAAAAAAACTTCATTTCAACAAAATCTCAAGCATATCGAGCAAAATATAAAATAAATAAATAGAGCAAACACATTTAATTGTGCTTAAAAATTTAATTTATCATTTATTTGTCATCATTTTGTGATGCTGATGACTAAAAACAAAAATTCTAAAAATTAATTAAAAATTATTTGCAACGTTATCACATTCAAGAATGGTACGTGTGTAAATAGTTAACTTTTTGTTTTTATTTTGTTTCAGTTTTATTTCAAAAATAAATCAAGCATAAAATAAGTCCAACAACAAAGGAACAATAGCAGTATAAACAAATTGTTTAACCGCCTATAAATGATGCGTTAAAAGCAAGCTTGTTTTTATATTACAGGGATATTTATTTTGTGATCTCAAAGTATATTTAAATATACCACAGCTTTGGATTATTTTTTAAATAGAATCGACCATTGCACAGTGGTCCCAAATCTATTTTTATTGACATTAATTCTAATAATAAATTTGGCAAAATTCAAGATAATAACAGATTATACATGAAAATAAACTTTAAAATAAAAATATACAGTTGATACCCACAATCCTCTCATATAAAATAATTAAAGTTAACCCTAAATTTTAAAATTAGGAATTTTAAAATATTAATATATAGTATACTGACACAATCATAGCTATACACATCTATAGATATCGGCACATATAATAAAACTGTAACAGGACCATTTCTGTACATGTAGTAATCGATATAAAATAGAAAACATGAATTTTTGTCTGCCTGTCTGTTTTTATCACGTAAAAACTACTGGATGAATTTATTACCTAGGCTCAAATATCATACACTTATTTTGACCGTAAAAATATTTTATTTTCAACATAAATTACAGATAAAATGGTGAAGTTTGCCAACTGAAAACTTGTTGGCAACTTTTTTTTGTAAACAAAAAATTGTACAATAATAGCATTTTATATAAATCGCATGTTTCAAAACTCTGAGTAAATAACCAGAGACGGTACAAAGTAAATATATAAACCACTTGAAGAAAATATTGTCAGAATGCAGACGACGACGTGGACAGCACTGCTAGTTATATCTAAAACTAGTCCACAACCAAGTCAAGAGAACTTTGTAACACTAATTATGAGAGCTGAGCAAATGCTACTCAAATATTTACCTCAATCGGTCTATATATTAACTTTTCAGAAAGCAGTTGCTTAAAACTGGGTTATCTATTCATATAATAAAGGTGTAACTCCTTTTTCCTGTCTGTCTGCCTGGATGGATTTTAACTGAATGGATTTTAACAAAATTTTGTGATGAGGTACCTTAGTATCCTGGTATCCGCAAAAAAATCTTATTTCCAAGAGAAAGTGGTGAAAAAACAAAGTACGCCGATTTTTTTTACAGATTTAAAGGTACTGCATACTTTAAGCTGAAGCTTTATTAGTAAACGATCTGTACCGTTAAATGACAAACATTACACTAAACACATGCTGCCCTGGTTGTCAGTTCTGTCTTATATGTATATGTTACTAAAACAGTGTTGTCAAATCAGTTACACGATATGTATAACCCTATATTTTAAGCATGTGAAAATTATTTAGCCGGCATCTTCTCAGACAGACAATTATTGTTGAATATAGTGTTTTGTTTTAACAGGGTTTTAAATTCCATCTAGTAACAACGTGGGAACATCTTTTTTTTCATTACCCCCTACAGTTTTACCATTTAGTGAGATTTAATTGTTTTTCTTTCCTTACTGTTAATGTTAATAACTTTAAAAAAATGTTGATTATTATCTTATTAAAAATTATGAATATTTTGCAATATGAGATTTAACTTTATAAGTGTGAAGAGTCGTAATTAATTTATTAATTGTTTTAACAGCAAGACAAGATTACTCTTTTCTTTTTTCTTCGAATTTCGACATTTTAAAGCAGTGGTCGCCACAAAGAGTGATTTATTTGCAAGATTGAGGTTCTTCCCATTTATTAGAAAACAAGGTATAGCTTGAATGCTGTTAACTAAAATGTAACCCAATTTTTTCTTACATGATAAATTGTGGAACAAGATTAACGTGAGTACCTGCCTACTCGGCCTAACCTCACGGTGGTCTTACCACGGCGTAGACTAGCGCCCTCATTGTGTAGTATAAGAACACTCTACGATTGCCACCAATCGCTTATTGTGTGTGATACAGTCACAATGAGTAGCAATTAATATAATATGGCAAGCCTTTCCAAGGCAAGCCTAGATCCACATTATAACCTCTTGCTTAGGGGTTTGGAGACTATCCAAACTCCATCTGTTGAGAGTGCAACAGCACACTTGATCGACCTTGCACCTTACCTACATATATCGACCTTAAACCACAACCACCACGTGTACCCCCGAAGGGGACCTCACCAATAACCGGTCACAGAGAGGATAGGCTCTCTGTGGGGCCACCGATGCCCGTGGTACCAGTCCTTTGGGTACTGGTCGGGCCTCGAAGAGGACCCGCAATGTTTATCGCAGACCTTTTCTTCCAGATTTAGGCTGTAGGAACCCTAGCGTCTGGTGCCCCTATTTTCCCCGAGTGAACCGCGTCAAAGCATTTGCCATATTCCTGCAGTGACAATTGGAACCCCCGGGGGTCATACGTGATAAATAGGAGAATTTAATATATTTATGTATAAATTTAACTAAGGCTTAAATAATTAATAATATATATTTTATATTTATTTACTAGCTGTGCCCGCCACGTCGTGGGCGCCCAGACAATCTTTTGCTCGATTTTGCTTTGAAATTATTCCACACCTTTTATATGACTCTTACTTTTATTGTCCTTCAGTTATTGTTTATATATGTATTTACTTTGTAAAATTTATAAAAAATTCTAAAAGTTATTGTAAAGCTCTGTAAAAGGTGTTTAAAAGATGTTAATATCAATGTAATTCCGCAAAGTAAAAACACAAATCAAATACAAATTTTATTCAATACGCGCCTAATGTTGCGCAATCGTTTTTAAAATATCCCATTATAAAATCGTATAACCGTGTTGAAAATGTCCTAGTTTTAAACTGAAAATTACAGTACATTTAAACCTGAAATTATTTTTTTCACTACTTTTCCTAAATCGGAATCAGCATACTAAGCTACCTCCTCACAAAATTTTGTTAAAATCCATCCAGTAGTTTTTACGTGATGCGAACACAAATGAAAGGCAGACAGACAGACAGATAGAAATGAGTAAATTATATTTATGTATAGATGAATAGATATATTTATTTATTTATTATTTATATATCTAGTTATGTCTTTATCAAATCATAAAAATAGCAATTCCACTTTGAAAATTTAAAGTGTTTCTGCTCCGAAAAATTTTTCGTTTTTCGTCCTTGAAAACCGCTTTCGACCGGATTTTAACTCTATTATGTGGGGCGCCGCACAGTGGTCAATTTCGCGAGATAGCGGTCAAAACTCTATAACTTTTGACCGGATTGGTATTTTTTTACGCAATTTGTTTTGTTCAATAGGAGGGACTTTAAGCTTCAATTTGCATGTTCAAACGTAAAAATCGACTGATAGGAACGTAAGTAATGTGGAGTTAAAAATGCATTTTAATTTTTTGTTGAGTTTCCATGTAAAAGTTGAATATTTTGACATTTTAAATAGGTATTTTTTTTATAATTTCTTATTTTCTTCAATCGTATTTTACAACCAAGACTTATTTATTATTCCTAAACTTAATTTTGGTCAGAAAATGCCAACATTTGGCCCCTGACATTTATTTAGTCTCAAGGGGCCAAAGGTTGGTTTTTTTTGGAAGAAAGCTAATTGTTGTGAGGATTAAACTGAAAAATAACACTGAAATTCCCAACAATATCAATACCATTTAGATATATTGTATACAGAACATAACATCCATAAAATTTTAAGTAAACTTTTACTATTGATTTAAAGTGCACATATTTTTTATTTAAATGTATTAATAAAAATTTATACTAAAATTATAAACAAATTATAATCTTTAAACTAGTATTAATTAAACAATATTAGTAAAAATTTCTTCCAAATAGCTTTTATTTTCATTTTGCAGTAGTTGTTTAGCTTCTTCATCTAACTCTAATGAGGTTGATTTCCATTTTTGTCGAATACTGGACATATATGGGTCTGATGTGCACAACAAAATATTAATAAGATCTTCATTAGTACAATATCTGGAAATTTTTCTTGTATTGTGCTCGCGAAAGAATCTGAAGTCTTTGTTCCTTTTTTCTTGCGCTTCTTCTGAGAGATCTCCAATTGGAAGTGTGAACTGTGGTTGGCATATGTCTCCAAGAATATTTTTGGTTATAAAGGGTTGCTGTCTCATTAGCATACTGACCAAATTTTTTTGCATCTATCTTTTTACTACATGCTATAACTTCTAATATGATTTGGAATCGTCGTATTAAATCATAATCTACTTCAGTTATAATGGGTGATTTTTTTGAGGTTAGGATTTT
Organism: Phasia obesa; assembly: GCA_949628195.1. Taxonomy (NCBI): domain Eukaryota; kingdom Metazoa; phylum Arthropoda; class Insecta; order Diptera; family Tachinidae; genus Phasia; species Phasia obesa. The sequence goes on along the minus strand of OX451218.1, from coordinate 104,708,064 downwards.
CATGCATTAGTATTTGACAGATCACGTGAGATTTCAGACATGGTGCCAAAGAGAAAGATGCTCAGTATGCTTTGACATTTCATCATGAATAGACTTACTAACGAGCAACGCTTGCAAATCATTGAATTTTATTACCAAAATCAGTGTTCGGTTCGAAATGTTCAAATGTGACAAATTTTGTTCAGCGATGAGGCTCATTTCTGGTTGAATGGCTACGTAAATAAGCAAAATTGCCGCATTTGGAGTGAAGAGCAACCAGAAGCCGTTCAAGAACTGCCCATGCATCCCGAAAAATGCACTGTTTGGTGTGGTTTGTACGCTGGTGGAATCATTGGACCGTATTTTTTCAAAGATGCTGTTGGACGCAACGTTACGGTGAATGGCGATCGCTATCGTTCGATGCTAACAAACTTTTTGTTGCCAAAAATGGAACAACTGAACTTGGTTGACATGTGGTTTCAACAAGATGGCGCTACATGCCACACAGCTCGCGATTCTATGGCCATTTTGAGGGAAAACTTCGGAGAACAATTCATCTCAAGAAATGGACCGGTAAGTTGGCCACCAAGATCATGCGATTTGACGCCTTTAGACTATTTTTTGGTGGGCTACGTCAAGTCTAAAGTCTACAGAAATAAGCCAGCAACTATTCCAGCTTTAGAAGACAACATTTCCGAAGAAATTCGGGCTATTCCGGCCGAAATGCTCGAAAAAGTTGCCCAAAATTGGACTTTCCGAATGGACCACCTAAGACGCAGCCGCGGTCAACATTTAAATGAAATTATCTTCAAAAAGTAAATGTCATGGACCAATCTAACGTTTCAAATAAAGAACCGATGAGATTTTGCAAATTTTATACGTTTTTTTTAAAAAAAAGTTCTCAAGCTCTTAAAAAATCACTCGTTAGAAGCTGCAGTTTCTGGATCGGAAAAAAATCTCCTTGCTGTGTTTCCATCATTAGAATTTCCTTCTCCTTGCTTTGGCTGGTCAATTATAAGGCCTATCTCACGGTATTTTTCTTGAATATCTTTTTTTTTTGCTTTCTTTTTTCCAAATTTTCTTTGTTGTTTCTCACTGTTTCGCCTAACGGGCCAAATTCCAAAACGTATCCCAATTTAAGAATATGCTCCATTAAACGAATTCTAGCATGAAGAGGTGACATTCCAAATTCATATGCTTCATTAAAACTATCGTCTTGTGTTGGTGGTTGGCTCAATTGACTTGATGTTTTTTGGCATATGGTGCAGCTTGACGAAGACTTTGTTTCGGTTAAAGCTTGTGCAACTTTTCCATCGATCATTGTAAGTGACATTTTAAAGTTAACTTCGATGCATTGGTCATTAAATTCAAATATCACTGGTTGAAGTTCTTTAATTTCATCTGTTATTTTGCCAACTTCTTCAGTTATGACATCTTTAGTTTCTTTTTTGTAAACAAACTTTATTGGTCTACAAAATTTTGTTGACGAGGGTATTTCATTCTTCCATTCATCTATCTCTGCAGCTCTACTAGTTGACGGCTCTGAACCAATATAAGTTTTTGTTAAACTTAAAGTATTTAAAAAGTTTTTTATTTTTAAGTTATGAATTTTAATTTCTTGTTTGTCGCATATTTTGAAGAATGGATTATTCATTATATGTAAAATAATGTCGTTTTCATCTTTCCTTTCAAAATATATATCAGATAGAACACTATAACTGATTTAGCCATTGTTTAAACAATAATGAAGAAAAAAAATTAATGCATGGATTAACATACTATTGCTCGAAGTTTCAACATGATCTTTTTTACCTCTTTGAAACATAATATAACAGGTACTTGGTTTTACCATTTATTTCCATTGGTTTTAAATTTATTTGCAATTTTCAGGTATTTAAGTTGTGAAATATTAGATGGCAATAAAATCATTTTTTACCTTTTCCAAATAAATTGCCAGATACCACATAATTTGAGAGTTCTATTGTCATTTTTGTAAAAATTTTGATACACCCTTCTATGTGGACTAGGTCCAAATATGGGCCAACTTCTCCTAATTTCAAAAGTATTATTTTTTGGGTCAATAAGAACTCTTGTACAAAATTTCATCAAAATATATGCATAATAGCCACTTTCACATACAAATAACTTCTCAAAAAATATGACGTGCATTTGTACCGAATATCTTACCTTGGATCAGAAAAATTGCTGTATCTCAAAAAGTGCAGTCCCGATGCATGAACATGTATATATAGGAAGGTAGGGGAGAGTTAGGACTACAAAATAGTAAAGTTGTGTTTTGACTCAGCTTGACTCACAGGAGTTGTGCTCTATGAAGTAGGAAATTTCCGAGAAATTTGACCTTTATTAAAAAAAATATTTAAATTGTTCTGAAAACAGTAGAGCTTTAATTTGTTTACTAGTAATAGGAAATAAGTTAAGTTACAACACAAAATTTATTTCGTCCAAAAATCTTGAAAAACAAAAAAGTTATGATCATTTAAACTTTGAAAATTAACTAAAAATATCATAAATTTACTAAATTCTGAAAAAGCCCATTTTGGACCACCCTGTTCTCAGTGAAATAGTTGAAATAGAGTTCTAATTTTTTGGCTCCCGAGGTTTACTACTGTCTACTTTCATATGAGTCTAATAACTTTAAAATCGGAGAACAAAAACCAAAAGGAGTTTTGGCCGCTATCTCAAAATATTGACCACAGTGCGCCGCGAACTTAGTCTCCAATGAACTAAGTTACCAAAACAAAAATGAACCAATTACCCAAATTTGAATATTGAAAACGAATTTTAGGGAGTTATTTTTTTTTTTTTTTTTTGGATTTATTACATGCTTAGAATAGGAGAATCATTTCACAATGAATTAACTCCCTGTGTATGTATACAAGTTTTTTTAATCATTTTTTTTTTTAATTAAATTTTTATTTAAGTTTTTTGAGTGTGAGAAACAATTTTTTAACAAACTAAAGTTTAACTAGTATAATGTCATATTGCTAAAGACACAGAATTAAAAACGAAACTTAAGTAAGAATTAGTTAAATAATATACTTTCTAGGTTGTGTTACGATCGTTCCTATAAGAATTAAATGTAACATTATCATTTTTCTTTTTTGCAATTAAATACTAAATAAGAAATACATGTTTTACCATAAAATCAAATAAACTGGGGTTTGGATTCAAGACACATTACAATCATTTTATGTGAAGAGTAGATTTTCCACTTCTTCCAATTAAAATATTCTTTAGGTCATTCAAGATGAACGTGACTCTGTATTATACATAATGTTCTAAAGATGACCGCTTAAAGAATTTGTAAAAAAAAAAGAAGAGAAGCAGCAAAATAAGGAAATTTATTTAATAAATAAAAAATGCCAATACCAGAGATAAATTCTCGACAATTTAACTCAAATAAATCTTTATGATAATAATCAAAAATACAACATAACAACATCAATTCAACAACAATAACAACTACACAAACAAAACTGCAAAAAAGAGAATTTTATGTTCAAAACTAACACATACTCACATATTTATGTATATATGTATATATATATAAAAAAAAATAAAATAAAAATAAATAAAACTTGAACGTAAGAAAAATAACTTAAGAGAAAGAAACCTAAAAAATTATGCAAATGCCCTCCCAAAATAACCATCTTATTGGAAAGATTTATTCTTCTTGCTAAAAAAACAAACTTTAAAGTAAAAAAGAAATAAATTGCAAAAAAAAACGAAAGAATTTTTTAAAGAACTTAAAAAACAAAGAATTGGCCGAATACTTGTTTAAAATGCTGCTATTGAAAATAAGTTAAACACGCGCGAAATCCAAACAACCAAACAAGTCACAGCCCAACGATCGTTCAACATAAATTTTTTTTTCAAAATATACTTTAAAGCTATAGAAGCTAACTCCACTTTGGTAAAATATAAAGTAGTGAGAAACTTAATATGAAATTTTGTTTTATGATTGTTGCAATAAACCACAAAACGAAGAGTCTTGAATGAAAAAAAAAACATTCTACCGTTGGCAAACATGCCAACCGAACAACCAACTGTCTTTTAATAGACATCTAATAGATGTATAAGAGATAATGACAACAGCTACAGAGATTTACCCAGTTGGAAATCTTAGAAACTTGTACATTGTTAAGTTTGGTAGTGTTTTGTTTGAAATAATGTGAATATCGGAATGCGAGCAATGCTTAATTATGACCCTTGATAGAAGAATTTATTATTTATTATGCCTACTTTAATTAAAAAGTGGTTATCGGGAATGGTTTTCCTACGGTCAGGTGTAACTGAAGTAGATTCTTAATTATTAGTACTAAATAGAAGCATTTTGAGAAGCTTTATGAATGCTAAACAAGAACTGTCTAAAATACCGTCATTATGTACCAGAAAAGAAAATAAAAGAAAAAAAGAATAGAAGAGGAGAGAAGAGAAGAGAAGAGAAGAGAAGAGAAGAGAAGAGAAGACAAGACAAGACAAGACAAGAGAAGAGAAGAGAAGAGAAGAGAAGAGAAGAGAAGAGAAGAGAAGAGAAGAGAAGAGAAGAGAAGAGAAGAGAAGAGAAGAGAAGAGAAGAGAAGAGAAGAGAAGAGAAGAGAAGAGAAGAGAAGAGAAGAGAAGAGAAGAGAAGAGAAGAGAAGAGAAGAGAAGAGAAGAGAAGAGAAGAGAAGAGAAGAGAAGAGAAGAGAAGAGAAGAGAAGAGAAGAGAAGAGAAGAGAAGAGAAGAGAATAAAAAAGAAAAGATGTTTCGGATGTGACAATTACTCTCCAAAAGTAGCGATTTTCAATCTTATTTGGCGATCAAGTTTTGGATTTCATGACATTGCGACTATTAGCGATTTTCAAAATAGTTGGCGATTTTGTTGGCAATTTTTCAGGAATATCAAAATGGATATTGAAGAAATTGAAGTTTTAAAAGTAAATTATTTTTTAATATTTAAAGAAAATTTTACTTCTGGAAACCAACCGGAAACTTTCGGAACACATAAATTTATTTAAAGTTCACGAACATCTTCCCATTTTCATATTTAAAGATGGGTTTACTTCTGGAAACTCGAAACTTTATTTAGAGATCACAAACATCTTTCCATTTTCCTAGAAATTAATGCCATAAAAAATTACAATTTCTTCATTATGCCACTTTTTGACAGTTCATCTGCAGTAAAGTTGCCAAGAATAGTACTATGTCTTCGTACTCATTTAAGAGTAACTAACGATTTTCTAAGCCAGATTTTAGCAAAAAAAACGTTAGTTATTCGAAAACTATTATAGAATTGCAATCATCACTTAAGGAGAGCCTATCAATTTTAACCATTTTTTACAACTACGAAAAGAGTAACGAAAAAATCTGTATATGATTTGGATAAGGTTGGCTTTTTAACTTTCCAACAGCGTTTGAAGAATTTTGCAGTTTAAAATTAAAATAACTTCACTTTGTTTTGTTCAAAGATTTGTTTCATCCAAATTTTTATTTTAAAATTTATATTTTATATTTTATTCACTTGTAAGAAAATAGTTACTTGGTCTTACAAAAGTTTTATGCTTAGTAAAAATTTAAATGTGTAAATAAAACTGCTATCCAAATTTTAAAGGATAAAGAGAATCAAAAATATAAAAAAAGGATCATCACTTCATTGTCAGCCAAAGATGAAAAACCAGAATCGTTTTCGGACATGAAAACTATCCTTTACATAATTCGTTTTAGGTTTACATATACAGAGTGGTCTCTAAACATAATAGGCCAACCATAAATTACAATAAGTACCTTCGAAGCTAAGGATTTGTAAATGAAAATAGTCTAAACTGAATTTTATGAACTTCTAGATTTAGCCCAATATTCAAAATATTTCAATAGTATGAAAATGTTTTTATAATTTTTTTAAATTGCTTGACAAAATATTTAAAATTAATTTACACAGTGTTAATAAACTTCCAGGTACTTAAGAATAATATCGGTCATTCACTTGTTAACTCAAAAAGAACTTATTTTTTAGTTTTAAATGTCAAACAAAAGATTTATTTTTAAACTGTAAATACAACTATTTCTAAATCAAACAAACTATTTACTGTGCGGCTTTGTCTTCAGTTGGGACTAGTGATCTGTTGAAGCTTTGAAATCATGTAACCACAACAAAATAAATAAAAACGACAAAAAATTTAAAGAGTTGTCTGATAAGGGACTTAACATTAGGATTGTTGTTCAATCGTTTGGTACTTTTGGTGTTTTTAATTTTGCTACTTTTCAGACAATGCAAATTTTTAAACTTTATCTCACAAATGGTTGTGCTCTGTCTTTTATTACTTTATTATATTTGTGCCTTCATAACTCCGTCTAAACCAATTTTAAAATTTACTCCTATTAAAACAAATTCATAATTTTAAAAACTAAAGGGTGTCCCCATACAATATGCGCGATTAAAAAGTATCTTTGGAACTGTAAAGGACAGGCACTTTAAATTTTCACAAACGTAATAAAAGGTAATGATAAACTAAAGTTCAGAATTAAAGGGCGTCCCCCAAGGTGACCAAAGTTTATTTATATGTTCTTACCTTTACATAACTGCTAGACGCTTGAAAATTAAAGAGACTGTGTATTGAAACGCCCACTATAACAAGTATAAATATTTAAAAGGGGAAAGTAAAGGGTGTCCCCATAGGTTATACTAAAAAGAAGTATAAAAAAATATAAGGGGCAGGTGACTTGATTTGACGTACATATTTGACCTTATCTTTTGAACCATTATAGATAGACACACAGTATGAATTGTAATTGTAAGTGTTATATCTGCTATAAAAGAAAATATAAAATTTTCAATTAAAGGCCGTACCTAAAGTCGATGTTATTTGATGAATATATCTTTATCTTCTGAACCGTTACATATAGATACATGCAACTGTATAATGTATATATGTATATATGTGTGTCCACAATATATGTGTGTGTCCACAATAAGAACTATAAAACAAGAGGGTGTCCAATGAGGTGAAGTTATTTGTTATACATGCTATTATCTTTTTAAACAATTTAGACCCACAATTGAAATTGACTATATCTGCAATAAGAAAAAAATAAAATAAAAGTTAAAGGGTTTCCCCATGAATGACTTAATTTGATGTATATGGGCTTTTCTTTGGAAAAATTATAGATAGACACTTGTAATTTGCATAGTATTGATATGTCCCCTATAACAGCAAGTATTTAAAATAAAGGCTATAGTGCCTTCAAAATTTTTAGTTTAGATTTAATGCCCGAATTATTTATATGGTAGTCCTTTCAAGTAAACTATTAAACGTTTGGTGGCCAATGTCTTGTAGTCAACGAAAGGAAGATCTGTAGAAAAATATCTTCTGTTCCTTAGATGGTACAGGAAAACCTATTACACCCAATTCAGAGCAGTGCCCGAAATTCGTCCCTTCTCAGACATCAAAATTGTTTGATATAGAAGTAAAATGTATAAATTTTCAACGTAGCTCTGCTACCTGGCAACAGCAGTAACCAATAGAACATCCCTGTTGAATAACCATTTACTGTGACTCTGCTCAAATAACTGCCCGAGTAAACAAGTTGAAAGCCAAATGCATTAAAATTTATATGGAAAAACAAGTTGCTGTAAAAGACCACCTTTGATCAGATACCCACTTTCTTGCTGTAGTCTACACCATTTATTTTCTTTTGCATAACAATTATAATTATGGTGCTAAACTCAATGATTCTTTTTATCTAATTTTATGTGTTTGAAAATGATTTTGGTTAACAGTTTTTGTAAATTAAATAAATACCAAAATTCATGACGATTGCGACAAAAGACATGCGTTTTTAATTAACGTATTTGGTTAAATGACTGCATGTTTTGAGCTCATAATACCCATTTAACACGTACTGGACGTATTTATCAACAAATCTGCTAATGCAACTGTATTTCTGTGCACATGCAGTATTTCTTATCTTGTTAAATTGTGCTTTGCAATTTTCTTGCATTTGTATAAATACTTTTTAATTATTTTATTTGTCTTTTCAAATGTAAGATGTTAAAGTGAAAGCGTTTTTTGTTATTTTAAAGTTTGCAAATTGAGGTGGCAGCAGTTAAAGTGAAAATTAAAAAAGTGTATTCGCTATAAGATAAAATAATTAAATTATGTTATTTCTTCTCTTGAACTAACTCTCTACTTTGTTCAATTATATAACGTGCTGTTACAACTTGCCATTAGCTAAATTAGGGAATCCCAAATACAGAAATTCCGGAAAAATTTTAAAAATTTAATCCCAAATCCCAGGAATTTTGAGGACCAAATCCGGGTGTTGTGGGCATAAGATAAAATCTGCTATTTTATCTTTGTGAAATGAAATAAGTATTTTGAAGACACATACAAATTTTGAAGAGTAAGAATTTTATTCACTCTAAACCACTCTCATTTACCCAAATTTAAAGTACGGGAAAATTGGCATCCCTCGTAATACCAAAGTTAAACAAAGAAACACAGATATAGGTACCATATTTAATTTAACGATTCAGTTTTTAATTCTTGAAATTAAAAATAAGTCGATAATAGCTGTCATTTTCCACATTGTCGTTTTGAAAACCAATTATTCACAACAAAAAAATAAATTAATAAAAAATTACTAATAAATCGCCAAAATTTTGTTAAATTCATATTATTAAAAATAAAAAAATCAATCAAGTGCGTGGAAAACGACTGTCACACGTAGGGGCACCCTTTAACTTCTAATTATTTTTTATACTAGAGCATACTAAGTACCCTGTGTAAACAATAAATGTCTTCCTCTAATGCTTCGAACAGAAGACCAAATTAATCAAACTTGCGATATCTGGGGAACATCCTTTAATTTTTATTAATTTTATTTTCCTTACTTCTTGTTACAGTATATATTGTAAAATATTATCTGTGTAAATTGTCTTAGCGCGAAAGGGTGTATTCCGAAACATCAATTCGGCTTCAGTAAACAACATAGTACGATCCAACAAACACACAGATTAGTAAATGTAATTAAAAAGACCTTCGAAGAAAAAAATATTGTTCTACGCTTTTTATCGACGTTTCTGAGGCATTCGATACGGTTTGGCACGAAGGCCTAATATTTAAGTTAAATCTGAACTTGCCCGAAAACTTTTATAAGGTCTTAAAAGATTATTTAACGAATCGCAAGTTTTTACTAAAAAAAAATGTGATTTTTTAAGCTCGTCATAGCTCTTTGAAGTCGTAGTTCCCCAAGGTAGTATTTTGGGAACAATTTTATATTTACTGTACACATCAGATATGACAATTAGCACCCTAGTCCACACATCAACATTTGCAGATGACACAGCTTTTTTAAGTATTCAAGAAAGCGCCCAAGTAGCATCACATCTTTTACATGACAGGAGTATAAAAGTGAATGAACAAAAATGTATACACATAACTTTCACACTGCGTAGGGACTCATGCCCTCCTATTTACACAAATAACCAAATGATACCGCAGCTTTCAGACGTCAAATACCTTACTTGGAAAAGCCATATAGATTTCAAGTTAACACAAATTGAAATTAAAAGCAGTACAACTGAATTAGCTGATTGGCAGAAACTCTACCTGAGCTTAGACTGTAAACTTCTTCTGTACAAGTCGATCCTCAAACCAATTTGGTGTTATAGTGCCTCAGCTAGCAATGTAGAACAACTTCAAAGGCGCCAAAATAAAATACTACGTATGATTACATCTGCTCACTGGTGTATAAAAAATTCAAACATCCACAAAGACCTAAACATGCCATCAGTCAAAGTAGAAATAGCGAAACATGCAGTCACATATCTACAGAGGCTTGAATCTCATCCAAACCCTTTGGCGCGTAACATGCTGAATGAACCTGGTTACATTCGACTAAAAAGAAGAGATACTGCTTTTCTTGGCCGTACGTTAGAGGGTTGATCCGCAAGTGATTGCAAAATCCATGAAACAATCATTATTTTTGTCTAGCACTGGCTGGACCTGAAAAGTATATTTTTATTTTAGACTTAAGATATGTGTAATTAATGTTAGTTCAAAAAAAAAAATTGAAGAAATAAATTATGAAAAAAAATCTGTATAAATTGTAAATGTCAGCCTATTATTGTATAAATATAAGATAAGAAAATCTTCTCTCTATCTAAATACCCTCCAATTTTTGTAATACATGCTAATGTACTTTTTATGAAAATTACAAGAGCCTACCTATTGCAGTTTAAAAATAAGACAATATACGTGAAAAACATGTCACTGTCGGAATAGTAATTGTTATAGCGGTCGTTGCTACATATATTCTGTAAAAATTTGAAGAGTCTACCTATTATGGTTCAAAAGTTATTCTATATACATGCAAATCACGTCACTATCCGAACACCCTTTAATTTTTAGGTTTTTTTTTCATGCTTGTTTATATAACGAACATATAATTACTGTGTGTAAATTTTAAGTGTCTGCATCTTACGGTTCAAAAAATAAAAACACTTACGCAAATTAAACGTCACTTTCGGAACACCCTATACGTTTTGTATAGGGTATTTGTTACTAAAGCGGCCACAGTTATATACCGTTTTTGAGACTACCTGTTATTATGATTCCAGAAAACATTAGGGTTACGTTTCTACCCTTTGGGTACGGAACCCTAAAATTAAGTTTCAGAATAGAAGATTATAATAAAAGTTCAATATGCTACAAAATTAAATATATAATTATTTTATGTATTATTTTATTTTAAAAGAATCTATAGAAAATCCGGGACCTTTTTTAATTTTACATTCCAAATGACGGGTTTTGAAAAATTTTTTTTCGTTAGAATTCCGTTCAAAAATTTCATTTTTGTAAAAATACGGTTTCGGTTTAGTTTGAAAAAAAAAATTGACCGGTTTTAGGTATACTGTTATACGAGCGTTTCCTTATAATTTTTTTAACTTGTTTTTAACTTAATATTGATAACAAACTTGAGGAAAAAAAACTCTATTTTAGAATATACATATATTTTACTATTTACTATGTGAATCCATGGACATGCTTTTTCAAAATGTTTTTATTTAATACGACAAAAAAAATGAATACATTATAAATACGCTTAAGTTCTTAATTATAAAGAGATAAAGAAAAATTAGACACCAGCTTAAATAATTAATGTATTCATTAAAAATAGTTCAAATAAAATTAAAATTCATATAATGACAAAAAAATGTTTTTTTTATCAAACACTTTTATGCAGCCAAAATAATGACTAATGGTAAAGTAAGACACAGATATATCGTAACAAGCAAAAATTGTATGCTCTTGTTTAATTTAATTTTAATCAACATTAAGAAACGAGGAGTGGAATGAACAAGTATGTTTTGGATGCACTGTACAAAATATGTGTCATATAGTGCAAAGAACAGCATAAACACAAAGCCAGCTACTGCTAGGATTATAAACCCACCTTGACATTGGTGATATCTGCTAATATAAATCTCCATTATAATCGCTACTATAAGTCAGGCAAAGAAAACCTTACAAACCTCTATGAACTAACGAATAGCCGGACAACGCCGAGTATTATATAAAAATCAATCATGTTTTTTACTTTTCACATTTGTACAAAAAACCACAAGAAAAAGCTTCTGTTGTGTTGTAACACAATAATATGACAAAAAAAACAAAATATGTATTAAAGTAAAACCTACAAAGGTATTGTTTTACCTGATGAGTTGGATAAAACAAAAGACTTAAGAAACGAGCGTGAGTTTGTAACTGCAATAAATAATTTATTAAATTAGATTAAATTACACAAGTCAAGCAAGTCTGTTGGATATCTTTTTTATTTTTAGATTTGAGGAAGTAAACTTTAACAAAAAGAATAATTTAAACTTAACAACAAAGTTATAAAAATGATTCATAGCCGTCAGTATTTCATCCTAAATGACAAACCAAAAGCGCTTGATTGGGTGACTAATTTTTAGGAATTTCAAGTTATAAATATTAAAAGAATGGCACAGATTTGCAATATTTTTAATACTACAAACATCAATAGTATTTTTGTCGAAAATTTTTATTGAATAAATATATAAAAAAATTTACTGACAATATACATATGAAATCTTACAACAATTAACATTTGTTACAAATTAATTTTTGCAAATTGTTGAAAGCATATGGAGAGGTAGCAAATACTTCAGTTAAATAGAAAAAATAGCAAATATTGCTTTCAATATTTAATTTAAAATTCATGAATCTTTAAAAATAAACACGTGAAGCACGCAATTCTGAAAATAATAAAGCAAGTTTTTATGTTTAAATTTTTATTTTTTATAAGGTATTAAATATGTCTAATTTTTACCGAAGTAAAAAAAATTACCTGTTTTAAGGATACTTAACAAGGCATATTAAATAAGGCGTTCTCAGTAAAGGGAGAGAAATATTAATGGAAAATTTTTTGTTAATTTTTATATGGAGTTTAACAGTAAAATTGTCATTTTAGAGAAGAGGAAGTAAATCTACTCTGTTAAACTTCAAATAAAAATTAATATTTCCCCCTTTGCCTTAGTACTTTTTTTTAATGTCATTAAAAAATTAACTGAATTCTTTTTTAAACCCAGAAATGTATGGGAAGAATTAAATTGGTGTAAAGCTGGTAACACAACGATTAGTTCCGCAAATTTAGCTAGAATGATTGGAAATAAGGTGACCAGTCAATAAATTTAAAAGCGATAGTGAAGTTATTTGTAGACAATAAATGCTCACAGCCACTAGCACATAGTGGCCGGAGCTGCATGGAGTCGGCGGCCAAAAATACCTCCAGTAGAGGTATCCTCATGAAACTTAATTAACGGCTTTATAAATATGTCATTTAGTGATGACTCATAACAATTGTAAAATGCTATAAAAAATAAATTTATTAAAAGGTTACATTTCAAGGGCCGATGTTGAATGTGAACTACACCTAAACGTCAAGTTTTTTTCTGCATTTAATTGCATATTTCTCAATTTCAGACTAATTCAATTTGAACCATGGAAAGATTGTGTATCTTTTGCGCGATTGTTTATCAATGGCCGTGTTATCTCACGTGGTGGCAATGTCAATTCTTTGGGGTTATTTGAAAGAAAAGTTGTACGTCGATAAGCCAGCAAAAATTCAAGAGCTAAAGGATGAGATAATTCGGCACATTAACGGCATAGAACCTCAATTATGCCTCAGCGTCATGGAAAATTTGGAGCATCAGATGGAGGTGTGCCGCTGATGTTCCGGCGGCCATTTGGCCGATATTTTGTTCCATACATAATTGAACCATATACCAATATTATCAAAATAAAAAGAAATGACAATAATTTCCTAAATTATTTGTGTGATAATCAACATCGGCCCTTAAAATTTAACCATCCTTTAAATAAAATCAAATGTCGTTCGTTGGTAATGGCATTACTTAAGAACGGAAATTCATCATAAGGAACGAATTGTTTGGTTATCGATCGTTTTTTATTTATTAATGCTTTTATACCTGGTAATTTTTATGACATTTATTAGCCAAATATAGCCAAAAAATATATAATAAATTATATTCGAATAATAATTATCCGAAAAAAACTTTATTTTTCGAATATTTTAATTTGTTTACCTGATAATTTGGTGTGTCCCTATTAAGATTATATATAAAAAATATATGTTAAATTATTTCCGAATAATAATTATCTGAAAAATTTATTCGAATATTTTTATTTATGCTTTTTTACCCAAAAAATTATATTACATTTATTACCTAACCTATTAAGATTATATTAAAAATATGATGCTAAATTATGACCAAATAATAATTTTCCGAAAAAGTATTTATTCGAATATTTAAAATTTTTATTATATATATTATCCACTCGATTATTATTATATTTAAAAATTGTATTTAAATATATAAAATTATATTCGAATAATAATTATCGAACAAAATATTGTGAGGACGCACACAACTTGGCGGACCCTGCTAATATTTTAATAAAATATATTATAAAGTTCATGTAGACAAGTTTTTCGTTGGCATTATTGGGAAATAAACATAAATTAACAATCAAAAACTTCAACCACCATCAATGATTTAAAACATGGTATTATATTATTTATTCGAATATTTTATAATCGAATAATATTTATCCGAATAAATTTTGTTTAATTGAATATTTTTTAGTTAACATTTTCCTTTGCGGGTCCTTAAGAACTTGTACATATGTACATATATTTAACAGTACATCCTGTACCTAAGGAACAGTAAGAAGCATATTCATACATACGATAATGTACTCGTATATTATAATATATCAATGTGCTAGCTGGATTAGACTAAATAAACACGTTTAACTATGTGCATAGTTAAACAATAGACTGTATTGAAAGGAATAAGGGTGGTTCCTCTTATCGGAAGTAACTATATATATCATTATGTAACTCAAAAACTATAAAAGCAGAGTTTTAAAATTATATACGTAAACCCCCTTATTTACACTGTGTAATTTTTTAAGTCATGGCAAATAACCATATACGGACACCACTACGTGATAAAAGACCAAAAAAAAGACCCCTGTCTCCCAGTTTTGCCCAAAGTCCTCCAGGTTTTTTTTATGGGCCCTCAAAGATGTGGGGCCTCGATGTCATTTTTGCAAAAAAATTATCATTTACTCAAGCTCATATTTTGCAAACCGTTTGAAATTTTGATATACTCTCTGAGGCAAAGTTGTAGTTCTTGTCATAAAGAACAAAAATTGTATAAAATCAAAAAAACTTCATCTTCAAGGTCAAAATCGCAAAAAACTTTAAAAAATTCAATTTTTTTACCTTTTTTTCCCTGTTCAGGTCCATAGGTAGCAAACCGTTCAAAATTCAAGGAAACAATCAACTACAAAAATGAACCTAAGATCTCAGTAAACAACTTTCTAGAACATATGAACTTCCTAGGAATGATTCTTAACACCGTTTATAATGTTGATGGCCCTGGACTTGCAAATCGCACTTTTGCGGCTACCTAAGCGCTACCAAAACGGTGTTATCCGATTAAGTTTTTATTCGGATTTAAGTTTCTACAAATCTAGTTATATTTAAATTTTATATATAATAAATTTATTCGAATAAAATTTATCCGAATAAAATTTTATTTTCTTTTATTTTATTCGAATAATATTTTTTTTTGGTTTTTAATAGCCTTTCAATTTTCAAAATATTGGTATATATAACATATATATTTTAAAAGTTTATAGTAAGGATATCGTTAAATCAATTCCTTTGGTTAACTTATCTAAGTTTAAAATAAAATGATTTTTCTAACAACCTCAATTAACTTAGGAATATACTTTTTAAACTGATTTCATATCGAAGGCAGCTTATGAACCTACATATATAGTAGCCATTTTAAATTTTAATTTAATATTTTATTTTAGTCAGTTCTAGTATTTTATGTGAGATTAATTGAAAATAAAATTCATTCACCACCAAAATTTATTTTATATTTTTCCTACAAGTCCTATAGTAGCTTATGTTACTTCCGAGAGTTAATTAGTTCTTTAAAAAGGTTAATTAGT
The DNA here is from genome assembly GCA_949628195.1 of Phasia obesa. NCBI lineage: Eukaryota > Metazoa > Arthropoda > Insecta > Diptera > Tachinidae > Phasia > Phasia obesa. The sequence goes on along the minus strand of OX451218.1, from coordinate 104,692,509 downwards.
ACTATCACAGATTGCCTTCTACGACGAAATGTTTTCTCATTATATTGTGTCACTAGCTGTGCCCGCTATGTCGTGGGCGTCCTGACAATATTTTGTTCGATTTTGTTTTGAAGCTATTCCACACCAATCGCAAGACTCTTAATTTTATAGTGCTTCAGTTATGGTTTATGTATTTACTTTATATAAAGGTACCCATCCCTGGATAAAATTATAAAATTAATAAAAAATACATACAATGAAATTTATAATCAAGCTTAAGTTCGTTTTTATTCTCTCTAAGAAAGAATTAATTAAATTACAAATTAGGTGATAATATTAAAGAAAAATTGGGAAAATTTAATTTTTAGACACCAGCACGAGTGGAATGCACATTTTCTAGACAGCCACGTCCGTCATCAGCACTACTTGTATCTAATCTACTTAGAGTAGTGTTTGTTGTTAGTTGTTAGCATCATCTATTTAACCAACCAAATCCAGATAAAGGAATACGAGAAAACTTGTATTCAATTATCAATCGTCAATTGGTGAGAACGAAGTCTACCACTACCTTAAGCTTACCTCTTGTTGAATATTTTTACTTTAATATTTACCACCTATATTTTGTTGTTCCTTCAGCGAACCTTCGGTTAGCAATGAAGTTTTCAAAGTTTCAAAATTAATAAAAAATTCTAAAAGTTTTTGTAAAGCTCTGTAAAAGGTTTATAAAATATTTTAATAACAATATAATTCCACAAAGTAAAAATAAAATTAAATACAAATTTTATTCAATTGGCGCCATCTGTTGCGCAGAAGTTTTCCCACTTTCAGAAATAAAAAGGTGAGTTGAAAAATAACCGTGTTGAAAATATCCCAGTCTTAAACCTTCAATTTCAGTTTTTTAATGTTTCCACAAAATCCTAACTGAATGAAACATTTTTTGGTTTGTTAATTAAAAGAAAATGTTGCAACGCTAACGAAACACAAAAACTCTTAAGGCTTAAAAAACAGCATGTTAGGTAAACTTTAAACAAATTTTATAACTTAAAAAACTGACAGTTAATCAATTTTCTCTATATAAAGCTTTTGAAATTAAACCATTAACGTATAAAAATCTTGTGAACAAATTTGTATAATTGGATAGATCAAAAATAAAAAAACCTACCGTAAATGTCTAAATGATTTGCCATTTTTTTATTTGGTTTTTAGCTGTTCACAACAGCATGTGGGTGCTTAGCATGACGCATACTCGTACGTTTTGTTTATTAGAAAAAACTATTTCAACCAATTGCTGCTAGTGGTTGTTGGTTAAGTGTGGGACTTGAACATTTATTAACTTTATCTTTATGTTTCAGATACATACATATTTCTTTTTTTAACTTCTTTTCAGTCGTGTTGTATACCTCTAAAAGTCCAAAGTTTAAATTGGCATTTGAAGTTGAATGTTCTTTACATGAAATTTGTATGCATTTTGAAAAACAGAAACGTGTAAAGTTAAATAAAAAAGAAACAAACTTATATGCGGCGATACTCGTGATGATGTACAACTACAGCACCAATGTAAAAAAATGTTTTGTGGTAGCTGGTACACACTCAGCTAAGAAACCAGTTTTCTCCATAAAAAAATTTTAATGCATTTTGTCTTAAGCTTTTTCTTTTCGATTAATTTTTATTGTCGTTTAAAATTGAAAAAGAAGTTCGTAAATAATTTAAATTAATGCTCGCTTTTTAAGCCTTCCATTTTATTTAATTTTAAATTTTTTTTTTAAGTTTTTAACTTAAGTCAAGGATTAGACTCTTTTAAAATTCTAAGATATAATATTATGATTTTGGATCGAATTTCAATAAAATATTGATATGAAAACTGCTGTTATTAAGCTTTATTTTGTAAGGCGTTGTAGTTTTACAAAATGCGTATTGTCAATAAATGTCTCCATACCGTGCGTGACGTTAATGCCTTTAAAATGTCAGAAACTGTCGTTGTAATTTTTCATTACTACAAAATTAAAAACAACAAATGAGAATTATAACAAAAAGTCTTTCAACCGTATTCAGTAATTCCAACAAAAGCCAGCTTAAGTTTTTTTTATTTTAATTAAATTAAATTAGCTCTATGTCTTATTAATCATGTTGTTAAAGACATTTGATTTAAGTTTTAAAATAATATTATTATTAATTTGCTTTATTTTACTGATGATCAAGCCTTTTTAAGAGCATACCTGATATCAGCTGACTTGCTGCTCTTCCGATTGCAATATAACATACAAAAATACTTGATACAAAAAGTACTTGATATATGTACATGTGGTTGTTTATTCTCGACTTTCAGTGATTTTCTATAAATTTGTAAAGAAAGGAGGTGGGCGAAAAAATAAAATAAGCAAACGTGTTGAGCGTTTTATTATAAGAAAAGTTGCTCAAAATCTAAAAATTCTGACTAGAGCACTAGCAGCACAGTTAGAGGAAGAGCTGGGTGTTGTTGTTTATTACGAGACATTGCATCTGACCTTAATAAAAAATAAATACTCATCAAGAGCTATTCTAAACGTTTCACAGCCGAATGACTACTGGGATAATGTAATATTTTGTAATGAAACGAAGATGATGTGTTGTACTACAACGATGGACCGTTTAGGGTTTGACATAAGCCTTTAACAACAAAACGTCATCCGAACAAAACGTCATACCAACTGGAAAATTTGGCAAAATGTCTATAATGGTCTGGGAATGTATCTCAAGTCAAGCTTTTATAGACTCAAAAATGGACGCGCATCAATTTAATTAGTAGTGCGCAGAAATTTGGATTCATAAGGGACAACAAACCAAATTTTAAATTTCATCAAGACAATGATGCAATACATAAGTAACATATAGTGCGGATGTGGCTGTTATACAATATCATCAATACAACCGCTCAAAGTCCGGATCTTAATCCTATGAGTATCCATGGGGTTTTGTGAAAAAAGTCACTAAACGCCAGCTAAAAACAGTAATATTAGAAGCAGACTTGGGATGTGACAATATTTAAATTGTACCGCCCCTATAATAAAATTGTACCAAATCAGCATCAATTGTACCAAGATTTGACATTAAGTAAAAAAACGTTGTTTCTAGGCAACGATAGAGGCATTTCATTCCCATTATCCCAAGACCCGCTACAGCAGACCAACCATCTAGTGAGCTGAAAAAACAACCACAAAGCTGCGACAAATTATGTAAGATGTAGTTGCTTAGTGGAGGAGTGGTAATGGGAAAAAAACAAAACATACATACTAGAGTATTTTAACGTAATGATGCCATTGTACCCGTTTGGGTACAGGTCCAAAGGTATAGTTCCTGAATTTTTTTTTACTTTTTTATATATTTCATGTTCCTAGTGTGTGTTTTAGTTCAACTAAATAAACGAATTCAAAATTTTTAATTTTTAATGATCTTGCTTTTTAATGGGTTAACGTAATGATGATTGATAATAATAAAATCCTAAACATAAATCGAGAATGTTGCAATTTAGTTAGTTCTAGACAGGGTTCGAGAACTATGAAACTATAAATGTTTTTTATTGTAAGAAAAAGTGTTAAATTAAAATATTTATTGAATAAATCTTATATGAAAAAGCATAAAATGTACCAGTGTACCACTGATGTGTCGATTGTACCAAATTTTGTACAGAGTGGCAGAAATACCAATGAATCATGATCTAAAGAAGTTAATATGTTCAATGAAAAATCGCTTACAGTGTGTAGTAGATGCTAAGGGTCTCCACACCAAATATTAAATATTCTAAATCTACATTTTAAATCTTTCCACTAAAACAAAAATTAAAGAAAATTTTGGTGCAAACATTTTATTGACAATATAAAATGAAATAGCAATTTTGCGATTTTGCGATACATATACATAAAATAGATTTCTAGAATTACTAAAAATTATTATTTAAAATTATAAATTACTAATAGTTTTAATCAGGGACCGAAAATAACAGTTATTTTTAAAATTTAAAATCAAAAGGTCAGGTGGATATAATTTGTCTATCAGATATTTGAATAAAGCATATTGATGCTGTTATGCTAAGGAATAATAAACTTAAAAGACTTTAATTTTTTTGACTTTTATCAAAAAGTCACTTTATAATAATAATTTTTTGACCGATATTTTTTTGGTCAAAAATAAAAGTGAAAATTTGACTTTTGTTCTTATTGAAAGCAGATGTTAAAAAAGTTAACCACACTACCTTTTAAAAATGGTTATAAATTTCACAATCATAATAAATACTCTTTTGTTGGCACTATTTAATTTTCAAAATATTTTATTCCATAATAGAAAAATATTTTTTAATCCTTTAAAATACAAACCTCTTAATATCTCGAAACATAAAATATGTGACTTATACCACTATCATAATCAAGGGCTCATATGAATGCTATTAAGAATATTTAATATGTTTATTTAACACCTTTCTGTTAACAAATTTAATTTATTGAGAAAAAAAAGTATTATTTTGCAAAAGTACGAATAAAACAAATGTGCAAATGTGGCATAATAGTTTCTAGATTCATCTAAGTACATTGTAGCCACCTAAAAGTCTTAAATAAGAGGCTTAAGCATTTCACAATCTTTTCGTTCATTTTTTGACATTAGCTTAAGCCAGCTTATGCATATTATAGTTGGGACTTAAAGTATAACTAACAGGCCGCGGGCTTAAAATTTTTGTAACCAAATTTTAGTAAAAAAGGAAGTACTGCAAAAAGGGTATCATTTTCTGCCTAATCAATGAACAATGCTTTTACTTCTTTATTCATCTATTGTTGAATGTTGTTGAAAAGCTTTTAGATCTATTATTAGAATTCCAATGAAAGAAATATCTTTTTTTCTCTTTGGAGAAAAATGTAACCAAAATGAATTTCTAACCAATTTTGGTTAGAAATAACCAAAACAACAACACTGATTGTCATCGATCTTATTTTTCTTATATTTCCATTACATTGTTATTATTATGGCATAGTCAATTTTTTTACTGACTTAAAAAATAAAAATCAAATTTTAACTTTTATTTTTGACGGAAAAAATAAAAGTCAGATTTTAACTTTTATTTTTGACTTAAAAAATAAAAGTCAAATTTTAACTTTTATTTTTGACCGAAAAAATAAAAGTCAGATTTTAACTTTTATTTTTGACTTAAAAAATAAAAGTCAAATTTTAACTTTTATTTTTGACCGAAAAAATATAAGTCAGATTTTAACTTTTATTTTTGACTTAAAAAATAAAAGTCAAATTTTAACTTTTATTTTTGACCGAAAAAATAAAAGTCAAATTTTAACTTTTATTTCTGACCGAAAGAATAAAAGTCAAAAAATAACTATTATATTTTGACTTTTTTGAAAAAAGTCGTAACTGTTACGGTCCCTGGTTTTAATTAAATCATGTTTGTTTTCAATGTGCAAACTCATTATTGACAAACTATATTTAAAATTTTCTTCCCTTGAAAATAATCATAACGAAAAATATACATAATTCATTATTTGCTTAAATATTGTTTGTTTGTTTTTGCAAAAATGGAAAACTAAATCAGACTTTTTTTGCAAATATTTTTTTTTTAAATTTCTATATTGTAGAGATCTCTTAAAGCATGAACAACATTATTTCATCATAAAAAACATTTAAATACAAATTAATTAACAGGTGAATAAAGTGATTATAAAGCATTATGGAATAAAATTTCTGTGCAAATTAAAACAAAACCAACACGTTTTTGTTAAAAACAGTCTATTTGGAATGTATTAAACCATAAATTTATTTAAATCTTTTGTTAAAACTGTCTTAAATAACAAGTGGTCGATACTTAATTCTTTTTTTGTTTTTTTTTTTCAAAAAAGGTTTTAAAAAGGTTTTAAATTCATTCGCAAAAAATTTCAAACGAAATCATCAAACAGTAGAAAGAAATACAAACTGTAAAATTAGCTAAAATATAAATTTAAAACCTTTGCATCTCATTAATTATTCGAGTTGGTTTAAATAGAAATATTTTAAAGCTGATGCTCAAAGAATGTCCACTTTTTAATAAAATTATTACATTAACAATTTATGGCACCCAAGTAGCTTTGAGAGCTAACATGACGTTTAAATTAGTCGTTTGTTGCCGCCTCAGCAGCTACTTCAACATGTTGTTTTTTAATAAACAGTATTGTGCATCGCAATAGTATAAAGAGATTTACTGCAGCGGTTTTTAATTGAAAATTACTGTGTTGGATATACAAAAATTGGCGGCATTATCAAACTGCCCTCGTACATTCCTATGGGTTAGTGGGTGACAATATAATGGCATCTTTTTTTAGTTTTTTGTAGCAAAAACATTTTTAAAGAAAATAGAAAAAAGTATATTTCGAGTCCGGATTATTTTTTAAGCAAAAAAATTAAGGACAGGGACTTGCTTCATTGTGGCCGTTAAAGCACAAATGAATGAGTGAGGTGGTTGAGGCCATAGGCAACTCAACAGAGCGGGGATACATCACATTTTGTATGAATTTTTGGATATGAAAATGATAACCGCGAGATGAGTGCCTCAATCAAGGTGCAAACGTCTGCTGAAACTATGGCAAGAATCCATGATTTGGGCTACGAACTGATACACTATCCAACATACTCTACATATTTAGCGCCTTCTGTTACTAAATTTGAAAAAATGTCTGGCTGTTAAGAGATTTGGATCAAACGAAATAAAGGCCTAATTTGAGGATTATATAAATACTTATTATTTGGAGGGAATAAAAAAGCTAGAGATGCTGAACTAAATGTAGCAGCTTTTTGCAAAAAAAAAAATAATTTTTTCTAAATTATCCATTATCTAAATTATCAAATTTCCCTCATATAAATAAACTTACCAGTTACTTAAACATAATTCGCTCTATCTGCATATAATAAACATATGTATTTATACATATATAAGGAGCAACTGTCAGAGCCTTGTACACTGCCTTTGGCTAGCCATTGAGATCCATTTTGGATTTGTCTGTCCCATTCGGTCAAGCGAACTTACATTATTTTTTTATTGAATAATTTTATTTTACTAACTAGCTGTGAGCGTCCTGACAAAGTTTTGTTCCATTTTGCTTTGAAAGTAATACACACCAAATTTTAAGACTCTTACGTATTTACTTTATATAAAAGTACCCATCGATGGATAAAATTTATATAAAATTCTAATAATTATTGTAAGGCCCTGTAAAATGTGTTTAAAATAGTTTAATAACAATGTAATTCCACAAAATAAAAATACAAATCAAATACAAATTTTATTCAATTGGCTATTTGGCTGTAAGTAGTTCATATTTTTTTCATTCATTTTAAAACAGCGCCATCTGTTGCGCAACCATGTTTAAAATATCCCGCTTTCAAAAATGAAAGATGCCTTAAAGTATGCAGTGCCTTTAAATCGGTAAAAAAAAAATATCTTACTTTCACTGCTTTTTCTCCACTTTCTCTTCGAAATAAGAGGGAAAAAGTATGAGGGAAAAGAGTATCCTATATTGGAATCAGGATTCTAAGGTATCTCCTCACAAAATTTTGTTAAAATCCATCCAGGAGGTTTATTCTGAATTGCGATGCGAAAGAAAGAAAATTGGTATTCTGTTAGACATTCGCAATCGCATTCGCAATTTATTTCAAATAGTGGCAACGCTGCTCAAATAAACGTCATTGTCAACAAACATTTGCATCTCTAAGGGAGACAGTGGATTACATCTCGATGGGCCACCGTCAGTGCCGCCAATGTCGGTTTTATTATGTCTAAGCTTCTGTTTGGTGTGTACTTTAAAATCGGCCCAAACCTACTAAAATTAAAGTTGATGTCAAATATTTTTGAACTGGTTTATATATTTCATACTTTTTTCTATCCTGCAGCTTCTCTAATAAGTGGTCCATTGATATTTAGTTCCTCAGTTAACGTTTGCCACAAAGTATTTGTCGACTGACGTGCATTTGGTGTTTTCAAATGGCCTCTTGTCAATTGGCTGCGCTTATTCATAAGTTCTATAATTATTTCAAATTGACGCGGTTTGGTGGTCTTCTTGCTTGCTTCCTTGAATTAAATAATAAATACATATATGCAGCCGAATTCATAATGAAAAGTTGTGCAGTGTCTATACATTTGATTATTCATTATACTTATTCTAATCTATAAATAAACACTGCATAGGCGGTGCATAACTATAAGTTTACTTCTGACAGTTCAACAACTGCCAAAATAATTTTTTGATTAATTTAAAAATCTGAAAAAATTTAAATGGATTCTTTGGATACGTTTTCAATTTTTTCCAGCCTTTCCAATACTAACTGTGATAACACATTCTGAAAATAATTAATTTTTTTATATAAAAAAAACAATATCATCTTGATCTCAGTTCAGAGCTCTTTTGGAACCCTTTTTTCTATTCAAACTTTTCAAATTATGCGCACTCGTTACAAAATTTAAAATTTATTTTCATATGTATGTCAAAAAACAAAGATAATTTTTATAAAACAGAGTTGGCAAACTTTGTTTTAGGTAGCGGATAAAAACGTATTATGAATAAACTACAACATATCGAGTACATAAGCTTAATGGGTATTTTAGTTATGCATTGGATATGTCAAGTACATAGACAGTGAACGACTTTTCATTATGAATATAGCTGATGATGAATAAATAAATAAAATATTATCTTTCACTTACATGTTTGTACTTTGCGAATGCTATTTTGTTGTCGAATAAATTTTGCGAATTTGACATTTGTTTTCGCAATGTAGAATACCGACTTGCCACCTTTCGCATTTGAAATGCGATTAAAAAAGAACTTTGCGAATATCGCAATACATAATAGCAATTGTTCGCATTTATGTATTTTCGCATCGCATTGATTTTCGCATCGCAATTCAGAATAAGCCTCCAGTAGTTTTTATGCGATGCGAACACAAACAGAAAGACAGACAAACAAGAAATGAGTTACTGTTTTATTATATGTATGTATGTGCAGAGTAAAGAATCAATTTGTAACATAGTCAAAATTTAAAATTTTGATTTTCTGAAAAATCATATCAGAGAAGTATGTAGGGCGAAATCGCAAAAGTAAAGTAAGTAAGGTCTATCACACAGATATTAAATCTTTCTTTGAAACTATCGCTCTCGACAGTTTACTTTGCTATCAATATTAGCTAACTACCGATATTACAGATAGAACTTTTTAATTACTTTAAAAATATTTTTTTTAATATTTAAACATATAATCTGATAACCAGCTTACCGTGAGCAGCTTACTGTTCTTTTGTTGTTTATTTTAGCAGAGAAAGTAAATGTTATTTTCAATTTAAAGCAACTTTTAGTCATGCCTTTTGTTTGTTACTTAAGTTTTGTCCAGTACTGTAAATTCCCCCATAATATTAATGTTAAATGTGTCTTTTTATAATAACTTGACTGCTACCATTTTCTGTTAATTTTATTATAGAAGTAGCGAGTTATAAACTCCAACAACAGCAAGCAGCAAAATTCGCAACATCCCAGAAATTATCGGCAAAAAATAACAAGATAAATAAATGGTTTTTTAATATGGACACGTCATTTTTTCACTTCATACGTTGTTTTAGCTTTTTTTAAGGTTTTTTCTGTTTTTTTTTTTGTGTTTAACATTTAACAAGAAATGAGCTTCATCACTAAACACAATTATTTGATGAAAATGCTTATTTGCGGCCAATTTCAGAAGAGCCCATTCGGCAAAAATTGTGACGCAAACGATGGTTGTTTCGCTTTAATTTCTCCAGAGCAATTTTCCACGAAGTCGAAGGACTAATACCAATAAGTTGAGAAAGGCCACGAATCGACATTTCGGCTTCATCTTCAATACTACGAGCTACAGAAGCAATATTCTCTTCGGTACGCACATTTATTTGTCTTGTTGATGTGTTTGAATCGAGAAGAGTAAATTAGGCAAAAGCGATCAACAACTGCTCGAATTGCTAACTCACTAGGCCGATTATATTGATGAAGAATTATTATTTTGTTTAACAATTTTCACTATTTGGAAGCTTTGTTCTGACGTTAAATGATTCATGACGACTTGCCAACCTTACTGAACAGACATGTCAACACAGTTTGACATTCTTAGTTGCCAAATCAAAGGAAGCGATATCGATCGTTATAATGCAGCTAAAAATACACCCGATATTTATATATATTTTATTTAGCCCAAAAAACTTATATTTCGCAGTGGCAAAGGCGAATTGCATTAACCAGTGGGGAGCGATAGAGCAGCTGATTAAATTTTGCTCTTATTGTCAAACATTTGTTTCTTTTGTATGTGCTAGAAAAATATCAAAGTTGTTTTTTTGTATTTGTGTCGTAGTGATCTCACCTGGTGAAATAAATTCGCTTTGATTGTGACAGATATCTACTACTTCATGTAATAAAATACAACACAAGGCATATTAATCAGGTAGCCTCACTATGGAGGGGAAAATATTAAGCGAAAATAATCAATTTTTCTACATGGACTTTGACAGTAGAACTTACTATTTTTCCCCTTATATGGAAACTGAAATCAATCAAACTCCATATAAAAAAATTTAAACATTTTCGCCATAATATTACCCCACCGTAGTGAGGTTACCTGATGAATGTGCCTTGATACAACATCTACTCGTCATATGTAAATAATGAAACTAAAAGAAAGTTATTGCCACAAAGAAATTTTAAGAAATATATATTAAAATGTGGCAATGTAAGAATTAAAGGTGTGATCAAATATAAATGTAACTCTTCCATATTGAGTCTTAAAAATTAATTAATGCTACCGACCAGAGCACATTCATCAGGTAACCTCACTACGAAGGATAAATATTAAGGCGAAAAATTTTAATTTTTTTTTATAAGGAGTTTGATAGTTCAACCTCCATTTAAGGGGAAAAATTTTAAGTTCAACTGTCAAAATATATAAAAAATTGATTATTTTTGCACATTCATCAGGTAGCCTTGCTACCGACATTTCTTTTACTTGGCTTTTTTATATTTGACAGTAAAACCATATATTCGCATTTTTCGAAAAATAAGTAAAACAATTCAATTCCAACACATGTTGGTTGTAATTTGACAATCTGTTGATTTTCAGCATTTAACTGACTATCAACCCGTCCCTATTGAAAAGCCCCTTTGTGGACATTTCAACAAATCACTACACTTCACTAGCAACTTGGCGATGAAACTTAAAATTGTGTCTTGTTTTACGACTGATTTTTTTTTTTCATCAACCAATTTTTTTTTTCGTTTGTTAAAAGAAAAAGGTAAAACCGGTCGGTCATATGCTTCTGTTGAAAATTGGAATTAATTAAACGCCTTTAAAACTCAATATTTAATAAATTCTGTTTTAAAATGAACAAACTTTTATATTCTTTTAACATGCATGCTTTAGCCGTTCTTGCTGGTGCTTTTGATGTTGTTGTAATTGTTGTGAAAATAAAGTAATATTTTTTTAATTGAAGTTAATAACGACATGGCGTTAGCATTTATTTGAGAATGAAAATAAATAAAAAATACATCGAATATCAAATAAAAAAGATTAAAGAAAAATAAAAGTCGTAAGACTCAACCCCGCTTAACGCCATAAAAAGTCACAACTTTTTTTTTTTTGTTGAAAAATTTAAGTGTTAAAATGTGAGAAATAATTTGTAAACCTTAATAAATTAAATTGTTTATTAATAATATTCACATTCGTTTACAGCAGGTAGCTTTTGAAGTGTAAAATTTTGAGACTTTATTCAATTTTTTTTTTTTTTAAATTTAATTTAAGAATCTGTCTACATAAGAAGTAGTTACAAAAAGCTCTGGTTTTAAGCAAAACTATCCACTTCGAAAGATGTCCATTTATAAAAGCTATAAAATATCGTGGGGAAATTTGATTATAGAATGCGTTAAGCTGAAATAGCCACATGAATGTAATCGAATGACATTTATTTTGGAACTATCCCTAAATTTATTTTGTTGTAGATTTTCGCTTTCCCGACAGAAATATAAAGTTTTGAAACAATTATATGAATTTTATTTGAACTATTTTTTGAATTAATAAATTAATTATTTAGGCTTAAGTTGTTAATTATAAAGAGATAAAGAAAAATTAGATACCAGCAAAGCAGAATGCATTTTCTAGACAGCTACGTCAAATAAAATTCATATAATTTCACAGAGCGGGCACGGCTTTGACATTGTTAACTTCAACACTATCAAAATTATGTGGGTTCCTTCCCAAGTTGGTATAACGGGCAATGAATACGCAGACTCAGCAGCTGAAGAAGCGAAACAACGACCTCTAAGAAAATATTCTACTTGGGAACCATGTGACATTTTTAATAACATCGCTAACTCTCTTGTTTTTCAGCACAGGTACAAATCTATGAACCCAACGAGGGTGCTGTAGCTTAAGTGGTTAGCACGTTGACTACTAAGCAATCGTCACGAGTTCAAATCTCAGCTGTGGCAACATCAATTTTTCTGATATGTATTAATTTTTCTTCATAATAATGCATATCACAGCGCCCTCCTTCGCCGGTATTACCACATAGCACTAAATCGCCGGCGAAGTAAAATAATTATAATTTGGCTATGCTAGCTTCGAACTAATTCGCCTAAATAACACCAGAGGCGCTGCAATACTGTTCTAAAAATAATCATAACGTGCAGTTGCCAGAATCGAAGCTTTACTATCACTAACCATCTGTCTTATCTACTACTATCCCTTTCCAAAGGAAGTACCACATTTTATGTAGGCATTAACTGCCTGAGTGGTACTTCTCTTAAAAAAAAAAAAAAAATACTATACTCTACTATACCACAAAAACACCTCTAGAACTGAAACTAGTATGTTTGTGCGCCTTAGAATTGATCATTGCAAATTTTCTCATCAACATATATTCGACAGAACTGCAACCCCAGTTTGTCCCACCTGTAATACACACCTCAATGTAGATCATGTTCTCAACGAGTGCTCTAACTACAATTCATCCAGACTATGCATCTTCGGAACGAATACACCAACTGATTTCCTCAAAGACACATGTGGAAAAAAATATTAAATTAATGTACAAATTTATAACTACAAATTGTTTGCAAAATCTAATTTAAAAAATACTTCATGTAATTAACTTTAGAGTCGAAAGCCTTAGTTGCTAGTACTCTTTCCTGTTATTAATATTATAATTTATTTATAATTATTAATACTAAATAAATAAATAAATAAAATAGTTTTGAAACAATCTTAACCAACCAATAATAGATACAATTTTTAATTTTAATAAATTGTATTAAATAGATGCTGTATACAACACCTATTTAACCAACCGTACAATACTTGGGGAAGACAATGTTCGCATTCAATCAACAATTTTTCATTTCAAATTTTATAAAAATATTTATTTTTGCACTTTCATGAGATAAAAAAAATAAATCGCATTTCCCATAAAAAACTAAAAATTTTATTAGCCACAAAGCTGGCATTTTAAATAACTTGTCTACATTGAAACAGCATTCGCTTCGACACACAGGGCTTGTCATTACAACAACAAATAATCTGTCTATAAAATTTAATAATAAAAAAAAATAGAACTCTGAAGATAACGACAACTGACTGTTAAAATTTTTTATTGTAAACTTGAGAAAATTCTAAATGTAAAAAATCCCAAGTCTTAACTATCTGTTGAAAAAAAAAAACAAATAATAAATCTTTTAAAATCTTCACCTAAAAATATATGTATGTAATCTACGTTTACCGTTTGTGGGTTAAGATAATTGTAAGTGTACAACAGACATTTTTAACAAATGCAAATGAGTGAATTTCACACAAGAAAAAATAAACTTTAGGAACAGGTCGTCTATACTTTGAAGAAAAACCAGTTTCATAAATACATTTCAAGCATTTTAAGCAATTCTTCGAAACATAAAAGGTACTAGAATATGCTATTCAAAAATGCATGAGAAATATATATGTACATATGTATTTGTGTTTAAATGATTACATTTTTTAAAATTAAAAGCTATAGATGGCTAAAGAACACCTTAACATTGCAATGATAACCATTCAATTGTGTACATGCAAGAAATTCTAAAATCTATTTACTATAGATTCATGTTTTGCAATTACCGGATTTATGTTTTTTTTGTTTTTAGGGAAAACCATGTGACATTGTTTGTTTTTTTAAGTTTAGAAATTTTCTTCGTTTCGTGTGTTCATACTTCGTCAAATCAAAAGATTTAAGACACAAACTTTTTTTCGTTTGTTACTTTCTTGTCTTCTTGATACTTTTCAAACATGTTTCGTTTTCTGTACAGACATTGCTGCACGCAGCTCTAACTATCGCTTGCTTCAATCAAACATGTATTTCAATGCATAAAACAATAAATAAAATGTAACGACTCAGACATTTTATTTTAATGGGCCTGTAAGTTGGGTGCGGCAGACAGTAATATTATTTAAGGGCAAAATTGTTGAGGTGTACAAAATAAATCTTTTATTTTTCATAAAACGAATTGAAATATTTTCTTATAAATTAATTGTTAAAGTTAGACTTGAATTCTTATATTCTCTCTGGCTACTAATAGTAGTTGAGGAATATTTTTATACAAATTTAGTGATAAATTTTTATAAAGAAAAATGGGAAAAATTTTAATTAGACACTAGCGGAATGTAATGCGGTTTCTAGACAGCTACGTACGTTATCAGCATTCATCGAATCTATCTACTTTGGGTAGCGTTAATTGAAAATATCATCTATTTCACCAACTAAATTCAAATAACGGACTACGAGAAAAACTGTATTTAATCATCAATCGTCACACATGGGGGTATTTTGGCAATCTAGCAGGACATTACTTTGTTTAGCTTATATTGGCAGTTTAATGAAACTTAATATAATAATCTCTTATAAACATAGGCTGTTAAAGCTATAAAATAAGAAAAATCGTACCAAGGAGAAAAAAGGTCCCCTTAGAAAAACTAATCCTACCTCTGAAAAATTATTTTTTTGTTAGGTTTTTACATACTTTTATACGAATATTCAAATACCTAAACTTGGACCCAGGAGATTCTACAATGACATTTGTCACCCCGCCCCCTTTTGTGGGCGGTTACATAAAATATTATTTGCACAAATAATGTAATTATTCAAAGAAATGGATTACACACGCCTTCATACCATAAAAATAAAATTTTTAAGTTTTTCCATGTGAATTTCTTTTGTTGCTAATTTCCAAAAAAAATATTAATTTTTAAGCTTTTATGTCGAAGAGAAGAATATTAATAAAAGTCATTTTTGTAAATTATTATTTTATTATATAGTATTTAATTTATTTAAAAATTAATTATTCATAACTAGCTGTTTCCGCCACTTCGTCAGCGTCCTTATTTTACTTTGAATGTAATTCACTTTAAGACTTACTTTTATAGTGCTTCAGATATGGTTTATGTAATTACTTTTTTTATAGTGGTACCCATCCCTGGGTAATTACTCAGAAACATAGGTTTTATATGAAATTCTAAAATATTTATAAAATTCCATTGTTATTGTAGAGCACTGTTAATAGTGTTTTAAATTAGCCGCTGACAAAACTAAAAGTTGCTGCCAAGTTTGCAGTACCATTAAATCGGTGAAATTGCGTACTTTCACTACTTGTACTCTCTCTTTCTTGGTAATGACATATTTTTATGGAAAAAAATATCCTACATATATGTATGTTAAAAAAAAGTTCGACTAATTTAATTACAATAAATATTCAATGAAATATTTTCTTTTAGTTTTATTTTAAAAGGAAATTTGTTTTATCTAAAAAGATTTAATATTTGTAATTACTTAGAATATAGTGTGTGAAAATTTCATACAACCTTTTTTTAAAGCAAGATTTTTAATACTATTATTCTGTAATATAATTGGGTTCTATTTAGACTTGGGTAGTTCATGAACGAACTACATAGTTCAATTGAACTATTCTATCAATTGAACTAAATGAACTAGTTCAAATTTTTATGTCTACCTAGTTCAATTTTTGAACTATGACTTTGTATTTGAACTACTAAAATATACGTATGTTCGTTATTGATGTTTACTCTTTTTGACAACAATGTAGAACTGCCATACAATTTAATAACCATTTTAAGAATTTATTATTTTTGAAAATAATAGTAATAAAATTATAATAAGGTTAAAAAAAAAGTTCAGAGCACAAATCATAGTTCAAAAGGAAAAAGAGCGATTGAACTAACAGATTGAATTAGTAAGTAGTTCAGAATACAAATCATAGTTCAAAAGAAAAAAGAGCGATTGAACTAGTTCACTTTTTTTACTTTTAACTAAAATGAGCGATCTCTAAAATGAACTAAAATGCACAAGTCTAGTTATATTTGCAAACCTTCACAGTTTTTATACATTTTTGAATTACTGTTGTTGTAAAAAAAATTATGTTCTTGATTATTACTAAAACTAATTTATAAAAGTTTGGGAACACATCCTAATTTGAGTTTTTCGAAAATTATAAATTTTTTAACTAAAAACTAAGTTTTAAAAAGCAGTTTTCAAACCAATTTGTTCTAAATAAAAGGTAAGCAGCGCTAGACATCCAACATATAAATCAATTTATTAAATAATTTATATTTCTAACTAAATTTAGCTCCAAATACTTGGATGTTTAAAGTTCATTCAAAGGATTTTTATATATTTTCTATTATTAAAAATTGTACACAAACTGTTTTTGTACACATGACTGCGTATTTTTTTTTTTTTTTTGTTAATGAAAAAGAGAAAATTATAATAAAAATACTTACCAATATTGTCAAACTTGCTGAAAATCTATCTTGAAATAGTGTATTTAAAAATGATATCTAATTATATTTGTCGGTTAAACTAATAAAGATAAACACGTTGTCCTGTTAGAAGTCTTGAAAATTAAAGAAACTTTAGTTCTACAATCAAATACGATAGTATAAAAATAAAATAATTGAAAACTTGAATAACTATTTTATTAAAAATAAATTGTTTACCTTATTTAATTAATTATTTACTAAACTTAATAAGATTTCAGTAAATTTCTTGCTTAATTCCGAAAATAATTTACGACTTTTCAACAAGAAATACATAATTAAAGGAATATTTTTACTTTTAATGAGATTTTAATTTTTACATGCGAACTTGAAATTTTCCTGCTTTAGTAATATATTTAACTCCTTTAAAAGGTTTATACTTTTCACCATACATATCGAGGCGATTAACTTTAAGGCCAGAGACGGCCATTTGTGATATAGTAAATTGTACATTAATAGTAAGATTGGAGCCCAAACTAGGAGTACCAGGAGGAATAGATACCTTAGAAGAAATAATGTTAAGATAAATGTATAATAAAAATACAATTTGAAAGTTGTACATACAGTTCCTCTAATGTTAGGCAGATTAGTTACATCTATGCGTCCTACATCCCATACTAAGGTTTTTGATACCGAATCAAATGTATATTTTCCTTGATTCGGTGTCAGTATACAATTTAATACATATTTTGGCATGGCTATTTCCAATTTTACTTTATCCACAGAACGACCCATTAAAGTACGCGTACCCACCGTCAAATCTAAACGACCTTGTTCTCCTGTTTTTATGGAAAAATTATGTCTTATATAAATAGGTATTGTCACTACGGATTGTGAACTAATGTGGTAAGACATTAAACGAAAATTGCCATCAGGTGGTATAAAACTTAATAGGCGTTCAGCTTCCCATCTTTTAAAACGTACACACGGATGAAATGATACATCATCAAAGAGGCGAGGGTTCATAAAGGATAATGTTAAATCTGGCATTCCAGATAATTTAATGCAACTATCAATCTATTGTTAAATTTAAATTAATAAGTATTATAACAAAACGATCAAATCTTACGTAGCCCTGTATTTCAGCAAAAACAGTTGAACCAGATTTATCAATTATGGCGTCCACCTCTTCAATAACATCGAAATAGGCTTCATTGTTGGTATAACGAACACCGCTGCGACGCCAGGGTATTGCAGATAACTGACCCTGCGGCAATGTGGTACTTACGCTGTATGGAAAATATAAAAATATAATAATACAACCGTTAATTTCTTGATATCCCAATTACCATATTTTAAGCACTATTTCCTTAAATTAATAATTAAAAATTATTGAAGACCTGAAATCCAATTCTAAATTTTATCTATCAAATAAAAAATAACTGGCATTATAATAGTCAGTATGAATACCGACTACAAAGATCTAGCCGAAAAAAATTATCATATACAACGATGTAATAGCAAAAGAAGCATGGTGAGGCATAGCATGGCTGAAATTAAATGTTACTTTGAGTATGAGCACCACAGTTTGAAGTCAGACTAAGGACCATAGCCAGACATATACAGAATGTAGCGAACGCGCGAACTTATTGAAAAGAAAGTTCAACAAATACGAATCGACAGACAAATATAATCAAATGATCCTAAGTGCTAATAGGCCTCTCGGCACTCAGGATTAACTATGGAATCAAGGGGGTGAAGAAAGACTTAAACACTTTGGAGGTTCAGTATGTCTCCTACGCAATTATAATTATGATACATGATTATTGATATGTATACGTAATTCTTGGGAATAACAATTATTTTTGGGAATAACAAGTATTTTTGCATTAAATGCTTACTTACTTGCTTTTACCAGTTACACTGTTTGCAATTGTCCTCAATATAGTTGGTGGTTTAATTAACTCTTTCAGTATATTACTTTCTGTAGCCAAGGGGAAGCCATTGTCCAACATTTCATCCAATAGCTCATAAACCAAAACATAGTTTTCTTTAATAATAGACTCGGAGCAATCGGCAAAATAATCTTCAAACGTGTCGATAACACGATGCAAAAACTCAATAACAAATAACGGGGGAACTTCTTGTTTGCAAGCAGCCACCAACGAAATACCTTTGCGTTGTACTGTTATCAAGTAATAATGTGGTGTAGAAATAACGGGAGGGACATCCTGTGAGTAAAACAAATAATGATTTTTTTTCTTCTTGACAAATAATAAACTTTGGCTTACATAAGGCGAATTTCTTTGAGCATCTAAGAAATAATCACATACGGAACGGGAGACCACAGAACGCCAA
Source organism: Phasia obesa (assembly GCA_949628195.1). Lineage (NCBI taxonomy): Eukaryota > Metazoa > Arthropoda > Insecta > Diptera > Tachinidae > Phasia > Phasia obesa. Next base: position 104,673,373 of record OX451218.1, on the reverse strand, counting down.
TGTTTTTCAAGAAATACATCGCTATTAACAAGACAGGGATTAAAAACTCTTATAAAAATTAAGTGTTGTTGTAACCTACCCACTATTATTTACAATAAATAAACTATGGATCATTTTTTATTATAGTCTTAGCTCTTAATTGTGAAAATATACCACTATTTTCCTTTTTTCAGGATAATTAAACAAAAGTGCCAACAAATTCCAATAAACAATTTACCCACACATGCACAGTATTAAAAACAGGTGATAACTACAGGGTTGCATTTAATCGTATCAAATATACCGTACTACGTTATAGATAAGTGTGGCATCTTTTTAAGTTCTAAAAGAGTTGCCTATACACTGGGAAAACACTAGATGAAATGCCTACAATAGCTTAAAAATAATTCAAATATAAACAAACTTTTATTTTCATTTTCCGTTTTATATATAAATATGTATTTGTTAGCGTCAGTATTATTATACTGTCCATATACTTTGTGATTAATTAAAGCAATTTTACGAGTTTCTGCAAGAAAAATTTCTATCATCATTTTGTACGAAATACAATGGATGACAAATCAATTAAACTTTTTTTAAGGTACCCATACATTTTCAATATCATTGTGCGATAACTGAATTTGTCCAATAAAATTGCCTATATGTATATTATATTAGTAAGTGGCACAATAAGGTATTAAATAATATCAAAAATCTTTTGATTTATATTTCGCAAAAAGGAATACATATTTTGTAATGTGTTGAAAAAATTGTACAATGAGGATTTCCCACCAAATAACTTTATTAAAATAACTTTTATTTTTAATTAAATAAATTGAAACCTTTATTAATCGAAAATAATTTTATAATTTGCTTAAATAAAACTATGTATGTATGTATAGACTTGATTACTTTTATGTATGCAAATGCTAGGAAAAAATACGCAATTTTTTTCTTTAAAATATTAAGTAGAGTGGAGCAAACCTACAATAATTAAAGCAATAAATTACTCAATATCATTGTGCAGTTTATGGGTACCTTTAGAAAATACTATTCCGTAATTTTAGTTTTTCATAACAAACAATGTTATTTGAATAAAAAATATTAAAAACCTATAATTGTAAAAAACAAAATTTCAAAATTATTTTTTCAAATAACAAATAATTGTTTTTATTGAAAACAAAACCTACGGAATAGAGGTTTACTAAAGAGTTTCCATAACGACGGCTTGGTATAGTGGTTAAAGTGCTTGCCTACAAAACCAAGTACCCTGGTATTAAGTTCTATGATATTACTTTCCTGTTAGTAATTATTATTTAAATTATACATTTAAGTGTGTTGTGTTTTCCACTATTTTATAATTTATTGAATGATGTAAACAGAAATTCAATTAATCATCAATAAAAAATTCTCCTGAAGACGTCTGAAAAAAGCCGACGAAACGTTGAGGAAAAAGATGAAATAATTTGTTTTATTTGCATCAAATTAAAATAAAAATCTGACTATAAATAGCCTAATCTAACACAATAACAATCATAATTGATCATAAACAAAAATTAATGTAAACAAAAATTAATGAAATTATCAAGATCTTCCAATTCAACACAATGACTGATATCATCCCCATTATGCCAAGAACTGCTAGCAGGCCAATCTTCTACTTAGCTAGGACAACAACCGATTAAAGAAACTGACACAAGGTAAAAAACAATAGACTAAATCTTAGAAATCCTACGACAACAAACATTGGCACACGAAAAGGAATGCTTTGTGGAAGCCATATACTCCCAAGCTGGGTGTTAGAAAAAAGTGTAAATTATGCGTACATGAGCGTGTGCAAAATAATCGGAGTGTGTTTTTTTACATCGAAATGTCGTGAAAATGTCGTGAGGAATAAGAAAAATTATCGTTTTAAAATTATTTTTTTATAGACACATTATATTGATTGCGAGACTCACTAACCTTTCCAATTTATGTAGAAGATAAAAGTCTACTTTTGTGTTCCTTATTTTACACCACACAAGTGCTCCATAGGTGAGAATAGGCCTGATAACCGCCGTCTACATCTAATGTACTATGTACGGTTTAAGGATCCATCTCCTTCAAAACGTGCCTTTGCAGGCACAAAAAGCATATAAAGCATTCCTTATCATGTTCTCTGCATTACATTTAAATGAGAGCATAAAATCCAGGATTACACCGAATTATTTGACTTAAAAATTTATTATTTTTTATATTTTTTCTTGTTTCTTCTTCTACTTCTTGTAAGAAAATCGTAAGGTTAAATGTTCGTGATAAATATTTTTCACTCGAGTGAGAGTGGGGGAAATTTCTTTTATGATCCTGTATGAGTAAAAATTATTTCATGTGGGCATGTGTGATTGTGATGAAATGTTACTCACGGTCCCATCCCTAATATAAATACAAGTATTTTTAGTGTACAACGACAAATTTAAATTCAAATAATTTTTTTATACAAAAAAAAAAGAAAAATTGCAGAAATTTTAAACAAAATTAAGTATTTTTTTAATATTTAAATAAATTAATTTGTAGATTAAATCAATTTTTAGATTAATACTGTCTGGCATCGCTTGCAAATTGACCTCAGCTGTTTCTAGAATTGTCAAACTGTTTGTACAACAAAATAATCTAAACAAAAAGTATAGTCACAAGAAAAAAGCTCTACAATTATTTAATAATTCTTTACTTTAAAAACACAAAAAGTGTGTAATATAGACGAAATGGGCAATAAACAAATTAAACAACACTTGGAAACTGCACAAAAAACTGGAATACTAAAGATTTCGTTACAAAGACTGCAGGAACTGCCACCACAATTAAAAAATTATCCAAATGTTCTAAAAACATTAGATCTATCCCAGAACCGTTTCGAACACATACCAGAAGATATAAGTAAATTTACTCTTATAAAACATTTTAACATGAGTGGAAATCGCATAGCGGAGGTACCTGAATGTTTAGGTGAACTAATAAAATTAGAGGTGCTAATATTGAACGATAATATGATTACGCGTATCCCTAGATCATTGGGCAATTGTACTAACCTAAAGACAGTTAATTTGAGTCACAATCAAATAACCGACTTTCCAGTTATGTTGTGCGGTCTAAAACATTTGGATGTATTGGACTTGTCACGAAATAAAATCACTGCTGTACCATATGAAATAGGCACATTGCATGTGACTGAGTTGAATTTGAATCAAAATCAAATTTCCTCTTTGTCTGAAGAGATAGCAGCTTGTCCAAAGCTAAAAACCTTGCGTTTGGAAGAAAACTGTCTGCAAGCGAATGCCTTTACACCACGCATACTTAAAGAATCAAAAATTTCTAACCTGTCGGTCGATGGTAATTTGTTTCAGACAAAGCAATTGACTGATTTGGATGGCTATGATGTCTATATGGAACGTTTTACAGCCGTCAAAAAGAAAATGTTTTAAAGTGTATTTTTTCTCCATATGGTAACATAAATAATTATTGTAAATTAATTTAAAGTATGCACATATTCATAAACATAATATTCCACCTAAATTAAATAAAATGACAAACAAATTAATATTATTAATCTTTATTGCGTGTATATTCGTGTGACTGTATTCTTATTAAGTTCTATTTTGATAAAGTTATTGTATTTGAAATACTTTATATTTTAATAAATAAATATGCAAAGAATGAATATACATATTTATTGTATTTATTACAGTGAATTAAAAAATGTTCAGGCTTAAGTTCATTATTATAAAGAGATACAAAAATAATATTATATATTAGCAAAATCTAATGCAACTTGTAAAAAAAAGTGAAAAGGTTTTTGAGAGTGATCTCTATCGCGATCCTAAAAATAAATTTTTATAAATAAAATATATTTGAAATCTATTTTAGAACTTATTTTTCATACAAAAGTTGTTCTAAAATACATTTCAAATAAGTTTTATTTTTTATAAATTTTAAAAAGAATTTATTGTTAATATTATAAATAAATTATTATCTATACATATCGCACTTGATCAACAAGAGGGTATTAACTCAAAATTTTTAAATTTTCAGTTAAGGTAAAAAAAAAAATGTTTGTGATTACATTTTAAGATAATTTAAAAATCCGAACAATTATAGTAAGCAAATTCCATTTATTAATATTTTTACACTGTTTTTTCTTTTAAAAAAATTAAAAAATTTTGTGTTAATACCCTCTTGTTGATCAAGTGGGATATGTATAATAAAACTGCAACTTTCTATCTGTCTGTCTGTGTTTGCATCACGTTAAAACTACTAGATAAATTTAAATAAAATTTTATGGAGAGGTACCTTAGTATCCAGGTTATAATATAGGTTATTTTTCCGAAAAAATATCTACTTTCTATGAGAAAATAGAGAAAAAGTAGTGAAAGTATCGATTAAATGTTAATGCGGTCTTAATCAACATAATTGTATAAATTTAAACCACAATATTATAATGAAGGATAAATGCTACACGATGAAGAAGTACAACAACATAATCGTTATTACGAGGACTACCTTTGCCAGCATTGATTTTTATGTGTTTCTATTTAAAAATTATTTATTAAGTAATATTTTTTGCTTACAAATAATATTAAAAATAAAATTTATTTATTTAAATGTATGTTTATAGATTTGCGAAAGTTTTGCATAACGTTCTTGCAACAAAAGTTACTGTAAAAAAAGAATTATGTACATACGCCTAGTACCCATATTAACTGATTTATTTTCTAAGCAAAGAATAAAACTTAATAAATAATCATTGAAAAATATTACTTTCGAAGCAAAAAATAATACTCAAAAAATAACTTTTATTTTTAATGCAATAAACAGCACTCGAAAAATAACTGTAGTTTTACAAGATAAACATAAAACTCAAAAAAACTGTACTTTTCAAGCAAAAATTACAAATTGAAAAATAATCATTAAAAAGTAGTTTTTTTTTGTTAATAAAATATATAACCGTTACAATCCCTAATATAAAAATACTTTGAAACTCATTAACAAAACACCGAAAATTATGCTATTAAAAGTTTTTCTTTTAATTGAATAAGTGTTGCTGTTAATAAATACATCCTTAAGGTATGCATCTTTTTTGTGTATTGTTTTGTGTAAAAACGAAATACACATGTATGTACTTAGGCAACTCGTTAATTAAAAAGAAAAATTCGTGTACATTATTTTTTTTAGTGAAAATCCATTACCGAACCAAAGAAAGGCTTTCAAAATCAGAGCTATGTTCGTTCAACTTCGAGAATTTTATGGTGCAAATAATCGTTCTTCTGAACGATGGCCAACGCCATCATTGGTCTATATTTCATTCGCAGTAATGTGGAAGTTACCGTTACAGTGTTTTCAGAAATCAATCGGATAATTTTATATATGTATGTATCTTACGAAACGGAATGATCAAATTGCTATTGCATACGTACTTAGTCGGAAAGACATTTCTTTAAAAACATAGGCAAATGGCCTGATTTGAGTATAAGAGGCGGTCAAAATTTTAGGCGTGATCGAGCTTAAAAAATAGGGATAATCGTGCCAAAAGCGATATCTGGTGACATTAGCTAACCATTCATAACGTTATAATACAAATATATAATACAAAAATAATAATCTATAGAAAAAAGTATTTAATTCTAATCCAGCATAAGGGGGAAAAATGTTTAGTTTAGATGGTGGCCCTGTAAGCAACTTGATAAGTGTGCTAGTCTATCAGTGTGGGGGTTATGAGTTCTATTCCCGGAAATCACTCGTCCCTTTCAGTAAAACGAATAAAAATCTTTTTTACAATGCTCGGTAAATTACGTTATTATTGTTTTGTTATATTTATTTAATATATAAATAAATGATTGTATGAATTTTAATTTTATTTGAACTATTTTTAAATGAATTAATTAATTATTTAGGATTAAGTTCTTTATTATAAAGATAAAGACAATTAGACACCAGCAGAATGTAATGCATTATCTGGGTCACTACATCCGTCGTTAGCATTCTTCGTAATGTTTCTTTATCTCTTTTTAATAAAGAACTTAAGCCTAAATAAATAATTAATTGATTGAAATAAGTTTAGAAGCAGGACATCAAATGGCACGTATAATGGTATAAGCCCTCCGTAAACGAGGGTGCTAACAGTAGATCGACTTATACTTCCTCACGGTGGCGGCCGATAAAAAAATCCTAGTTAGGATTTTTTCCATTTGTGTAAATTTTATGAATTCTAATTTTAATCAAATCAAACATGACTGTGAGAATTTCACAGGTAGGAATGGACAAAGAAATCTCAGAAAAACAGCGGAAGCGATGGACAAAAATACATCGGTAGTGGTTGACGAGTTAACGTTAAAAGGCACTCTCCTCTTAATAGTACCTCGTCTAAAGATTAAAAAGTTGCTTGAATATAATCGAGATATGTACCTTAAGCTAGATAATAACGTTAGTGACAGGTCATGGAAACTTTAAGTACAATCTGGCCAAGATGAAAATCGACAAAAGCGATACTTCAAGACATTGCTTCAAAGAAGTTAAGACGGCAGCACACATTGTGTGTGAATGTCCAGCACTGGCTAGCATTAGGCTTAGGGCGGGCAGACACATATTGGTGTGGGTCCCTAGCCTTAGAAAAATATTAGCAATTACGGAAAACTGTCGACCTTTTTCATTACAACAGAAATTAGGATTGGTCGATAAATATCAATCGATAACGTCGTGAAATCACTACATTTGAGAGTAAAGGCAGAAAGGTAAGTGCAGTAACTAGCACGAAACTCAATTAAAGCAACGCAGTAAGCCGAAAAGATCCTTGGACTCCCCCAACACATATATGGGTAATTCCATGTTAAATCAAGATGGCACTTAGATTTTATTGTTATTTTATTAAAACTTTTTTATTTATATTCCTCGACTCCCTGAATGCAAAAATAAAAACATATGTAAATTTAAAAAAAAAAAAATAAAAGACACTATCTCAAAAATTTTAATAAAACTTTTTCATGATTGATATCAAATGAAAGCGTATGAAATCCCCTTTAAAATTAGCTATTACTCAACTTCCTGCGGCTTAAAGAACTGGAATTAGAATATATTAAATCCTCGAACGTATATGCAAAAAAGCGATATTTTTCGATTTTGATAACTGTATAGTTCAAAAACTGAGATATTTTTTTAAAATTATATTTGGATTCAGGGAGTCAGCGAATATAAATAAAAAAGTTTCAATCAAATCCGGAGTAGTAAATTAATTTGAAAACATTTTTTTTTTTTGATTTATTTGACATGGAATTACCCATATATTATTTTAAACATTTTTTCATCGTATACAAATTAGGGTATTTTATATTTTTGTTTGCGACAATTTTATTATTTCAACAAAAGAAAATGTCACTAAATTACAAATTTATTTACATGCCAAAGGTTTTGAAGAAAATTTAATTTTAATAATAATGAGAAATAACAAAATATATACAAAGAGTTTACTAAACGAGTACTCAAACACATGAACTTACATATGGAGTTTCTTTCCTTTGCAATATTGTGAAGTACAGCAACTGCAACTACTATATTTTTTGCAGTATCTAAATCAACACGAAGCCTTTCGAATATAGAGCGAAATTTCGATTTAAGTTGTCCATTTAAACACTCTACTTTACTGCGTGTTGCTATATGACTTTTATTATATCTATATTGTAATAATTCATATAATTAGATACTAAAAGTTCTCGATTTAAGTATATTTTATAGAACCTTACTTTTCTTCCTGCGGCGAAGAAGGATTCCTTACTGGAGTTAATAAAATGGGAGACAAAGGGTAACCCGCATCTCCAAGTAAGACCCCATTGTGCTCACTTTTTCCGAGCTCTAACTTTGTCTTCAGGGCGCACTCACCCCAAATCCTGGAGTCATGTTTGGAGCCTCGAGATCTTGCAACAATGTCAATTATTTTGCAATCTGCATCGCACACGATCTATGGATCAGTTTTAATAAAAAAAATATTATTCAACAACGATGTTTTTGTAAAAGCGACTCAATAGTTGACATTAACTTACCTGGACATTTAAGGAGTAAAAGCCTTTTCTGTTAAGGTAATACCCGGCAATTTCACGACCAACGTTTTTTGTGGGCCTTTTTATACGCACATGTGTGCAATCAATGGCTCCAATTACAGTTGGGAATCGAGCCAACTGGTAAAATTTGTATTTTACGTTTCCGAGCTCGGAACTGCTAGGAAATCTTATAAATTGTGGGAATAGTAACGCCATTTTTCTACAAATGTTTTTTATTATCCTGCTGACAGTAGGCTGAGACATTCCATGAAGATCACCTCAAAATTTAAAAAATTTAAAACTTTTCTAACAATTGTAGAATTACTTACCAATGTCGCTTTGATGGGCATTTCTTCCCAGAAACCGCAAAGTTGTTAAAACTTGTAGGCTTATTGAAATGGGAAGCCCTCGATTGTTTTTTGGTTTATTAAAAAACGAGTTGTGATTTTGTCAAACCTGTAACGCGAAAAAAACTCCTCATCATCAAGGTTAAAAGGATTAAACCTATTTTTATATAATTTAGGCTTCCTTTCATCGAAATCTTCCTCACAATCGTTAATAATTGCATAATCTCTGACAATATCCTGTGACCTAAACATTTTGCACTTTTTTGTCAAACTTTTTTATATGCGAAAAACAGCTGATATCGTTTTTAAATTAGTGAAAAATAGCTTCAGCTAGTTTTAAATTTAAAGTCGACTTTAACATCAAAAGTATACTTTAACATGACTATGAATGAGATAAAGTTGACTTTAAGTAAAGTCGACTTTAGTTCTCTTAAAGTATACTTTATTTTTGACTATGAATATAGCCCATTTTATTTATATAGGAGTAAAATGTCTGTATGTATTTCTAAAACAATGTCAGAGTTTACGAAGTAGCTGTCGTCTTGATTATAAGTAGCTGACTACACTGCGAAAGTTGAGCCAACGGAATTTGTAGTCGTGTAGCCGCTGTAATCTATGTGTTTAAGCATATGAAAATGTTTTGATTTCAGTATACATTAAATATGTGTGTATGTAGTCTAAGTTAACTTTTAAAGTGACTTCTTATAAGTTTTTGATTGCTTTTAAACAAAAAATAGTTAAACACATACATTTTTTTAAGTGTCCGATTTTCTTGACGATTTTTTATAACGGAAAAGACGAATTTTTTAATTTTTATCGGGAAATTTATGATATTTTCTTAAATTTACCTGGCAGCCCTTAATACACTAGAGATCAAAGAACTATTTTTAATGACGATTTCTTCCGGTAATTTTCCATCAACGAATGCTAAGTTGGGTCTATCGGCGATCAATGCCCTGGCAGCAGTTTTTGGAGATGGGTAAAATAATTATCAGCGAGCATTTTTCACAGCAATTGGACAGATGCAATATTGATTTGAATAAAAAACGAACTTATCTAGCAAAGAAAAAATGCTGTCCCATCAAGAAGGATGCACAAATGTGTAGTTATTATGGCAAAAATCCATGATTAGGACCACGAACTAATAGCCCTCTATTCTCTGTTTCCAAATTTAAACAAATGCCTTGGTGTTCAAGAAGACTAGGTTGAGAAATAAAACGCTCTTTTGCCAAAGAATATAATATTTTATTTAAAAAGTTACAAACTTATCAAACTGTCCTCGTATTTTCTCTTATACATAAGTATTCTCTTCTACTTTCTACTTTTTTGTACAAAAATAAAATTGAAAAAAAAATGCGTTCGTAAGTACTCTTTAAGTATAAATATGATTGTCTCGGACCCTATTTTATTTTTTTGGAATATTTTTTTATTTTTGTATTTTATTAAATTGAGCACGAAATAGTTGTGTTTTACATTTCCTCATGATTAAAAACACTTGTTAAACGGAAATCGGCCAAAGACGATGAAACTTCTCTTATTTCTTCCTTTTGGTTTCATTTTAGTTCATTTTTTTTCCAACTTGTATTGTTTTCACTTTCAGTCAAACGAACAGTAACGCACAAGCTGGCAGACAGACAGATAATAGGATCTTTAAATCTAAACGAAGAACAATTGTTATGTATTGATGTTATTGTTGTCAAAAGGAAGTTCATTTTAGTCCTTATTCACTTACGCGTGCCATATTATCAAAAAATTGCTATTTGTTTTAAATGCGGCTTTCTGTCATTTACTTGAAATAATAAAATGAAATCAAACCTTTTTAGACAAAATATAAAATAGAACACTTGTGCTTTAAAACAAACTAATTTTTTTTTTGTCTTAGCAATCTGATCCACTCCTATTTGTATCGGCATAAAGTGTGGAATATCACAAATCGTGTTACTTGTGCACTTAAACGCAACCAGTCTGAAGAAGTTCTCGCAGTTTAAGTGATTTACTTTCTGTAATTTATTTAAATTTAAATAATATATTTGGAGTGTTTAAAGTTCACCATATAAAAAAAGAAACACAGATTGACACGATTTAACATGAATGCTTACCCAATGGCCATTTAATATTGCAATAATATTAATATGTAATTTAAATGGAATTTAGACATGTCAAATGAAATGTAATGGTAAATGTAATGTGGAGATGTTAAAATGTAATGAAATAAATCCCAAAAATTTTTTGATAATTCATATTTTGGGTATTAAAATCTCCGTAATTTAAAATTTCAATTATGAGCGTGCTATTGACCCAAATTATAATTATAAATACACTGAAATTGATTACTATGGGGTAAGCTTGTTTCTAATCAGCTAGTAGTAATCAATTTCAGCGTATTTATAATTATAATTTGGGTTAATAGCACGCTATTTATTAAAAATTAAAATTACGGAAATTTGAATACCCAAAATATAAATTTTTCCATGCAGTAAAACTTCACATTGGCCGAAAAATTGGAAATAAATCTATAGTTTCTAATGGGCTAGCCAAATGTGAGCGGAACTTTCAATGGCTATAGAAGAAGTGTTACCAAGCTTAATTTTGAACTTAGACTTTACGGACCTTAGAAGAAAGGCGTCATATTGCTAATGAAAAAGGCACATCTTATATATCGGGTGGTTAAATTTTAAGGGCCGATGTTGAATGTGAACCACACCAAAACGTCAAGTTTTTTCTGCATTTAGTTTGACATTTCTCAATTTCAGACTAACTCAATTTGAACCATGGAATCGTCAATGGTCAGAATAGTGGCAAGAAATGGCAAAGTTCGATCAATTTTCGAAGAAAATCATCTTCAGTCAATAAGCAGAATTGCCGCATTTAGGCGAATGATAATCCAATAGTGATTGTCGAAAAAACCAATGAACCCACAAAGAGTGACTGTTTGCTGCGGTTTATGAGCTGGCGGCATAATCGGGCCGTATTATTTCCAAAATGAGGTGTTCGCTATCGTGAGGTGAGGAAGATATGGATGCGGACGATATGTGATTTTAACAGAACGGTGCCACTTGCCACACAGCTAACCAAACAATGGCTCTTTTGCGCGACAAATTCAATGACCGTGTTATCTCACGTGGTGGCGATTAGCCGTCAAGATCCTGTGAGTTGACACCATTGGACTTTTTTTCTTTGGGGTTATTTGAAAGAAAAGGTGTTCGTCGATATGCCAGAAACAATTCAAGAGCTATATGATTTGTGGAACAAGATTAACGTGAGTACCTGCCTAATCGGCCTAACCTCACGGTGGTCTTACCACCGAGTGAAACTTAGGCGTAGACTAGCGCCCCCATTGTGTAGTATAACAACACTTTACGATTGCCACCAATCGTCAAGAGCTATAGGATTTTTGTGGAACAAGATTAACGTGAGTACCTGCCTACTCGGCCTAACCTCACGGTGGTCTTACCACCGAGTGAAACTTAGGCGTAGACTAGCGCCCCCATTGTGTAGTATAACAACACTTTACGATTGCCACCAATCCCTTTTTGTGTGTGATACAGTCACAATGAGTAGCAATTTATATAATATGGCAAGCCTTTCCAAGGCAAGCCTAGATCCACATTATAACCTCTTGCTTAGGGGTTTGGAGACTATCCAAACTCCGTCTGTTGAGAGTGCAACAGCACACTTGATCGACCGTGCACCATACCTACATAAATCGATCTTAAACCAAAACCACCACGTGTACCCCCGAAGGGGACCTCACCAATAACCGGTCACAGAAAGGATAGGCTCTCTGTGGGGCCACCGATTCCCGTGGTACCAGTCCTTTGGGCACTGGTCGGGCCTCGAAGAGGACCCGTATGTTTTAACACACACACCTTTTCTTCCAGATTTAGGCTCTAGGAATCCTAGCGTCTGGTGCCCCTATTTTCCCCGAGTGGACCGCGTCAAAGCATTTGCCATTTTCCTGTAGTGACATTTGGAACCCCCGGGGGTTAGAGCTATAGGATGAGATAATTCGGCACATTAACGGCATAGAACCTCAATTATGCCTCAGCGTCATCGAAAATTTGAGGCATGGGATAGAAGTGCGCCGCTGAGGTCGCAGCGGCCAATTAACCGAAATTTTGTTCCATACGTAATTAACCCATATCAATATTATCAATATAAAAAGAAATGATGATAATTTTCAAAATAAGTGTTTTATTCAAAATCAACATCGGCCCTTAAAAATGTAACCACCCTCTATAACCTTATATTTGATCAGTGTTTGGCTGACACTTAAAATTCCACAGACTATATTTTAAAATTTCTGATTAATTTATAATTAATTTATTCATTAAAATATCAACTGTAACGAAAATAAATTCATTAAAAAGATTCGCGATTTTTAGTAATTTTGCCTCCTTTTCTAAACTTTATAGGCAGACTTTTGATATTAACACAGGGTATTTAGTACTATGCTCTAGTATAAAAAATAATTAAAAATTAAAGGGTGCCACATAAGATGTGAACAAATTAATAACTTGTATTTTTAAAGTTTATTGTACATATGTAGTACTGAACGGAACCCTACGTGTGTGAGTCTGACTCACATTTGACTGATTTATTTACTTACTCTTTGTATTGCAAATCGCTTAAACAACGCTATTTCGATTTTAGGAAACTTTGAGCACTTAGTGTATTTCTCTTTATTTATAGCAACCTAATTTTTTGGTTCAGTGTTAACAAAACTAATTAAAATTTACTTTCAGTGTGGCAAGAAAGCAAAACTTATTTAAAATAGTCTAAGATCTGAATATTTTGTATATTTTTTCATGTCTCTGTTGATTTGGGAATAATTAAAACATTACTACTTATGTTGTGCTTCTTCTGTTGTGTTTATTTATTTTAATTTTATAAAAATAAAAAGAAAATAAATTTATTTTAAATCATTTATTTACATTTAGCGAACCTTTAATTTTGATATATTTAATTATTTATTTCCATTCTATTCAACTGATTAATATTTAAAATACAATAAAACACTTTGTTGGTTCCATTTTGGGTTACAATTGCAAAGAAACCTTTAAATGAAGTGCTACAAATAGAAAAATACCAAATAAAAGGAAAAATATCACATACTGATAGCTTTAAGTTTAGTTTAAATTGTCGTTCGTAAGTGAAATTTTAATTTTAAAAATGTCAGTTGCGGATACGGTACAAGAAACTATGGCAGAAATTTCAAAAACCTCTTCTGGCATTAATCCTTTGTGGTCTGTGTTGGTTGGCGTTTTGGTCATAGGAATATTATTTGAATTTTGGGTTAAAAATACAAGAGAATATAAATTAACTCAAAATATTCCATCTCCGCCAAGAGTACCAATTTTGGGTAATGCCCATTTGGTGGCAGGCTTAACCAATGCTGGTAAGTGCTACAAATGTGTATTTCAAATGCTTCATATTCTCTAACTTCAAATATTGCTTTCCATTGCGAGATTATATTTGTCTGAACGTTTGTTTTTAATTGTCTACTTTAGAAATACTCGATCGTGGTCGTACATATATAAAAGTCTATGGTGACACAATACGCGCTTGGTTGGGTCCCGTTTTAGTTGTGTTCCTCTCACATCCTTCTGATATTGAAATCATTTTGAGTGGTCATCATCATTTGGAAAAATCTGATGAATATCGTTTCTTTAAACCTTGGTTTGGTGATGGTCTTCTCATTTCCAAGGGCCATCATTGGCGTCATCATCGCAAAATGATTGCTCCTACTTTCCACCAAAGTATTTTGAAAAGTTTTATACCAACATTTGTTCAACACTCCAAAAAGGTTGTAGCACGTATGACCAAGGAAGTGGGTAAAGAATTTGATGTGCACGATTACATGTCCCAGACAACGGTCGAGATTTTGCTAACTACTGCTATGGGTGTTAAAAATATACCAGATGATAACAAAAGTTTAGAATATGCCAAAGCTGTCGTCGATATGTGTGATATTATCCATAAGAGACAAATGAAATTCTTTTATCGTCTGGATTCTACCTTCAATTTTACACCCATGCGAAAGAAGGGTGAAAAGATGATGAATATTATTTTGGGTATGACGCGCAAGGTGGTCAATGATCGTATGAAGGATTTTAATGCTGATTCTAGGGCCATTATTGAACAGGCAGATGAAGTGGCCAAGCAAAAGCAACAGATTAAGAAGGTGGGCTTGCGTGATGATTTGGATGATATTGATGAAAATGATGTTGGTATGTTAGGGAATCATAGTGTCATTTGTTTCGTTAAGTATTCTTTAAATTTTTAAATTAAAATTTAGGTTCTAAACGCCGTTTGGCTTTGTTGGATGCCATGATGGAAATGTCTAAAAACCCCGATATAGAATGGACCGAAAAGGATGTTATGGATGAAGTTAATACAATTATGTTTGAGGTATGTTAGAAGTTTAAATTAATGAAATGCTGCACGTTTGGTCCTTCGAACTCAATAAATGTCAATTCAATTTATTTTAGCATATTCAACGTTAGCATTATTAATCAATTTTTTAAATGGTCCTTCGAACCACAAGGAAGTTTTGAGAATTTAATTTTGTTTTATTTAATACATAGTGACAATAAACTGCAACTACATTTTACTTTACCATACGCAGTATAAGGTAAAGGATTTCGACGGATTTATACGTTTTGAGGTCTCCTGAATGTATTTTGACTATTTTCGCGATGATGTCTGTGGGTGGATGTGTATGCCACTATTTTTGTGGAGTTTGTACAGGTCATATCGTTTGATATATCAAAATGAAATTTAGTATATGCCTTTGGTATATGGAAATGAAAAGCTGTATAGTTTTTGGTCAAAATCGGGAGGGGGAAAGGGGTAGTTTTCTTACCACCAAATTTTGTGAACGCTCTACAGGTCATACCGTATGACATATTAAAACGAAATTCAGTATGTGCCTTTGGTATATGGAGATGCAGAGTTGTGGAAATTTTGGGCATAATCGGAAAGGGACAAGGGGTGGTTTACTTAACACCCCAAACCGAAAATAATTAATTTTTCGATTCGTATATACTTTGAACTTTTATTCTCCATGAAATATATCCATAAAAGTATATGTTTCCATTGGGTATGATAAAGTTGAGTGTAGGCCAGTCCAGTTTTATTTATCTGTGATTAAACCTTTGAGAAAAAAATTTTTTTATTTTAAGTTCAAGATTGTTTTCTAAATGTAGAATTAAAGTTGTTACTTTGAGCCCAGAATTTCTTCTTAATATTTTTTTAAATTACTGTTATTCATTATTAAAATGTTTTTCACAGGGCCACGATACCACATCCGCCGGCTCCAGTTTTGTTCTTTGTATGTTGGGCATACATAAGGACATTCAAGAAAAAGTATGGGCTGAACAAAAGGACATTTTTGGTGATAACTTGTCACGTGATTGCACCTTTGCCGATACCATGGAAATGAAATATTTAGAACGTGTTATTATGGAAACATTAAGATTATATCCACCAGTACCAATAATTGCACGCCGTGTTGAACATGATGTCAAATTGGCATCTGGCCCATATACCGTACCTAAAGGAACCTCCATAGTTATATTACAATTTGTGTTACACCGCAATGCCACTATCTATCCCAATCCAAATACATTTGATCCCGACAACTTTTTACCCGAACGTATGGCAAACAGACACTTCTACAGTTACATACCTTTCAGTGCTGGTCCCAGAAGTTGTGTAGGTCGTAAATATGCCATGTTAAAATTGAAAGTATTACTTTCAACCATCATACGTAACTTTAAGGTAGACTCTAAGATGAAGGAAGAAGATTTTAAATTGCAAGGTGATGTTATTTTAAAGTTAGAAAACGGTTTCAATATCATGTTGGAACCCAGAAAACATACCATGGCTAAAGCTTGAATGATGTAAAACTTATTACTAGATATAAAGTACTTCCAACTAACACTAATTTAGTTGTTAGGATATTAATATGGAATTTACATAAAAAGGGCAAAAAAAAAAAAACAATACTAACAATTTATGAATCATTTAAATATAAATTAGAAAATAAGTGGAACTAACAAAATTTAAAATATACATACTTATATAAGTAGACGCCAATACTTTTAAGAACTATTTTTAACAGCAAAAACAGTAAATAAAACTGTAGAAAAATACTTGTTTCTTATTCTTATTCAACGCTCCTTTAAGGCACGTGTATTTTTCGAGTGTATGCACATACATATTTTAAAAGAAAAGGATCTCAATTTTTTTGAGGCTTTAATTTGATTCTAAAGTTCCCTTTGTTTGTGCAAAAATTTGAAGATTTTGTGGTTTTTATTTGCTGAATTTTATTAAATAAAATAATTTAAATGAAAATGAAATCTTATTCTTCTATTTCCGGAGATTTGAATTTAAACTTCCTTTTATTACAAAAGAACACAACAAGTGTGCGGAGGGTTTAAAGCCATTGTCTATTCTTTAGCATGCATTTGGTACAGACATTCGTTATGCCCGATATTCTTTTCTTCTTGAGAGAGCACACCACTTGTTGTTTAATTGTAGAGTAGAGTTGCTTTCATTTTTAGGCATCCTGTAGGCCGGAAGGATATGAATAAGAATAGATTTCACTTTCAATCAAATTAATTTTATGGGGAGAGTTTTATGAATGTAAGTTTTTTGTTTTGAAATGATCTTTAGAAAATGTCTTTTAAATAACAGGTCATTAGTCTGCTTTATTTCCTTAATGGGGAATGAGAAAAGAATTTGTTTTTTTTTTTTATTAAAAGAAATTATATAAAAGCTCTCTACAATGAAATTTATGATACTTTTAAAGACGATTTTTGAATCAGTTTATTATTTTTCTTTTAAAATCTGGTGCACTGTCAAAAAGAACAGAAAAAAACATAACTAAAATTACGTTTCACCAACCAAATCGATATCGAGTAAAATCTCTCGTAATTTTTCATTTTGGTATCATGGTACTCGATATCGAATAAAAAGTATGGTAATTTCATTCGAAAGGAAATGTTTTTAAACCGTGTTTTCTTGTTGACTTATTATTAATCTATTACAATTTGATATAAATAACGATTCGATACATGTCGAGTGGCATAATTAGCTTATTCGACTCGTATCGAATTTGTTATTCGAAAAGTTGGATACTTTTTTCGCATAAAAGCATTTAATTTTCAACAAGAAATAGAGAAAAAGAAGTGAAAGTGAAACTTGGCAGCACCATTTGTTTTTGCCAACAGGAAATTTTCGACATTATTTACAGAACTCTAAAATAATTTTAGAATTTTATATAAAGCCTGTGTTCCTGAATAATTACTCAGGGATGGGTACATCTATATAAAGTAAATACATAAACCCTATCTGAAAGACTATAAAAGTAAGAGTCTTAAAATTTGGTGTGGATTACTTTCAAAGCAAAATCGAACAGAATATTGTCAAGATGCTGACGTAGTGTCGGGAAAAGCTAGTTATTTATAAAGATAGTTATATTACAAAAACAATAGGCTTTGTAAAGTTATTGTAGAGTTCTGTAAATAGTGTCTAAAATTTCCCGTTGAAAGAAATAAAAGGTGCTGCCAAGTTCTTATATCATTAAATTGCGTACTTTCACTATTTTATATTTTATCTCTATTTTAACTTGGTAATATGTAGTTTTACGGGAATAAATTACATTTTTTCTGACAGACAAAAATTCCAAAAATCAGTATTTTGTTGCTGCTTTACGATCGACGGATGGAATCTCCTCTATATTAAAATAAAATAATATTCTAGATTAAATAATTTCGTACAAAAAATTGGCTTAATTGGAATGATAATTTCATACATTTGCGTTTGAATATGATTTTTGACAGGTAGTGCTTTTTGGAAGTCCAACTTTTAATCAGTTTTGATATAATTTGAAATGTATTTAGGAAATGGTCTGCATAATAGTGTCTTCAAATTAGTTTTAAGTGGTAATCACCCAAGATTATAATCCAATCACGTTCAATCGTATGATCACAATAGTCGACTTCATTGGGCTATATCGAGAAATAATGCGTGTTTTATTTAGTAATTCGATTTTATGACGCGCTGAACACTCATTACTAAACAGAATATTGCCATAAAACGTTTCCGAACTGAACCAAGATATCTATACATATAATAAAAAACTGTAAAAGGACAACTTCTGTACATTAAATATTTTTTAAATAGTTTTCAAAATGGAATACAAAACAGAAATTTTTAGATATTTTGTCTGTCTGTGTTCGCATCACATAAAAACTACTGGTTGAATTTTAATAAAATTTTGTGAGGAGGTACCTTGCTATCTTGCTTCAAATATAGGATATTTTTTCCGCCGCAAAAATATCTCATTTCTAAAAGAAAATAGAAATAGAAACAGTGAAAGTTCGCAATTTCACCGATTCTATGTTACTGCAAACATGGCAGCACCTTTTATTTTTGCCAGCGGGAAACTTTAAACGCTATTTACAGAACTTTACAATAATTTTAGAATTTTATATAAATTATAGAATTTTATATAAAGCCTTTATTCCAAAGTAATTACCCAGGGATGGGAATTTTTATATACATAAACCATAACTGAAGCACTATAAAAGAGTCTTAAAATTTGGTGTGGATTATTTTCAAAGCAAAGACGCACAAAATATTGTATGGGTGCTGTCGAAGTGTCGGTCACAGCTATTTTCTGAATAAATGGCAAACCAAACTGAGTACATGCATTGATACCTGTCAGAGAATTAAACCTTTTAAAATATAGCCTTTAATGTTTAAATAAATTGATAAAAAATACATAAATGTAGAGAAATTAAGATTAAAAAATGTACATGTTTTCCATGTACAAATAACTAACTATTTTACAGTTTATATATACAATCTTTAGCGTTGAATTTAACTATTGAATATCTATTACCAAAGAACATATTTCATTATTATATTTTTTCTTCTTCTTATATCTTTTGACTCCCAGTGGAGCATAGGGCCTCAAAGGATGCAAAGGTCTGATATTGCCATCTCAGGGGATACTGCTACTGACGGACAATATCATTCAATTCCTCCTCTCACCTCCTAGCGGTGCATCCTGGTAACCAGAGCAACTTTATCAAAGATGGGGTAACAAACCCCATGGGAGATTAAGTCGGTGCTAACGAGAGAGGGAGCCAAAATTGGGCAATTCTAATATATTCAGTCTAATGGTCAATTTGGTACAAGAATGTTGAGCCACGGAGGCATTCTTTGCGATGTGGTAGCGGAAGAATTCTAAATAAGAATCAACGGTAGCACATAAACGATAGAGAGCTACGTAGACGCAGCGTCTGTACTCGTAGCGAGCGGCTGCAAGAGGCGTCTGACTCCAGAGGGGCGGCCTAATTAATAGTGAATCTAACCACATCCCGACTGTTCTTTGTTAGATCCAAACTTATACTTGTAACATATGGATGGAAGACTTACTTACTTACTATTTTCTAACAATACATGAGTTTAAACCAGTTAAATATTTATTCTCCAAGTGGTCGCCGCAATACAGCGGTCAATCCACCTGCCTCAGGCAGCATGCACATCTGGTTTGGAGGTGCAGAACACATGTTTAGAGACAAATAGACCTAAAAATTATATATTTTAAGTATATATATATATTGTTATCCAAACTCGGTTCAAGGATCGGTTCAAAGTACTTCTAAGTATATGTGCTGCATTACATATGAATTTGGAAGAGTTGCTAGAGATTATTTAGGTAATTAGTATTGTTGGAATTGTATTTCAAAATATTATTCAATAGATTTTTTATTATTCTAATTAAAGAATATGGACTTTTAACTAGAATGTTCAAAAATAAAAAATAAAAAAAGAAAATCTTTTTTGTGCAAATTCATGCTTCTAAAAATTTTGCGTACTCATGCCTATTAGAAATATATATTACGAGGACATATTTATAAGTCACTTCAATGAACAATTTAATTTATCATTATTCTGATAAATCGAAAAATATAAGAATGACTGTATTTTTTAAAACTGTTAGAGGAATTGGCATAAGTTTTATTGCTTAAATATTTATAGAAAAATCTAAAATATTTTCTTCAACATGTTTCTATAGGCCATTAACGCAAATCTAAGCTTATGTGAACTCATCATAGTGTAAATTATAAATATTTTTATTTAATTTAATATATTCAAGAAGTTTAATTGAAAACAACATTTACACGTAATTCGAACTAATTATGAATATTACAACAACAAATATTAATTATATTCTAATTAAAAAAATTATTATAATAAAGGGCAGCCAGAAGAACTTGCATTAGTTCTATTTGTAGTGCGGAATTGATAACATCGTTACTAAGTGACCACGCATTATATCGAAGTAAGAAATTTCATATAATTGTGATAAGCAATATCCTTCCAAACGGATTATAGCTTGAGAAATCTCATAAGCAAGGATAATTTTATATAAATATAAAAAAAATAATAAAAATGTCGGTGGAAACACTGCAAGAGACAGTTAATCAAATGGCTGAGGAAAGCTTTGCCGCAACTTCGACTGGTCCTAATCCTTTAGTGACTTTGCTATTCGGATTGGGAGTAATTGCGGTATTATATGAATACTACCGTCGTAATTCCCGGTCGGCCTGTATGTTGCATTCCATGCCTGGACCACCACAAGTACCCTTACTAGGCCATGGACATTTAGCTTTTGGTAAAAATAATGTTGGAATCTTAAAGAGCGGCACGGCATTTATAAGAGATTATGGTGAAACTGTGCGTTTGACATTAGGACATATGAATGTAATTTTACTGACCAATCCCAAGGATATAGAAATTGTTTTGAGTAGTTACAAGCATTTGGAAAAATCTGTGGACTATGGTTTCTTTCAACCCTGGTTTGGTAACGGTCTATTGATCTCGAATGGACATCATTGGCGTCACCATCGTAAAATGATTGCACCCACTTTCCACCAGAGTATCTTGAAGAGTTTTGTGCCTACTTTTGCCAAACACTCAAAAGCTGTTGTAGACCGTTTGTCCAGTCAGGTGGGAAAAGAATTCGATGTTCATAAGTACATGTCCGAGACTACTGTTGATATCTTACTCACCACCGCCATGGGTTGCAAAACTGCGCCTGAAACTGAGAAGAGTGCTAAATATGCCGAAGCTGTTATGGACATGTGTGACATTATACACAACCGTCAGTTTAAATTGTTTTATCGCTTAGATTCGACATTCAAATTCACCAAATTGCAGAAAGAAAACAATAAATTATTGAATATCATTTTAAGTATGACCCGTAAGGTGGTGGAGGATCGTCACACAAATTTCAATGCTGAGGAAAGAGCTATTGTCGAACAGGCTAGTGATAAAATAAAAAAGACGGATAAAAAAGACGGTTTACGCGATGACTTGGATGACATTGACGAGAATGATGTAGGGGAGAAACGTCGTTTGGCCCTACTGGATGCAATGATGGAAATGGAAAAGAATCCCAATGTAAAATGGACTTATAAGGATGTAATGGATGAGGTTAACACTATTATGTTTGAGGTGGGTTAAATATTTTTTTAGGTGAATACTTTTTTTCATGCATAAGGGAAGTTGTTTGAAATTTTTGGTTAAATGTTATAGATCTAACCTTGGTTTCATATTATTTAAAAAAATACAATTCCCTGTTTATAACAACTTTCTGAGTAATAAACTTTTTTATTCTTTACTTTAGGGTCATGATACCACTGCTGCCGGATCAAGCTTTGCACTTTGTCTTCTGGGCATACACAAGGAGGTCCAACAGCGTGTGTTCGAGGAACAACAAGCCATTTTTGGGGATGATTTAAAGCGAGACTGTACATTTGCCGATACTTTGCAAATGTCTTACTTGGAACGCGTGATTTGTGAAACTTTACGCCTCTATCCACCAGTACCTTTTATTGCCCGAAAACTGGAAGAAGATATTAAATTAAAATCTGGACCCTATGCTGTACCCAAAGGTACCACAGTCGTTGTTATGCAAATATTTTTACACAGACGTGCGGACACTTTCCCAGAGCCGGAAAAATTCAATCCTGACAACTTTTTGCCAGAACGTTCTGCCAACAGACACTATTACAGTTACATACCATTCAGTGCCGGTCCACGTAGTTGTGTGGGACGCAAATTTGCAATGTTGCAATTGAAAGTTTTGCTTTCGACCATAATTCGTAATTATCAGGTAAAGTCATCACGTACGGAAAAAGATTTCCAATTGCAGGGTGATATTATTCTAAAGATGGCTGATGGTTTTAAAATTGCTCTAGAGCCACGCACCACAATTAAAGTTTAAACGATTTTTAATTAACGATACAACGATATTGAGTTACATTATGTTAAAAGGACCTTCGACATAATGCTCTTAAAAGTAAATAAAGGTTTATGTTTAATTTTTTTACTAATCCCAAACTAAAAATAATATGATTTTTTTTATTAAAACCATTTGCCAATAACATCAGCGCACAAGAGGAAGATTTTTTAACCACCTAAAATAAATTGGATGTATTTTTTAACTCATCACTAACTTTAATTTTTAAGAATTACTAATTCAATAAAAAAAAACCAACAATAAAATGGTCATGCACAGTAAAAAACTGTATATGTGAGATTTCTTTTTATTTTTATGTTAGAGAGACTTTCTAATACCTATAACAAACAAAAAAGGCCCCTTAATCGAAATTAAGCGCCTTATTTAGTTTTTCCGCTAATATTTCCTTATTTTACATACTAAACAACTAAAAAAATAGTTGCACACTCATAATTAGTCTTGGGTATCTTATGGTCCTGTAAGGGTTAAAAGTATGTTTATAATTTGATTCTATAAAGTACCATTTGTAAAGGATATCTGAGCTTACGTTTTAACGCACTATTCACTTACCAGGGGTGGCGATATGTGGCATCAAAGTTAAAAGTAGGGCTTGGGATCGGAAATTCCCAGGAAAAGTTACAAATAATTTCCCGGGAAAATGTTTGCCGGGAAACGGGAAATTTAAAATCATTTGCACTTCGAAGAAAATTCAGTGGTTATTATTTTTAAATAAGTATTTATTTTGCTATCACACAAATATTTGATTATTATTGTGCTGAATTAAAACATTTTTAAAATTGTAATATTTTATGCCCATATTCATAATAAATACCTACTTAAAAAATATTTTACAACAAGATTTGTATAAGAAATTTGTTCCAAAACAAATTTCAAATATATTTTATTCATTACCAGCTGTATCCGCCACGTCGTGGGCGTCCTGACAATATTTTACTCGATTTTGCTTTGAAAGTTTTCCACACCAATTGTAAGAATCTTACTTTTATAGTACTTCAGTTATGATTTATGTATTTCTTTATATAAAGGTATCCATCCTTGGATACAATTTCAAAATATATAAAAAATTCTAAAATTCTTAAAATTATTGTAAAGCTCTGTAAGAGGTCTTAAAAAATATTTTAATAAAAATGTAATTCCACAAAACAAAAATACAAATTGTATTCAACTGGCGCCATCTGTTGCGTAATAGTAAAATAAAAATAAATAAAAAAGTGTGTTGAAAATGTAACCGTGTTGAAAAATCCGGTGTTGAAAATATCCCAGTTTTAAACCGAAATGTTCAGTACCTCTAAACAGGGTTGTCAGATATGGCGATTTCTCGCCAAACGTGGCGATTTTCTATCTTATTTGGCGATCAAATTTTGGATTTGGCGACATGGCGATATTGTTGGCGATTTTTCATTGACTTTTGGTCAACATTAGAAACTGAATAAATGAATATGAAAATGAATAACAAATTAATTGAAGTTGTTTTTTTTTATATTTAAATATGATTTCACTTCTGGATACCGGAATCTTTCGGAACATAAATTTATTTAAAGTTCACAATATTTCATATTTTAAAATGTTTTGCATATCTAAAGATGAAACTTTATTTAAAGTTTACAAACATCTTTCGATTTTAAATGTTGCAATTTTTTATCACAAACAAAATTTTTTATAAATTCTAACATACTTTTGGATACTTATCAACCATAATAGAAAATATTAACTTTTGTTTTAGAAAGATTTTAAAATATATGATATCTAATTATGTAAAGATACATTAGTTTTGTATTTGATGTGGTAATTCCAATGAATTTTTTATACTTATTTTTTACATATAAAGGAAGTTTTAAAGTAAGGATTAAGTTCGTTTTATTCTCTCTAAGTTAAAAGAATATTTTTTTACAGATTAGGTGATTAATTTTAACGAAAAATTATATTTTTTAATTTATATGATGGTAATTATTAGATAGAATGATCGATTTCAATAATGAATTCCACCAAAACTCGACTGCGAAACATCTGTTGATCTTTTGAAATGTTGAATAAATTTTATTTCTACATATTCTAAAACAAATCTCTTAAGGATGGGTATGTTCAGATCAGGGATGGTAAATTAAATTTTCAAATTATACCAACCAGCTTTTTAAACTGTACTTTTCGAACAGAAATTGTTATATATAAATTTTCCTTGTGAATTTAAATTTTAAATCAACTTTTATTCGATATATTGGAAAACGCTATTCATCTGTGTGCATGGACACGGCATCAATACCGGTAACTTGCGTAACGGATCGAAATAGAAGAGGTTTAAGAAATCCCAATCCAAACATGCAAATGTTAAACTAACTTTACAACCGTAGTTCTGAAGTCGTCTGAGATTCTAATGAAACTAATTGAAGGATATTGGTGCTCTGATTATTGGTTATTGCATTGGGACGGTATAACAGAAGTTGTCGTAGTGATGTGATTGATGAGAATACGTTTTATCTGTCAAGGTTGCCCGGTATATCGTCCTTTCATACCCTCTCTAAACTATCGACAGAAGAACTGGATAATTTAAATATTTAAAGCCAGAAACATTTTATATTCTACCAAATTAGTATTAGTGTACCATTGTACATTTCAAGTTTAAAATGGATCAAAAAAGTACAATTGTATTAACTTTACCAAACCTGGTTCAGATCTCCATTTATTATAACAACCACTATTTTTCATTGGTTTAAGTTAAAATTTAACCTTTCTCGTGTTCACTAATCATTTTAAATAAAAAACAAAATTTTTATTAATTTTGGCGACTTTTTTCTATTTTTGGTGAATTTTAGCTATTTCGATTAAATTTATTTATTTTTTGATTTGTTAAAAATATTTTTAAAATTAAAAAATATTGTATATATTAGAGGAAAATCTTAAGAAAAAACAGTTTTGGCGATTTTGGCGATTTTTACATCGATTTTGACGAAATAGGTGAAAATAAATCTGACAACCCTGCCTCTAAACCGGAAATTGTGTGTTTCACTGCTTTTTTCCCCTTTTTCTCTTGGAAATAAGATATTTTTGCGGAAAAAAAGTATAATATATTGGGATCAGGATACTAAAGTACCTCCTCACAAAATTTTGTTAAAATCCACCCAGTAGTTTTTACGTGATACGAACACAAACGAAAAGCAGACAGACGGATATGAGTTACTATTTTATTATATGTATAGATATATATATTTAAAACTTACAAATATGCTATAAAAAAAGTCCACAAAAACAGCTTGTCGCACAGTAAACTGTCTAGTGGAAAAAAGTAAAAAAAAAACTTTCGAATATCAATAAAATACATATGGGATTAAAGCTAAGACTCCCATGATTCCAGATGTGGTTTGATTTTTCATGTGCGATGCACCTATAAAATGTTACACGGCTTTAAATTCGAATTATTTTGATAATTTTTAAGTAACAAAAAAATGGCTTTGGAAAAATAAATCTCAAAAATTCATTTTTCAATAAAAATGCATGCAAATTTATATTTTTTATTCAGAAATGTAGCAGAAACAATGAAAAAATCCTAAAATTCAAATATTTGTAACAACACTGTAAAAAAAATTGTGAAGTTTTTAGCCAAAATATATACTTAAAAAAAAAAAAATAGTCAGCTTTGATGGACCCAAAAAAATAGGCACATCAAAAAACTAATTTTATGAATCAATAATCTTACTTTCTGTTATAACGAGTGATTTTTTAAGAGCTTGAGAACTTTTTTTTTTTAAAAAAACGCATAAAATTTGCAAAATCTCATCGGTTCTTTATTTGAAACGTTAGATTGGTCCATGACATTTACTTTTTGAAGATAATTTCATTTAAATGTTGACCGCGGCTGCGTCTTAGGTGGTCCATTCGGAAAGTCCAATTTTGGGCAACTTTTTCGAGCATTTCGGCCGGAATAGCCCGAATTTCTTCGGAAATGTTGTCTTCCAAAGCTGGAATAGTTGCTGGCTTATTTCTGTAGACTTTAGACTTGACGTAGCCCCACAAAAAATAGTCTAAAGGCGTCAAATCGCATGATCTTGGTGGCCAACTTACCGGTCCATTTCTTGAGATGAATTGTTCTCCGAAGTTTTCCCTCAAAATGGCCATAGAATCGCGAGCTGTGTGGCATGTAGCGCCATCTTGTTGAAACCACATGTCAACCAAGTTCAGTTGTTCCATTTTTGGCAACAAAAAGTTTGTTAGCATCGAACGATAGCGATCGCCATTCACCGTAACGTTGCGTCCAACAGCATCTTTGAAAAAATACGTTCCAATGATTCCACCAGCGTACAAACCACACCAAACAGTGCATTTTTCGGGATGCATGGGCAGTTCTTGAACGGCTTCTGGTTGCTCTTCACTCCAAATGCGGCAATTTTGCTTATTTACGTAGCCAT
Organism: Phasia obesa; assembly: GCA_949628195.1. NCBI lineage: Eukaryota > Metazoa > Arthropoda > Insecta > Diptera > Tachinidae > Phasia > Phasia obesa. The sequence goes on along the minus strand of OX451218.1, from coordinate 104,646,243 downwards.
TCAACCAGAAATGAGCCTCATCGCTGAACAAAATTTGTCACATTTGAACATTTCGAACCGAACACTGATTTTGGTAATAAAATTCAATGATTTGCAAGCGTTGCTCGTTAGTAAGTCTATTCATGATGAAATGTCAAAGCATACTGAGCATCTTTCTCTTTGGCACCATGTCTGAAATCTCACGTGATCTGTCAAATACTAATGCATGAAAATCCTAACCTCAAAAAAATCACCCATTATATACTAAAATAATAATAAAAAAGGTTTCGGTGTTTTCTATGCCAACTTTTGAAATATAATGATTTTAAAAATCATCCATATTTGATATTTTTATTAAAATTATCAGTTGATATTTTTAATATTTCAAAATGTATTATAATATTAGGTTATACTTTAAACCAGGGCCAACTAATACAAGGTGAGTGCACGGGCGAATGCTTTATAATGCCTTCACAACACAATTAAGAAAGAACAAACTTGGGTACACTCGAAAAAAAAGCAGAGAAAATTGTAATTAAGATTTAATGAATAAACTCCTAATTTCTTCTGATCCATTAAATTCATCTAATAGAAATACAATAAATACAAGCAGCTTTTTCAACAATAATCAAGAAATATGTAATTACATAATAGTAGATGAATCTATTAACACTGATTCAGACTCAGAAACTTATTTTAGTGATTAAGAAATTGTTTACAATTTTTATGTTATTTGATTTTTTTGTAACTTTATTATTAATATTTTTATAAATTTGTTTTTTTATCTTAAATAATAATCTTATTTTAAAATATTTAGTATTGTCAATTTGGTAATCCTATTCATGTAATATTATTTGAATACCAATGGTTGTGAGTATTTCAAAACTTTAAAAAATAATTTTTATTTTTATTTTTTAAAAAGTTTAAAATATTGTTATATTCAAAAAAGGCAACAATACGGCAACCCTAAAGAATTAGTGATTGGTTATATTTTACAAAAAAACTATCACGCTTTGTCCATTTGTATGTGAAATGATTGATTAAAATTCAAAAAAATAATAATTACTGAAATGGGGGAATTTTGGGTATTTAAATGTCCCCGCACCGGAAAATTAAAAGGATTTCTAAAAATGTTAATTTATTTTTGAAAATAGTAGGCCAAGAGAGATATTTGCCAAAAATTTCATTAAGCTACCATAACTTCTTCGATTTTTTTCCAGTTTTACTATGGGGACCGTTCACTGTGTGTCGGGAGAAATATAAGAAACAAGAATATGGCAAAGAGTCGCATTTTATTCACGATGTAAAAACAATATAAGTATGGTTGAAATGATTCAATCGTTTTTTAAATCGAAGAACGCATTTAAAAAACTCTGATAGATTTCAACTGCGCAGAGTTGTCGGTTGAAGAATATGTTCAGATTTTAGAAAATTTAGTGGCAGTTTTAAATCCCATTAAAGTTACAGTAGAGGCCTTGAGCCGCAGGGGCTCAAATGTGTTAATAGCAGATGTTATTATTCAGACCCTCTACGAGCAGCTTTTGGCTATTAATTCGACTCTTTCAAAAACGATGGTTGAAAAGAAAAATAAATGATTAAACGTTTGCGTTTACTTAAGTATTTAAAATGTGGTGAAATTGCTAATGTGCCAAAAAATGTCATAAAACTTTATTCAGCATAATTATTCAACAGATTATTCAAGCCACTCGAATCTGTAGAACCATCAACTAGCAGTTATGTTGTTAACCAAATGGAATCAACTTTTAAAGTAAGACTTTCGCAACAATAACAAGGAAACGAATGTCCATTGATTTGCTAAACGCACTACCAGTTCTAAAATCATATTTTGTAAAAAAAAATAATTATTGAAATACCTTTACAGTATTTATAAATATTTGTTATAGCTTTTTGTCACCTAAATTTTTTTTAAGTTTATAAACTATTAACACTAATAAATAGTCGTTATTTGCGTTCTTTACGTTTTATTAAAACTATGAATTTTACCGGGAATGGGAATATATTTTTCCCTTTTCCCGGGAAATGTAAAAGTCCGGGAAATCCCAAACCATAGTTGGGAGACTCGCACCTTCAATTTTAAATGAATTCTATTGAATAAAATAAGTTTATATGAATAAATTGCATATCGGTTTGAATAAGAATCAAGTTGATTTAACTGATTTTGTCATTAAGGTTCTACAATTTTTTTTTGATATTACCTACAAAATTTGGGTCACTTCATCAATTTTTCCTTCGATATGAAGAGCAATTTAATAAATTTTATTAAAAATGTTTCTATTAAAATTTTGTTAAATTAGCTAATTCCTTTTTGTCATTTAAATTTTTGTCATTATATTTTTAATAAATATAAATATTTAAAAATATTATTTTTGTATTTAATTCTACACGCCATTTAACTTTACGTACATTTTACTTTCTTTTTTTTTGTCACTTAAGGGCATACACTGCTTCTGACTGGTTAGACGACTGTTAATGGTTTAAGTTCTCTCTTCTGTTTGATATTAAAAAAAGAAAATGTTCAAAAAAAATTTGGACGCACCAAGTAAAAAGTAAAAGAGCACTTTTTTGGAAACTTAAATTTTATATAATTCTTGCAAAAAAAACCGACTTCAAAACAAATAGAAGGGCACCAATTCTAAACTAAAAATGTAAGAAGTAATCTGTAAGAATTAGATTTAAACCAAATAAAAGATGCGCCAAAATTAGAGGAAAAAAATAAACACTATTGAATGTCAAGCCTCTCCCTATTACTGTTTAAAAGTTAAGTTATTTTCACCAGCATCCGTCTTGTATGGGGACACCATTCAAGCCTCTGTCTATAACGGTTTCAAAGATAGGGGCACACAGATCAAATAACATCACCTATTCGGACACCCTTTAATTTACAATGTTAAATTAAAGACCTGTTGTTATAGAGGACTTGGTCACAAAGATTCTTTGTAAATTTCAACTACCTGTCTATAACGGTTAAAAAGTTTAACCATATATATCAAATTACATGAACTATTGGGACACCCTTTACATTATAATTCCAAATATATATATTTGTTATCATACCAGAGAAAGTAGTGGACATTCTGCCTAATTTTCAAGTGTTTGTGTTTAACGGTTCAAAAGATAGGGTCATACAGATCAAATTACGTAATTTATGGGGACACCCTTTAATTTCTAACTTCAAAGTGTATACTTGCTATAGCGGACTTTGCAATACAGGTTCCTTGTAAATTTCAGCTGTCTGTCTCTAACAGTTCAAAAGTTTGGCCACATACATAGAATTACATTAACTATTGGGACACCCTTTAAGTTCCAAATTCAAAATTTTATACTTTTTGTTATAGCTGACTTAGCACTACAGGTTCTTTGTAAATTTCAGCGGTCTGTGTACAACTATTCAAAAGTATGGCCATATACATCAAATTAAATGAACTATTGGAGCACCCTTTAATTTAAAATTTTGAGTATTTATACATTTTATTATAACGGTCATAGAAATCGACATTCTGTCAAATTTTCAAGGTTTAGTCTATAACGGTTCAAAAGATAGACCCAAATAGGTCATATTATGTCACCTATGGGGACACCCTTTAAATTTTAAATTTATTTTTTTATTAATTCTGCCCTTTACGGTAATTAATACACGTAAAAACATGTATGTTGTATGGGGACACCCTTTAATTTTTAATATAATGAACTGCTTTTAAAATGGGACCAACCTTGAAGCATAACCTTTCATATAAAGCAAAAAATTTTAAAATCGGTTCAGAAATGGCTGAGTTCTGCGGTTACATACATAAAAAAAAAGCAACATTCAGACGAATAGATAACCTCCTTCTTTTTTGAAGTCGGTTAAAAATAATAATTAAATTTTTTGACTTATTTATCGCTTGTTTTAAACTAGCATCGCACTAGTTTTCGATGCCATTAAACGACAAAAGCAAATCGTTTATCAAATTAACAATTCTTGCTGAAATTATGATTTTTGTATAATTAAAAGTAACATTTACAGGAGTACATGTAATGTCCTGGCCAAAAACTAAAACGGGTGTCACAAAGACCAGGACAACAAATAAAAATTCCCATTATTTCTGTAGCTACAAAGAAAAACTGCTTATGTTTTATTCTGTATTTGTAGTTTTAAAGAGGACCATTCCTTTTCTTCTTATTTTCTTTCTATCGGGACTTTATATATTAAAAAATATCTCGTTCTACGTTCTCGAAAACAAATAAATAAGTTATTCACGATAATAAAACTTAAAAGCTTAAGTCGACTTAAACAGTTATTCCTTTTTGCCATAGATTTATTGAACAGGATTTCATTCTTGTGACTGTCGCGGCTGGCTTCGCATTAGGCCAGTTCAGTTTCCCAAGACATTTTTGACGGTTGTTAGTTATATTTCATGATTGGCTTGTAAGATATTAGCCTTAAGGATGTGAATCGTTTCTGGATTATTCTAAAAATTTTCAGAGGTCAAATCGCAGCTTCAAGGCTGCCTGCTAACATCGCAAAGATGGCTAATAACATCATTAACGAACTTAGTGTGCAAAAGCGCATTTGTTTGATAACTGTGTGACATGGAGCACCGTCCTCACGCAAAGAAAAAACATGGTTATTGTATGGTCGCGGCAACCACACTATGTTCTTTGTAACAATACATGTTTGCTGTGAACAAATTATAGTTATTTTAAAAAACACTTTGGTTACGTCAAACAATTCAATGGTTATACGCACTAAAAAACCAACATGGTTGATTTAAACCATATTAAAATTCAAACCACAACCAAATTTTTATTTTTATATTTAAAAATAAAATTATATTTATAACTATAATATATTATTATTAAACATAGTATGTTAAATATGAGTAAAAATAAACAAATAATGTTTGGTTTTCAAAATACATATTTTGGTTTTGGCCTTTTTTCAGTGCAGAAATAGGTGTGTAAGCTATCGGTTTATCTAAAACCGTTTTTTATTATAAATGTTAGTTTAATATTAAAAATATCAAACATATAATAAGGTAAGCAGAAAATATCAAAATATATATTTAAGCCGAAAAGAAAATATTCGTGTATTTGTTTTTTGTTATTTTTAAATATATTGATACGTTGTCACATATAACCATTTACATGTTTCACATTATATTATAGTAAGTTTATATTATAAACATAATTATGGTTGTATTTTACAATGTTATTTTTATGTAAGACAATAATATGTTCCAATGACAACAATATTATTATTATTATGGTTTAAAATAATTTGGTTTGATTATAACCATATAATTCAACCATAACATGTTGCTTTTAGATTATGGTTACCTCAACCATGTTTTTTCTTTACGTGCTGCTGAAAGCAAAGATTACCCAAGTTCATATCTTAAATTTCAGATCATACTAAGTCCATAATCATGGCTCTGTAGCGCTCGCCATTGACATTGCAAATTTGAATTTTGTTGGTAAACACAGCATAACAAAAAAAATTAAGAGCCAACTTTTTGGGAATTTTTAGTAAAAGTATATAGATACTTTTTTTACATTTACACAGAGTATGTTTTACAAGGTCTACTATGCATTTTTAGGGGAGGTTTTCGTGTAGCTCTTTTATTTTTCAACTTTGGAGATTTCAAGTCTTCTTGAAAGCCTCGTATCCGAATATATACAAAAGAACAAAAAAACACAACTCAACCATGTCGTAGCACGTCCTGCAACATTTTTGTTTTACGACCCACTTAAAAAATTACATCTGAATTTTAAATGAACAGCTCTTTACATGTTGCTACAGATTTGCAAAAGTATTTTTATTATAAATAATATTTACATTTCTCTTGCACACATTTTTTGTCCAAAGTCTAAGTAGACATAATTTTCACACAATGGCATTATCATTTGTTATTTTGAATTTATTTTAATCGCATTAAACTTCCTCCTCATCGTTTGTAATCGCAAGCGACTTAAAATTTCAATTTTCTTTACGCGATATAGCAAGCGTATGTCGTAATGTGTATTGCGCTGTGTGCCCCAATAAGGTGTCAATTTAATGGTGATAAAAGGTGCAACTGTATGCTTTGAAGCCTTACATATATAATTCAATTCATTCTTATTGTAATAAATAATGTATTGATGATCTTGTATATTTATGCACCTACTTATCGATTAAGCTAAATGCCGCTTCAATTTATGGTAATATTTTAGAATATTATTACAAGGTTACTTGTGTGGATGGCAGTGAATGCAAGAAGCAAGATTATGTTGTTGCTTGAGGCACTGATGATTTTGTTTTTTGTTGTGTGCACCAACATAAAGAGGTGGTAAATATTTTGACAATTGCATATAAATTTAACACAAATTTGGTATAGAAATTTGAAAATTTTTTTTAAACTGTTAATTTATTAAAGGATTTTCGCAAAACTTGAAAGAATTAGAATAAAAAAGATTAAATATCGATAACTAAAAATATTATATGTCATTTTGTTTGGGAGAGACCACTACTCCTCTTTTATGTTTCTTTATATTTTCCTTATCCAAACATTACATCTATCTATACATATAATAAAACAGTAACTTATTTCCTGTCTGTCTGTCCGTCTGTCTTTGTTCGCATCACGTAAAAACTACAAGATGGATTTTAAAAAGTTTTGTGAGAAGGTACCTTAGTAGCCTAATAATTTGTTTTCGCATAAATATTTTATTTCCAAGAGAAAGTGGAGAAAAAGCGGTGAAAGTACGATTTTTTTTTACCGATTTAAAGGTACTGCATACTTTAGGGCATATTTTATTTTTGAAAGTGGGATATCTTAAACACCGTTGCGCACAAGATGGCGCTGTGACAAAATATGAATTACTTACTCCCAAATAGCCAATTAAATAAATTTTGTATTGGATTTGTATTTTTATTTTGTGGAATTACATTTTTATTAAAATATTTTAAACACTTAGTACAGAGTTTTACAATAATTTTAAGAATATTATCCAGTGATGTGTTCGTCCATATAGAGTAAATACCTAAGAGTCTTTTTAAATTTGGTGTGGATTACTTTCAAATCAAAATCGAACAAAATATTGTCAGGACGCACAGGGTTTTGTACGTAAAGAGCAAAAACGTAACTCTACTGTTTTCGCTATAATGTCTGGCTGTCTATATGTTTGTCTGCCCGATTGTAAGCGCCCTCTATCTCTAACCTTGAAATGTAGACTGTAATTTTCATAAAAGTTGTATTATTATGGTTGCTATAAATTTCAAAAAATATTGGGTATTCCGATAGTGACATAGCTTTCACGTATATGAACTAATTTATTAAACCGTAAGAGGCAGACTCCTGAAATTTATAAATACCTAACAATAATAAAAAATCAAGAAACTTTCAAAATCCACCGCGGAGAGCATCCGGGACATGACTAAAAGAGGCTGTTGTACCCGGGAAATTGCAAAAGAACTTACAGTGAGTCACTCAGTGGTCATAAGGGTACAAAAACGGTGTTCCATTGTTACCAAGCCTCAATTTAGAGGTCGTAAAAAACTAAACTAATGCGGACGCACGTCTAATGATAAGAGAAATGAAGAGAGATAAGTTTTAACATCAAAAGATGCTTCGTTAGCAATCGGCAAGCCCGTTAGTCTGTGGACGACATGTAGAGCCCTTCGGTTATAATTTGCCAAAGAGCACAAAACTTGGACGACTGGAAATATGTGATTCCAATCCGACGGTAAACAATATTGCTGGCGCCGCCCTGGTGAAAAAATTCAAAGGCGCCATGTGAAGCAAACTGTGAAGCACGGTGGAGGAAACGTCATGGTATGGGGTTGCTTGGACCACTACAAAAATTTGATAATATAATATAAAGAAAGATGACTATTTGAGGATTTTGCAGACTCATTTTCCCGATTTTGTAGATAAGAGCGTCTATCCTGCAGAAGAAGTAATTTTTCAGCAGGATGGTGACCTAAAGCACAAGTTTAAAATCGCGAAAGAATTGCTTGGTGAGCAAAATTTTTAATTAATGCCAGCACAAAGTTATGGCCAGCACAAAGTCCCGACCTCAATCCGATTGAGAATTTGTGGTCAATCGTGAAGAGACGGTTGGAACAGTACCAATCAGCCTCTACCAATATGGACGAGCTTTGGCAGCGGATCCAAAACGAATGGAAGAATATTCCAAAAGAAATTGTACAGAAATTGGTGGAGAGTATGCCAAATCGCGTAAATGATAAAAGGCTTTGGACTAAGTATTAAAAATATTCGTATTCCGCTAGAGTTTTCAACGTTGAAAATTTGAGTACATTGGAGTTGTTTTCATTTTCTTTATATTTTCTTAGAAATTGTTGCTTTAAGTTTTGAATTTTACACTGTTTTGTTAAGTACCTAATACTAAATAAACTACAAGAAAAAATTTTGAATTTGCTTTATTACTTTTATTTCTATGACATACAAATTGCTCAAAGTACAAACTTGTACTCATTTGTGCACCTCACTGTATATATATGTATGTGCACCTCACTGTATATATATAAAATAACAAAAATATAAAAAATAAAAATTAGAGGGTATTGCAAAAGTGACACTGTTTTATGTATATGACATTATTTTTGAAAAATTTAAAGTATGTTTTACAATGTTTACAATAAACATCTGCTATATTTACAAGTACCAGAAAAAATTAATGAAATTTGAAATGTGTACCCTAGAAGTTGCAATTTTGACGATTGCGATTGTTGTAATTGTTGTAGGCAGACACTTGAAATTTACAAAGGGTTGTACTACACTTACATATATACTATGTTCGCTAGAATAAAAGTATAAAAAATAATTCTTAAAATTTTAAATTGCCTACAAAAAATAAATTGGTGTAAAGTTTCATTTTCATTTGTCTTGTTACTTATAAATATTTTTTTGTATCAACATACATACATTCATATGTATGTACCTCAGATTTTTAAATCAACAATATTAAATATCAATTTTCGCCAATCATCTCAAGAACATCATCTACGGCTTATTCAACAATGCTTAGAAAGAAGAAAATGAAAATAAACACTTAACTACCTGTTTCAAGTAAATAATTTGATATTTTTCTGAAAACCTAAAAAGACTCTCACTTATTTATCATTATCAACGATGGGAAAGTATATAAAGTAAAATTTTATTTGCCAAACATCAATCGCATCACCATCAACATCACCATCAACATCACCACCATATATAGCTGTATCAAATTGCAAATAGTAAATAAAAGATCTAAAAGGATCCTTCTTCCTTTCCTCAGCATTTATCAGCAAGAATTTATTATCCTTTTATTTATCCTTTCGCTACAATATTTGAAAAAAATCGAAAGGATACATAATTTTATAACCTGTTGGTAAAAGAAATTTTATATGCATGTTGAAAACGACTCTGAAACAAAAACCCGTCATTAATTAATTTTTGCGCAAAGCGGAAGGAAATAGATATTTTAACCCTGTTTCATACTTTTTATTTCAACAGGATTAAAAATAATTGTATAAAGTTGTATTCTTTGTAACAGATTGCTATTTTTTTTATGATTAAATAAGAGTTTATATATTATTGTAATTTGTAGGTAGAAGTAAAATTTAGTTAGTGTAAGGATTATGGCGGCGACTTAAAAAAAAGAAGACTAAAAAATTTGTGCACAAAAATATTTTATCCACAGCACGTAAAAACTACAAGATGGATTTTAAAAAGTTTCGTGAGAAGGTACCTTAGTACCCTAATAATTTTTTTTCGCAAAAATATTTTATTTCCAAGAGAAAGTGGAGAAAAAGCGGTAGTAGTACGACGATTTTTTTTTACCGATTTAAAGGGTATCTTTTATTTTTGAAAGTGGAATATCTTAAACACCGTTGCGCACAAGATGGCGCTGTGACAAAATATGAATTACTTACTCCCAAATAGCCAATTAAATAAATTTTGTATTGGATTTGTATTTTTATTTTGTGGAATTACATTTTTATTAAAATATTTTAAACACCTATTACAGAGTTTTACAATAATTTTTAGAATATTATCCAGTGATGTGTTCGTCCATATAGAGTAAATACCTAAGAGTCTTTTTAAATTTGGTGTGGATTACTTTCAAATCAAAATCGAACAAAATATTTTCAGGACGCACCGGGTTTTGTACGTAAAGAGCAAAAACGTAACTCTACTGTTTTCGCTATAATGTCTGCCTGTCTATATGTTTGTCTGCCCGATTGTAAGCGCCCTCTATCTCTAACCTTGAAATGTAGACTGTAATTTTCATAAATTACAGTCTACTGTAATTTAGACTGTAATTTTCGCTATAATGTCTGCCTGTCTATATGTTTGTCTGCCCGATTGTAAGCGCCCTCTATCTCTAACCTTGAAATGTAGACTGTAATTTTCATAAAAGTTGTATTATTATGGCTGCTATAAATTCCAAAAAATATTGGGTATGCTGATAGTGACATAGCTTTCACGTATATGAACTAATTTATTGAACCGTAATAGTATAAAGTATTAAATTTGTTTATTTGTTTGTTTGTCGGAAAGCTATAGTTGTCTACACCAGTGGACCGTACTTCGTGGAAATTTCACTGCTTGTTACTATCTACACGGTGGGTAAAAGAGAGTATATATTTTTTTTAATATTCCAAGTGGGCGTGGCACTTCCCATACAAAGTAAATATTTATCATCGTGTTACTTGGGAATCATAAAACTTTGTGCAAGTTTGTCTCTTATTATTGTGAATAGTATATCAAAACACTTCCAGGATTGGAACAGTGGGCGTGGTAGCTCCCATAAAAAGTGAAAAATATATAGAAACTTGAAATAATGTTCAAGTAACCCTCTTATTAGCTGCATAGTCCAGCACAAAACATGTTGGGATGAACCAGTGGGCGTGGTACCTGCCATACAAAGTGAAAATTTTTATGGTGTACCTAGAGAACTATAATAGATAGAATCTTAATATAATGTTTAAGGAACCCTCTTATTAGGTGCATAGTCCAGCACAAAACATGTTGGAATGAAACAGTGGGCGTGGTGAAAGTGAACACTTATTATCGTGTGTCTAAAAAACTATAATATGTAGTCTTTAAATTTTTCTTTTGTCACCCTTATATTAATTTGCATAGGCTGGGAGAAAACAGGCTGGATTGGAAAAATGAGCTTGGTACGTCCCATGCAAAGAGCAAAAGTATTATCATGTAATTAGACAACTATGACAGGGTAAAGTCTGGAACTCCCTGTCTTACTGTGCATTGCCGCACAAAAGAATTATTGGATTGAAAGACTAGGTGTGTTACTTCCCATACAAAGTAAATACTTATCATTATGTAACTTAGGAATTATAATGGATAATGGTGTTATTTTTATGCATAGTCGAACAAAAAAATGGCTTGGCTGGAACAGTGGCCGTCGCACAAAGATTTGTTCTCATATAACGGTGGTACAAAAATAGAAGGAGTTGTTAGATATTTTAGAAATTTTGTACACTAGCATAAAACGGCTTATTTATTTTTCGAAAAATCGGTGCAAGAACACGCGCCTACCTCCCATGTGTCCTGAAACTGAAATATTTAAGTCTAGCTTCAATAATACTGGCAAAATTAAAAAAGTGGACATGCTGATCCCCATGCAACTAGCAATGAGTATGTAACATTTTATTTAAATCAGAAGCACTTAAGGTCCTGCCAAATTTGAGTAGAATCGAATTATTAATGTGGAAAATACAAAAAACATCATTTAAATTTTAAAAATTGCCTTAAAAAATCGCATTTTTTTTATTTGTGGTAAAAAATAGTCACAAGTTTTTGAATACTCTTTTAGATAAGAGTACAAACTAACAAAAAAAAAAAAGAAAAAATATATAATTTTTTATAATTTTTTTTACACTCCATTAAACTAAATTTTTAATTTTCAACAAAAAAAAAAAGCATTTTTCAGAGCAATAAAAATATTTATTTTGTAAATACATACAAAATTAGCTGTGCAAGGAGTGCATACAGATCTCGGGGGATCAATAACCCCCTGAGAGGTACGATTTTGTGTTTATTATTAGGTTTGTAAGGATTTTCTTTGATATGTATTAAAGACCTTTAGAGAAAGCAATACATATAGAGGTAGCCAATAGACCCTCAAGATGCCCACTGGTTACCAAGAGCAGTCCATTGGGGGGTTCAATATGAGGAAATTTTTGAAGTAAAAACTTTAGGTAAGTCATTGTCACTTAACATTGGTTTCTATACATAGGTCTGCTCGTTTTGGTTGAAGAAAAGAGATTGAACTTGGATGATCGTCACCATCGTCACTATCTTCAACTAATATTGGTTTCTATACATAGGTCTGCTCGTTTTGGTTTAAGAAAAATGATTGAACTCGTATCATCGTCACTATCGTCACCTAACATTGGTTTCTACACACAGGTCTGATAGTTTTAAAGTTTTAAAAATTAAAAACAAATTTTAAAATTTAAAAAAAATTTTAAAATTAAAAAAAATTTAATATTAAAAAAAAAAAAATTTACAAAATATTTTCAAAAAATGTTTACTAAAAATTTTACAAAAAAAAAAAAAATACAAAACAGTTTTTAACAAAATTTAAAAAAAAATTTTTCAAAACAAAAAAAAATTTTCAAAAACATTGGTTTCTAAACACAGGTCTGCTCGTTTTAAAGGTTTAAAAATTAAAAAAAAATTTTAAAATTTAAAAAAATTTTAAAATTAAAAAAAAATTTTAATATTTAAAAAAAAAATTCACAAAATATTTTCAAAAAATGTTTACTAAAAATTTTACAAAAAAAAAAATTACAAAACAGTTTTTAACAAAATTTAAAAAAAAAATTTTCAAAACAAAAAAAATTTTCAATAAAAATTTTAAAAATATTTTTACAAAAAATTTTACAAAAAATTTGCAAAAAAATTATACAAAAAATATTCAAAGAAACATAAGAAGGTAACACAATATCTAGCATTACAATGTACAAGAGTATATAAAATTCGGCATGGCCGAACATAGCACTCTTATTTGTTTTTGTATTCAAAATAATGTTGGACCAAAATTTAATTAAAAAACATATCTTTTATACATAATTTGTTCTAAAATAAATTTGAAGTAAGTTTTATTTATTAGGCCTAATAAAGTTTCTGAGTTACGAATATAAGTTTGACTTCTATTGATGGTAAATTGTTTACAAATTGTTTTGCTTTCAAGTGACCGCATTAAAACCACAAAAATGTTACAATTTAATTTTCTAATCCGTCTGTTTTGTCTGAGGCATTAGTTTAAGCCCTGATTGAACATCCATAAATTAAACGTTTGAGTAGTTAAAATACAATGAACACTTTTTAAGTTTTACAATCATGTCTGACTACTTCAACTTTTAAGCATTTGAGTTGCAAAAATTTCAAGTATCACTTGAGTAAAAGAAAAGATTAACAAAAGGATTTAGATGTACTTAAAAGATTAAATCTAAATATTCGAAGAGTTAAAAGAAAATCCTTAAAGTAGTTTAACTATTTTAAATACCATAAACCGCAATTTACTACTTAAGCCTAAGAAAGTAAGCTGAACTGAAGCAGGCCAATTTTCAAGTCAAACATTTTCAATACTTTTCTGTTGCTCAAAAGAAACTACAGAGACAATTTAACACATTAGAGGTTTAAAAATAAAAACAATTTAAAAAATAAATGTTATTTTGTAGTATTTGAAAAAGAAAATAATCTTAATAACACTTTTGCTTTAATACTTACTTCCACTCACTTATTCATTTAATATTCAGTTTTATCCTTCCTGATCTTTAGGACTTTAGGACAGTATCTATGTTGTGCATGTTTTGTTTTTGTTCATATATTGTTTTTATTTGTGTAATCTTACTTTACATATAGAAGTATCAGCTACCATATGTGTCCTCCTTGAAGGCAATTTGATTATCCTAACGATAGGACGTGCACACTATACGTATTGCTTGAATGCATGTTTTCTTTGAAATTCGTTACAGAAAAAACGTGTTTTGTCTTTTTTCAATTTTATGCTCCAGTGCTTTCAAATTCGTTCGACAAAAGCGTGGTCTTCTTAGGATTTCTTTTACTTGATGTTATAGTTTCTCAACGTCATTTAAAACATAATAATGATGATTTATATCTTACTTCAAGATGATATGCAAAACATACATACATACATCCATACATAATCTCTTTGAGATTCTAAAACAAAGTCCTAAAATTAGTTTGTTCTGTTTTAAAATGGAGAAGAAACAAGTTGATTGCATATCTAACAATGTTGGAGTTTAAAGTATACCTCCTCTAAGCAATGTTGTTGCTTTTAGATACATTTTTCCTTCAACTAGCAACCAGCGGCCATATGTTGTCACTTGAACCAACTAAGAAATTATAACATTTATAATGTCATACTCTAAATGTCACCAAAAAAAAAAAAAAAACAACAAAGCATGTTTTACGAAGGAGAAGAACCAAATTACGAATAAAAAAGAGAATTTTAACTAGATCATTGGTAACATATGTTCTCCTTTGCCTGTCCTAATATAACCACTAATTATTTTAAATTCTTTCCACGATAAAAACGTAATTGAAAGAAATAGCACGTGTTGTTTTCATTGACTTTAATATTAAACTTTAAAATTAATTATTTAGTAGTTGATAAACTGTGCAATATTTTTTTAAGTTCAATTTGATCGTGTTAAAATACATGAATTTCATTTTAGTTACATTCTTTATGTTAAAATTATACAGAGTTCTTCACCACCCGGCCGGGTGCACTAAGTGTCATTGCGGTTCATTCTCAAAGCTTTGACGCAGTGCTATCGGGGAAAATGAGGGCACCAGACGCCAGGGTTCCTTGAACCCTGGGTGGGAAGAATCCCACCCTAATCCACGGTGGAACATCATACGCCAGGAATTCGTGGTCAGGAGGGTGATTGGCCGTTAGTATGCGAACTCTGGATACCAGTCGACCTCCAGTTTCAAGATAGACTTACCCAAGCATAAGGAGCTCTGTGTGGGTGGACAACGTTTTCTCCAATAATGGCCTAGGGAAGAATTCAGAAGGGATGGACAGGAACGCCTCGCTAGGGGTGAACAGGTTAATCTATAAAGGTTCTTCTATGGCATTGAACCGGGTTATTTCAATAGGGATGGACAAGGAAGCCTCGTTAGAAGTGGAGAGGTTAATCCCTTTAGGAACTCCGGTTGCCACTGGCCAGGGGAGGATATCGAAATAGAATGACAAAGAAACCTCGCAAGGGGTGGACCGGTCAGTCTATGAAGATACTCCTGCGGCTATGGAGGTAAATGTGGATGAATTGGTCGCACCTGGCCCTGTGGGCTTAGGAAAATCCTTTTCGGAAGCAGGCACCCAAAACGTTCCTTCAACGTCGAGTCGGAGTCTGTGCAGCGCATGCCTAAAAGTGAGTGGCAGAGGCAGAAGAGGAGACGGGGAAAGGAAAAGGGCTGAGACGGCAGCGAACATTGAGTGTGAATGTCCAGCACTGGCTAGCATAAGACTCAGGACCACTGGTGGATGTCATGGGGGACCTGAGCCTTGAACAAATGCTAGTAATTACTAGAGACTGCGTGTTGAGAAGGCCGACAGTTACCAGTCGACGGTCTGAAGTAACTAAAATCAAGATTTAGGGCTGGTTGTAGCACATGACTCAATGTAGTAGGTTGCCGTAAATTACATTTCGGTTGCCTGTAATCATAGAGGACGGAAGGGGGTCGAAAAGAGACCCATTATGGAAGTGGTCTGCTTCGACATTCTCCCTACATTACATACATACAGAATTATTCTTAGCATAAATATTACAAAAACAATGTAGACTATAATATGTAACGAAAAGGCCTTGTGCCTCCTAAAGAAGGATTAAAGAGGCCGTTTAGAAGGCCTTCATATTCATTCCGGCAAACAAATAAATTATAGAATATAGGAGATAGGTAGTCGATAATAATCCAAGTGTAAATTTTTAAGGTATTTGAAGTTATTTGGATAACGATATATATGTATATATATATATATATATATATATATATATATATATATATATATATATATATATATATATATATATATATATATATAAATTTATAATCAAGCTTAAGTTCGTTTTTATTCTCTCTAAGAAAGAATTAATTAAATTACAAATTAGGTGATATATTATCAGAAAATATTCAAGAAAAACAAATATATATATATATACATAGGTATTTTTCTTCTTTTTCTTCAAAATTCTCCTGTATGTCTTTCAATAGTTTTATGTCCTTTCTTTTCCATTTGACTTCACTCTAAAAATATTTTTTGTAAAATTTTTGCGACAAATGCGCTTAATACCTACTATCGCCAGAACTGCTGCTTTAAAGAATAATTGAAACATTTTACAGAACAGTATTTATTAATATTTGCAATACAATAAGATTGAGACATCAAAAAACTTCTAACAATTCATAAAAGAAAGTCAATTGAGTTGTTACAGCAAACAATGACACCACATGATACGTTGAGCTCTATTCAAATTGAAATAAAGACCTGCCATGATTCTATATTTCGTAAATTTTTGTTTGTTTTTTAAATCAACAATACATTATTATGACAATTAAATCAATTGCAAAAAAGAAAAAAAATGCACAGAAATTCGGTTTCAAGAAATTGTTAAGACTCTCTTAAATTCAAGTTAAATTTATTTTGTCTATAATCTCAACTAAATGCATTGCATTTTTCACTTACATTCTTTAAAACAAAATCATTAAATTTTACCCGAAACACAAACCGTAAGTTTTAATAACATTTGGCTTTGAAAAACAGCACGATATTTCTTAGCTGTAGTTTATTGAAGATTATGAAGAATTTATTCTGGAACACACACAGTTTTTAAGGTGTCAATAAAAGGGAAACGATAATGAATGCAACATGGTGTGTCATTCATACATATCTTTGAAGCAACTCATTCAGATTAAACTGCTTGGTTTTCTTTAGGTTTCATTGTTTAGATATTAAAATTATTAAGATTAATTAATTTTATTTTTATTTTATTTGAACTATTGATATATAAAAAAAAAAAAGAAATATTAAAAAAATAAAAATAAATTTCTTGTTTAAATATAAATGCTGAAGATGTATTTAGTGATCAAGAAAATACATTACATTCTGCTAGTTTCTGTTTATTTGTTTGTAGTAACGCTTTCCAACGCCATCACCACACAAGCACCCTCACAACATTACGAACCAACACCGTGCTTTACAGAACTGCAACAAAGAGCGCCATACTGTATCAGCATGGATATTAAGTCCAGAATTTTTTTTATGTGCTTTTTCAGGCTACTTATGTACATATATAATCTGCAGCAAAATTATGATGGAATTAAATGAAGTGACGATATCGTATATCGTTTGCTAAAATGAAAAAAGGCGTAACTAACAAACATATAATTTTACAATTTGTTTTTTGTTAATAAAAGCGTCATTTTTGATCGCAGAAGTGTAAAATTTATAATAACCAATCAAAAGGTCGATTTTTAATTTTTTTGATTAGTTACGCCATTTTACATTTTAGCTAACGATATAGAGTTTTGCAAGTACATATGTAAGTGCATATGAATGCTTTATTATTTCTCTTTGTGTTTAAGTTTTATAAACTAATAGTTTAATTTTTAGCCATTTTCTGCTGTTTGCTTATGTTTTAACTGATTTTTTCTCCGTTAATCCCTTAAAGGCAATTACTTTCTCACCGTCTCCTAAGAATTGAAAAAGTTCGGGAAATCCCAAACCCTACCCAGTGGTAAAAAGAAGAAGTATTAAGGCCTTCTAGAAGAGTCTTTACTTCTAATTTTGGATACACAAGGCCTTCGCGTTCCATTCTCATATATTTTTTACGCATTGCGGATTATTGTTGTTCTAATTTTATTAAACATTTCAAAATTTATTTTCAAACTAGCACACCCATCCACAGAAAATACAATAAACAAAAGACTCGAAAACTAACGATATTCTCACGACAAAACTGTTTCAGTTTATATGCAAGGTACGACGACCACTGTTCCCATCCAACTTGTTTATTGCTAGACTAAGATCCACTCCCACTATCCAGTCTGTATTGCCAGATTATTCACATTAGTGTAAGGGTTACTTGTGAAAATTTTCAAGACTCTACGAATTGTAGTTCTCTAGGTACACAATAATAATTTTTCACTTTGTATGGGACGTACCACACCCACTGTCTCAATCTAGTCTGTGTTTTGTTCGACTATACACATTGCTATGAGGGTTGCTTGTGAAAAGTTTCATGACTCTACCTATTGCAGATCACCAGGTAGACGGTATTAATTGTTCATTTTGTATGGAAGTTATCACGCTGATTAGCACATTAGCATGAGGGTTTTAAGACTCTACCTATTGTAGTTATCCAGTTAGACGATTATAATTGTTCGCTTTCTATGGGATGTACCACGCCCACTACTCTAATCCAGGCTGTATTTCACTTAACTATGTATATTAATAAGGGAATTACTGGCGCAAAATTTTAAAGCTCTACCTAGCTACTTAAAAAGTTGGCGTAAAAGTAGGCGTGGTCAGTCCAAGTTAGGCGTAAAAACCTAAGTTGGATTTTGATGAAGATAAATTGCCGAAATCGGTGCAGACGATCTTAAGTGATTTTATTTTTGATTTTTAAATGAAATATTTAAATTTTTTCTTCATTTTTTGGGAATCGAACTCCCAAATATCCAGGCTGATAAACCATAAAAAAGGGAAGTAAGAATGTGTACTAGATCTTTTAGTAGAGAGAGCCATGGCCTTCTTTGGAAGGCACAGAACAATGAGGGTCGTAGCAAGCATGCCTTATAGAAGGCCTGAAGTGAGAAGACCTGTTTAGTTTTACCACTGTTCAGTTGTGCATCATTATTCTATTGTCCGGCTATATTATTGCCTTTTTTCTATATGTTTAGGCTCTTATTAAAAAAAAAGTATTTCCGGTTTATAAAAGGTTTATTGAACGAATTTTGTATGAAAATTTGTTTTACAAACCTTTGGCGTTTAATATTTATTGTAAGCACTATAATGCAGTTTTTTTTTAATTTATAAGAAATGTTTGTCAGTTTTTATAAATAGAGAATTTTCTTTTACGAAGTTTTCTTGGCAAATTGTACCATATTTTATAAAAAAAAGATTAAAATGTCATAATAATGTTTTGTTTGACAGGAAAATAATGAAAAATCATTGCAAATTTCTGTACATAAAACAAAACCAAATAGAAGTTCCTGTTGAGTCATTGTATGGTGCAACAGCTCAATTGACTTTGACAATTAAATGAAGCTGTCATTGATGTTTTTAGTTTTAAAATAGTTTTGCTTAAATTAAAAAATTTCTTTATATTTTTTAACAATATACATACATATATTTTATTAGAATTTTAAGACCACCATCGATGCTTGAAAAAAAATTTCTTTTTGAGTCTGAAGAAAAATGACGTTGAAAATGAAATGTAATTTTTACATAATTGACATCTTTTTGTTCTAACTGAAATATGTATACTTGCATCATTACTTGGTTTGTTTTCTTAAACCAGTTAATTAAAAATTCATGTAGTAAAATGCCAAATATTAATAATTCATTTTCGAAAACTTTTTTCTCACACTTAAGGGTTAAACATTGAAATGCAAAATGTAAAATGTTTTGATTTTGATTGATTGGTTTAAGTTGTCATGCACTTTTTCCTTTGTTTTGTTTATTACATTACTCTTTGGTTTCATTTTAAATGAGGTGAGGAAAGGTTTAGCAATTGTAATTTTTGTCGTTTTGCGTCATAAGGTAATAAGTAAGAGCAAAGCAAGGAATTTTCAATTTTTATGAATTATGAAGTAATGACTCAAAGGTCAGAGGGGGAAGATTTATTTTATAAACATACATACATATGTTTATATGGTATAAAGCACTGCATGAGTACAGAAAACGAAGCTCGTAAGACGCTCATTATAATATTTCAATGTCTCTGCATTGAACACGAGTAACGATGAGTGGACAACAAAAATCAGTGAAGACCAGCGAGTTAAATGCGATGAGCCTACAAAGTTTCCATAACAAGTTTGGATAAATATTAGAGGTATGCAAGAGAATGTTTGAATGACACTCATCACAGCGAAGTTAAATGGGAAATTGATGTCTAAAAAACACACTCATTCAGTCCTCTAATAAATAGAAAAATGAACATAGTGCGAGTGTACAAACAAACAACATATAATTTTTTTTAACAATATTACTTACGTTTATTTTAATGCCTTCATTTCTTAAGATATACAAAAAACAGCAAACCAATAGTGCAAGCAAAATGTACTAAGCCTTATTTAAAAGTTCTACACAACTACTAAATAAAACACACTGATTGTTTTGAACATGAGACGAGTAAACACGGCACTCACTAGTATAGAAAGTTCATTTTACTCGGTCAGTTTATTTCGTTTATAATGGAATGAGTAAGCATGTTTTCAGTAAGCCAGTTATTGTTCGAGTATGACCACTTGCTCATGAGTTTATAAGCACCCCCATTAGATGAGCTTACTCATGCAACGATTTATTACAGACACCCGTAAGCACATACCAACGCAATTTTCTTCCGTATGATTTTACAGGCATTTTTCTCTCTTAGTATAGAAAAAGATTATTAGCCGTCCTCGGGATATAAATTAGTACGTTTTCTTTCGTTTAAGAAAAGCGATATACCTTCTTTTTCGTTGCATTTAATCACAAATGTTAAGAATGTTAGGGACCAGAATGTTTGGTTGCGTTTTAAGCTTTTAGAAATAACTAAACTTCATAACCCCATATTGTTTTTAGGTCGAATCAAAGAGTAGAAGTCTGCAACTTAGGTTAGGTTTCTGTAATCACTACTTTCTACGTCATTTGCGATCATCAAAATGTGTACCAATATATTTGATCATCGAGAGTTGGGTTATGATTTTAATATTTATACGAACAGTAGAGAAATTTAAAGTATCTGCTTATTACGGTTCAAATATAAGTTCATACATAAATATAAATTGCAGCACTATTGAAACACCCTTTAAGTTTTAGTTTTATTATATTTGTTGTAATAGCGAACACAGTTTTAAATATTGTGTATAAATTTAAAATGTTATGTATTACAGTTCAAAAAATAAGGCTATATACTTGATACCACGTCACTATCGGTGTTTTGTATACTTGTTGCGAAAATAGTTTTATACACGCTGTGTAAATTTTAAATACCTACTTATTTTGATTCTAAAATAACTTTTCTATCGGAACACCCTTTAATTTTTAGTCATTTACTATAGTTATAGCGTGAAGTGTCTACCAATTATGGTTCAAGAGTAAGGTGTTATATGTGAAATTCAAGTAACTATTGGGCTACCCTTTAATGATTTCAAGTACTATGTGTAAATTTCATGTGTCTTTATGATATGTTGCAAAAAATAACGTTATTATTTGAAAGCCCTTGCATTTTTAGTATTTGTTGTTATAGCAACTTCTGGGAAAATTTCAAAACTCTACCTATTACGGTTCAAGAAATAGAAGTTGCTGACAGACGGTCAGGCATTGTAGCGAAAACAGAAGGATTCCGTTTTTACTCTTTGGGTACGGAATAAACAGTGGCATGAGGTCATCTAATATGGGTGTGCTTATAAGCTTATTAGCAAGTGCTTATGCTCGAACACAAACTAGGTTACTGACCACATGACTATTGATATAATCAATATTGCCAGGGCCGGACTAAAAAAGTTCCGCTTTTCTTTCTAAAAAGTAAATTTTTTTTTATAAAAAGTTACATTTTGAAATTTTATCGTTGAAATTGTAGATCGTCTTTTGTAGCAAAAGTTACGAAAATTTGAGTAAATGTTACGTGGGGCCTTCGAAAGTTACGAAAAAATGTAAAAAAAGCATCACTGCATACTATACTATTAGTGAGAAAACCTCTATTTGTATCATAATCGAACTTTCTATATTAGTGAGCGCCTTATTTACTCGTGTCATGTTCTAAAAACTCAGCGTGCTTTGTTTAGTACTTTTAGATAAGGGTTAGTGCGTTTTGCTTGTACTAGTGGTTTCTTGTTTTTTGTATTTCTTATGAAATGAAGACCTTAAAATTAAGGCAAGTAATGTTGTTGTTGAAAAATTTTGTTTTTTTGTTCGTTTGTTCGAACTCAATTATTCACTCACTCACTTACTAACTCATTCAAAGCATAAAACTGCTTGAACTCGCCGAAGTTCATTGTTATTATGTTCAACATTTACTCTTATTTATTCAAACTCGTTTATGGAAACTCTGCAAGCTCATCTCATTTAGCTCATTGGTCTTCGCTATTTATAACTGTCCACTTATCGTTACTCGTGGGCAATACATTAATTCAATGAAATAACTATTATAATGAGCTTCTCATGCGGTGCTTAAGTACGGAACCCTAAATATTTTTGTAATGATAAATTTTGTTTGTTTTCTTTTGCGATTCCAATTTTTTAACCCTCCGCAAAGTACAAGTATGATTTTAAAAGATTCTTTAAAACTTAAAACAGAAAAAGCTATTGGGAATTAATCTAGAGGTAGAAACTACAACAATTCAAAGCTTTAATGTGTGATTTTTTGACATTAAAGTTGTATAAGTATTCATCCGAGCATTATCTTTCGATTTATTTACAAGTACTACCATACTCCTGATACACTACAGTTCTTAAAACAAGAGTAATTCATCTCAATCAAACCGATTATCCATCAGCTCCTTTTTTGTCCATGTTCATGTACTATGTATTTTATTTGCGTTCGAATTTCAAGACATTTCGGTACGTTTTAGACAATAGAACATTTTTGCTGCGTTTCTTTTTTCTGTTATGCAACTCTGCATCTATTGTCTACAATTGGTGGGTGCCTTATAACGGCACACATTCACACTAACAACAGGCAGATGGAGAGGTAAACAATGGCTGCATCCCTTGGCTTTTATCATCTTCGATAGCACCTTTAGATAATTAATGCGTTGTTA
Source organism: Phasia obesa (assembly GCA_949628195.1). Taxonomy (NCBI): domain Eukaryota; kingdom Metazoa; phylum Arthropoda; class Insecta; order Diptera; family Tachinidae; genus Phasia; species Phasia obesa. Next base: position 104,623,252 of record OX451218.1, on the reverse strand, counting down.
ATTCTTTTTCGATTTTAATGTCATGCTTTACAGTTATTTATGTTAGAATGCTGAAGAAAATAAAAAGTGAAAAAAAAAATATTTTTGTCCTTTTGCATCATTATTGTTGCTAATAAAATTTCCTTATTGACAGTTATCCTTATTATGCAGCCGAATGAAAAAGAAAATATTTAAAGAAAACAAAAAAAAAATGAAATCTTTAAAATAAAAGGAAAAACAATCCCCGTTATGCTTATTATTTATGAAAAATTGAAATTCAACACGCCTTAGTTTTTTGTTTTATTACGCAAACAATATTTTATTATTTTTTAATAAAAGACACATCTCATATTTGATCGATAATGGCAAGATTTAGTTTTAAATTTCATAAGAAGGCTAGAAAAATATGGATTCACTTAAACATACGCGTAAAGTAAAATAAAGTTCTCTTACACTCTTCTGGATGTCCTTTGGCTGTAGTTGAAAGTAAGTAGATCGTCCATACCTACATACATACGTAAAATACATGTAGGCATACAAATTAAAAAATCGGATTTAGTTACAATCCTTTCTCTTTCTCCCTGTTTGGTTTTTTTACGCTTACAATTGCCAAAAAAGGGTGCTCTTTTGTAAAATACCCGTTAGCTTTGTCTTAAATTACGTCATGAATATTCATTATTTTATTGTTGTATTTGCAAGGTTGAACTACTATTGATCGTTATTATCAAAGGATTTTAGTGTAACCTGATTTGTGATAATTTGTTTTATAGCGGTATATTTTGTTGAGGTGGGCGTGCAGGTGTGCTCTCCAACTAGACTCAAGTCAATAACACGTGTATTTTGTTAAACAGCTGCCTTATTATCTTCATATTTCTATTTGAATCGCAAACAAGTATTGAAAAGGTGTTTTCGATCATAATTAAAAATGGAAACATTTAAAAAAGGAGTGTACACATCGTTTTTACTTCCGAAAGTACGAAGTATATTTGATACAAAAAACATTAAACATCGTCGTTGCAAGATGTTTTTTACAAAAAGTAAATAAATAAATATAAAGGGAATAATAAAAGGGTCGGTACTCGAAATGCAACCAATAAAAATGTTTAAATTGTGCATTTCAAACTTTAAGAAAATTATGATATTTTTACACTCTGTTCAAATATGTTTGATACTATATTGTCCCAATCTCGGCTAAGATCAATATTTTCATATGTTTTAATTTATATTTTCGGCCTTAGCAAAGATCTAACAGACAAACCTAACCACCCGTCGTCTTTAGATCTAAAAAACATTAACACTAACATCGTGTTAGTATCTGCTTATGTTAATGTTTTTTCCACGTCTTAATATGATTCTTAAAAAAATTGTTATAAAGGCTATGTTATAACATGACAATGACGTTTTACAATTTTTATTTAAAACAGTTTTAATTTAAACACCTCCATCTGTTGATCAACCGAACCAATACTTTGCTTTGCTGCAAAAAACAATAATGGAAAACAGGAAATTATGTTAAATCAGAACATGAAAATAAACACGTATTCGTAACATAAACAAATTATGTCTTGTTCAAGTCGATTGCGCGTGAAGAAGAAGTGTTAATAAGTGCGCAAAGTTCTGTCATAAACACTAAAGGTCGGAGGATATATAATACGTCATACGTTAGACTTTGGTGTATTCCATCGGTACTTTTATACCGATGAAAGAGGTTGACACAATGAGTACTTTGTTGGCGGATATGAAATCAGGAAAGAAAACACATGAAAAGCTTTGTTCTCCATTTGACTTTATTTAATTTATTTGTTTTGTGGTATTTTGTTTTATTTTTGCTGCCACTCACCACAAAAATTTAATCAAAATAATTCTTGCAAAAAAAAAACCGACTTCAAAACAGATAGAAGGGCACCAATTCTAAACTAAAAATGTAAGAAGTAATCGGTAAGAATTAGATTTAAACCAAATAAAAGATGGGCCAAAATTAGAGGGAAAAAAATAAAGACTATTGAATGTCAAGCCTCTCCCTATTACTGTTTAAAAGTTAAGTTATTTTCACCAGCATCCGTCAAGCCTCTGTTTATAACGGTTTCAAAGATAGGGGCACACAGATCAAATAACATCACCTATTCGGACACCCTTTAATTTACAATGTTAAATTAAAGACCTGTTGTTATAGAGGACTTGGTCACAAAGATTCTTTGTAAATTTCAACTATCTGTCTATAACGGTTAAAAAGTTTAACCATATATATCAAATTACATGAACTATTGGGACACCATTTACATTATAATTCCAAATATTTATATATGTTATCATACCAGAGAAAGTAGTGGACATTCTGCCTAATTTTCAAGTGTTTGTGTTTAACGGTTCAAAAGATAGGGTCATATAGATCAAATTACGTAATTTATGGGGACACCCTTTAATTTCTAACTTCAAATTGTATACTTGCTATAGTGGACTTTGCAATACAGGTTCCTTGTAAATTTCAGCTGTCTGTCTCTAACAGTTCAAAAGTTTGGCCACATACATAGAATTACATTAACTATTGGGACACCCTTTTAGTTCCAAATTCAAAATTTTATACTTTTTGTTATAGCTGACTTAGCACTACAGGGTCTTTGTAAATTTCAGCGGTCTGTGTACAACTATTCAAAAGTATGGCCATATACATCAAATTAAATGAACTATTGGAGCACCCTTTAATTTAAAATTTTGAGTATTTATACATTTTATTATAACGGTCATAGTAGTCGACATTCTGTCAAATTTTCAAGGTTTAGTCTATAACGGTTCAAAAGATAGACCCAAATAGGTCATATTATGTCACGTATGGGGACACCCTTTAAATTTTAAATTTATTTTGTTATTAATTTCTGCTGTTGGGAGCTATAGCGGCACGCAATTTTTTAAAATTTTAATTTGCTGCCCTTTACGGTTCTTAATACACGTAAAAAACATGTATGTTGTATGGGGACACCCTTTAATTTTTAATATAATGAACTGCTTTTAAAATGGGACCAACCTTGAAGCATAACCTTTCAAATAAAGCAAAAAATTTTAAAATCGGTTCAGAAATGGCTGAGTTCTGCGGTTACATACATAAAAAAAAGCAACATTCAGACGAATAGATAACCTCCTTCTTTTTTGAAGTCGGTTAATAAAGAATAACCAATTGACAGCTATCAAACTGCTCAACGTACGGCAAAAGTTAAAAGTTGCCCAACTTTCGAACTTGCGTTGACGGAGACGTACTGATTGTGACAATGCTCATAAGAAAACTTGTATTTTAACTTTTTTGTAAGTTGAAAAAGACTACCACCGACTACATTAGTCATTAACATGTCTTAACAAAAGTCAAACTTCATATAAAAAAATTTTAATACTTTTTTACATTTTTTTATATGAAGTTGTTAAGACATGTTAATGTCTAATAGAGACGCGGTAACGTCTCAACTAGCCATCGACTTGAACAAGACATAAACATAACGCCGGCAGAGCAACAGTATTAGTTTGTTCATGTTATAGGTAGCGAAAACGTTTTTATGTTCATATTCTTTTTGAAAATAAATTCCTGTTTACCATCAATGTTGTGCGAATGCTTATAGCAAAGCAGATAGTCTGAGTTTAGCCAAGAACACATTTTGAAGGGAAACTTTTGAATTGATAGCATATTACAGGTGGGGAAGAGAGCATTGTTTTTGTGTTCGGTAATCGGCGATACGCTTTGTTGACATTGACTTTGTTGGCATTTACTTTGCTTTTTGAAAGTTTCTTTAATAATAATAATAAAATGTTGCCGACAACAAGTTTTTAGAAATTAAAACTTTCAAACTAATTTGAAACAACGTCATTTTCATGTTAAAACATAAACAACCATGTTAAGACATGGAAAACATAACATGGATAGTCTACACTTAACACCAACATGATGTTAGTATTAATGTTTATCATTTTATGTCTAATGTAGACGGGGTTAATGTTAACTTATCTAGTTTAATAATACCCAAAATTGCGAGGTAGACTTGATAGTAACGTAAATGTCATTACTTACTCTTAACACCAACATGATGTTAGTGTTAATGTTTATCATTTTATGTCTAATGTAGATGGGGTTAATGTTAACTTATCTAGTTTAATAATACCCAAAATTGCGAGGTAGACTTGATAGTAACGTAAATGCCATTACTTTCCCACCCCCAAAAATAAAACTATAAGACAGTTTGCTTGTAGCCTACTTCACTACCAAATGCTGTGTCAAAATCAGAAAACAAACTTTATGCGAATTCGCTGTGTTTAAATAATCACCTCCTCCTATATCATCTATTGTGTTTCATAAACAAGCTCACTTGCTTTAGAAAAATACAGAAGTTTTGTTCAAAATTTAATATCGTTAAGATTTTTAAGCAAAATAAATCGAGCAAACATACTGCACAGTGGGGTAGAATCAAACTATTTTGGAAATGATTTGTAAAGGGCTAGGCCGATTGATCCAAAATTTGACAGAAACATAACGGAGCTGGGCACCATTAAATTTTTTTTTAATTAACGTCTTAAAATAAAATAGTTATACGCATTTAAAAATTGAAATTTTTTACTTAAATTTTTTGTATTTTTCGACATTTTCCAAAATGTGTGGTAAAATTCCAAATAATTTTTTTTAATTTTTACTTTACCATTTTTCAACGGATTTATACGTTTTGAGGTCCATTTTAAGTATTTTAGCGATAAAGTCTGTGGGTGGGTATGTCTGCCACCATTTTTGTGGAGTCTCTACGAGTCATACCGTTTGGATATTAGAATAAAACTCAGTATTTGCCTTTGGTATAGGGAGATGAAGAACTGTATAGTTTTTGGATATAATCAGGATGGAGCAAGGTGAAGTTTGTCTACACGCCAAAGCAAAAATGGTTATTTTTTCGATTTGCATATACTTTGAACTTTTATTCTTGTAATATATGTATATTTATAAAAATATCTGTTGAAAAACAAAACGATTGTTAATTTAAAAATTCCATAATTTTTTTTATTTTGCTGTATTTTAGGCGAAAGTAAGCGCCATCAGTCTTTTGTATTAGAAAAAAATTTCTTAAGGAATATAAGAAAACGTTATATTTTTTCAATAATTATTTCATTTTTGTGTAAATTAGACGAAAGTAAGAGCCAAAAATCTTTTTCTAATAGAAAAAACTTTTCATAAGGAATATATAAAAATAATTATATTTTTGTGTAAACCTGATTTACGTACGTTTAAATCAAAATTCGTGTAAAAAATGTACTTTGATGACCTATTTTACATCCATTTTTTTTACTTTAGCCTATATATTCTAAATCCGAAAGTTGCGATCGGGAAAAGAAGACTGGTACAGAAGAGCTACATACGTATGCTGCCAATTATTGCTGAAAGTTTTTCATGAAGCCTAGTCCATATGTGAACCTTATGGGCAAATGCACAATTTAAACCATTTTTTATCCTGCCTGAAAAATAAAGTCAGAATCTATTGTTGGGGAAGAAAAGAAAAAATATTTGTCAACTGAAAATTTCACCCACAGTTTTAATAATGAGGAGTTTCCTAAAGTCTACCTGAAGACTTTTTGATAGCAGCTGCCATCTTAAAAAATATTTTATTTCTCATATTTAAGTCTTTCTTTTTTCGTAAATAAGTAATTGTATAGTGTAAAAATTCGCTTCATTTTAAATAATATGAATGCATTTTTAAGACCTTTAATATTTCACAATGCAGATTATTCATTTTGTACCTTCTTCACTTCAGCAATTCATTTTTACTTAGGAAATGATTTCAGCCCACCCCTTCTAAGTGACATTGAATTATTATTGTTAAATATTTTGCATTTAATATTACAAAAAAATATCTTTGTGAATAAAAAAATATTATGCAATTTTGCTTAAAAACCCAAAGAAAACTGTCGATAATTTCTACTTTTAATAAAAACAGCAGATGTAAAAATTCGTTTCTTTTATCTTGTTTGTCCCTCATTTCTAACTGATGCCATCTTTTACTCTTAGCCATTGTTTCAAAGTAAACAGTAGAAAGGTAGACAATTTGACGTCATTTGTTTCATCTGCTGCTTTGGCGCTAAAAGATTTTTTTTCTTAAAGTAGGAAAAAAAATTACAATAGATCTTGAAAATGTACTTTGAACAAGGAAGCACGTGGTATAAACATTATCAGTAATGAATAATGAGTTTTAAGTCTGATATCTTCAAGATAAATTTAAAATCACAGGCCTTAAGCAAAGTACATCTAACAGTTTAAGATTTACAAAGATTTTGTAACAGAGATAATGAAAATTTATGCTCGTTATTTAATTAAGCAGTATTTGTTCGTTATGGATTTTAAAGGATATTTTATTTGGTTTGTGTAAATTTTAGCCCTGCAATTTGGTTAAGTTTACAAGGATACATTTGTTTCTATTAGCGATTTAAAGTTTCATTTAAATTAGCATTTCTTAATATGAATTTGTTACATATCTCATGTCATTTCGCTTTCTTTCTTGCTATAGGGCGTGAATAAGTTTTTAATGTCTTTACAAAAATTTCAAATTAATCCTTTTTCGTTTTCAGTTTTTTTTTTCTGAGAGGGGTTTTAAAGGGGTAACTATTCTTGTGCATATGTAAGTATTCCGTGACAGTGCTCTGATTTTTCGAATGCTCGTTCTATATTTCTCACCTTCGATGGGTGTCATTTTTTCATCTTTCAGTTTTATTTTTTCCCATCTAAAGATTTGCATAAATTACTTCTGCACTAGTAATTTAAATTAATGTGGTTTTGATGTCACTGCATATTTTGTAGTTCCGAAAATTAATCTAAAATATATGTTAATTTTTTTTTTAATAAATGACACTGATTCAAAAAGTAAGGAAGGGAAATATTTAAGATATTTTTTTTAACAAGAAGTTTAAAATTAAAGAAAAATATTATAAGACGGCAAATTCAGTTTATTTGAGTTTTAAAATTCGTTATGTAACGTTTTCCGAATTTAATAATTATTATAACCAATTTAGTTTAACGAAATTGATTTGAGAATAAATTAAAAGTCTTATGCATACGCAGAGATAAAACTTGGTTATGATATGGTCGCAAGAACCATCTTATGTTATCTGTAACAATATATATTTATATGAGCAACTTATAGGTGTGTCAATTTCACAGTGCAACACATGATTTCGGGACTCAATTCTGATAATTGTTTATGAAATTAGCCCCAAAAAGAAGAATTTCTGCATATTTCGTTCGGTCATGGTACATCAAATAATAATTTGAAAATTTAATTTGAAGTTAAATTCATACCTTTACTTAATTTTGAATAAAAGCGTAACACGTTTATTGATATTTATGATTTATGTCTGATTTGGTTCATAGGTTATGCGACTTTACGTGAAAGTAATAGGACTTGACACTTTTAAATTATTATTTGATGTACTTTTAAATTATTATTTGATGTATGACCAAACGAATGATGCAGTTCTTCTTTTTGGGGCTACTTTGATAAACAATCATCAGAATTGAGTCCCGAATCAATCACCTCAAAAATGTTTTACTGTGTTATTACTTTGACTATGGAGCTGATCACCACACTGTGCTCTTGTCAGTATAGCTCTTTAATTCAGTCAGTTCACCAGTTAAAAAAAACCCTGCTAGTTTAGTCAGCTCACTAGTGCAGTCAGCTCACTAGTTCAGTCAGTTCACTAGTGCAATCAGCTCACTAGTTTAGTCAGCTCGCTAGTTCATTCAGTTCACTAGTTCAGCCAGCTCACTAGTCCACTCAGCTCGCTAGTTCAGTTACCTCATTAGTTCATTTAGCTCACTAGTTTGGTCAGTTCACTAGTCGAGTCAGCTCACTAGTCCAGTCAGCTCACTAGTCCAGTCAGCTCACTAGTCCAGTCAGCTCACTAGTTCACTCAGCTCACTAGTGAAGTTAGCTCATTCATTCAAAAAGGCCGCTGGTTTAGTCATCTCAGTAGTTTAGTCAGCTCACTAGTTCAGTCAGTTCACTAGTTTAGTCAGCTCACAAGTTTAATTTGAGTTCATCTTCAAACTAGCCTGGGAATGTCCTATAATAGAGAATCAGTTTGGCAGTACCAACAGGAATATTTTCAGCAGGATTTGTGGACACGTTGGGATAGAAGACAAAGAAATGGCAGACACTGAACGGGAGGGAATGTCCTATAATAGAGAATCACGGGAGGGAGACAACCATATGTCTCCTTGGTTGGACATGAATTGAGATGTATAACCAAAAACCCTCTAAAGATCTTTATAGAATCTTTACTGGTATCCTCACTAGCCATTGCAAGTTGAAGAAATATTTAAACAGGTATGGCGTTGATTACGACAGAAAAAATTTTTTTTGGCGCTTTATGTAATAAGTAATAATTTTTTTAACCGACTTCAAAAAAGAAGGAGGTTATCTATTCGCCTGAATGTTGCTTTTTTTATGTTTGTGCCCGCAGAACTCAGTCATTTCTGAACCGATTTAAAAAAATTTTTTCTTTATTAGAAAGGAAATGCTTACAGATTGGTCCCATTTTAAAATAAGTTCAGAATTTTGAAAATTAAAGGGTGTCCCCATACAACATACGTGTTTTTTACGTGTATTATCAACCGTAAAGAGCACCCTTTTAAAATTTTAAAAAACTGCATATAACTATAGCTGCCAATAACAGAAATTAATAAAAAAATAAACTTAATAATTAAAGGGTGTCCCCATATGTGACGTCAATTTAAATATATGAACCACTTGAACCATTGTAGACAATCACTTGAAAATTGGATAGAATATCCAATATTTATAATCAGAAATTAAATATTTATAATTAGAAGTTAAAGGGTGTCCCAATAGTTGATGTAATTTGATGTATATTGCAAAACTTTTGAACCGTAACAGAGAGACGGTTGAAATTTACAAAGAACCTGTATATCTAAGTCCTTTATAACATCAAGTATATAATTTAAATTTGGAAACTAAAGGGTGTCCCCATACTTGATACAATTTTACCTATCTAGCCCTATCTTTTGAAACGTTATACACAAACACTTAAAAATTAGACAGAATCTCCACTACTATGTCCCGTATAATAACATTTATAAATATTTAAAGTTATAAAGGGTGTCTCAATAGTTGATGTAAATTGATGCATATGGCCAAACTTTTTAACCGTTTTAGACAGACATTTGAAATTTACAAAGAATCGGTTCTTTAAAATAAGTGTTTAATTTAAAATTTTACATTAAAGGGTGTCCCCTAGGTGATATTGTTTAACCTATATGGTCATATCTTTGGAACCGTTACTGTTTATTGCTGTGTCAGTAATAATAAGTGTAAACAAATAAAAGGTGTTCTCATATCTGAGGTAATTTGTCGTATATGGCTTTATCTGCTGAACCGTTGTGGATAGACATTTCAATGTACAGAACGCATATTACTATGTCCGTTAGAGCAACAAGTATAAAATAATTTGATTTGAGTACTATTTCTTACAGATTACTTCCTTTTAAATTTTTAGTTAAGAATTGATGCACATATATTTGTTTTGTAGTCGGTTTTTTTTTGCAAGAATTATTATATAATTTAATTTGAATTCATTTGCTTGCTATAAATATAAATTATAATAAATTCGCTTAAATTGATTGGAATATAATAGACAACCTATGGCCATTTCGCTTGTTATTTAAGTAATCTCTTTATGATATATTCTTTAACTTTTAGGTAAAATTTTTTGGATCAAATAAGAATTGCAGAGGTCAACTCACTATAATTTTGTTTTTTTAAATCCTGATTTATTTATGGTGTTTTGTTTAAAGACTTCTTTCACTAAGATCTCATTCGATCAAAGAAGTTTATAAATATAATATATTTTTAGGTTATCTAAGATTTGTAGTAAAGCTGGCTAATTGACTACAGCTTTCAGTGAAATGACTTAGGAACCCCTGAAAAAATAAATTTTCTTGGATGGTTTATATAATATTTTGATTTCACAGCATGCGATTAGATTCAGTTAAGATTATGTTATAAAAAATCTTTAAAACAAAAAGTTTTGTTATTCAATTCCTTACAACACACCTTTTAAAAGGGTGTTACGTATCTTTTTTATATAATAATTTCCATTTTGAATTAAACTTTTTTGAAATATGTAGTTTCTTTTAATATGGAAAATTCCAAATAACAGTTCTGTATTATTATAAAAAAAAAAATTAAATTCAAACAAAATGTCCCAAATATTTCCACACATCACTCATTCTAAGAGGATTAAAAGCCATAGAATCATTTAAGAAGACAAAATGAAAACAAAAATTTTAATATTTTTAAAAATGCCATTGAGAAAATACACAAGAAACCGGCTTCAAAAATTCCCACGTTATAGAACAGGCACCCGAGAAATCCTGCAGAGAGTGGTTACTTACTGATATAAAAACACAACAACTGATCATCAACATAAAACCAGCCCCAGTATCAAACGTACTAAACTTCTTCCACAAACAAAAAAAAAAAAACAAAATGTTACGTGAATCTAGGCAAGCATAAAATAAACAACTGACTCATTCCATCAGAATGATGACGATAAACACTTTTAAACATAAATTTGTGTCTGGAAAAAATAACGTCAGATTGCAGGACATGTCTAAGTAAATATATGCCATGAGAAGATCCTTAATTTTTATTAAAACTATGCATTTGATTACAAAACGAAATGTTCCCATCAGCATACAACTCATTTAAATACTCGTACATGCGAGTGACTGATGGAAAAGTGTTGGTTTATAACGATTTTCTTTTACTAACAACTGACAAAGTTTTGCGCACTACACCACACAGACGCGTAAACAAAAATTACTTTTCAAAACTTTTTTAATGTCCTGTATGTGAAAATACGCTTGAACGCTTTTAAATTAGAGTTGAGTGCTGCAAAAGCAGGGGTAAAATAAATATTTAATGTCCTTTTTATTAAAATTAAATTACAGTCTTTTTCAATCGCCTATTGTTGGTGTGGAAATTTAACTGTCATTTGGTAAATGAAAATATTGTTTGTTGTCTACTTGTATTTTTGTCTGTTTCTGCTACAATTAAGGATCGTTAACAAACGGTTCAATCGCGTTTATACACATGGTATATGGATAGAAGTGTCCATTTATTTTGACCCGTAAGAGAAAATTTCCGCTTGAATATTTGTTGCCATTGTGTGGTGGTGGCTGACAATGTTTACAAAATACATCGAGTTTTTATTCGTCATAATAAATCATTAAAATAAGAGAAATGGTAAGGAAATCCTTTCATAAATTGTGTAATAATTGTAATGACATAAAGAGTCTCATTATTTTGTAATAAATAATAAGATATAAATGTTGATACGAGGGCAATTTGATAATTCCCTGAATTTTTGGATTAAATATTTTTTTCCTTGGCCATAAAACGTTTTATTTGTCAACATAGTTTCCATTAACCCCCATCTTCTTTTGCTAGCAACATTTCTTAACAAAAGTCAAACTTCATATAAAAAAAAACCAGTATTAAAAATAATGTCTTCTTTACCTATGAAGTTTGACTTTTGTTAAGGCATATTAATGTCTAATGGAGACGAGGGGTTAAGTTCGTGATATTTAGTCCAGCATATTTATAATTTTTTATGTGAAGGGACATGAGAAGATTTCTTAAGCCAGTCAGAATATACATTTCTTTCAATAATGACCTCTTGGTTTGACCCAGCCAGCCATTTCTTCAAATTGGTACTAGTCGCAAAGACCTTAATCTGAAGAGTATAGCTGGATGGGATAGCAGTTCGTATATTTTTTATTGGCCGCAAGAAATTGACAGGAATATCACTCAAGAGATGATTTAATCTCTAAAGGCACTACAGAGACAATAGCGTCTCAGCACAAAGTACAGAAAGTTGCTTGGATATAATCAAAGTACCTTCAGTTGGATAATTACATCAGTGACAGGACATGGAAACATCAGGTATCATCTGGCCAATATGAAAATCAAAGAAGATGCTGCTGGTGCCTGTAACATGTTAAGGCGATAGAGTATATATATTGTTTAGCACTGGATAGCATACGACTTAGAACCATGGGCAGAAAAATTATAAATATGGATGCCATAGTCTTAGACAAATACTAGCAATTATAAGAGACTCCGTGGTAAGGAAGATGAAGGTCGATAGTTACTAGCCGACATACTGAAATCACTACAGTTGAGAATGAAGGCTAGTGATACCACGATACTCAACGAAATATCATTAAGACTATAATATATATATAATAATATAATGTTTTATAATATAATGTTTTATAAGTTAATAAAAACTGAATCAAAGTATATTGTGGAAAGATTTTCATTTGGAAACTCAGCAAGAAAAAATATACTCTTAATACCATTTCAATCATTTCTCCTAATGGGAGCATCATTTGTTGAAGGTCTTGCTGGAATTTGGAATAATTTTGTTTCATATAGGCAAAAGCGATTTTCAAATACATATCTATACATATTATAAAACAGTAACTCATTTCCTGCCTGTCTGTGTTCGCATCACGTAAAAAGTACCAGATGGATTTTAACTAAATTTTGTGAGGAGGTACCTTAGTAGCCTGAGTCCAATATAGAATACTTTTTTTTTCGCAAGAAAGCAATGAAAGTACGCCGATTTTTTACCGATTTAATGGTACTGCATACTTTTAGGGAACCTTTTATTTTTGAAAGTGGGATATTTTAAGCACGATTGCGCAACAGATGGCGTTGTTTTAAAATAATGACAAAATATTTATTACTTAACGCCAAATAGCCAATTATATTTGATTTGTATGTTTATTTTGTGGAATTACATTGTTATTAAAACATTTTTAACACCTTTTACAGAGTTTAACAATAATTTTTAGAATTTTAGAATTTTATATAAATTTTAGAAGTTTATCCTGGGTTAGGTACCTTTATATAAAGTAAATAGGCCAGAGTCTTGAAATTAAGTGTCGATTACTTTCAAAGCAAAATCGAACAAAATATTGTCAGGACGCACACAACATGTGTGGTAACAGATAGTTAGTTTATAAAAACTATTTAAAAGTTAGCTGAAAATGCTTTTTGTGCCAATCCAAACTATAATTCAAAATTTCCTTTGTAACTTTTTCGAATAGTTTTTCTATCTATGCTAAGAGTTAGCTTTAAGAATTACAAAAGTAAATCGGAATAGGTATCGTATAGTAATAAATACGGGTTTGTATTAACAACTATATATGTACATATCTATGACAGCTTTGGCCTTGAAGGCTTACTATCATTTGTTAATAAATAAATAAAAATAAGTTATGCATTAAAAAAAGACAACATCAAACTACCGACTACTAAGTGTTAAAACTATTCAAGGCTACACGACCACCGTTGTAGCTGTAGTCAACTTTCGATATTTGTATGCGACAATTTTATTTTTAAAATTTGTAAAAAATTCTTATATCATGAGTGTATAAAAGTAAAATATGTATTTATACAACCATGTCATAGTTTTGATGTAGCTGCCGTCTTAAATATAATTAGTAGTTAACTACACGGCGATGATTGTAGCCAACCGCTTTTGTAGTCGTGTAGCCGCTGTCGCTGTCGTGATAGAGTACTGATTCTCTATATCAATAATAATAAATAATGTTCCAATAATAATTTCTTTAGCCCCATTAAAATTAGAAGAGTTTTTATACAAGCGTATTACATGATCCGTCATAATTGAAGTTATTGAAGAAGAGTGGACAAAATGGATACTAGTAGTGATGAGTAAATAAAAATTTGTGAAGAAAAATTGTAATTCCTGTTGTTTTGGATATGGTCATGAATTTGCCCCTAATGTAAGGAAACATATGGACCAGATTGCAGAACTACACTGCCTTTCTTGTTTAGGGTTCCGTACCCAAAGGGTAAAAAAAAGGTGTATTACTGTGGCCGCTATATCAACAAATACTAAAACTTATAGGGTGTTTCAAAAGTGTCGTATTATTCCTGTATAAATATGTCTATTTCTTTAACTATAGGAGGCAGACACTTAAAATTTAAAACTATGTTCACTATATAAACAAGTATAAAAAAATAAATGTAATATTATGTCCGCTATAGCAAAAAAAAAAAAATTAAAATTAAAGGGTTTTTTGTAAGTGCAACAAATTTAGGTATGTATGCAGCCTTATTTTTGAACCGGAATATCAAGACATTTTAAATCTATATAAAGTATATATAATTTGTCCTTGATAATAAGTAAAACTAAATTAAAGGGTGTTCTGATCTTATATTTGAACAGTAATAGGCTGACGCTTAAAATTTACACAGATTATATTTTACAATGCCTTCTATAACATCAAGTACCGAAAATAAAACTAAGGGTGTTCCATAGGTTTGGTTAAGGTTAGGTTAAGAAATAGAAATGGCTCACTTGGGTCCAAGATGCTAGTCCCTTTGTGTTACCTGCAAGGAGATAAGAACAGAAATAGGAAGAAAAAAAAAAGAGATAAAGAGTGAAGATGAATAGTGAGTGACAGCAAGATACCAGTAGAAGGGGAGAATAGGTAAGCAGACAGACATAGACTAAGGAGGAGATTAAGAAAGTAGTCTTAGAGGCTTTGACCAGTACAGAAGCTTGCAATAAGTAAATATCTATGTAACGCAGCGTGGGAGTAGGCCAGGAAACCAACCAAAGCTTCCCAGAAAGCAAGTAAACCTGCTTGGTTCCAGTATTGAAACACTAGAAAGGCTCTCCCAAAGTCACTGTCCCAGGTACTGAAGGACATAGGCAGAGAAGGTATTCAACCGCTTCCTCATCTTGACAGCTTCTACAGAAGTCATTATAACGGAGACCCATTCTTTTTGCCTGGGTCCCAAATATGCAGTGACCGATGCCTGTTTTAGGTATCACGTATTTAGAGAATTTGGCCTTTTTTTCGAAACGTCAGCATACACTTGATATTTACACAGGGTAGTTAGTTCTATTGCTCTAGTATAAAAAATTTATTTATTAAGAATTAAAAGGTGTCCCATAATACGTGAAATAAATTTACAAGTTGTAATTTTAAAGTTGTACTAAACATAGTACGGAACTCTATATGTATGAGACTGACTGATGTATTTAATTTTTATAAGAGAAATGTAAATTGAAAAAGATATAGTGGATAGCAAGTGAGTTATAATTTATGTAACGAAAAGTAAAGTATGTCATAATTTTTTTTTTAATTTTTTCTGCAAATAACCGAACTTTTATACTCTGTACGGCAGCGAGTTCTCTTGGATATTTTTCATTGACATTTCGTTGATGTACTGCTAATGCTATATTATTGATTGAACTAAACTTTGAATAGCCGAAACAGGATAGAATCCGAACATCTTTGCACTCGGCGAATATGATTTTGTAAAGTTTGGTTGTTTGCATGAGATGATGGAAATTTAGCTTTAAAATCATGTAGTCCTTATTAGAGAACCCTTTACAGATTATATATTTTATAAGGGGATTTAGATTGCAGCTTCAAAAAATAAAAAGGACAAAACTATATTTTGACTAGATTGAATTATGGAAAATATTTTTGGTTCGAACTTATGGATACAACTTGTCTGCAAAAGTTTACTTTAGAGGCAAAATCTCAAATATTATTATTACATTAGTAAATTTATTTAAATAAGAAAAAAAAGTTTAAAACTAGAAGGATGTGCTTTTTTAGCAAGATGATGATGATGATGATGATGAAGAATACTAATTAGAATTTTAAATTATAAAAAATCTTATAAGTTTCCTATTCAAATATTCTTAAGACCTTTTATGGCCGGCACAAAACCCTTAAAAAGGCGTAATATTATAACACATTACAGAAGTAGACTTTAAGTATTAAAAGCAAAATGAAAAAAATATATATATATAAGTATAACCATAACACAACCAAAACCACCCTTAAAACACTGGTAAAGGATCAGATGTTAGTTTTCCCAACCATATCAGAAACCCAAAAACAATAATATTGAAAAAAAAAGAGAAACGATCGCATAAACATACAACATACAACACCCAACTCAGACTCGACGACTCTGACACAAAAGCCAGCCTAGGGGATGAAAAGTCACCACATTTTACCAATACAACACACTAACACATTCAAAAAAAGAGAATAAATCTTTAAAAGTGTAAGTGTAAGCACCTTTTTGGAAGGATATTTTTTAACACACATGAGTATATGAATTTTTAAAAATAGGTGTAGTGGTGGTAGGACAAGGAGAATAATGACAATAAGAATTGTAGTTGTTGTTTTTAAAATTATATTTTGAATAGTTTTTGTACTCGTTTGTGCGAGAGAATATGTGTCTGCTGCATGTGTATGTGAAAAATAAAATAACGTTTTTACTCTAACACTGCTGCTAGCTTTTTTGTTTAATAGGCAATTCTTTTTGTTGTTCGTGTTATTGTTAAAAATTGCGGTGACTGCAGCCTTCTGCGGCAGCAGAATTGTACAATACATTGTGATATATATATGTACCTATGTATGTATGTCTGGCTGTAAGAATGATTAAAGGTTTTCAATTTTATTATATTCATATAACTCGTGTTGCAACAACCATCAGTCAGTTCACCATTCAGTTACTGAAGTCATTTCCGTTGGTAGGACGTTTGTTGCAAGAGACGCCCCATGACATTTCATTACGAGACATCGGGCACGCGACACACATTGCAACCAGACACAGTATTCTGAAGCAGCTGTTTCATTAAAAAACATAATTTTCCAATTAAAAATTGTGTAAAAGAAAATTCCTGTAACATTACATTGACGGGAATTCAGTTGACATTTAGTACTCCAACAAATAACAACGATAAGCGGCAATAGGAATACGGAAAATAATTACAAATAAAACAAAAACAAAAAAACAATTTCCAATTTTTATCTACATTAATTAATAAAGCTTTTTTCGAAAAGCTTTAACTAATTAATGGCTACCTTGAGTGTGTTAAATTATAATAATCTTTCGTCCGGTTTGAATATGAAAGAGAACAATCAAAATAACAGCCCCAACGCATTGGCAACTGTTAATGGCCTGAGTAAAACTTTTAATAAAATTACCGTGCAAAATGTGTTAATTGAAAATAATGGCAATACCTTAAATATAACCAGTAAAAATCCAAATGCTATTGTTAGGAAAATCAAGGATTTTGGCATGATAGGCTCGGTGATCAATGCCACCGGTGCAGCTAGTTTTAATATGAATTCACGCAAACGTCCTTTAGTGGAGAATAAACCAAATCAAAAAGCAGCTGAAATCAAATCAACACCCTCGGCTAGTAAAAAGCCCAAATTGTCCAAAGAAGAAAGAGCCGCCATACGTTTAGCTAAAAAAGCGGCCAAAGAGAATTTCAATATAACAAAACCTAATACCAAGGATCCAGCCTTGGTATTGCTGCAGCATACCAAAATACCCGGCACTCCTGGACGCAAAGGTTTACCATTGCCTCAAGCTGTAGCTAGACGTAATGCCCGCGAACGCAACCGGGTTAAGCAGGTTAACAACGGCTTTGCAGCTTTGAGGGAGCGCATACCCGAGGAAGTGGCTGAGGTGTTTGAAAATCAAGCCAACAACAGAAGTTCGGGGAAAAAACTAAGTAAAGTGGAAACTTTGAGAATGGCAGTGGAATATATACGCTCTTTGGAACGTTTACTAGGTTTTGATTTTCCCGTAGGCACAGGCCAACACAATTCATCAAGTGGCGAGGAAAGTTTTAGCTTAATTAAAGATGAGTTTGATGCATATTCGCCCACCATGGATGAAAATTTCGACGATTCTCTAAGTCATTATGACAATGAAGAATTTTTTCCTTCTCACATAATGAATCAACAACATTTAGCACAATTAGCTTCCACCTCTTCCCCCCAGACACAGACTTCACAACAAATGGACTTATTACCCAATATAACTACGCTTAATGGTTTGCAATATATAAGAATTCCAGGGACAAATACCTATCAACTTTTGACCCCTGATATATTTGTGGGTTCAGCTTCTTCGCCGCCATCCTCAACTGTCGATGAGGAACATTTTAATGCATTAATTGACACTAATTGTGTAAGTCCTTCGTCATCCCTATCGCCAGGCATAATGCAGCAACAACAACAAACAACTACAGATGATCAACAATCGCCTTCACCACCATCAATTAATTTAACTGAAGTAATTGGAAGGGTACAAGAAACAGCACCTGTCTTAACAACAACAGTAACTAATGGAGAAAATATAAATGAAGGGTCTGCCATATTATCATCATCATCATCGTCTTCATCAACATCATTATTACTATCGCCCGTGCCACAAAACCAACAACAGCAAGTAATACCACAGTTAACTGCAACTTCATCCCCCAGTGCAAGTCCGGTATTACATCAACATCAACAGCTACAAACATTATCACCTGCCACAACTAATGATCAACAACAACTACACAAAGGCTTAAAACAGACGTGTGCCGCTAATCAACTACAACAACAGCAAGAATTTTTATTACCAAACTCAACTGACCAAGAAATAGGGACGTTGCGAATGATTAAACAGGAATATGAGGAAAACCCTTCTAATATGTATCAGCAAACTTTACCTTCCCAACAGCAGCAGCAACTACAACTCCAACAACAGCAAAACTTACAACTTTATCACTCAGCCATGTCTCCGCCCTTGGAGAGCCAAACACCCACTACTTCAACAACAGTTTCTTCGATCAGCTCCAATCACATGATGCAAACATTTTTTACACATGGCCAAAATTCTTCTTCATTTTATGAAGGTGTTGTAACGCTAAAGAAGGAATTCAATGAGGTTCTTTTAGATGCCTCTCATGGCACTAATGTTTTGTCAGACGAAAGTATGATAGAGGATATTGATTGGTGGGATGCTCATACCCCCAAGTCCGATGGTGGCTCATTAATGATGTGAAAGCTAGTAGTGAGAAAATTCCTTTAGTTTCCTTTACATTTAATAACTTATTAATATGGTAGTTTTTGGTTTTGAGGTACTATTTCAGTCCCATTTTCAAATGCAGTGATTCAAAATTTTTTCATAAAAAATTAATCTATCTTTACCATACCTATCCATACCAATTTACTTGTGTTTCTTATCTAAAAACTTATTGGTTTTTGCATTGCATTTAAAGTAAAAATATAAATTTTGGTACTTTTTATTTTTATTTGATAAACTTAAATATTGATTAAAAACTACTTTTTGCTTTGGTCCACTCTCTTACAAAAATTTCCTTTTTTTAATTATATTTTTAACACTGCCCTTGTGGTAAATAAAATCTTTCCTTTGCTAATATTTTTACTAATTATTTTATATATTTTATGTGTATATACACCATTTAGGAATAATTAAAAATTAAAATTAGGTTTTTTTTATTAATAAATTTTATTTTATTCCAAAGCAAGACAAACAAACCAAATTAATATTAAAATTAAGTTATTTTTCATATACTTTTTGTATAAATCTAAAAGAAATCGTTTTACTAACACCCTACGTGTACTATTGAAGTTAAATATTATTAATTTACTATAAAAAACAGTTTATATAATAAATAAAAATTATTGTTTTTATTAAGAAAATTTTTATTAAATAAAAATTAACAAAATAAAGAAACGTTTAAAACAGAAATTGTATTGTTACAAGGGCTTTTATTTATGGGGTTAAAGCAGTGGCAATAAATATAATCTTTTTGAATTTTTTACAGTGGGTGACAATTGAAAAGATTTTGTTTTTTGAAAACTCTATTCAGTAATTTTATTTTTTAATAACAAAACTCTTGTAAAAAAACTGAAATAAAAAATATTTTTTTCAAATAAAAATTTTTTTATTAAAAATTAAAATTTCAAAATGGTGTTTTCATAAAATTTCCACTGAATTATCACTCAGTGTATAATAAAAGAGATCCACACAAAAATATAAATGTAAAAATAGAGCCAATTTCCGATTCAAATATATTCGGTCCTTAAAAGTACAGATAAAATATGACAATTTAGTGCTTGCTTTGTTCAATACCGATCACTAAAATTGTATTGTACCAAGGAGGAACTTCTCATTTTCATCTCAGTAATTTTAACGGCAAAAATTTTTAGATAGAAATTTTACCTTATTTTTATACCCTTCACCACAGGTGCAAAGGGTATATATAAGTTTGTCATTCCGTGTGTAATTTCTACAATATTCATTTTCGACCCCATAAAGTATATTTATTCTGGATTTTTTACATAGAAAAGTTGAATAGGCGATGTCCGTCTTAATATGATGAAATTTTTTTGTTTTGTCTGACCATTCTAATGCAATATAGATTGCACAAAGTTCCTAATTTTTACAAAAATTTACAGAAAATTAAAAAAAAAATATTTACAAAATTTTTTTTTTAAAAGAATTTAATAAAAAATTTTAACCAAAAATTAAAATAAAACATTTTCGAAAAAATTAAAAAAAAATTTAAAAACAAATTTTCAAAATAAATTTTAATAAAATTTTTACAAAAATATTTTGTATAATATTAAAAAAAATCATACAAGTTTAATTTTGAGACACCAGCAGGAGCGGAATGCACATTTTCTAGACAGCCACGTCCGTCATCAGCACTCTTGTATCTATCTACTTAGGGTAGTGTTTAGTTGTAAGCATCATCTATTTAACCAACCAAAAAGTAGATAGATACGAAGAGTGCTGATGACGGACGTGGCTGTCTAGAAAATGTGCATTCCGCTCCTGCTGGTGTCTAAAAATTAAATTTTCCCAATTTTTCTTTAATATTATCACCTAATTTGTAATTTAATTAATTCTTTCTTAGAGAGAAGAAAAACGAAATTAAGCTTGACTATAAATGTCATTGTATATAATACATAAATAGTTCGACTAATAATAATTAAAAATTTTCAAAATTAAAAAAATCTATAAAATTTTACAAAAAATTTAACAAAAAATTTAAAAAAAAAGTTTTTCGAAAAAATTAAAAAAAAATTTACAAGCAAATTTTTTCAAGAAATTTTAATAAAATATTTTGAATAATATTATAAAAAATCTATAAAATTTTTCCAAAAAAAATTTTACAAAAAAAATTTTAAAATATTTCAACCAAAAATTTAAAAAAAAACATTTCGAAAAAATTACAAACAAATTTTCAAAAATTTAAATTTTAATAAAATTTTTACAAAAATATTTTGTATAAAATTAAACAAAAAAAAAATTCTATAAAATTTTTACAAAAAAAATTTGCTATAAAAATTTTACATAGTTAGGCATTTCAGGTGACGCTACCGACATGTATCTGTGAAAATAAAATCACCGTAGTATAGGGTATAGAAGATTCGGCACGGCCGAGTAGAGCACTCTTACTTGTTATATTTATGTTTGTCAGCAGATCTGACACCTTTTTTTAAGTTTTTTATCCACATGTTTGAGGTTAAAGTTTATGGCTTAAAACTATAGCCTGGTGCGCTACTCTAGATAACAATTTCTAGTTCTCATATTTTCTAATTACTTACTCACATAGACCTATTCGAATACTAAATTTCGGTTCTTTAGCTATTGCAGAATACCTCATAATATTGGTAGTTGATTTTGTGTTTTGAGTGTGATTTTGTGATGAAGGGATGAGATAAATGAAAGTTCTTCGGGGAATAAAAATACGGAGAATTTGACCGTGTAAAATACACACTATGTGCATATACCGTGCATCTAAAGAGATCAACATAGCCTATATGCATGACTTATTTTATATTGGGTACAACTAAGAGGTTCGGAAGTTTCCTGTCGTTTTTAATAATTTACATCAATAGGCAAGTAAAAATTTACTCTGTTTTAAAATGGGATAAAGAATATGTGTATCGTCTCGAAAAAATCGGTATACAAACCACTAGGCTAAGGTATAGGTAAAAAATGGCGGCTGCTTTCATTTTTTTCGGATATTTTACCAAAAGGATAAATAGGAAACTCTATTTACGTGTGTATATCGTTCTGATATAAGTATACTATACCAGGAAGAGTTAAAATATTAAGGGGAAAATTTTAATTTATTTTTTATTGTTTGACATGTTAATGGTTAATGTCTTAAATGTCAAACTACAAATAAAATAAATTTAAAATTCCCCCTCAATATTTTAGCTCACCCTAGTGAGTTAACCTGGTATAAATGTATCAAAATATTATAAAAAAATTATTTATAAAAAACTAAATTAAAAAAAGCGCTAAATTAGACAAAAATCAAATAAATTGCAAGGAAAATTAAAAAAAAAAAAATACAAAGAATTAAATCAAAACTTGTAAATTCATCAAAAATTAAAAAAAGGAATAAACCATTGTTTTTAATACCACTGTGCTTGTCTGAGCACAACTTGGCCATAGAAAGTAAACAAGAACTTCAAGTAAAAAAAACTAGAAATCTTAAATGTATTTAAAACCAAACTTGTCAAACTTCAACGAAACTTGTAAAAAAGAAACACCCCTTCATAAATTCATACTCAAACATATGATTTCAATAATGAATAAAAGAAATCACTGCTTTTTATTCCTTTGAAATTCGCCTGTTTCCTTAAAAAAAGAACTTCCAAACACATTGTTATACACCAAACAATACATAGCGACAAGTTCTTTTCAAGTAGAAACTTATTTACCTGTATTTGCGCCTTTTGTCCACCGTATTTCTATTATTTTCATTTTCAAACATACACACAAACGAGTACACAATATATGTATTTACAACAACTGTTATACAACAATTGTTTGAAGCTTTTCTTTTATACAATTAAATAAAACCCCCTGGTTTAATTCTGTTATTTATTAAAACGAATACAATAAATTTTATATAAAAATTTACGCAAAAGTGTACACACACCCCTTTTTCGTCAAGGAATGCAAAACAAAACAAACAAAACTTTGACAAAATTTAACATGTCAAATAAGGACGTTACCAAGTCACTGCGTCAAGAAAGACTCTTCAAAGAAAAGTAAAACTAAAGTGCAAAGAAGTAGACAGGGAGTTTTAATAACAATGAAAAGGATATTTCTTTTATGTTCACATGTATACTCATTCCTAAAGGATCGATTGTGTATATACTTATGTATGTGTGTATGTATATGGATAGGATCATGCAAGAACTTCATGGATAACCCAGTTAACAAACAAAACTTTATTTAAGCATTTAGTTTCGTATTTCTAGGATCAAAAAAGAGTTGTTGAAAACTACTGTCATTTAAAAACCACTAAGAATACTACATATATTCGGCCATGCCAAATATAGCACTTTACCATAGTAATGTTAAATCCTTACTCTATTATGTTTCCCAATTTCAAAATAACATACAATCGGTTTTTACTTTTAAGATTTTCAGCTTCATTATTACAAATATAATAGGAAGATATAGGCATTTTTTTTTTAATTTTATTAAAAATTTTTTGTAAAATTTTATTGAAATTTTTTGTTAAAATTTTATTGAAAATTTTTTGCTAAAATTTTATTGAAAATTTTTTTGTAAAAATTTTGTCGAAAAGTGTTCATTAAAATTTCATCGAGAGATTTTAGTAAAATTTTTACAGAAAAATTTTTGTAAAAGTTAGGACCTTCCTGCAATCTATATTGCGTTAGGATGGTTTTTCTAAACGTTTTATCAAAATTTTTTGGTAAAATTTTATCGAAAATATTTTATACAAATTTTATTGACTTTTTTGAAGAAAGTTTTTAAAAAATTTTATCGAAAATATATTGTAACAATTTTATCGGAAATTTTTTGTAAAAATTTTATTAAAAATTGTTTGTAAAATTTTAATAAATTTTTTTTTTTAAATTTTAATGAAAATTTTTGGTAAAATATTATAAAATTTTTTTTTTGTAAAATTTTGTTGAAAATGTTTATGTAAAATTTTTACAAAAATATACAATAAAGTTTATAGTCAGCTTACGTTCGTTTTTATTCTCCCTAAGAAAGAATTATTTAAATTACAAATTAGGGGATAATCTTAAAGAAAAATTGGGAAAATTTAATTTTTTTTTCCAGCCGGAGCGCAATGCACATTTTCTAGACACCTACGTCCGTCATCAGCACTCTTGGTACATATCTACTTAGGGTAGTGTTTAGTTGTAAGCATCATCTATTTAACCAACCAAACCCAGATAAAGGAATGCGAGAAAACTTGTATATTATATATTTAACAAAAAAAAAAAATAAAAACCGAAAAAAATAAAAACAACGTAAAAAATATAGGTGAACGTGGTTTTTTGCCCACAGCCTCGAATGGAAGGGCTGATGTTGCTGTATTTTTTTAGCCAAATTTTCTATATCTCATCTTATGCCTTGTCAAATTTGAGTTTAACCCGAACAGAGACGGATAGACGGACATCGCTTAATCAACTTCTCTATGTATAAGGTTTCAGAATACAAATATATACTTTATTGGGCCGGAAATGAATATTGTAGAAACTAGAAACGGAATGACAAACATACCCTTTTCTACCTGTGGTCAAGGGCATAAAATTATTTCGAACATTTTTTGAATAACTCTTTTTCAAAAAAGAGACTTGCTCTTTTTAACTGACTTTAAAAAAAGAGGAAGGTTATCATATCAATTCGACTTTAATTTTTATGTTTTTTACTTCAGAATTCCGTTGTTTCTCAACTGACCTGGAACTTCTTTTAATATTATCGAAAGAGCTTAAACCCTTTAAAAATTAAAGGCCATCCCCAAGCAGCACACATATTTTTAATATATTTTTACGGTTTGTAATGGGTGATTTTTTTGAGGTTAGGATTTTCATGCATTAGTATTTGACAGATCACGTGAGATTTCAGACATGGTGCCAAAGAGAAAGATGCTCAGTATGCTTTGACATTTCATCATGAATAGACTTACTAACGAGCAACGCTTGCAAATCATTGAATTTTATTACCAAAATCAGTGTTCGGTTCGAAATGTTCAAATGTGACAAATTTTGTTCAGCGATGAGGCTCATTTCTGGTTGAATGGCTACGTAAATAAGCAAAATTGCCGCATTTGGAGTGAAGAGCAACCAGAAGCCGTTCAAGAACTGCCCATGCATCCCGAAAAATGCACTGTTTGGTGTGGTTTGTACGCTGGTGGAATCATTGGACCGTATTTTTTCAAAGATGCTGTTGGACGCAACGTTACGGTGAATGGCGATCGCTATCGTTCGATGCTAACAAACTTTTTGTTGCCAAAAATGGAACAACTGAACTTGGTTGACATGTGGTTTCAACAAGATGGCGCTACATGCCACACAGCTCGCGATTCTATGGCCATTTTGAGGGAAAACTTCGGAGAACAATTCATCTCAAGAAATGGACCGGTAAGTTGGCCACCAAGATCATGCGATTTGACGCCTTTAGACTATTTTTTGTGGGGCTACGTCAAGTCTAAAGTCTACAGAAATAAGCCAGCAACTATTCCAGCTTTGGAAGACAACATTTCCGAAGAAATTCGGGCTATTCCGGCCGAAATGCTCGAAAAAGTTGCCCAAAATTGGACTTTCCGAATGGACCACCTAAGACGCAGCCGCGGTCAACATTTAAATGAAATTATCTTCAAAAAGTAAATGTCATGGACCAATCTAACGTTTCAAATAAAGAACCGATGAGATTTTGCAAATTTTATGCGTTTTTTTTTAAAAAAAAGTTCTCAAGCTCTTAAAAAATCACTCGTTAGATGAAATTGATTTCAAATTTTCACAAAAACTAATAAAAAAACTAAGCTTCAAAATAAAGAGTGTCCGCTTAAATGAGATATTTTATATTTGTTACAGAAAGTCTATCACATCAATAATACCAAGTTAAGGTCGGGCAAAAAATTATATCAAAATTTTCTAAGCCAATTTTCTCCCAAAATTAAAAGAGGATAACCCAGATATGTAAGCAAATTTTTGTAGATATCTTCTAGGACTAAGTTTGAAAACTCTTAACAATTGAATTATAAATGCACTTTTATTGACATTTCATAAAAAACATTTACCTGAGTTACCTAAATTTGGATGCTTACCCATAACCCCCTTTATCTGTCCTTCAGCAGCTCTACGCGAAAACACTTATGCTTTGCTTCTGTGAAATGTTATTAAGATATCATTAGTCATTCATGAGCTACCGAAACATTTTCAAAATAAAAAGTTTTTAAACCACATCGTTTAAGACATTGATTTATCGGCCCACATAAAAATTTCTTAAACTTTGTAAATTGGCTGTGTTTGTTTTTATTTTTAAAATATTGCAATTATCACATTAACCCAAATAAAGATGTTAAAAGTATTTACAAAGTACTGATTTATAGACGGATAAGAAATGGTTGCTGGGTTATTGGAAAAAACATAAGGCAAATCTTAAAAAATAACGAGAGTACAATGTTTACAAACAAAGAAAAACAGTTCTGAACCTGAGAGGATTCTTTAGAAAACTGAAAAACCGTTATGAACGAGATTTAAAAGAAATATATATCAAGTTTTTTTTTATTTAAATTATGCTCTTATTGGAGCATTAACTGAAAGAAATAAAATACTTAAAACTAAAAACAACTTAACTTCCAAACTCAAATAATTTAATAAATCTTTTTTCTTGAGTACCATTCTTTATTAACATACATACATATAAGGTAACCCAGAGTTAAACATTGCATAAAAGGAGTTTTTTTTTAAATCCGCGATACAATTATAAATCATTGTGTTGAAAGTATAAAAAAAATTTAAGTGGTTAGTCAAAAAGAAATAAATAAAACCCAGTTATGCGCTCAATACAAGTTTTTCTAAATTATAACTGGAAATATTGGAACCATGGGGTTGGTACCTCCTATATAAAGTAAAAAAGTTATTATCGTGTACTTAGAGAAACAGAAGTGTCAGTTGTGAGGACATATACCCTGGTCTTGATTCTATGTATGGGAGGATAAGGGAAAAAAATTCAGACGTGATGCTGACACAAAATGTGGGTATTATTTAATATACCCTCAATATCGTGGAACTTTTCAGCTGATGACGGATATTTTATCCCAATGTCGAGGACAAATACATATGTCATAGATTTCGTAAAAACTCTACTTGATCTAAATCTTAATCAAATAAATGGAATTTTTAATAATGATTTAAAATTGCTGGATTTAGTTTTTGTTAATGAGTGTGCTAATATTACCATTAATCGATCTGATCCAATTTCCGTTCCGGAGGATAGTTACCATCCTACAATCGAAATCAACATATTAATGCCACCGTGTCCTGTGGTCTCACCAAACCTTTGTTTAAGGGAGAAATTGTTTTGTTTTAAAAAAACTAACTGCCAATTGTTAACCGGGCTTTTAAATAATACAAACTGAATGAACCTGCTATCTAATCAAATTAGCACTACCAAAGACATTGATAATATTATTAATAGTTTTTACAACAAATTATATTTGTACATGAATCAATGCATTCCTAAAGGCTTCGATTTTAAACCTCCGGGTACGCCATGGAGCACTAAGTATTTGACCCAAGCTAAAAATAAGAAAAACAAGTTGTACAAAAGGTATAAAAAGTCTGGTTTGTCTGTTGACTATGCCAATTATTGTTTTAGTCGTGCTCAATACAATGCTATTAATCAATCATGTTACTCTGCATACTTAAACAAAATTCGTAACAATTTTAAGTCGAATCCAAGATCTTTCTACAAGTTTGTTAACTCCAAAAAAAGATCAATGGCATTTCCATCCGTTATGAAGTATCAAAATCTGATGATGAGCTGACGATAAGTAATTTGTTTGCAGATTTATTTTCCACCACATATTCTAATGAAAATTTACCTGAATCCAACTCTTATCAACTATCAGAGGATCAACAGTTTTTAACAGTTTAAAAAAGCTTAAATTTTCATATAAATATGGTCCGGATGGTATTCCGATTTGCTTTCTTAACAAATGTGCCATGGCACTGGTAAAACCTCTCACAATAATTATCAACATATCATTGAAGTATGGTTATTTTCCTAAAATATGGAAGGATTCTTTTATTATTCCATTATTTAAATCTGGTTGCAGAAATAATGTTGCAAACTACAGAGGTATTGCTAAACTTAGCGCTATACCTAAACTTTTTGAAAAAATTGTTACTGATCACCTTTCCCATCAAGTATCATCTGTACTGGATCCTGCTCAGCATGGTTTTCGAAAGGGTTGTTCAACGGTTACTAATCTTTTGGAGTTAACAACATTAGTCAATCGAGGATTTGTTCAACGTAAACAAACGGATGCTATTTACACCGACTTTAGTAAAGCGTTCGATAAAGTCAATCATAAACGTTTAATAAAAAAGCTTGATCTAATGGGATTTACGGACAATTGCCTTATGTGGATTAATTCATACCTGTCAAACAGAACTCAAAACGTTCGTTTTAAAACGCATACTTCCAAAGGAATTTCGGTTATATCCGGCGTGCCGCAAGGGAGCCATCTGGGTCCTTTGTTATTTTCCCTGTTTATTAATGATCTACCGAAAATTATTAAACACTCAAACGTTCTATTGTATGCAGACGACGTAAAGATTTTTCGCACATACGATCGTCACGCTGATTATATTCTTCTGCAAAAAGACTTAGATGCATTTAGTTCCTGGTGTAATATTAATCTTATGGAGTTGAACCTTAAAAAGTGCAAACACATGTGTTTCTTCCGAAGATGTCATACAAACGTGCAATATATTTTAAATGTTCATGTACTAGGCAAAGTGAATGTAATTTCTGATCTTGATATTTTACTGGATGCTAAATTAAATTTTATAGAGCATATTTCGTCAACCACTAACAAATCACGAGCTGTTCTTGGATTTTTAAAATGCTGGGCGAAGGAGTTTAGTGATCCGTATATCACAAAACATCTTTACACCTCTCTGGTCAGACCTATTCTGGAATATGGCTCAATAATATGGGATCCAATGTGTAAAGTTCATTGTGATAGCATTGAATCGGTACAAAAACAGTTCTTGTTATTTTGTCTTCGAGGGTTACAATGGGTTCCCTTAATTCTACCATCGTACTCTAGCAGACTAGCTCTAATAAAGCTGCCAAGCCTAAAAAGCCGCAGAATAATGTTAAATATCACCTTTGTTTTAAATTAAATAAAAGGAAATGTGTGTTCGGTTTTTTTGATAAATAATATTTCTTTCAATGTTCCATGTCGTCCAACTCGCCATTTTTATCCACTGGCTGTTAAAGTATTCAGAGAAAATTACGCTAACTCTGACCCGTTTTTAAGAATTTGTACTGAATTTAATAAATTTTATAAATATATTGATTTTTCTTTAAATGTTAATGTTATTAAATGTTATCTTATTTCGTATTTAAATAATTAAAGTTATGTACTTTATGTTACAGTTTTTAATGTCTGTAAGGATCTTGAATCCATAGACTCCAATAAATAAAATAAATAAATAAATAACAGGACATAATCATCTGAGTTATATTTTAAAAAAGATTCGACTTTGAGATGCTGATATTTGCAGATGGAGTGGCGAAGAAGAGGAAAACACATTAAACTATCTTTGTCAATGGCCTGCATTATCACACAGTCGTAATAAATGTTTTGGCTCTTTTTTCTTTCAGAATATAAGGGACTTATATAGGGTATTGTGCTAATTGTTAAATTTACGAAGCTAACAGGACTGGTTAGAGGGATTGATTAGAACAGAGCTTTGGACAGTAGAACATATCAGAGGAGTCAATATGGATTAATAATGGTCTTCTGAATCTACACACATATTATTACCTAGAGAACCATGATAGGTAAAGTCTAGAAATTTTGTACAAATAACCACTTATTATGCTTAGTCTAGCTCGGTATCTATCATATAAAGTGAACAATTATTATAGTGTGAATTTTTTTTTACCATCATTTAAATTTTAAAACTTTTATTAGTTTTATTTCCTGAAGATGCTACCCAATGGTGTAGCGAAATATTGAGAAAATAAAAATTATTAAAACATTTTTATAAAAAAGACCTTGTGCTTATTAAAAAAAATAGAATTTAAAAATTATAGAGTAGAAATATTGTACAAGTAACCACCTTATTAATATGCATTCTCAAAAAAATGCCAGCATGGATTGATGCTTACCATATAAAGTGTAAAGTGTAGGGAACTGTAACTCGTACAGTGCTGCATTTTTGTACGAATCATTTATATGAATAATCGTATAAAAAAACTGGTTAGGCTAATTGATAAATTTCTATCGTGTATCTGGGTTCCTCCCAGCCCCCACGTCTAGAGAAATGCAAAAGTGATACTCTATAATTTGACAAAAACGTGGCCATATTTTTACTTAAAAATAATTAATTTTTGACGATGGGGCGAAGCACGCCGTGAATCGCCAGTGTTTTATAAATGATGTACTCAGTTCAATGCTATCAATCTAGTGAATGCCTAATTTTTGAGAAAAGCGACAATAAAGATGGTTGGCATTAAAACTTCATAAAAGTTTCAGAAATCACAGTGGAAAATAATGTGGCAAAAAGATAAATAAACAATTTTTTTTCTTTTCTTTCCTTTCCGTATAACTTGATGTTTAACAAGAACTGAATGTTTAAAATTAAATCAAAATTCGATGCATAATACTCGTTCCAAGGAGGGGGTTATGCATTAAACAATTATTTTTTTTTTACTGTTAAATATATTTATATTAAAAACTAGCTCTGCCCGCCATTTCGTAGGCGTCCTGACAATATCCAAATCCATACCAAATTTTAAGACTTACCTTTGCAGGGCTTCAGTTGTGGATTATGTATTTACCTTATATAGAGGTACCCATCCCTAGGTTATTACTCAGGAACAAAGGCTTTAAATAAAATTCTAAAATTTATATCAAATTCTAAAACTATTGTATAGTTTTGCAAATAGTGTTTGTAGTATTTAAAAAAAAATAAATAAAAGGTGCTGCCAAGTTTGCAGTGCTATTGAGTCTGTAAAATTGCTTACTTTCACTAATTTTTCTTTATTTCAAAGAAAGTATCATATATCTGAATCATGATAATAAGGTACCTCCTCACAAAATTTCGTTAAAATGCATCCAGTAGTTTTTGCGTTCTGGGAACTGGGACTGACAGACAAAATTTTCAAAAATTGCTGTTTTGTATTCCATTACTAACTAAACCAGTAACAAAATTTTCCAAAAATATTTCATGTACAAAAATGGTCCTTTTACAGATTTCTATATGTATAGATATGTATATAAATTTAAAAATATTTATATTTAAAAGCAGCTGTGCCCACACACGTTGTGTGCGTCCTGACAATATTTTGATCGATTTTGCTTTAAAAGTAGTCTTTACCAAATTTTAAGACTTTTACGTATTTACTTTATATAAAGGCACCCATCGCTAGATAAAATTTATATAAAATTCTAGAAATTATTGTACAGCTCTGTAAAAGGTGTTTAAAATATTTTAATAACAATGTAGTTTCACAAAGTAAAAATACAAGTCAAATACAAATATTATTCAATTTGCTATTTGACAGTAAGTTATTTATATTTTGTTATTATGTATTTTAAAACAGCGGCATCTGTTGCTTAACCGTGTTTAGAATATCCCGCTTTCAATTTATATTTTAAGACAGTGACATCTGTTGGGCAACCTTGTTTAAAATATCCCGCTTTGAAAAATAAAAAATTTCTTAAAGTATGCA
Source organism: Phasia obesa (assembly GCA_949628195.1). NCBI lineage: Eukaryota > Metazoa > Arthropoda > Insecta > Diptera > Tachinidae > Phasia > Phasia obesa. The sequence continues at coordinate 104,591,600 of OX451218.1, read as the reverse complement.
GTACTTTTAAAGCGGAAAAATCGGCTTTTTCTCCACTTTCTCCCAGAAATAAGACATTTTTGCGAAAAAAGTATCCTATATTGGAATCAGGATACTAAGGTACTTTCTCACAGAAAGACAACATACAGGAAAGGAATTACTGTTTTATTATATGTATAGATATAATATAACTGGCTTTAGAGCCTTCAAGTTCTTCGTAAGTGTTAATTAAACCAGCAAAGGTTTGAACACCATTTGCAAATTTTTTTTCTAAACAAAAATGTTCTCACACTGCAAATCACCCAACCATTTAAGGATCTTTGTAAAGTACTTTTATACGAGTATTAACGTACGAATGTTTAAAAGAAATCAAAATGTCATATAAAGTAAAATCTACCATATGGTACCCAAGTCTGAATACTTACACGTATGTATATTGGTGGTGCTACAAACACCCTGTACAATTTAGCAATTGAACATATTCTCCCATCAAAACAATTGAAACAAATAAAATTTATGTACTAAATATTAACGAACCATGCAACTTGTTATTGTATTAAGCAATTAATTTATTGTCTTTTCTACAATAGACTCAGAGGAGGGAAAAAACTGGCAAACAATCAATAGAGGTGCAAAAATTTTTATATTTTGTTTGAACACAGTTTTTAACAATGGAAAAATTTAAAAGTTTTAACCATAATTTATAATTGATCTCGAACAAGAAGAATTGATTGCAAAAAATTTCTTTTTAAATTTACACACAAAGAATAACTTTTAAATCAATGCAATTAATTAAGGAAAATTTTTAATTAAAGTAACTGATCAGAATGTTCGACGAAACAAACAACTTTTTGTGATTTACTTTGGCAAGAAAAGGGTTTCTTTAAGATTTATATCTTAAACCAAAAAGAAGGTGCATAGAAAGTATTATTTCATTTAGAAAATCTAAGAATGGGAAAGGAAAACTAATTAGGGTGGGTATGTTTTTTTTTTGCTTTAGTTCTGCTACAGGAAATTTATATCGAAACCCTAAACAACATAAGGAACTTTTAAAATGAACTTGTTTGAACTATTTTCAAATTAATGTTTTTCTCAGTGCTCTAATACTAATGATCATATTGCTGTGTTTACGGAGAAAGAGTCATATGGTTTTAATTTTATGTTCCTTTGCAGACAGCCATTTGCATATAAACACTTTGGGGTTTCTTTTTAATAGTGTTGTATTTTCGTTTTTTGTTTTTTTAAAGGGAAACAAGTTTCTCAATAGATATAGCACCTTATTTACGCTACAATAATTCTGTTTACTATTACACATACACATTCATTATATACCTATGTATTCTTATGTATACAAATGGTAACAGATCCTTGTATATCCTTATTAAAAGCTCACATATTTTTTTATTTATTTATTTTTTTTATAAGGAGGAAACAAGTATTGCACCCAAACTAATTTAAATAAATTTGTAACGTATTTTTATCTTTTACTGAAAGAAGTAGACAGACAGTTCAAATATTCTAGATATACAGTGCGACAAGAAATGCTGTTTACATAGGAAAACCCAAAACGTTTCATTTACATGTTCTTTAAAAATAATGGTTTCTAAAAGCAACATATCTAGACATACATATAATAAAACTGTAACAGGACTATTTTTGTACATGAAATATTTTTTGAAAATTTTGTTGCTGGTTTCGTTGCATATAGTAAACGAAATGGGATACAAAACACCAATTTTTGGAATTTTTGTCTGTCTGTCTGTCCGTCTCTCACATCACCTAAAAACTGCTGAATTAATGTTAATAAAATTTTATAAAAAATTACCTTAGCATCTCGGTTCAAAAAAAGGGTGCTTTCTCCCCGTAAAAATATCTCATTTCGAACATCAAATACATGCAGAGTAAAAACATGGTTATTGTATTGTCACAAAAACCTTCGTATGTTCTCTGTAACAATATGTGGTTGCTATAAGCAACTTATCGTTGTATTAATCATTACTATAATCACGACAAACATGTTTTTGTTCCTATTTGGTTGGTTTGAACCATATAATTTTCAAACCACAACCAAAGTTTTGTTATATTGCAAAATAATAATAATAATAATATTCTATTTATAATCACTGAATGTCCAAGCAGCTCACTACTTCCGGTTCTAGACCAATGGCAATGGCTTTTCAGATTCCTTTGAAAGCTAGCTAGAGTGAGAAGGCGCTTAGTCATGTAGCCTGAATGGTTACAGTACACCTTTACGTCTCAGGTAAACTACATGAATGTTTGCTGAAGCATGACTGCAACGTGGGATTGGACACATAGATAGCAGTCCTATCACCAATCTAAGAAAGGAGGGCCAGCAACCCACCTTTTTCAAATAGAATTTGCTAACGAATCGCTTGGCGCCCTATGCTCCAGTGGGAGTTAAAGGAATAAATATATTTATATTTATAATCATAATATATTATTAGTATCATTAAATTGTAGTTGCAAACCCTTCAATTGTAACTTTTTTTATTAAAGTCATGTCAGAGTATTATATAAGGCCGCGTCGAATCTTAGATAATCTTCTTTATGTATGTAAAACTTGTATTTAAAACAGATATCTATAGAAGCTTCAGATATTAGAACAAAGCGTTTTTTCGGAACTAATTTTAACCTTTTAAGTTTTTATATATTTTGTTGATATGCGAAAATAAACACAAACATAAATTTAATTTTTGAAATGGGTTTTTTGATTAAATGCCAGTTCCTTGGTAAAATAATCAAAATTTGCATTTTTAAAGAATTTTAAATTTTTGATAAACTTCCGATTTTACATTGATTTCGTGTTTTGATTATTTTAATATTTTTTGAAAATTTTCCTTAATATAAATATTTGGTGAATATTTTTCTATATATGTATAGCTTTTTTAAAATAAATGGCTACATATTTTACGATACTAAAGACTCTCGGGGTAGAGCATGCGGAGGTTCGGCAATAATAATAAAGGCCCCATCTTAAGCACTATTTACTGCGTGATTTCAGTACAGACTACATGCAACTAGCATTTGCATCGAATACTTTGATCGAAACATACTTATATCTTAAATTTCATCCCCTACTAGATTTTAGATATCAGAGTCCCGGAACTTTTTTGAATTACTAGGACTCCGTTTTATAGCAGCTAGTGATTACAACGTAAAACACACGCTCTGGGGTCAAGACTAATCACTCCGAAGGGCCGTGTTTTGATTGACGCAAGTTCAAAAATGCGTTTAAATGTGATTTCTAGTGGATAACTAACTTATTGGCCTACAGATCCCCAGAAAATTCCTGATATTATTGATTTTAGCGGAACAAAGGGTTTTCCAAGAGATATGCTCAACTTTGAAGTATCACTGATCATTCACCTACTATTGTTTCAATATGAAACCTCAAAAAAAAAAAAAATAGTTTCACCGACAACAATTATTCGCATTAATTGGCTAAATATAAAAACTATAAATATATTATAATCAGTGCTGATTGCTCGACAAACATAGAGTTAAGAACACCAAAAGACTTAGAGCTGTGTCTTACTGATCTTGATACAAATCTCAACATGCAAAAACAGTTCAACATGCAACAATATCCCGACAACAAACAAGGTACAATCGACTTTGCTCTGCAAACATCGAAATGCTCTTGACAGATAAAAAAAAAAAGAATTCGTAGAGAGTGGCAATCTCGCAGATCTCCTAAACAGACTAAGAGAAATCACGAAACGATTTTTAATCACAAAATTAATTTTTTTTTTCTTTTTATTTGAACACTTATTGTTAGTTTATGTAATTTGAAGATACAATAAATAACATGAAAAAAATATATATTTGTGGAAGTATTTTATTAAAACAAATGAATAAAAAAGTTGATAAAAAAACAACAAATACAAAAGTTTTAGGAAGACTTTGTGCTACCCACATAATGATGGATGATAGAACATGTTGCATTTAATTAATTCTAGTATGCATTTTTGAATTTGACTAATTAAATTGGCAGCATTTTTTTCTGTGACTAAATAACGATAGTCAGAACGATACAGTCAACGGTAGGCGTTATAGAGTCACATAACGTGCGATATAATGAGTTTACTGAGAGAAACATTTGGCGAATGAATAATTTCAAGAAATTAACCTTGCAACTGGTCACCTCGTTTATGTGATTGATTGACATTAAACTATTTTCTCTGGGGATGTCTAAAGTTCAGGTATACGCAGATAAAAGAGAGACGATGGAGTATTTAAAAGCGAATATCGACGTGATATAAAAAATCCAATTTTATTTAAAAGACAATCTACGTACAAGGCATAAGTAAAATCTTTAATTTAAATATTTAACTATAAAAACTGTACGATCTATCACATGTTACTCTTTATATCCATATGGTTATGATATGGTTTGTTTTTTTTTAATCATATGTTTACAATTAAACAAGAAAATACTAGTAACAAGGAATATAGGAATTTCGTATCCTTAATTTTGGACCGTCACATGCATTTATATCTTGATAAATAGCATTTTTTGTATTTCTAAATGTTAAGGGGCAAATTCATAAAAATTGCTTTTGATTTATCAAGTAAATTTTCATACCAAATTTTAATATATTTTAATAAAGGGTCATATTTATAAAAAAATTAGTAAAATTATTTAATATAATCTATACATATAATAAAACTTTAACAGGACCTTTTCGGTATACGAAATATTTTTGATTTTTTTTTTTTAGTTGCTGGTACTGCTAGTAATCGAAATGGAATATAAAACAGCAATTTTAAGATTATTTTTCTGTCTGTTTGTGTTCGCATCACGTAAAAACTACTAAATAAATTTTAAGAAAATTTTGTAAGGAGGTACCTTGGTAACTTTGTTCAAATATAGAATGATTTTTTTTTCTCAAAAATATCTCATTTCAAAGATAAAATAGAGAAAACGTAGTAAACGTACGCAATTGCACTGCAAACTTGACAGCAGATTTATTTTTTGTCCGCAGGATATTTTAAACACTATTTACAGAACTCTACAATAATTTTAGAATTTTATATAAATTTTAGAATTTTATCCAGAGACCTTTATATACAGAAAATATGTACATAAACCATAACTAAAGCACTAGAAAAATAAGAATCATAAACTTTCAAAGCAAAACCGAAAAAAATATTGTCAGGGCTCCTGCGAAGTGGCGGGCACAACTAGTTATTAATTATTACGCTTAGCAATTATAACATTTTATAAGAAAACATTTCAGTAAAAATATTCATTCCATGAAATCTATATATAACAAAACTGTAACAGGACTATTTCTTTACATGAAACACTTTTTAAATATTTTGTTACTGGTGCAGTTGCAGTAATCGAAATCGAACACAAAACGCCAATTTTTGGAATTTTTGCCTGTCTGTTTGTGTTCGCATCACGTAAAAACTAACGAATGAATTTCAATTAAATTTTGTGAGGGAGTACCTTAGTATCTCAGTTAAAACATAGGATCTGCAAAAATATCTCATTTGCATTTCAGTGATACTGCTTGGCAGCACCTCTTATTTTTATTAGCGGAATAATAATTTTAGAATTTTACATAAAAAACTAGCTGTGCCTGCCACTTCGTCAGCGTCCTTGCAATATTTTGTTCGATTTTGCTTTGAAAGCAATCCACACCAAAGACCCTTTTTTAGTTTTTTTTTTTTTTTTTGAAGAGAAGTAACACTCAGGCAATTAATGCCTACATTAACTGTGTTACTTCCTTTAGAAAAGGATAGTAGTAGATAAGACAGATGGTTAATGTGATAGTAAAGCTTTGTAATTGCACGTTGTGATTATTTTTAGAAAAGTGTTGCAAGCGCCTGTAGTGTTGTTTAGGCGAATTAGATTGAAGCTAGCATAGCCAATTTATAATTATTTTACTTAGCCGGCGATTTAGTGCTATGTGGTAATACCGGCGAAGGAAATAAGATATTTTTGCAGAAAAAAAAGTATCCTATATGGGGAGCAGGTTACTTAGGCAAATTCTAACAAAATTTTGTGAAATTCATCCAGAAGTTTTTATGTGATGCGAACGCAAAAGGAAAGCAGACAGACGGATATGAGTTACTTTTATATTATATGTATAGATATGTTCCTGAGTAATTACCCAGGGCTGGGTGCCTCTATATAAAGTAAATATGTATATAAACCATATCGGAAACACCATAAAAGTAAGTGGGTCTTTAACATTTGGTAAATTTTTGGTTTTGTGAATAAATTAATATTGAAACTTAGAAAACATACTAGGACTTTATTTCTCATATCTCATATTGGTCGGCTTTTTTCCAACTCTAAATATAGTTGCAGAATGTAACAAAGGTAAATCCTTGTTTTCTAAAGAAATAATTAATTTTTTAATCTTGAGTAAAAACAATTTGTTCAATTAAAGCCACCTTCTGTCAGATCATACTTTCAGTTTTGAAAACTTAAAATTTGTAAAAGTAAGTTTCGTATTCACAATAAAAGTATCGTATTTGGAAATTATTTTTTTATTCTATTTCTAATCATGACATTGAAATATTTATATTGATTCTTAATCGATGTTTAAGGGATGATCATGAGCGACATTTTTTATTTACTTTGAGGGTGAAATTTATTGCATCATTTTACATAATAAGCAATAAAATTGTATGACAGGCAGTAAAATTGCAAGTCATTGGAAACCTACATTGGTTGCGATGCTTTTGTTTTATGTTGACAGTAAAATATGACAAATTTTCAAGTGTCATTCTGTAAGTGTAATTGTGGAAGTTTAGAATTTCATTAGAAAAGCAATTAAATTTTACAAAGAATGAAATAAAAATTGTACAATGGACTTTGTGAACAAAATGACAAAAACAAAATTTACATTGTATTCTGGGTGTAGTTGAGTCCGCCACAGGTATATATTGAACATTTCTAGAAAAATTTTCATCATTAAACCATAGATGCAGGTATAGAACTAAAGGAATAGTTTATAGAGTAAATTTTGTTTTTTCTCTTGCATAGGGATGAAACGATCTATGGTATCGATATTTTTACTCGATACGGTATCGCTCGTAAAGTACCGATGAAACTCGATGTCGAACAAAAAGTATAGATACATACTCGTATCGACGACGCAGGTGTAAAGCAAAGGCAAACAGCAGTAATTACATGGTTTCAAGTATATATATGTATTTTACAGTCAATGTATAGGGGATTTGCTTTTAAAACACAAGAACGATTAGTCAAATATATCGGTAACTCAACTGCTTTTGAATTAGAGATAACCTGGTTATGGAGATTTATACTTCAGATCCACTAGTTGAAAATATAATTAGATCACTTTTTAATTAAATTTATTTTTGTTTGTAAAGCCCTCGAACCAGCTACATTGAGACTTTTAAAACGCAGAAGGTATATTACTATGGCCGGTATAACATCAAAGGATGTGTCGATAGTAACTTGGTTTTCTTGTATATAAACCGAACCGTAATACAGGCAGCAGGTACTTTAGATTTAAAACAGTGTAAGTAAAATTATGTCCGCTATAAAAAAAATAAAACAAATAAGTATTAGGCCATGCCGATTCTTATACACCCTTCACCAGAGTAATGCTAGATATTGGGTTACCCTCTTATGTTTCTTTGAAATTTTTTTTTGTTAATTTTTGTGCACATTTTTTTAAATTTGTTTGGAAATTTTTTTATAAATTTTTTGTAAAAATTTTTTAAAAATTTTTTTTTTATTTTTTTATTTTTTATTTTTGTAAATGCAATCAATATTGCGTTGGAATGGTCAGACTAAAACAAAAAATCGTTTAAAAAATTTTCTTTATATTGACCACCCCTAAAGGGCATATTGACTGCTCCTGGTTACCAGAAGGCACCCTGTAGGTCTATTGGCTACCTCTATATGTATTGCTTTCTATAAAGGTCCTTAATAGAAATCAAAGCAGAAAAACCTTACCAACTTAAAAATAAATACAAAATCGGCCCCAGGAGGTTATTGACCCCCGAGATCTGTATGCACTCCTTGAGATCTACCTGTCGCGGTCTAATATTTATTTAACAAAAAGGCAAAAGGGAATCATTAAAACGGGAAAAAATATAAGAAAATATAGGTGGGTATGGTTTTTTGTCCGCAGACTCCTAAGGAATGATCTGATGTTGCTACATTACAATCCCAAAATTTCGGAACTTAAACCTTAAATCTTTTGTATCCCGGCTGGTGCCTTGGCAAGTGACATTACTACTCGAACACGGACAGACGGACATCGCTTAATCAACTTTTCTATGTTTAAGGATCCAGAATATATATAATTACACACGGAATGACAAACTTTCCATCTATGGAAAGGGTGTTTAGAAAGTGGCGTTTAAATAGTTTTGAATCGGAATAGGAAGACACTTTACAAGTTTTACAGTGTCTTCTTAACCAGCAAGACTCAAAAATAAAGTCAATAAAAACGAAAGGGTGAGCTGTTTGATCATAGTTGGCCTAATATTTTAAACGTTATGGGCAGTAATTGGAAATTTACACAGGGTATGGTCGCTAGTATAAAATATGTAAAAAGGGTGTCCCTATAGAAGAAGTGATTTTAGCGAACATATGTTTGCTAATCTTTTAAACAGTATCAAGGAAACACTTGAAATATTTAAAAGCAAGTAATGAAAAAATAAAATAGAAAATAAAGGGAGCCCCATAAAAGACATACAAAAAATTTAAATCTTGTATGTTTTCAGTTATATATTGAACATAGAACGGCAACCCTACGTGTATGAATCTGATTGGTAACTAACTAAAATTGTATTTCCTTTTTGTTGTGCAATCGTTGTTGGATGTATGTATATAAGTGATTGTGCAATCGTTGTTGGATGTATGTATATAAGTGATTATGAGGATGTACATACATATGTATGTATTTGAGTGAGTAACAGCGCATTAGTAATTTTTTTTTTGAACTGCCTTTTGATTTATTAATTTCGCTTTGCTAAAATAATACGACATATTTGACTCATATATTTTCTTAGATAACATTACTTCTTGTTTGTGGGGTACCCTTTAACACGTTTTAAAGTGATGACTACTTTATAACTAGTTTTAAGGCTATTTGCCTCAAGACATTTTAGCACAATTTAAATCTATAAATTTTTTTTAAATATACATATATTCAATAACAACCAATCAATCTCTTCAAGTCATGTGTAAAAATCAACATGACATTTAACGCAATGAATGAATGCGTTTTCCAAATTTCAAAAAACTTTCTTGAATTAATAGTGTCATAAAAATTATACATAAAAACTAAACAAGTAGAAACAATATTAAGCACTTAAGAAGAGTCAGGAAAATTATAAATCCCACTTGTGATAAAGGAAATGCTTGAGAAAATTTATGAACTCACAAATGTTCACAACATTATTTACTTTTTGGTAGTCAATAAACAGACTTTGTCATTTGAAAGAAAAAACACTTGAAAATTCATTCATACTTATTTGAACCGAACTCTTGTCTGGAGAGCAATTTTTCATTTTTCAATACAGTTTTTCGTCTTCTAAATCTCAAATTACAAAGCTAATTTTAAATATGAGTACGAAAGAATCAACATGTTCTTGTTCATTGAAATAGACTTAAATGAAATGTAGTTGCACAAGTGTGATCGCATTGAATGAGTATTTGAGTGTGCCACCGACAGACAGACATACAGACAGGATCATTGCATATGAGTGCAAGTAGCAGGGTATACTTTAGTTGGTAAATTGTTTTGCTTGATTGATTTAATGATATTTAAAAAAAAAAAATAAGTTTGTGTATTAATAACACACACATCAATAAATCTGCATACAATTTAATCGAAATGCTTTCAAATGTAAAGGAACAAACATGATCGATTGGCCTGATGAAATGTTTTATTACCACACAACCTTTCAGTTATTGAAAATTTTCAATTATTAAAATAATAAATGTATTCTCAAAATTAATAATATGATCCTGTTTAAATATTTTCTTACCTTCTTCCCTTATACTTCCAATTATTTAATATTTTTACTTTTGTTTTATTTCAAACAAAAAAAAATATTTGTTTGTTTATTTTATTTATTTAATATTTTCCCATCATAAATTTTCTTTGTTATTTTAATGTCTTTTAAACTCACCCTGTCGGCTACTCCCTGATCTCATTTAAATACCACCAAAACAAAAACATCAAAATTTTCTCTAAGATGCAGGATGCTTTTAAGACATTAAATATAATGAACATGAAAATTTAAAAAGAAAAAAAAAAATAAATAAAAACGATAAACAAAAATCATTTTCTTAAAATTGATGTTCATTGCACATGTAAAGGAATTAATAAATCAAGGTATGGTAACATACGGTAAGAAAATATGTACGAATGATTTTGGTTGACAATTATTTTAAATAAATAAAAAATTTTAATAGAATTCTTGCAACAGGATCATTTCTGTACATTAAATGCAATAGAAAACAGCAATATTTAGAATTTTTGTCTGTTTGTGCTCACATGACGTAAAAACTATTGGATGAATTTTAATAAAATTTTCTGAGGCGGTACCTAAGTATATCAGTTCAAATATAGGATACTTTTTTCCCGTAAAAATATCATATTTTTAGGAGAAAATAGAAAAAATTTTATGAAAGTTCGAAATTTTACCGATTTAAAGCTACAGAAAACTTGACAGCACCTTTTATTTTTGTCAGTTGGATATTTTACACAGTATTTGCAGAACCCTATAATAATTTGACATTTTTATATAATTTTTAGAATTTTATATAAAGCTTATGTTCCTGAGTAATTACCCAGGGATGGGTACCTTTATACAAAGTAAATACATAAACCATATAAGCAGCATTATAAAAGTAAGAGTCTTAAAATTTGGTGTGGATTATTATTAAGTAAAATCGAACAAAATATTGTCAGGATGTACACGACGTATCTGGCACTGCTAGTTTTCAAATACAACATTATATTTTTCCACATCTGAATTTAGAACTATAAAATTGATAGAGCACTTTTTAAAATCAAACTGAAGATATTTAAAGGGAATTTCGTTGAAAATCTCTGTTAGGGACGTTTTAATAGGGGTCTAGGAGATATGGTATTCAAATTAGCAGAAATAGAGCATTTTATATAATTTTCCTAGGTGGCGGTGGAGCAGCATACGCTAAAGGATATCAAAATTGGCTAAGGTGGAGAAGTCCATCTTAAGTTTTTATACAGACTAGACCAAGAATGATAGAAGACATGATTACGTCATACGCATGTTTTCTCGTTAGATGACATTGTTCGACCAATTTAAAGTTGTCAAGTGTCTTATCAACAAATTGCTTCAAATAAATACGTTCAAATAAATCTATGTAATAGACAAAAATTTGCAACCCTGCAAATAAACTCTCATAATTTATATTAAAAACTCTCATAATTTATAGTCATACTCTCAGTCAAAATAATTAACCAATAGGAATAAAGTTTCGTGACGTCATTAGGCCGACATGTGCAGAAAATTTCAATTTTATTTTCGGTATGGCGTAACCTTCTCTTCTATCATTGGACTAGACTGTGTAGTGTGGAATCCTGTAGAATAGGCTTCCGAACCTAATCGAGTAATGCGGATCTCTGCGCATTTATAAGGGACGAAAATGTTAATCATAAGGATCGGTAACGTGGTCCAACGACTCATGGTTGAAAAATAGAGATCTTTCAGTAAGTACACAAGTGAAATATTGGTAAATACTCCGAAAATAAAAAGGCAAAATCAAGAAAGAGATTTAGAAACATGAAGGCAGGAAAATGCTTTGTCTGCAAGCTTCCTTTATGATTTAGTAGCTAATATAGACCTAGTAGCTATTATAGAATATAGAATCAACATACACTATGCTGGAAATTGGGCCAACGACTGTCAGGTACAAGTATAGTTCGCCGTAACTTAGTGTGCTGTCAATAGTTCTACTTCTACATTCTTGCTTTGGTGGCCTGTAACATCACCAAGTAAGGTTTCACCAAGGGCATTTTATTGTCTTGTTGCCCTCTAACACCTTGACCAGTCAACGAGACTAGCGGCGAACTGTGACTGGAAAATAAGAGGACTGACCCAACACAACTGATATCACTGGTATCGTTAGCGCCATAGGGATTTCTCCAAATCTTTGTGACCGGTTTTTAGTGAGGCCCTTCGGCGAGTAACATGGTGGCTACGGGTTAAATCTAAATCGCAGAAAGTGTGTCAGGATTGCTGTGGCAATACTGAACAGAGGCATTAATAGCGTGCCAGTAAAATATGAATCATATCACCTACTTAGGTTTTATCTGTGATAGGAGCCTGCATTATGACTAGCGAATCCTGGATACCTTATTTTTTTAAAAACAACACTACCTGTGCAGATTTTTGATTGTCTGCAAAAAACACCCACAGTATTTTACGGGAATTGAACCCGCAACCCTCAGACGGACCGACTAGCGCTCTACCAATCACTCTATTGAGCCACTATCGACCTACAATATTAATATACACTTACCTGAGGGGGTGGACATTTTTGCCTTCTAACTTTGATAAACAGAAACGTACGGTGGACTAGGAAGTCTCAATTGGGCATTATGTCATTAAGGAGAGGGCCACCAGAATCCGCTGAAGTTAATCAGTCTAAAATTACAGCAGTCTACAGTAAAAACTACTAGTTAAACCATGAGCGACGAAAGTAAGATAGTTGTAAGTTATCAATCGGGTTCGAAGTGGTCAAAAAGGGTTCCATAAAGTGATATGCTTCAGTAAGTTATGCGAAAAGAGGCCTGTAACTAATCACTGAAGCCAAAATTAAATGCATTGGACAGAGCGGGTCACGGTAATAAGTAAGAAGGTCGAATGGAAATAGACAGAGGAACTAAAGGGTTTCAAAAATAACTCGAAAAAGGCCCCTCCCCATTTACAATTATTTTTTTAACAGTCTAGCAATTTTATTTTAATTCAATGATCAAGTATTATTTGTTACTCTAACATGCTTTTACGGTATTGTACGAGCTTTTGTTCGCCAGTCCATTGTTCAAAAGCAACATTTTTTAATTTATTCTAGTACCCCTGACATTTTTCATGATTAAAAGCCTTCTTTTCATGCATGATCATTCCATTTAAAAAAATTTCAACCCCTTTCTAAGGAATATTGCATCTAAAATACTCCAACAACAACTTGCTGTAATTTAAGGTGTATGGTTGTTGTTCTTCTTGAGGTTGTCGGGATTCAGTTGTTATTTTTTCACATTTGATTACTCGCATTGTGCACAGTGGCTGGCGTATTCTTTGCCATAATGATTAATACTTCATGCAAATATTAAAATTACAAAAAAAAAAAAACATTTAGTGAATAGAACCGAATGCGTATTTGTCCATTGTCAAAAACTTATTTTTTGCAAATGGGGTGGTTTTAGACACCACATTGTTCGCTGGTGTTGGTGAATATTTGCGAAAAAGATTTTGGAACGAATTAAGAACATGATTTAGTGTTGATTTTTTCATTGGTGAGATGTAGGGAGGGGGTATTGAAAGTTTTCGGTGTAACATTTTGCAAAAGCAAAATAGCAGTTAAAGTAACTTTGACTCAAAATTTCCTGATCATCATCATCAATTTTTTTTTTCAAATTCGATTTAAGATTTTTATTCAATGATGACAGCAGAAATTTATGATAACGTACTTAAAGACCAGACTAAAAGTTAAGATCGGAAGAATTTCGAGGATTAGAAAAAATATATATATTTTATGCTGCCACAAATTTATATTATCTGAGGGATCGAAAAAAAAAACGTTTCTGTTTGAGTTCCGAAATCGAAACGTGTGGAACTGAGGAAACAATCGGAATCAAATACTTCGTAATGTTGGTGATCCATATATCTACATATATTCGACATACTTTTTATTATTTGTATAACCTTCGCCACAGGTGGAAAAGAGTATATCGTCATATTAAATGCAAACGGACGTAACTACACTTGTTATTATTTTACAGGTGAAGCAAAAAACCTTCTAAAATCAATAAATATTATGGTTTCTTAGCAATTTTTGTAAATTGTATAAATTGTGGGGATTTATTTATCGGTGAAGATATTTTTAATTTTTTTCGAACATTTAAGTTTTTATGTTAGTTACGTTCTTTTGACTTTCCACTTTTTTTAAACAAAAAGACGTAACTACAAAAAGTCCCAGTAGTGGGTGGGTGAAAGGTTTTCTTTTTGCTATTAATTCATTAACTTCTAAGCTACTGAACAGATTTTGACGAAATTTGGAGACTCAGCAGAAGAGATGTTAAATTTTCAAAGCGATGTTTTAGTACTTTTGTATTTCTAGCACAGTGGATTTTACAGTGGAGCAAGATTAAAAATCGGGTGTGTAAAATCTATTGGTCCGTATAACTTTTCGATTAAAAATAATTTTGAATTTTCGAAAACTACTAGAAAAAGTTGAGAAAAAACATGCTCACTTTATACTAGTATTCTAGTCTCTTACAGTTTAAGAGATATTTAACTTAATTATTGATCTTATCTTTTATAGTATACCAAAAATCCGCCAAAAACATAACCTATTGTTTTGAATTTTACCTCTTTTAAATTGTTTACACTTTTGAATAAAAATATGTTTCCTTTTTTTAACTTTTTTATTAAATGTTTATACACATTTTATTATAAAATAAAATGTAATTATGTAATTTTCTATGAATTTTATTTGAACTATTTTTAATGGATAAATTAATTATTTAGGCTTAAGTTCTTAATTATAAAGATAATGAAAAAACAAAGTGGGATGCATTCCTAGATAGCTAAGTCCTCAAATCCTGGTGTCTAATTTTTTCTTTATCTCTTTATAATTAAGAACTGAGGCCTTAGTAATTATGTAATTAATTTTTAAAACAGAACCTACAGATATGTGAGAAATTTTATATAAAAAATTTTATAAAAAAAATCATTTAAAAGAAGTCGAAAACAAATAGTTAATTTTTGAAGGGAATATTGTCATAAAAATTATGGCAATCGGCTGGTATTAATGGCTTTAAGTCTTGGAGATTTTGCCACTTTTTCTTTGATATTTTAATTCTCTGAGTATATATAAATGTGTAGTTACGTCTTCTTACATGTAGAAATACACGCAGTTGTAGTTACGTCCGTTTGAATATCGTTAATAAAATCGCCATTTTTGATCGCAGGAATCTAAAATTTTGAACGAACATGTATTTTGATAAAACGAACCATAATCGATAAAAAAAACTCAATTTCTAAATTTTGTGTAGTTACGTCCGTTTGCATTTAATATGACGATATATAAGTTTATCATTCCATGTGTAATTTCTGCAGTATTCATTTCACACCGCATAAATTATATATATTCTGGATTCTTTAAATTAGAGAAGTTCATTTGTCCATCTGTCCGTCCGTCTGTCTGTTCGTCTGTGCTCGGGTTGAAATTAACTTTGCCAGAGCACCAGAAGCGATACAGAAAATACCGATCTGCTAGGTATGCTTTCGAAAATTTTGCTATTGCAAGTCAGCAACATCAGACCATGTTACTAAATATTAGAAGGCGACCACTCTATCGACTATAGATCTCGGGTGGGAGTGGCGATTTTGTGTTTGTTTTTAGTTGAAGGGGTTTTTCTGCTTTCATATGTATTAAACGGTCATGGGGTACTTGGGAGCGAAATAAATACGGCAAAATTTAAAAAAAAAGATTTTTTATCTTTTAGTCTGACCAGTTTAAGGCAATATCGATTTTTGGACGTTTCTATGGAACCAAGGGGTAGGTCGACGGACTCTTTTTGGGCAACGTGGTTATTTGGAGTTAATATTGAGTACGTTTTGCTTTGGTTTTGTCGTTTTTATTTTGCTTAAGGGTAGCGGGGGATGTGTCAATATAGGGTTTGCTTTTTTAAAGTTTTAATCAGGGACGTATAGAGAGGGGAGCGGTGGGGGGTTTGGTACGGTAAAACGGTTTAGAATCATATTGTTAGATAAATATTGTTATTGTTAGTTTATTTCACAAATATCTTTATATGTAATATAATAAAATAAACATTCGAAGTGAAATAAAGAATAGTTATAAAATTCGGAATATTTCATTTCAAAATATAATTTTTCGAATTTGAATTCCAAAATGATGAACAAATATAAAAATATTATCCGAGAAAAATTAAGAGACATTTTTTAAATTTAATTATCTTCTTGTACAGGCCTCATAAGTGTTACGGCGCCAAGAAACCTCTAAAAGATCAGCATTTGCTGATTAGGTAAGAGCTCGAGAACAACTACAGATATCATAATGAAATTTCTTATGTAGTTATATTGTTTATAGATATAAATTAAATTTTTAAAAACCAATTTAGGTAATTTAAAATCATTTTTGTACATATTTTTATGAACTATTTAGGTTTAGAAAATTATATAAACTTTTGTTGTCATTTTAAAGAAATATATGACCTAGATATACAGTTTGGGGCTTATCTACATTCTCGCCTTCGCATTAGAGGGCCGACCGTTTGCAGCTCCATTCAGAAATACAAAAGGAAATGTTTGCTTTTGTTACGAGTTAGTTTTGTATTGTTTTTACTCGCAAACATCAACTGTACATTAAACGTAGTCAAAACGTTTCACAAACGTTTGATAAAGGATCTCTTCAATATGATAGAGAATGTATCAAAGCGTTTACAAAATTAAAAACAATTCAAGAAAACAAATCATAAGTATTCGGAAATCGAACGAACTAAATTAATTAATTAAAAAAATCCGTTTCTTCTTACGTTGTTTTATTTGCAATTGTAGGATTGTAATCGTACATAAAAGAAGCAGATGAGTAAAACTACAATTGTTTCGATTAGCTATTTTTGTTATTCAAAAAGTATTTGTTTTGGATTTGTTTATGTACAAGACGCTTAAAAGAATTTGAAAATTTTGTATCTTTTGCATCAAACGTTTGCGAAAAGTTTTGTTTGTTTTCATATACTGATGAAAATAAGTTTATGTTCTATATTGACATTTAATGATTTTTAAGTATAGTTTTTATATCTAATACTTATATTATATACTTATATTGAATACTTATATTGTTCCACAAAGAACAAATTTATGTAGCAATTAAGTGTTTTAATTAGTGTCAGTTGCAAATTAATATAATAATAATTGACTCAATTATGTATTTAATTAAGAATAAATTAATTAAAAATTATATTAAAATTATATTTGAAATTAAAATTTTGCACCTAATAAAGGTTTTATTATTAGATGCAAATTTTTTTTTCTGTGTAGTTTAATTATTATTGCAGATTCATAAAATAGAATAGAAAGTTATTTTCAATAGAGTTAGATCATCTCTCTGAAATACACTGGATACTTTAAACTACACAATTTTCTAATAGAAAAGTAATATTAAAGTAAATTATAGTAAAAACTAAAAAACGACTGCTATTTGTTTACACCGTTAGAAAAGAAATTGGATTTTGAAAATGAAGATGCAGCTCTCATCAAGGTTGCTATATAGGTTATGTTAGCAACTGCAAATCAACAGCTCACGTGGGCCTAACACCCATCCTTAAAAACACGATTTATTGATTTAAAGCGGCCTTGTAGATAAAAATGTCATTAATGGCTAATTTCCTAGCAAATTTAGCAGCATACACATTTGATTTTTATATTTTAGTAATTAATTTTTTAAGTGGATAAAATAAATCGTATTTTTTCCCTTGTAACTGCAGAAAGCCAAGCACATCTGCATGACAATATGACCACTTTATAAATCAAGTGACACGTGCCTTAAGTGTGCTTCCGTTGATTTTCTTTTACCATTGTTTTCCGGTTTTATTAGAAAATTCCTAAACAATAGATATTTCGCGAAAAGCATTGTGCATTGTGCTTACACATATATAACAAAAGACAAATTTTTTTTACACATAAATTTTAAATTTGTTTAGGAAAATCACAAAGTAAACATTCCATATAAACTAGTTTTTCATTAACATTTTCTTTTGAATTATTTTCTAACGGCAAACCACCCCATTCCAATTGAATATTTTCGTAAATCTGACATGCTCAGTCAGATTAAAATCAAATGCAAAAATTCAAAATCGACAATATGAAAAAGCAGCACAAGCAAAAAAAAACATTACTATAAATGAAAAAATTTCAGCATACTTAAGCAAAAATAATGCTTTCATTCATGATCGACCACTTTTGGAATAAACGCACATACATACATACGTACATACACTAACTAACCGAAAACACCAACAACTATCACAGCAATCACTACTACTCAATTGTTTTTTTTTCTTTTCTATTTTTCAAAAAAAGGTAAAAGAATCTCTTCCAAACAATAATAAAATCTCAAATCAATTTTCATTTTGTTCATTAAAACCTGAATGCGATAAAACGGAATTTCTAGTACAAAAGTATCATTAAACCAAATATAAACCAACACTCTGAAGTCTTGTATCCCGTGCTGAAGTTCTAGTCTTTAAAACTCGTAGCCAGATCTAACGAGCGCACGAGTGGTATGTTAATAAACGTAAAGACTTTTACCTTTAAATGTGAATGTGAAACATCTGCTCCTGCTGCAAATAAAGAGAGAGAGAGAAAAAAACATAAAAAACACTGGTTGCCGTTTGAATGTTTACTTTCATATCAGGACATAATCAACAATTTACCAACCCCTGCATTGAAATTTGAAAACTTGATTGTATAGTACCTAGTGTAATAAAATGTTTATAAAAAGTATCCTTTGGCTTAAGGCAACGATTAGATATGACATTAATTCCAATATGTTGGGCTTAGTTTGTGATGGTATTAGAAGAAAAAAAAACGGTTAAAATTATTTTGATTTGACATAGTTATTTATTTAAAAGTATAATAAAAATAATTATTTCGAGTCATTGTAAACTGAGCTAATTCGTTTTAAAATATTTTGTTGGCTCATGCGTGACAAGTGACATCCACTTCCAGACCAGACCGCTTCCATAATGGGTTCCTTTTCGACCGCCTCCGTCCTCTGGGATTACAGGCAACCGAAATGTAATCTACGGCAACCTAGTTACATTAAGTCACGTGCTACAACAAGCCTTAATCTTGTCTGAAATCACAGACTGTCGACTAGTAACAGTCGGCCTTCTTTCTAATCACGCAGTCTCTGGTAATTGCTTGTATTTGTTCAAGGCTCAGGTCTCCAATGGCATCAACATTTAACAGGCTTCTACCAGTGGTCCTGAGTCTTATGCTAGACAGTGCTGGGCATTCACACATAATGTGCGCTGTCGTCTCATCCTCTTTCCTTTCCCCGTCTCCTCTTCTGCCTCTGCCTCTCGCATTTAGGCATGAGCTGTAGAGACTCGGACTCGTCGTTGAAGGAACGTTTTGAGGTGCCTGCTTCCGAAAAGCATTTACCTAAGCCCACAGGGCCAGGTGCGTCCAATTCATCCAATTCATCCACATTTACCTCCATAGCCGCAGGAGTATCTTCACTCCAGTCCACCCCTTGCGAGGTTTCTTTGTCATTCTCTTTCGATATCCTCGCTTGGCCAATGGCAACCGGAGTTCATAAAGGGATCAACATATCCACCTCTAACGAGGCTCCTTATCCATCCCTATCGAAATACCCCGGTTCAACGCCATAGGAGAACCTTTAGAGATTAACCTGTTTACCCCTTGTGAGGTGTTCCTGTCCATCCCTTCTGAATTTTCCCTAGGAAATAATTGGAGAAACAACGTTTCCACCCACACAGAGCTTCTTATGCATAGATAAGTCAACATTGAAACTGGAGGTCGACCGCTATCCAAAGTTCGCATACTAAAGGCCAAGCACCCTCTTGACCACGAATTCCTGGCGTAGGCTGATCCACCGTGGATTAGAGGAGCTGTTAACGACTAGTCCTCTTTAACCAACCACTCAGATTCTGGGCACAGCTACCAACCACCTTAACCTTACAAGTGGGTCACCTGATGGCATAGCAAATTCTCTTTTCTTATTTTGCATAGCATATGTACGTACAATTTATCAGACTTCTTTAATGAGTAAAGATTCAACCCTCTTTTTAAGGCCGATTTTTAACAATCGATTTTAAAGTCGAGTTTTAAAAATCAAGATCTGGATAACACACATACACGAAACATCTCATAATTTTACTTAAAGTTTTTGTCAGTATGAAAACCCAGCATCTTTGGACTTTTTATACCCTACAGTTGGAAATGGTATATAAGTTTGACATAGCGTTTGTTATTTCTACAATATTCATTTTTGACAATATAATATATATTTTAAGATCCTTATACATACAAAAGTTTATTAAAGTATTTAGCGACACCCATCTGTCGGTAATCGGGTTGATATCCAGTTTTGCAAGCCCCTATAAAAGCTAAAGGAAAAATTACTAAACCAATCTTGCAGGTAGGGGTTCGAAAAATTTCCTATTGGAATCCTGCAATAGTGGCCCATAAATAATCGAGAGATTAAAAAAAAAAGAATAGCACTTCTAGTTTTCTTAAGATTTCCCTTGTTCTTGTTTGTTGCGTGTTATTATTGTCTTAGTTTTTTTGTGTTAATAACTGAAAATTTGGACAATACAATGAAACTATAAAAATTTCACAAAAATATCGCTAATTCACCAAAATTTCTCCATAAAATTTAATATCTACCAACAAAAAACTGATTTCGATAAAAAACTTGAATTTTATACAAAATCAAAAATCTGCAAAAAAACTAAAAATTTAACATAATTTAAAATTTCTCAAAAAGTTACAAATATCGCCAAAAAAAAAAATCACATTTTAAACCAAAAATTACCAAGAAAATAAATTAAAACAAAAAATTTGATTTTTATACTCCTTACCACAGGTGGAAGAGGGTATATTCATTTCCGACCCCATAAAGTATATATATTCTGAATCCTTATACATAGAGAAGTTGATTAAGCGGTGTCCGTCTGTCCGTCTGAGTTCGGGTTGAAATCAACTTTTCCAAGGCACGAGAAAAGATACAGAAAATTTAAGCCCGCCGATCGCCAGGCATAGTTTCGAAGATTTCACTAATGGAATTCAGTAATATCAGACCTTTCCATCGAGTTTGTAAGCAAAAAACAACAACTACCTATAATTGTTCACGTTGTATTTATTTTTTCGGTTGTAATGATTCTCTTTTGTATTTTTGTTAGACTACGACCAGTAGGTCTCATGGAATGCATATAGACCTCCGGGGATCAATAGCCCCCTACGAGGGTCGATTTTTTGTTGTTTTTAGGTTGATAGGGTTTTTATGCTTTGATTTGTATTAAAGGCCTTTATATACACGAAAAGATAGATAATAGACCCGCAGAGTGCCAACTGGTAACCAGGAGTCAATATGATGAAATTTTTTTAAAGGATTTTTTTGCTTTTGTCTGAAGATTATTACGCAATTGAGATTGGAGGTAGGTCTTAAATTTTACAAAAAATGTTTACAAAATTTTGTAAAATTAAAAAAAAATATAAAAAAAATTTTTTAAAAATTTTCAAAAAAAAAAAATAAAAAAAATTTTAACAAAATATTTTTACCAAAAATTTTTACAAAATATTTTTACCAAAAATTTTTACAAATAATTTTAAAAAATTTTCACAAAAAATTTCTAAAAACAAATTTTACAAACAATTTAAAAAAATGTTCAAAAATATTTTTACAGAAGATGTTTAAAAACATTTTAACTAAAATTTTTTCCAAAAATTTACAAAAAATATTAAAAAAAAGTTTAAAATATTTTCTATAAAATTTTTACGAAAAATTATTATAATGATTTCCAATTTAACTATTTTATTTTAGTCTTTAAATAATTTTATTTATATTTTGTAGCATCATCAGGAAAAATTATAAAATTATAATTTTAAAAATTATAAAATTATAATTTTAAAATTATAATTATACAATTATAATTTTATAAATTATAATTTTTTAATTTTTCCTGATGATGCTACACAAGGAGTAGCGAAATATTGAAAAAATATAAATAAAATTATTTAAAGACCTAAAGCTTAAAATAAAATAGTTAAATTAATATTAACAAAAAGGTCAAATAAACTATATAAAATATAATGATTTCCTATAAAATTTCAATAAAATTTTTACAACAATAAATAAATAATACTAATAATATAATACAATAAATAAAACTTTTATAAAAATATTTTCTGTTAAAATTTTGCAAAAAAAATTAATAGACATTAAAAAAAATCACAAGAAATTTTCAAAAAAAGTAAAAAAATTTTACAAAAATATTTTAAAACAAATATGTTTAAAAAAAATTTTTCCCAAAAAAAAAAAATATATAAAATTTTTACAAAAAATATTTTATAAAGTTTATATAAAAAAAAATTATAAAACTTTTTAAAAAACTTATAGAAAATATTTGCAGAGTTAGGTTACAGTGACGTTTACGAAATATTGTTGTTTGGGGAAAAAAAGCGTATTTCTTTTTTTTTAATGCGTTTGTCTCTTAAAGCAATTTTGTTCTTATGTCTGTAAAATCACCATTTTGAAGGGTATAGAAAATATAGCAAAATATAGGGTATAGTATATAGCATTCTTACCTGTTTATAGTACAATTGTACAAATTAAGAGTAAAATCGAAGGTAGGGTTGGGAAATTGGCGTGATGAGAGCGAGTGTTTTGCTATTTGCTATTACACTTTTTGGATCCAAATTTTTTGAATAATTCTCGTAAGCCGTTTGCTTTAGATTTCCTTTATTATAAACTTGGCATTTTTTTCTACAATGAATTTTTCGATTCGAATATACTTTGAACTTATATTCATTCAATCTAACGTTTTTTCGTACATAAATATATTAGAAAAATACAAAATTCATATTTTTATTAAAAAGCAAAAGAATTATTTTAACATCTAAAATTGCATGTAAAAAAATATTTTATTTTTACAAAATATTTTATACAACTATGTGCAGTTTAGATGCTGTGGGGAAATTAAAAAAAAAAATAACACTTATACAATTTTGCCTACCAATACATTCTTAGACTTAGGTTTTTTGACAAGAGACTTAGGTTTTTGACGGTTCAGTTGACTATCCATGTGTTATCTATGAAATCGTCTACATTTTTATATTTGAAAAAAATCAATATAAATTGTGTTTCAATTCATCAAAACGGCATAATACCTTACTGGACATTCTGGCGGAGTATAAAGTTTTGCTAGACAGAATTGTTAAGTAAAATATGGTTGCTACAAACCTTATTTCTTCCAAGTAGGAGTGAGTAAAAATTAAAAGAACTGGACGCTATTTTAGCCATTAGAAAAAAAGAGATTGAGTGATTATCCATATGTGTTTAAAGTTTTAATAGGTAAACAGTTTGTTGTTTGTTTTAAGTTTTGTAATATTTTGTCAATTATTTTTTTTTTCATAATATTTAGATGTTATTTCAACTTTTAGTGAATTTTTGGATAAAACGCTTCGAACAGCATTTCAGCGGCAAAAAATGAAACTTTTTAAACAGATAGGTCGAAACAAAGCAAAATCAAACGGAAAACAAATGGATGAAGACACTTCAAACAAAGATTAATTTAAAAAATTTTTTTAACTGAAATTATTTAACAATCTTATTGAATTGTTCGTAATAATTAATTTTAACTTAAATTTTTTATAATCATAGTCTTGAATTGTTCATATTAACACACGAAAAATTAAAATTTTTAGATTTTATGTTAGAAAACTGTTATGAATTAGTACTTTTTAGTCATTTATTTGTTTTTTAATAAACCCACAAAAGTTATGAAAATATGCATTTTCATTATCCAATCTATTTCAGAAAAGTACCAAAAGTGTAGACTAGAATTACTAAATTGTACTAGTAAATCACCAGTTCCAATGTCTACATATGGTCCCAAAATAACTACCTAGTCAATAGTACCAATGTCAGTAGTGGATATTCAATGACATTCACATGTTAAATGTCTATAGTAAATAGCATTGTCAGGGGTATAATGACACTAGTACTGGTGACTGTGTCAATAGTAAGTCAGTACAGATTCACTATTGACATTTCCTGCAGCGTTATTTTATACGTCACATAGGCATAAGTGTTAAATGTAAAATTAATTTGTTTTTGTGTTCTTTTGAAATCATAAAAATGCAACAATTTGCAATGGCTGGGTGATCCATAAAAAGTATTAAATATTAATAAGCAGAATTTTTTTTTTTCAGAAAAGAAACCGCCAAAGTTTTAGTTTAATTAAAATTTCAAAGTTCTTTTAGTCCAATTTTATTTTCAAAATTCTTTATGATTAATTGTTGGAATGGTAAGCTCTTTTGCCTCACCATTTTACTGGCTCATTAGTTTTTAATCCTGATATACATATGTACATATTTAATACTGTTTTTATCACCATGGCTTATTTCACAAATATTTCAAAGGTCTGCATTGCGAAACTTGAGAAGTATTTGATATCTATCTCAAGCATAAACATTTTTAAGCTGTAAATCCAACTCAGAATTAAAACCATTAAACATAAAATTAATTATTATAATGAAGTGTGTTGTGAGCACGCGTTAACTGTGGCACTTTCCACCTTTTCATACAAATGAACTATATGTCTGTTGCCTCTGCACAGTGTGCCATCATTAATTTTAGTATAACGCCAGCTTAAAACAAAATGATCTCCCAAACTAGAAGCATTGAACAGAAAAGCGATCAATGACCGATCGACCGTCTATGAATTATAGCAGCCGTAGCATCAGCAGCAGTAGCAACAATAACAACACTTAACCGCTATAATATTATTTGTATCGCCTGTCATTCCTTGATGTTTTCCATAGATTCTGCTTAACTATGCAAGTGAATTCTTTACATGTAAATGCAGGTGCTTTAAAGACTGGTTTTCTTTCTGCAGTTCATAATAAATTTTTAATATTTACGATGTCACAATACATTAATTATTTCAACTTGACTGCCAAGAAGCGCTAGTAGAGCAGTTCGCCATAATGAAATTTTGTTCTTTCTTTCTGTCTTTGTTGAACCATTAAATATTTTACATACCAAATACCGGAGCAGTTATTCGCCAAACAACCTGAAAATTGTGTCTTTGTTTTTGCTGTTGTTGGCTTTACTAGGGTAGTTCTTCAAATTAACACACAAGCAGGCTGAAAGGAAAAGGATTCCTTACGTTAGCACGAGTATTTTCAAGAAAACTGGATTTTTTCCCTTTGAAGCTTAAAGTCACTCATTAACTCTATAGCTGTAAATGTTTGCATTTATGTACGTCTGCGAGTGAATATTCCTTTGAAGTCCTTTGCTGGATTTTAATTTTATTCATTTTATCTTCTAGTTTTAATTCAATTTTTTCTCATTAAATAACCACTTGTTGTTGTTCTTGTTAAATATCGCAATAAATTGTTTAAACTGTTTTAATTTTTGCAGTTAGTTGTAGGTTTCGAGGGCTAGCTACATCGTCCTAAGAAGAGTTGAGCAATTGGGGTTCTGTTAAGTGACACGCGTGTTTGTGGATTATGGTGCATGACGCGTGTTTCAGAACACGAACTAACTGAGTAAGTTTTTCTTTTAGACATTTTTTTAATTCAATGATATAAAAAGAAGAGTTTAAACTGGATTTTGAATGATGTAAATACCCCTGGTGTTTTTACACTACATATTTGAGACTAATTTTAACATGAACTAGTTTTTGCTTTTTCATTTTTGATTATTCTTTTAAATCTTAAAATATCCTGTAATTTTACAATTTTTACATGTTTTTCCGTCAAATACCGTTTTCAATATTCTGCTGACTAATAGTAGATATTATTTATTTTTTGCAGAGAATTGGGTTCAAGCAAAAACCAAATTATATTGCACCTTTGAAGAAATGATTCAGGAGATTTTTTATTATTCAAATGTTAGTCAACATTAGAAACAAAACGTTTCTTTCAACAGAGTTGCCATAATGTTATAGTGCCACGAGAACTCTAGAACAAGAAGTTTTAGTATTAAAAATATGGAGATCAGAAATTTTTTGGGGATAAAATAAAACTATAACAGGACCATTTCGGTACAAGAAATATTTAAAAATTTTGTTACTGGTGCAGTCAGTAATCGAAATGGTATAAAAAACAGCAATTTTTAGAATTTTTGTCTGTCTGTATTCGCATCAAGTTAAAACTACTCAATGAATTTTAATAAAATTTCGGTTCAAATATAAAATGTGTTTAAATTTTAAGGGTCGATGTTGATTTTGAATAAAACACAAATTATTTAGGAAATTATTGTCATTTCTTTTTATTTTGATAACATTGGTGTGGTTCGATTATGTATGGAACAAAGTATCGGCCAAATGGCAGCCGCGACCTCGGCGGCGCACCTCCATCCAATGCTTCAAATTTTCGATGACGCTGAGGCATAATTGAGGTTCTATGCCGTTAATTTGCAGAATTATCTCATCCTTTAGCTCTTGAATTTAGTTGCTGGCTTCTCGACGTACACCTTTTCTTTCAAATAATCCCAAAAAAAAGTCCAACGGTGTCAAATCACATGATATTGGCGGCCAATTGACATCGCCACCACGTGAGATAACATGGCCTTTGAATTAGTCGCGTAAAAGAACCATATTTCGTTACCTGTGTGTCAAGTGGCACCGTCCTGTTAAAACCACATATCGCCCACATCCATATCTTCCAATTCGGGCCATAAAAAGTTCGTTATCATCTCACGATAGCGAACACCTTTCACAGTAATTGTATGACCGGCCTCATTTTGGAAAAAAACAGGCCCGATTATGTCGCCAACCGATAAACCGCACCGAACAGTCAATCTTTGTGGGTGCATTGGATTTTCGACAATCACTCTTGGATTATCATTCGCCCAAATGCGGCAATTCCCCTTATTAACGAATCCACTGAGGTGAAAATGTGCCTCATAACTGAAGATATTTTCTTCGAAAATTTATCATCCAACGATGCCATTTCTTGCCACCATTCTGACCATTTGCCGATAGTGTATCTTTCATGGTTCAAATTGAGCTAGTTTTAAATTTAAAAGTGTCAAATTAAAAAAACTTGGAGTCGTTCACATTCAACACCACCCGATAGAATATATTTTTCCTGTAAAAATATCTCATATCCAAGGGAAAAAGTAGAAAGTATGCAGTTTTACGGACATAAAGCTACTGCAAAGTGGACAGCACCTTTTATATTTGCCAGCAGGATATTTTAAACACTATTCACAGAACTCTAAAATATCTTTAGAAATTTATATACATTTTAGAATTTTTTATCTATTTTGGAATTTTATATAAATTTTAGTTTTATCTGGGGATGGGCACGTCTATATAAAGAAAATATATAAATCATAACTAAAGGCCTATAAAAGTAAGAGTCTTAAAATTTACTTATAAAGCAAAATCGAACAAAATAATGTCAGGACGCCTTCGACGTGGCGAGCACATAATAATAATTATTTTCGATGTGGGGTGTCAAGTAAACAACTCCTCCCCCCTTCTTGATTACGCCAAAAAACTATCACCATATACCAAAGGCACATACTAAATTTCATTTGAATATGTTAAACGGTAAGACGCGTAGAGCTTTCACAAAAATAGTGGCATACACACCCACCCACAGACATCAGCGCGAAA
This sequence comes from Phasia obesa, assembly GCA_949628195.1. Classification (NCBI taxonomy): domain Eukaryota; kingdom Metazoa; phylum Arthropoda; class Insecta; order Diptera; family Tachinidae; genus Phasia; species Phasia obesa. The sequence continues at coordinate 104,563,983 of OX451218.1, read as the reverse complement.
ATAGTAATAATGGATTCAGGAAACCCCAAAACGAAAAGTTCCATTTAAATCCCGACTTTCTATACTTTACCTATTTAAGGAATAAGTAAAGTTTACTTAAATTACACAGTGCAACAGTGAAAAAAATCTACAGAATTGAGGCCTTCTAGGAGGCCTTTATACGCCATCTTTTTACCACTGTGTATGTATCGGTATGTATCTGTCTACAGTTACAACAAAAGCTTTTGAGATGCAACAATACAAAATCTCTTATCAAGGACATTAAGTGTACGCGTGTGCATTATTTCAATAATTTTTATTGTCTGAGAGTGCGTAAATTTAAGTGATTAAATGGCATTTTCACATTTTTATGCAAATCCTCAAAAATAACAATGATGAACAAGCATGGTGGTAGTTTAAAAAATTGCAGACATAATTTCGCAGCCCTTAGAAAAAAACCCGAGATCATGACATTTTAATGGTAATAAACCAACAACACCGAATATAATTATTTAAAGGACTTTTTATAGCGGCAATCAAAACAAGTAGTAAATGCTTCAGATATATTTTACATACGAGTACTTTAAATGTTTAAACGTTTTTTAAAAAAATTAAAAGAAATTTTTTATTAAAAAAATTTATTCGAGAAAAATCCTTGCAAGTGTTCAAAAATTAAAAAAATTATGAATCTCTTAAATATAACCAAAATTTCGTTTAAAATTTTTATTTTTAATTAATTCTGTTTTCTTTGTGTATATATTAAACGAACCCATTTTCCCTATTTTTATTACCTTATGAACATCACACATTGGGGCAAAATCAATCATTTTGGAAATAATTCAGTCATTTGTAATGCCGATTGATCCAAAATTTGTCATGAGCATAGGAAAGGACTACCTGAAAGGAGTATTTTGACGCTGGGCACTATCATTTTGCCAGAAGTGGCGCTATGTGGTCTCAAATTTGGGTACGTCGCACCCGTAAATTCTTTTAGATTTAATTATCTACAAAATAATGATTTGTCTGTAAATTATGTTTTATAATGTATAATGGATTTGATGAAATCAAAATTCAGTAATAACAAGTAATAGCGCTATATGCCATAGTAATGTTAAATTTTCCGTTACTCTGTTATGTTTCCCAATTTCACATAATATACATAAGATTTTGACTTTAATGATTTTCAACTTCATTAATAATAAATATAATATGAAGATAATTTTTTTTTAATTTTATCGAAAATTGTTTCTAAAAATTTTATCGTAAAAATTTTGTCAAAAATTTTTGGTAAAAATTTTATCAAAATTTTTTGTAAATATCTTATCAAAATTTTTTGTAAAAATTTTATTAAAACGTCTTTGTAAAAATTATATCGAAATTTGTTTGAAAGAGTTATCGAAAATTTTTTGTAAAATATTTGAGAAAATTTTTTGTTAAAAATTTCTTTTAATTTTTTCGAAAAGTTGTTGGTAGTTTTTTGTAAAAATATTGTTTTGGAAAAATATTTTTTTGTCAAAATTTTTTCGAAATTTTTTGCAAACATTTTTGTAAATTTTTTTAAATATTTTGTTTTAAATTTTTCTGAAAATTTATATGTAAAAATTTTATTGAATTTTTTTTTTAATCATAAGATACTCCTGCAATCTATATTGCGTTAAAATGGTCAGACTAAGGCAAAAAAATTGTTTATTAATTTTCTTCATATTGACAAATCAACCTCCCTACCCATTTGGCCTTTTGACTGCTCCTGGTTGCCAGTGGATACCCTGAGGGTCTATTGGCTACCTCTATGTGTATTGCTTTTTATAAAGCCTTAATTATAAATCAAAGCAGAAAAACCTTAACAGCCTAAAAAAAACAAAAATCGCACCTCGTAGGTGGTTATTGATTCCCTGATATCTGTATGGACTCCTTGCGATCCACTTGTCGCGGTATAATATTTATTTGACAAAAAAGCAAAAGAAAATTATTACAACGGAAAAAAATAAAAACAATGTGAAAAATATAGGTGGACGTGGTTTTTTGCTCGCAGCCTCGAATAGAATCGTCTGATGTTGCAATTCTAAAATTTTCGAAAGTATGCCAGGCAGATTGGTGGGCTTAAATCTTCTGTACCTCCTCTGACGCCTTGGCAAATGACATTTCAATATCAACACTGCAAGACTGATATCGCTTCATCACCTTTTTTTATATATAAGGATCCAGAATATATGTATATAATTTAGGGGTCGAAAATGAATATTGCAGAAATTTCCATCTGTGGTGAATATTTTGCAAAAGGTATTAAAAACCATTTAAAATAATCAAACTAAACTTAAATGACAGGACTACATTCGCATATGAAAACTCAAAAATCAAGTATTTCTTTTCCTATAATAACAAAAAAATCTAGTCTTCAAAGAGATTTTGCAGCAATTTTACCTCTTATTGAGTTTTTTCTTTGTGGATATAATGAAAAAAATGAACAATTGGGAGAAAAAATAATAATAATGAATTAAAAAAAGCGGACAAATAGCGTACGCACAAAAAATAGTGTACAAGAGGCAAAAATAGAATACTTTCCACTGTAATAGTTCACGGAAGATCACCGTGTGTAAACAGCCAATCCTTGCTGAAAGTACTTAATGATCCCTAGTCCATATGTGAACTTTATGGGCAAAAGACTAAAAACGTTGGGATTTTTGTTCTTTATTTTGGGAATAGTGGGATTTTATTTATCTTAATCTTTGATTTGCTTTTTACATAATTTGTGTAAACTTTGATTCTAGATGGCTTTTCTAAGTGGGGCGCCGATCATGATGTATCATGATCAAGGTATTTTATTTCTGAAAGCTGAGTTATCATTTGATTGTTTAGGCGAATTGGTGGGACATGAGCTTCTAATACGCTGCTAAAATATGTGTGGAAATTTTTTTTGGTCATTCACTTTTTTTTTATATATTTATATATTTATTAATTTATATAAAATATTTGATTTTATTTTTTAAATCTAATAGAACTCTAGCCTCATCCATTTCTTACAGTGTATGTTTATTTGAAACAACAACAAAAATTTAACAAATAAAAATATTCTTGCTACTAAAATAACACACATAGTCACAGTTTAACAAAAAAGGGAAATTTTTCATCCCTTAATATTTATGTAAAACCCCTAAATATTGTTACTTAAAAAAAAAATTCAATTTCCTTTTCAACTCACACAATCACAATTTAACAAAAAGGATATTTTCATCCCTTGATATCCTGGCAACTTTTAACAATTATATATAAACTGTAGATGTCACTTTGGAAAATGGTTTATGAACAAGCTGTTTCTACTTTTCGCCACTCGCTAAGAGGAGGGCAGCACTATATAAAATAACAAACCAAAAAACTCAAACACATGTATGTATGTCCAATCTATTTTATGACTTTCTTAAGACAACATAAACCCTTAGCAGAAACATTATGATAAGAAAATTGCTCTATTTTAAAATAATTTTATTAAGGCACGCACTAGGCATGCATTACTGTTGAGTTTAGTTTTTTTTTAGTTATCTTATCAAAAGGGTCATAATTTGTAAAACCGACTTTGTTTAAAACAAAATTTTTCAAAAAACACAAGAATTTCTAATACTAATGAACAGAAATGACAAAATAAAAAAGTTAAACAGAATGATATCAACAGCGTTGGAGGAAATAAAATAACGCACATGCCAATTAACAATCGTTACACATAATTGTTTGTAATGACATAAACATAAAAACATACAACTTCCAATATACATACATATATACTCGTATGTACGAAGGTATCAAGCTGCTTCAGAAGCAGCCAGCATCTGCAAAATTATCAAAATATAAAAGAATGAATAATTGCTTAGAAAACTGCAAGTACTTGAAAGATACGCTGCTATCTTTAGATAATAACAGCAAGTGTTAGGGCATGTAAGCGGCATGTTCTTATTAAAGATTATAGTCTGCAGCCTGTCTGTGTGTTTGTAAAGCGATTTTGAATTCCTTAAGATTTCTGCAGTTATAAATTCAATAAACCGCCATTGTTTAAATTGCAGTTATATTTAAAAATAATTTAACCTAGATTTAATTTCTATTTTATACCTTTTTCACTTTTAGCGAAGTTTTTGTGCCTTTTCTAAAAAAAAAGTAAAATAGAATAACAAACATCCTCTTAATAAAAAAGATTCTTTTAACTCTTTTTTTTTTTGTTAACATAAGAAAATGCTTGTATCTTAAATCTGCCTTTTTGAACATCCAAAATGTGATTTATATAAAACCTCAAATTTGTATCCAATCAAGTGTAAATAATGTTTTCTTTTAAAAAATTCCCACACTTCACAAGTATCTACTCAAATCATCATTCAAAGTAAAGCAATCTTGAAAAATAAAAGTTTTTTTTTTTTGAAAATGATCTCTTTGTGATGAAATTAAATGAAGCAGAATCTTAAAGGATCCATTTTCATTAGTGTTCTAGTTTTGCTTTCCTTCCTTAATGCGTTTTTGTTGTTGTTATAGTTTGTGGTAAATTCCGTTAAATAAAAATTGGCACATTTTGTTGCTGATCTACTTTTTTTTACGCACACCGTTCATGATTATCACTCAACCCCTTTATCATTGGCATCTGACAGAACAATGTAAATGTCCTTAAGCCTTTTTTGTTTGATTTGTTTGATTGATTATATGAGTTTTTTGTACAGTGTAAGATTTTGTAATATCATAAGAGAATTTTTTGGAAATGTTTTTTTCAAAAATAAAAATCAGGCGATGACGATCAGCATTAAAAAAGAAAATGGAGTCTACGAATAAAAACACATAACTATTTTAGTTTAATATTTCTAGAAATATCTTATTGCTTTTTATATTTTTAAATGTCTGTTTGTTGAGGTTCAAAAGATATGCACATACGAGGTCTGTTCAAAAGAAAAGGTGAATTTTTATTTTTTTGAAAAGAATTTATTTATTCATCAATATCCATTTGGTCCCTTCAAAGTAATCCCCCTCAGATATGATGCACTTATACCAGCGCTTCTTCCAAGCCTCTAAGCACTTCTGAAATGCGCTTTTCAGTATGGCCATCAGATGGTTCTTCGATTTGGACTTTATTTGATCAATTGTGGCAAAACGCTTTATTTTCATTAGTGACTTTAGTTTTGGCAAAAGCAAAAAGTCCTGACAAATCTGGTACATAAGCTGGAGAGGCATGATTAGGGTGTTGTTTTTGGTAAAAAAAAATCACGTTCAAGCATTGATGTGTGAGTTGGTGCTTTATCGTGATGCGGAATCCTTGATTTATTCCTATCCATGATATTTTTTGTTTAAGCCGTATTGCTTCATGCAAACGTTGCGTAACTTCCTTGTAGTAATCCTTATTAACCGTACGACCTGAACTGATGTCAAGGACTCATGATGCACCACCCCATTGTAATCGAAGAAAACAGTGAGCAAATCCCTCACATTTGCTTTAACTTGGCGTGTTTTTTCCGGTTTTGCCGTTTTTCGCGTTTAGTCACCAGTAATGACGCTCTTGAGCAAACCTGAATCGTCGTTGACGTCAACCAATAACACTTGAGCGACTCTAATGCGACGTTAGCAAGTTTGGAACAAACTTCGCTGTCACTGGTTTGATGCCCAAATCATTCGTTAAAATTATATGTCAATGGCCGATTGATATGCCAACATCCTCTACAACCTCCTTAATAGTGATTCGACGATTTTCCAAAACATTTTTTTTCACTATTTCAATGTACACAGCCCTCTATAGGATTATCCTTTAACTTTTAATCATTTTTACTTGTTATTGTAGCGAGCATAGTACTACTTGTCCTGTTTTATTTTAGATTATTTAATTTTACAATTTTATTTTTTAAATATGATTTAGGGCATATTTCCGCCGCAGCTAAGAGTTACATGATCCATTCAATCTTTTAAATTTTTGACTACTTTTCCTAATAAATCTTACCATTTGGCATCAATATTCACTTCCAATGCTTCAAAAGCTACTCGTTTATCGGCAAAAACCAATGACAACATAGCTCCATCAAAAGTAATCCAGTTAAATCACACGAACGAAGGGTCCAGTGTACAGCATTACTTTTGGAAATAAATTGACTTTGCCATAAAACGATAATTGCTACGCTTGCTGTATGGCAAGTTGCGCCGTCTTGTTGAAACCAAATGTGATTGATGTTTAGCTGATTTATTTTTGAAATCAAAAATTCAGTCGGTCTGGCTCGATAGCTACTTGCTCATTTCGAAAGAAATAAGGACCAATGATGCATGAGCCAGTGTGTAAACCACATCATTAATAGATGTAATGGTTATGCGTTAACGGGTTGAGGATTGTCTTCGCTTTAAATACGGCAATTTTATTTATTGACGTAACCATATAACCAGAAATGAGCTTCATCACTAAACACAATTCTTTGATAAAAGTGCTCTATGAACTTCTCAAACAAATTTTTTATTTTTAAAGTAAATTTCCACAATTTCAAAGCGTTGTTTTGGCGAAAAACAATTCATGTTGACTTGCCCATCCTTACTGAATAGAAATGTCCATAAAGCTTAATATTCTCAGCTATCAAACCATAGTTATCGATATCAATAGTTCTCCTGAAGCTAAAAAAACACGCGATAGCAGACATTATATAACATTCCGGTGTAAATTTTAAGAATCTACCTTGGTTCAAAAACGAGGTAATATACATTAAACAGCATTTAATTTTTCAGCTTTTTATAATGTTGTTATAGCGGACAAAATTTTAAATATTCGGTATAAACTTAGAGTCTGTAAATATTACGGTTCATACTTGAAAATCACTTCACTCTCGTAATACCCTTTTATTCTTATTAATTGTGATTATAACGGCCATAACACAACACACCTATTGTGGAAATTCTATGAGTCTATATATACGTGAACACGTCACTATCGCAATACACTTTCCGTAAAAATTAGGTCACTATTGGAACACCCTTTACACGTATAGCGATAATAGTTTTAAGTACTCTGTGTGAAATTATGTGTCATCCTATTACGGTTCTAAAAAAACACCAAATAAGTAGAACTAACAGCCCTTTCGAACCACCCTTTAATATTTAGTATTTGTTGTTACAGCGGCCATAGTAATGCAAATTCTGTGAAAATTTCAAGTCTACGTGTTACGAGATAGAAAACGGGCAGACGGACATACATTGTAGCAAAAACAGTAGAGTTATGTTTTTACGCTTTGGGTACGGAGCCCTAGGCTCCGTACCTTATAAGGCTTAGCATATAAGTTAAAGCAGAACTTACCAGAAAACTCCAAAACGCTGTTAGAAAATTATTTAATTGATTGAAGAAACAGACTGAAAGAAGGAGAATTTTTAAGCTGACCACAGTATATTAAAGACAGGGTTCCCCAAAGTACTATATTGGGACCCATTTTATACTTGCTGTATACTTAGATCAAGGCAACTACCAACCGAGTCCACAAATCGATATTTGCTGAAGACCCAGCATTTTTAAGCATTCACGAAAGTTCCCATAATCAATTTAGAGAAATGATTGGCGAAATGAAGAATAAAGGTGAATGAACAAAAATGTACTCATATAACGTTCACACTGCGTAAAGACTCTTGCCTCTCAATTCGCATAAATAAACAAATAATACCTGAACTTTGAAAGAATCCACACCAAATTTTAAGACTTTTACTTTTATAGTGTTGCAGATATGGTTTATTTATTTACTTTGTATAGAGGTAGGCATTGTATAAAATTCTAAAATTTATATAAGATTCGAAAATTATTGCAGAGTTTTATAAATAGTGCTTAAACTATCCCGCTTATAAAAATAAGAGGTGCTGCCAAATTCTCAGAACAATTAAATCGGTAAAATTGCGCAGTGAAATTATTTTATATTGGAAATGAAATATTTTTACGGGATCATCCAGTAGAATTTACGTTATGTGAGGAAATAGTTAGACAGACAGACAAAAAAATTAAAAAATTTGTTTTTTGTATTCCATAACAGGTAATATCTACATCAGCAACAATATATTTCATATAATAATTATAATATTTTATTGAATTCATGTCTGTTTAGGGCCCCCGCAGACTGCACACTTTTTGTTTGCTGATAGTTTAGTTGGCTTCTTGATCAGTATGGAGAGGTATGCATATGAGCACACTATAGTGATTTAGTATAGGCCGATAAAAAAGTTTGATGGGCTTCCTGATTCCATTCAAACTAATCTCTCGGTCAACCTGACTAAACTATCGGCTGATAAAAAGTCTGCAGTGTGCGGGAACTCTTATTGCACACGAGTAACAATGAATGGACAATAACAAACAGCGAAGACCAGCCAGCTAAGTGCGATGAGCTTGCAAGCAAGTTTGAATAAGTATGAGTAAAGGTTGAATATAAGAACAACGAACTTCGGCGAGTTCAAGCAGTTTTATGCTTTGAGTGAAACGCGAGTTCGAGTGTATCAACAAAAACACAGATATTTTAACAACATTGCTTACGTCCATTTTAAGGTCTTCATTTCGTAAGGAATACAAAAAACCACTAGTGCAAGCAAAACGCACTAAGCCTGATCCAAAAGTTCTACACAACTATTAAAAAGAAAACACCTAGTGTTTCGAACATAAGACGAGTAAACAATTCGCTCACTAATATTGAAAATTCGTTTAACTCGGTAAGCTTGTTGGTTTTATGATATGAACAGAGATTTGCTCACTAAAAGTAGAATTAGTTAAAACGTACTTTAAGGGAATGTAACATATGTTAATTGTAGTTGTTTGAGTCTCTCCTGCTTTCTGGTCACTTTGGTTATCAACAAAACGTAAAAAAGTAAGCAAATCTATTTTAAATAGATTTCTCTACTTATTTAAGTACCTCTCAAATCGCATTCGAACAAGAAAGAAAAAAAGGGAGAGAAGTGTGTCAAACAACAACAATGTTAATGTCTTGCATTCCTTTAAGGTACGTTTTAACTAATTCTTGCTTAATAGAATGGTACGAGTAGGCATGTGTTCAGTAGCTTGTGTTCTAATATTACCACTTGCTCATGATCTTATGAGCACACCCATTAGATGAGCTTGCTCATGCAACTGTTTAATGCAGACGTTGTTGTACCTCAGCTCGACATCTACATACTTCTTCTAGCTAGTCTATATAATAATATTTAAATTTATATAAAATGGCTGTAAGGGATACAAATTTGGAATTATAGATATTTTTTATTTAAAAATAAATTCTTTAATTAATTTGAATTCTATTTTTTATCAAGCACAAGATCTTTTTATATAAAAATTTTTTAACAAATTTTTATTTACAAATTTTTTATATAAAAAGACCTTGTGCTTGATAAAAAATAGAATTCAAATATAAAAAAGGTCAAAAACTACAATAACTATTCTTTAATTAGTTTTAATTAGAAAAAATTTTCCACCAATTAAATTTTTAATTAGTTTTAAGTTAAAGTTAAAATAATTTTTTAATTGATTCAAATATATAATTATTTAAAACCGAACAAAAAATTATATAATGAAGCAAATAAATAGTTGCATCAATTAATTGTTTGATTAAATTTTAATCTGAAACTAAATTAAACTTTTAATTGGCGCAAATATTTTTTTCTGTAACTGTTTTAAAAATATATAAAGAAAAGGCTTAATAATCATTTTTTTTTTATAGATATCGACAACAGCTCTACCTATCGTTTCCAAAAATTACTCTATTTTTCACATTATACCAATTATATATAGACACATGCAAAGAGAAAAATATATTGAAAGCAAGGTGCCCTATCGGGTCCAAGATTTTTCATGAGATAAAAAAAAACAAAGTGATATCGATAAAAACATCAGTTGCAAGGAAATGTCAGAATTTCTGAAGTTTTGAAAATTTTTTTATTTGGAAAAAAGATTCTGTAAAACTGTTACTTCACATAAATTGTTGATTCAAGTAATACATTTATAACAAACAAATCTTTAAGTTACATTAAAAAATGCCAAGAAATGCTACAATATCTATTCACCGTCAGTCAAAAAATAAAAACGCAATAAAATGACATGTCTCGAAATGACAAATAATGACAAATAGTGAAATACTGATGGTGAATGAGATTTTTAGGAAATGAAATGAAAAATAAAATGCGATTATGTATAAAAAAAACAAACAATGTTATTGTTAACAATTTCATGGAATTTCAAAGAACAATTCAAGATATTTTATTAAAATAGTGTGGACAAGGCGTAAAAATCAAATTTTATTAAAAAGGAACGGACATAAAATGAGAAATTGTTTGTTTGTTTAACAGCAATTGACAAGTGAAACAATTAAAAGGCGTTTTCATGTAAGAAAATTATAATTCTGCTACAACAATGAAACAATTAATTTGGAAGACAAACAAAAAACAGAAAATCATTCTTATGATATAATGGCATATTTAAAGGAAGGGACAACTTTTTTTGCTGACAACAAATAAACTGCAATTTATATAAATAAAATTTTTCTTAATTCTCACTCCCTTTTTATAAACAAAATTAGAAAAATTTCTAAACGTCTTGTTACAAAAAATGGTATTTTCTATTATAATTTTTAACTCACGAAAAATTATGTGTTTTGTCTATTCAATGTTTATACAACAAATGAAAATAATGTATTGTTAAGCAGTGGATTCAACAAAAAAATAAAAATAAAACTTTACAAATTGTAAAATTCATTTTGGCACTTGTTTACATTTCTGCTTTTTATTTTCGTTGCATAAACTCGTATTTACTTAGTGCTACTGTCAATCTTGAGCAAAGAATATTTCTTAAAAATCTTTTGTTTAATATAATTCAATGAACAATATTCACAAAGATTTGTTTGTAAAAGAACGAGCCCTCATGCTGAGTATCAATTTTTCTTTTTTGTTTCTTGTTCGACGTTTATACGAAAGTAACGTTTCTTTTCAGACGTTCTGCAATGTTTTGGTAAAAGGAAATTAACTTTTTATTTCAATCGTTCAGGATATGCAATTATTCAACAGTATTTGTTTAGGATTAATGAGAATCTTTATTTTTTTTTGTCATAAATACAGGGTTATGAAGAAAGAGTATATAAAAAAATTTAAGTTTCTAGGTATTACCTCATTGATCTTGAAAAACAAGTTTTTAAGGAACACTGTCAGATTTGGAGAATTTACAGGGACTTAAGTCTATATCTTTAAGACGTGTAGTGATATATCGGTGATATTTGGAAACATGTTTCCTTATGGCAAAAATTGAGATAAACGTAATGTGTTACATAATTGTCTATTCCATGATGTTGACAGAAATCATTCTGTTTTGTACAATTGAGAAGATTTTTTTACAAAGGCAAACATTCTTCTTATAGTTGCTGCCAGATATTCACGTAAAAAAATAAAAATAAAATTAAAAACTTAAATTCGAAAGTCTTATAAAAAGAGAAAGCAGTTTCCTTACATAAAAACTTTTAGTTAGTTGAAATCTGTCTGTTCGAAGGACCATTTTTAATCATGCTTTTTCTGTTCGACAAAGAAAAAATTAAAAAATTTAAGTTTGAATATTTTATAGAAAGAGGAAGCAGACACGTTGCCAAAAATTTGTAGTTATTTGAAATATGTCTGTTCGAAGGACCATTTTTAGTCACACTTTTTATCTTAAACAAATAAAACATTAAAAAATTTAAGTTCGAAAATCTTATAGAAAGAGGAAGCAGACTCGTTGCATAAGAATGTGTAATTAATTGAAATCTGTCCAAAGCACCACTTTTATTCACACTTTTTTTATTTCGACAGTCTTATACAAAGAGAAAGCAGACTCGTTTCATAAAAAATGTGGTTAGTTGAAATCTGTCTGTTCGAAGGACCATTTTTATTCACTTTTTTCAGTTAAACAAATAAAAAATTAATAAATTTAAGTTCGAAAGTTTACACAAAGAAAGAGCAGACTTGTTGCATAAAAATTTGTCTGTTCGAAGTACCAATTAAATTAAAAAATGTATGTTCGAAAGTCTTATGCAAAGACAAAGCAGACTCGTTGCATAAAAATGTGTTGTTAATTGAAATCTGTCTGTTCGAAGGACCATTCTTAGAAAATTATTTAAAAATTGTTTATTGAAAAATTATTAGTTCAGTTTTTCCCTTAAACAAATAAAAAATATAATTCTAAAGTCTTACACAAAGAGAAAGCAGACGCGTTGCATAAAAATCTGTCTGTTCTAAGGGCCACTTTTATTCCAACTTTTTCTGTATTATATTAAAAAATTAAATAAAAAGTGTATAAATATTAATCAATTTAAGTTCGAAAGTCTTGTACAATGAGACAGCAGTCCACTTGCATAAAAATTTGTAGTTAATTAAAATTTTTCTGTTCGAAGGACCATTTTTAGTCACACTTTTTCTCTTATATTCCCAATTTTTCTCGTAAACAAATAAAAGTATTAAAAAACTAAAGATCGAAAGTCTTGTATAAACAGAGAGCAGACTTGTTGCACAAAATTTTGTAGGCAACTGAAATCTGGTCGAAGGACCATTTTTATTCCCAGTTTTTCTCTTAAACAAGAAAAGTAAAAAAATAAGTTCAAAGAGAAAGCAGACTCGTTGCTTAAAAATTTGTAGTTAACTGTTTGCTCGAAGGATTATTTTTATTCACACTTTTTCTGTGCTGTTGTTTGAGAAACATTACTAATAATTTTTAAACATTATATGTAGTAATTTTAAAAATTTGAAATTATATTAGTCTAAAAATTAAATTTTCTAAGCTTGACTACAAATTTCATATGTATTATATGTAGTACTTTTAACGTGAGATAAGATATATATGTACCTATATTAAAATTTCTGAAGTATAATGCAGGAAGAATCTTCCACTATACGCCTTAATAAAATTTGATTTTAAAACAGTTAGTTCAACAACTTAGTAGAAAATGTTATGGCAAATATTGCTGTAGTACATTTTAACCCTCTAACTCCCCTGCATTTTGTAGCTTAATTCCAGGTTAGGTAAGGTTAGGTTAAGCAGGTAGCTTATAAAAGAGGAGAAGCAATCAATCAGAAAAATAGAGGAAAAATAGCTCACTTGGGTCCATTATGTTGGTCCCTTGTTGTGATATCTGTAGATAAGAGGAGGGATAGAGAGAAAAGATAAATAACAAAGATTAAAGATTAGGATCATTACAAATCGTAAAAACACCCCGAAAAAGGGGAAGGGTGGGGATAAAATGTTTTAGAAAAGGTTGACACACCAAAACTCAAACACAAACATCAAAAAACAACCAAATTCAAGGTTGCCCATTAAGGGTTAGTAGATAATCTTAAATTATATAGTAAAATTTTATGGACAACATTTTTGTAGAATATTTTATGACCGCCTTCCCATTTTTTAGGGTGTTTTTTTTTGCTGTTTGTTAGAATAAAGCTACAAAATTCCGATGTTCGGGGGAGACAGAGGGTTGATATGATCTACAGAAATATTTGTCTTAACATTTTCTACAAAGTTGCTAAACATACCCTGCATCTCAGATGTAAAGAAAACATAGTTTTATATACCGATATGCTGCAAAACGCCGACACACGTATATTGTTTTGTGGTCTCCTCTATCAGAATCGATAGTCGGAACCCCGTAACTTTTTCCTGTTGACCTCTGTTATTGTTCGATTCTATGCTGTTGAATAAAAAATTCATAGTATAACTAAACACCCTGTATTAAAAATTTATTTTACTATTTCTTTTTTTTTTTTTTTTGCAAGACAATATGTAGAAATTTATTGCTACTTTTAACATAAAATTCATTCCCTTGCCATTGTAGTTTTAAAAAACAAAATGTAACAAAACTAAAGAAAAACGATTTTGCTAAAACCACAAGAATACGCAATATTTAAACAACATGCAACATTATTTATTTTAACAGAAAGACAAAAAGACATACATTTCGTTTTCTACTACTGTTTTTTATTGATTTATTTATTTTTTTTTTATAACAAACATCCTTTCAGAAGGAAAACCAAATAAAAAATCCTCACGTATTGTTATACAATTCTCTGAACATTTGAAAATACATACGTCCATTTATATATTTTAGTTCTCCTATCTGGTATTTTTTTTCTTTTTGCAATTCCTTGAATAGATCATGATCATTTTGTTGTGTCCTGTTCACATGTTTGGGAAATTTTTTCTTTTATTTTCACAAACGCAAGAAAAAAATTCTACTTAAAGAGTTCTTCTTTGTTTTTCCATCACTGTATCTTGTTGGCTTTTGTATTAATGTCATATTGATTTGTTTTATTTTTCCAATTTCCAATTTCGTTTTATATTTTTGCAATATTGTATAAGCAGATTATGTTTTTTAATGCTGATTTAAGGAATTGCAGCTCGTTGTAGTTTTCTTAAGAATTGTATGTGTTTGGGAATTTATTTTAGAGCAATTGATAAGAAGAAACCTTACGATTATCATGGGTAAAGGATTAAACCAAAATTTTTGTTTTTTTCTTAAACAGTTTTTTAGTGAAAGGCTTAAATTTATTAGATATTTATCTAGACGTATTTATGATTAATTCTTTCAAGGTGTGAGAAAAAGAAAGAAGGAAATTGTTTGTTGTATGTGCATTCGTTTGTTGCTAAAATTATAGGCAGTTGTTATAAATTTAAAAAAAAATGTTTAAAAAACAATAAATGTTTTTTTTTCATTTCATTTTTAAATTTTGTAGAATTTACAGTTAGAAGCTTCCAGCTTTACTTCGCAATAAAAGCGAGAAATACATATGTACATACATATGAGTCGAAAGTAGAATCACTATTGTAGATCACTATTGTAATGCATAAATGACTTTAGATTACCCTGATATCAAATATGAATTCATGTAGAAACGTTACTAGTAATTAAGCTAGAAAAAGTGTTTTAATTTTTATCTAGTTGGTCCAACAATCTAAATCTTTAAAAATAAGGAAAGCTTCAAAATCAGTGTAGACTTTTTCAATTAATGGTTTTGGTAATTTGGCCTAATTTCTATTGAACATTGATAATGAAAAAGCTATCATAGACGTTACTTACAAAATTACTGAAAAATTTAACTGTCGTATTTAGATTAGCTTAGCACAGCTGCCATATTTATATACACTAATGATTAAAATATTTGCAACCGAATGTACAAAAACTACAATACTTGTAATTAAAATTTATTTACAACTTTATTTAAAACTAGCAACCCCCCGGTGTGCTTCGCTATAGGCACCCACAAAAAATACAATACACACTTGGAAGAAATGTATGGAGTAACTTTAACTCGAACACTTATGCTATTTTCACGATAAAACTCTTTCAGTTTATATGCAAGTTACATTATGCGAATTAACACGATAATAATGTTTTACTTTATATGGGAGGTACCACTCCCGGTATCCTAATCCAGTCTGAATTTTACTAGATTATGCACATTATGTATTACTTGGGTTCTCTAGATACTTAATAATAATTTTTCACTTTGTATGTGAGGTACCACTCCCACTGTCCCACTCCAGCCTGTCTTCAGTCTACTAATATAGACTATGCAAATTAGTATGAGGGTTACTTGTGGAAAGTTTCCAGACTCTACCTATTGCAGATCTCCACTTAGACGGTAATAATTATTCACTTTGTATGGGAAGTACCACATCCACTATTCAAATTAAGCCTTTTTTTAATTTTTGTATCTTTATTTCATTTTCATTTTAACAAAAAAATTATATTTTTGCCTCAGCGCCAAATAAGGCTTTATAGAGGCCAGTAGGCAACATAAATATTTACATTTAATCTACAAATGAAAAATTAACTTATTTTACTTTATACAATTTTCTATAAAAATAAAAATAAAAAGTTTTTAAGCTTTCAAGATGCAAGAAGTACTTCAACATTTTGCAATAAAAATTCTTTAAACTACTTGTAAAAGTTGATAAAACTGAGATATCTTTTAAGCGGTTAGGTAAGTGGTTGTATTCATTAGGTCCAGCAAAAGAAATTCGCTGTTTAGTTAACTCAAGTCGACATCGTACTAAATTAAGGTCCATCGCCTGTCTTGTGACTCTTTGTGTGTGTGATATATTACTACTGAATTGTATGGTGTGAGAGCCAATACCTCTAATACATTTATAAACATAAACTAATAGCTGTTGTTTATAAAGACCTTTCACTGGAAGTATCGTTTTTGCATAATTTTTAAAAAAATCGGTTGTTCCAAATTGTAATGGAAGGTTAAACACAACTTTCAATGCCTTATTTTGTGCTGATTGCAGTGATTCCAGGACTGATTTGGATTTGAATTAAGGATTGGTAAATCAACATTTTCGTGTTCCACATGATAATTTAGATTTGAGACGGCTAATGTGCTTTTCCCATAGAAGATTATGGTTTAAGTTTATACCAAGGTACTTAACACTTTTGGATTCATTTATTAATTGACCATCAATATGGATACACGCAGACTCTTCATCTTTTGAAACATATGGCTTAAATCTTATGAATTTTGTTTTGTTAGCATTCAAAATTAATTTGTTTATTCTCATAAATTCCAATAAAATTGCAGCATCATATTCTACTTGTGTTTGAAGAACTTTTTCATATTTATAATTGTAAAACAGGCAAATATCGTCTGCAAACATAAAAAGTTTTCCATTAAACTGTATGTTTTTCAAATCATTAATAAAAATTTTAAATAACAAAGGACCAAGGACCAAGAACACTACCCTGTGGAACCCCACAAGTAACATCACGCTCACTACTTCTTGATTCTGCTATTTGAACAAATTGTTTCCTGTTACTTAAATAGTCTTTAAAAATCTTAAGAGATTTTTCATGGAAACCAATATAACTCAGTTTTTTTATAAGTATGTTGTGATCTACCAAGTCAAATGCTTTTGATAAGTCAAAAAACACGCCAGCAACTCCTTTGTATCCTGCATCAAGGCCGCTACAAATATTTTCAATTACATTTATGACAGCTTCCTCAGCTCCACTAACCTTCCTGAAACCATATTGACGATCAAATAGAATTTGGTTAACCTCAAGATAATTTGTTAGTTGTTCAAACATAACTTTCTCAAAAATTTTATTAATAATGGATAGAATGGAAATTGGACGAAAATTTTCAATTTTATTAGAACCCACACATTTAGGTATAGGGATGATTTGTGTGTTTTTAAAACTTTTAGATACCTGGCATCATCAATCATTTTATTAAATATTATTGCTATTATTTCTGCTACAGTTGATTTACGGACCAACACCATCTTAGGTGTGATGTCATCATAACCATAACTTTTATTAGTTTGCAAGTTGTCCAAAATAAACTCAACTTTTGTGTTATCAATAGTTTCCAATTTAAACCGGGTAGAAACTTGAACCAATGTACCAAACATATTAATATCATCATCAAAATCCTGCCGTATACTATCTCTCATATTTTGAACCGCACTGTAAAAAAAGTTATTGAACGCTAAAGCTTTTTCGGCATCCAAATATACAACGTCATTAGTAGCAGTTATAATATCCTTAATTGATTTTTCTTTTTTCCAAGTGTTTTGTTTAAAAATTGCCATGTTTTCCTTGAATCCCCATTAGATTTATTTAAATTATGTGTATAATAATCATTCATCAAGTTTTTGTTACAATTTTTTATAACTCTACTTATTCGTTTTAGACGCTCAGAAATATTTGTATCCTGTTTATTTTTTCTTCTTGCAGTTAACAATTTTTTTTAAGTTTATTAAAGAAACTAACTTCGTTGACATCCATGGACAAATTTCATGACGAATGTTTAAATCTTTTGTTGTTGATTTAGAGCTTTCTCTTGCTGCCAAAGTAAGAGTTGTAACCAGGTTGTCACATTGATCTAACACAAACAAGTTTTCATCTAAATAAGATCCAAATTTTCTGTAGTCTATCCAACTTTTTTTTCTAGTAACAGTTTCTCGATGATTACTTGTTACTTGTTACTTGTGCAAAATTTTAAATTTTAATTTTTCTTTCCATAAAAACCTAACATGGGCTGTGATGAAGATTTTGAAAAAAATTGGTCAATTCGGTACAGCCGTTCTCAAGTGAGCCTATTTCGACATTTGATTTTATTAATATAGATTTTTCAATATAAGTATTTATATGCTTGTCATTATTAACTAAAAATTAAAACTCCGCTAATAACTTAAATGTAACGAAAAAATTATCTTTATTGAATAACTTAAAATGCATCTGTTCAAAACCTGTGTGGAACTTAACTTAGCACAAAACGAAAGTAAGGGACGATCGTCATGTTTTCAATATTCAGTTGCGTATCCATGGTTTTTTATTACATTGGAACATCTTCTAGCCGCAATGCCTAGAAGATGTTGCAATATGTTATTCAATATAATCCATTGAAATTGCTTGCCACTGATTCTGCAACTCGAAGAAAAGTTCACCACTTTGTCCGTAGTATCACGTTTTGCTATCATCGACATTTTCTCAATAGGGTTGTGATCGAGAATTTGAGATGGCCAGGACATAATATTTTTTTGGTTTTCTTCTTGCAAAGCTCTTAAACTTCTCGCTGAATGCTTGGGATCGTTATAATGTTGAAATGTCAGTGAAAGAGGTATTTTGCATTCAGCATATGGAAGCATAACTGATCTTAAAATATATCTGTAGACTGTAGTCGTCATTGTATCCCCGAAAAGCACCCACACCATTATATATCCACCACCGTGTTTTAATGTGGCGGTCGTGTACTTAGACTTAGATTTTTCGTCTCGTGGTCTTCGAACACTGGCTGTTCCATCTGATCCTATGATAATGAATTTAGACTCGTCAGACTAAAGTACGTTTTTCCACTGTGGTGGATTCCAATTTGAATATGCTCGGGCAACGCGAAGGCTAACTGTCTACGTCAGCTTTATTAACGGCCTACTATTTATAAAAGGTGTTGGATAAAATGAAACTTCATACACAGATGGCGTTTAATTTTTAAATAAGTTATCTTTAATGACATTCTTTACAATTTTGTCAAGTAATTTTAAGCGCGACGTTGTAAAGGCTTTCGATTTTTTTGTCTCGTTTGAGAGCTCGGAGCCTTGAAATCATTTTTTATTACAAAATTTTCTTATATAAATTGAGTTGTGAAAACCTAAACTGAAATAAAGGAAAGTAATCACAAAATTTATTTTAACAATTATTTGGTGTGCTCACTGTGTCTTACTCCCCCGTTTATTTATTTATTTACAACTAAGCTTTGTTCCTTCCTTATAAACCCTCAAAGTCTCTACAGCTTTTTGTTGGAGTGAAAACTAACCTTTCGGGGTTTTTCGGACACAAAAGGCTCTACGTTTTATTGTTGAAAGACTAGCACCAATGGAAATTTCTGTTTTTGCTTCTTTAGGATTTGCTTTAGAATATTTAATGAACAAATTTTTTGTTTTCGATCTTCTCGCATATTTATTACCCGATATCATCCTCCCTCTCGGACCATACAAATATTGCCACTATTGACTATTCGGCAAATTGTTGATTTAGGAACAGAATTCTTTAATGAAATTTTTTTTCTGTGACATGCCACTACGAAAATCGTTTAAAATTTTTAATTTAAATTCTGAATTGCATTTATTTCCATTTTTCATAAACTTGATACGCAAATATTACTTTTGAAAATAAATTGATTGTTAAAGGAGAATAATTAATAAAGAATTTTTTAAGAAATACCAAAAACTGCAATTACAGAAAAGAAATGTGATTTCAGTTATTTCTTATAATATTTTATATATAACTTTGTTTTTATTAAGAGTATGAGAATGGTATGGTAGCAGGCTAGTAACTTTATGGTATCTTTTAAATTTCTTGGTTTCTAAATGATTTCTGGGTGCTGACTGGTGATTTACAGTTACCTTACTTTTAGTATGTCTCTTGCTTTCGCAATCTATTACTCTCGACTATAGAGATCTCAGATTGCCGACCTTGTTTCCTTTCACAAAGTCTTTCGTAATTGCTAACATTTATCAAGAGTTTGATATGTGTCTGCCTGTGATCATAAGCCTAATATGCCACTGCTGGACACTCACCCTCTCAATGTCTTCCAGGCACAGTTGCCAAGTATAATCTACTTTAAAATTCAATAATTTATTTTATCAAAGATTTTTTCGACTTAATACTTTTGAAGGAATATACGAACTGAAGCTTACTACACATTTTAAATTAAACTTTCTTGAAAATTTTATCCTCCCGCTTTTTAATCGGACATGACATTACATTTACAATAAAAAATAATATTCCGCCAGACGATACAGTGGGTGCTTCGATAGAATGATTGGTAAGGCGCTAGTCTATCAGTTAGGGCTTGCAGGTTCGATTCCCACCAAAGACTCTTAAAAAAAAAATGTTGAGTTAATATAAATGTAAATACAAATTACACAGTGCACCAATAGAAAAAATACAAGGAAGTGACAGTTTAGGTTCGATTCTACTATTTAAGGGTACTAAAACCCTTTATTCAGTTTGGCGAAAGTGAGGAATTGGTGCAAGAATAAATTATTTATTTGACATAAAATGTATATAGCATTTATAAAACGAATACAAATACGAATACTCTATATTATTGCCGAACAAAGATAAGCGCTATCATATAGTTTGAATAATAAATTAGACAAAAACTGGTGACGCCTTTTCTGAAGGGCCCACTGATATTCCTCAAAATGGTTTTACACGGCGTGTGTTTGTCATATGACTTGTCAGTTTGATAACCCATATGTAATTTCATGTGTTTATGTTTAATTTTTGCTTTCAAACGTACATGCGTAATTACATCTGATATAACCTATAATATATAACTTTTCCGCCACACAGTTTTGTATTGCCAACCACAGCTGATGCAAATGTGCAAACGTAGTGTTTTTGCCACGCTTTTAGTGCTTTTGGTACCACAAAAAACCTAAAATAGTAAAATATCAAGTTGGCATTACAGGATGTCAGATGCTTTGTCACATCAAAGTAGAACACGTTCTAAATGAAAAATGTCACATGTATTGTACACATGGAAAATACACATGTTATGTTTGAAAGGGTTTACACGACGTATATAGAATTTACACATGGAAAAGTGACAAGTCATATGACAAATACACGCCGTGTAAAAGCACTTTAATCTTTCATGGCTCATAAATAAAAATTGGTCACCATTTTCGCCAAACTCAGTATAGGGTTTTACTACTTTTTCATAGTAGAATCGAACTTATATTGTGAAGCTCGTGTATTTTTCAAAAAGTGTTTATTTGTTGCACTGTGTTACTAGTGAATAAAAAAGATCATTAATTACCTTTATTTCACTGAGTAAATAAATAAAAATTCAAACATAATTAGATAACCAAATTATTATACCCAATATCACACCACAAACGCCAAACCCCAAAAAATATTTAATTTAACTCTCGTGCTTATTGCCATCGTCTGCATACAAACAAACACCTGTACACACAATGCAGTTCCTTGAAATTTATTAAAATACGAATATACATATACATATACACGAGCATTTAATCCTATAATTTTATTTTTAACCTACACTCGAAACGTTTAGCGCTAACAAGAAGAAAACGTCTTTAATCATGAGCACCTACTTACAAATGATTAATTGAGACACCACACGGTTGTTCTTATGCGGTTCGCGTAGTAAGCAGTTGTTGGTAGCTATAAAAGTACCTTGAGATTGGTGGTCTTTAACCAAAAACAATGAAACGCAGAAGCCATACAGGCCTGCTTAATCTAACCAAAAGTCAACATGTCGTTTTTAAAGTTTTTTTTTCAGTGTTTTTCCTAAATCAGTAAAAGATAGACTGACGACACTACTGTTTGAAAAGGAAGAGTAAATGAAAGTCAATTAGCTTAACAAGACATATCAACAACTACAATGGTGGCAGTAGCGGCAGTAGACACAAACAGTCGAAACGAAAACCAAAACCAAAACAAAAATAAAACAAAAAACATTCAGTCAGCGAGAAAACAACAGACTACAAAACACCAAAGATAGCGCTAATATAAATAAAACAAGAGAAATGATAATTATTTGTAATGAGGCAATAATCATCCAGCAAGAAATTGAACTGACAGACAGACAAACACACTGACGAATTGAAAGAAAAAAGTCCATTTAAATCTCAACTTTGAATTAAGAGGGAGCTTGATACCTGATGACGATGAAGATGATGATGTTGAAGTTAACGACAAAGAAACTCTCATGTAAAAAAAAAAAAATTGAAATTGAAGTGATGTTGAAGGTTAATGTCACTGACCACAGCAACCGAAAAGTTCAACCTTAATTTTTCGTGTTGTGGAAGCAAGTGATATTCCTTCTACTTTAAAATATTAATTGTGTGGTCCCATTTCTGAAACGACACTTCGAAAATCTACTTAAGAGTCTGCACCAAACAGCATACAAAGTATTGTTATCGAAGTTTTTATAAAACTGTCCTAAAAGGTTTTGGTGATGAAAGTGAAATTTAATGTCAGAGCATTTAAGACAGCAAATGCAGAAAATGTGTGCCAAATACAAATTTGTTCAAAGTTGTTTTAATTAGGCATTTAGGGGACAAATATAATTACATGTGGCCTTTTAAACATTGGTGTAGCATGACATATTTTCAACAGCAGCAAAACTAATATTATTGGAAATTAATATTCTGAATATAAATATATGTATAGTGGAATTTTTAAAAATTATGTGGACGGAGGCAACAGCAAGTAAGGGTCTGGCATCACCCAGAATGGCCTATCCATACCAACTCTTCTAAATTAGTAGTAAGAAACTTTTTTGTTAAATGTTTTAAAAATAAAGCTTTTACACTCTAAAATTAAATTACAAACAAGCGCATTCGTTTTGTACGAAGCAAAGTAATGGTCAAGAAGCTAAAATTGTTCACAATTTATATAAGTATGTATGTATGTATGTATGTATGAAGCACAAAATGTGTTTGTTTGTCGAAAAGCATAGCCGCCGACACCAGTGAACCAATCTTCCATGAGTTTTCACAGTTTATTACCAGATATGCGGAGGGTAAAATAGAGGGTATTTATTTAATTATTTTTTTTTTTTTGATATGTCAATTGTGCTTCGGAACTGTAATAGGTAGAATTGTGGTATGGATAAGTGGGGGTGTTACCTCACATACAAAGTAAAATTTATTATCGTGTACCTAGAGAACTGTAATGGATAGAGTCTCGAAATTTTTCACATGGAACCCCATATTAATATACATACATAATTCAGAAAAAATAGATTGGATTTAAACAGTGGGCCTGTCACTTCCCATACAAAGTGAATAATTACACTAGCCAACAAGGTTTTTGACTGGACCAACCAAGTACCGTTCCTAGTGTAATTTGGTGCGTAGAATTCGAATCTGTAAATGGTTTTTCTCTACCACGTCAGGTTTTCGAGATATATAAAAAAGCGTTTGTTGGATTTTTCCATAAAAAATTATTATTTTATTTAAAAATCAATGAGCTTTCAAAAGTGAATAGCGTTATATGATTGTCGTTTGTATTTCGTTGGTTCAGTTTCACGTATTAGAGTCCAGCAATATACAAATTTATAAAGAATGCAGGCTTTTGTCAAATTAATAACTGTGAAATTGTAGTGTACGTATTAACAGTATTGCCAGCATGCGATAAAAAACGAACTGGACGTGAAGGCCCAACTTTGTTGCCAGATTCGAATTCAGCGCACCCAGATTAGCTAAAAAACATGCTTCGTTTCCACAGTCAAATTTTTTTGCCTAATTTGTTGGTCAGTGTTATTATCGTGTACATTTCGAACTGTAACAGCGGGAGCTTCTAAAAATATTGCACATGTAAACCCCACATTAATAGGTATAGGTAAGCAAAAAACAGACTGGATTGGAAGAGTGCGCGTCTTACCACCCATATAAAGTAAATAATTATTTTCGTGTACATAGGGAACTATAATAGGTAGAATCTTGAAATTATGTACAATAAACCCCTTTATTAATGTGCATAGTCTAGAAAGAGACAGGATTTATTTAACCAGTGGGCGTGGCACCTACATGACTAAAATAGGTAAAGTCTTAAAATTTTGCACAACTCACCCTTTTATTAATATTGGTGTCAATTCCCATACAAAGAAAAAAATTATTATCGTGTAAAGAGGTAGAGTTGAAATTTTTAAAGTGCATTGCCGCACAAAAATTTTGTTGAATTGGAAGAATAGATGAATAGTGGTACTCATAACTGGCATACTATAATAGTAAAGGTTTTGAAATAATATAAGATTAACCCTCGTCGAGCGAAAACTAACTGGATTGATATAGTTTTTTCCCTGCTGTACGATGGGCAGCCAACTAAGCCACTCATCCAGTCAAACTGGACAAACAAAAAAAAATTAGCATTTTACAACGTTATAAGTTACGAATTTTAAATTAGCATTGAGAACAGCTACAAATACAAAAAAAGCTCCGGCTTCCTCCGAGATGTGGAAGATCATTTTTAAAACTAGACATGGTAAAATAAAAATAGAACAAAAATCATATGCCTTTATCTGCCTATTTGATTACAACACTGCAACGAAAGGAAAGGATAAAAGAAACAGCAGCGAATTTAAAAATGTTCTCCTAATATTATATTTTTCTTGTGTATATAAATATAAATGAGGTGGTCTGCTATCAAACAAAAAAATATTCAGCCCAACATCTTTCTTAAGTGCAAAACTATGTACTTTTAAATATGAGTACATATTCCCATATTTATCACACTTCTATCAGTTTATGTTACTGATTTATGTTATTTTAACAATGGAATTTTCAAATTAGGGATCGTCTAAATAAAGAGTGTTTTTTATATAGGTATATAACTTTAAGTTGGCATTTCTTTTCAAGATGGCGACCGATTTAACAGCTGTATAGTGATTTATTCTCAGTTTGGTTTGGCAATTAATCATGAATAGAATCACGCCTGAACAACGCTTGAAAATAGTGCAATTTTGGGCCCAAAACGAGATTACCGTTGTTCCCGATTTTCATAAGCGAATTTTGTTTAACTATGAAGCGCACTTCTGGTTGAATGGCTATGTCAACAATCAAAAATGCCGCATTTGGAGAGAAGGTAATCCTCAAGTGTATGTCGAAACACCGTTACATCCAGAAAAACTGACTGTTTGGTGCACTTTATGGGCTGGTGGCATCATTGGTCCGTACTTTTTCTAAAGCGATGGTGGCCAGAACGTTACAGTCAATGGTGATCGGTATAGAGCCATGATTACTAAGTTTTTCATTCCTGAATTGAATAACCATGATGTCCAGGAGATGTGGTTTCAACAAGACGGCGCAACATGTCACACAGGTCGTGCCGCAATAGATTTATTGAAAGACACGTTTGGTGACCGCCTAATATCACGTTTTGGACCTGTGAATTGGCCTCCAATATCTTGTGATTTAACACCGCTAGACTACTTTCTGTGAGGCAATGTAAATTCATTGGTCTATGCGGATAAGCCACAAACGCTTGACCATTTGGAAGACATCATTCGCCGTGTTATTGCCGATATACCGCCACAAATGTTGAAAAAGTCATCGAAAATTGGACGTCCAGATTGGACTACATCCGCTCCAGCCGTGGCGGTCATATGCCAGAAATCATATTTAAAATGTTATGCCACAAGATCATCTTTCGGATAAATAAAATTCATGTCAATCGAAAAATCCATCGTTGTTTTATTGCAACTTAAATTTCTATACCTGTATAAAAAACACCCTTTATAACCTCGAAATTTTGCCACCAAATTTTAAATTTTACTCGCTATTTTAATGAATTAAATTATGAATTTATTTTTATGAATTAAATTGTCATAAAAATTTTTTGAAAATTGTACTCCTGATTTTAAAAATTCTTAAAAATTATAATAATTATAAATTTTCAAAATTCTTAAAACACGCTAATTTTAAATAATAATTTACAGTTTAATATATCACTTTGTAGGTATTAACCAGAACTTTAAGATCATGTATAATTTTTGAAAATCAAACAAAATTTAAAGAAATGCTAAGCTCTAAAAAATTTGCAGGTGCGAGGTACCTGGCAAGGAGACGGTGCCTACCGTCAAAACTTAAGCTTAGATACTCCTCTTTTATACCCATGTCACCCATTTTGGATCAATCGGCCTAGCCCTTTACAAATGGTTGAATTATTTCCGAAATATTTTGATTCTGCCCCACTGTGCGTCGTAACTCGAATAGAAAGTCAAAATAAAAAAAAAAATCGTGAAACGACCGAGATAGAGTGGTGTATTATACTCTGGGAATAATGTGTGTTTTCAAGTTAAAGCTAGGTGAGTAGGACGGGAAGACCTGGTACCCAATACAAAGTAATTATTCTATATCTGAAAAAATCATACGTTTACTTGTTTAAGCTTGGCCTTACCTTTACTTGAAAGAGAGTTCATTTAATTTTTTTGTGGATGGGGCAGCGAAGCACACCTGCAATAGGTAGTTATTAATAAGCCGCATCGATATTTTCGTATGAGTAAAATATATGATTACCGGACGTTTAGATGTTACAATGAGCATCGAAAAACTCGAAAACAATAAGTTCTCTAATCTAAAAGAAAAAATATATTTATTAAGTCCAGCCAGTGTTAGACAAAAATGTATAAGGCTTGGTTGTTGTTATCATTTGTAAGTGATCTCTATTATGTTCGGCAAGGAAAAGTAAAATCTCTCCATCATTTAGGATGTTACGGGTAGCGAATCTGAATGGGTTTCAACACAAACTAGAAAAATAAATTTCTTATTAAGTAGAAATAGAAAAAACTCAAAAGTTAAAAAATATTTTGGTTTCCACCCAACAAAAACATAATTTGTTTTTGGTCATAATTTGGTAACATATTACACACAAAACTAACAAATTTGGTTGATTAATAACACAGTGCAACACGGAAAAAAATAGCCATATACGGACACCACTACGTGATAAAAGACCAAAAAAAAGACCCCTGTCTCCCAGTTTTGCCCAAAGTCCTCCAGGTTTTTTTTTATGGGCCCTCAAAAATGTGGGGCCTCCATGTCATTTTTGCAAAAAAATTATCATTTACTGAAGCTCATATTTTGCAAACCGTTTGAAATTTTGATATACTCTCTGAGGCAAAGTTGTAGCTCTTGTCATAAAGAACTAAAATTGTGAACATATAAAATCAAAGTCACGAAAAACTTTCAAAAATTCAATTTTTTTACCTTTTTTCCCTGCTCAGGTCCATAGGTAGCAAACCGTTCAAAATTCAAGGAAACAATCAACTACAAAAATGAACCTAAGACCTCAATAAACAACTTTCTAGAACATATGAACTTCCTAGGAATTTTTTTTCTTTATGACAAGAGCTACAACTTTGACTCAGAGATTATATCAAAATTTCAAACGGTTTGCAAAATATGAGCTTGAGTAAATGATCATTTTTTTGCAAAAATGACATCGAGGCCCCACATCTTTGAGGGCCCATAAAAAAAAACCTGGAGGACTTTGGGCAAAACTGGGAGACAGGGATCTTTTTTTTTTGGTCTTTTATCACGTAGTGGTGTCCGTATATGGTTATATGGTTATATTATATGGTTACCATACTTAAAGTTTAGTAAACATTATATAGTTAAAATCAACCATGATGTATTTTTGGGCGTAGTAGCCATTTAATGACTAAAGTTTAATCAAAACTTGTTTTTAGTGACCACAAATATGTTAGAAAAGACTAAAACTTATTTACCGCAATAATATACTGTTACAGAGAACATAATATGGTTCTTGCGCCAATACCATAACTATGCTAATTCTCTGCATGAGTAATGTTATCTTATTTTGAATTATTTTATACTTGGGCCTTTCTTTAATTAGTTATAATATGTTAAATTCTTGCTCGGATATTTTTAGGTTTTGTTTTGTAATAAATTAATTAATTTTTTTCAAACTAACCTCCATAGAAATCAAAAACAGTTCCTTTTTACCATTTTTAGTTCAATATAACCTGATTATAATTAAATTAAAATTTGATTATAAGATACAGAAAATTATTTAAAGACATTTTTTGATGCCACGAATTAAATAACAACGAAATGGAACAAAAAACTTTAACATAATTATTTTAAATAATTAAGAGATTATTGAATACAAAAAAACAAACAAAAAAAGGAATGAAGTTAAAATGTGACATAAATGTCGCAAAAGTCGAGAAAAACAATAAATTGCAATGATAATCATACATATTTTAGACCGACACATGGTCGGACAGGGTACTCGTACTACGGTTGGTCAGTTTCTAAATGTTTACAAGAATTGAGTTTTAAATAAACATACTTTATGGCACAAACATCCAAAGACTAGAGCAGAGACAAAGGATACTGCCTTGACAAAGAATACTGCCAAGCCAGCAAGCGAAAATTTAACTCATAATGATGATAAAGATGAAAATGATACTTGAGTTCAAGTATCGTCGTGGTAAATGTACGAGTATGTGGAATGAATTTATTGCTTGTTAGTGTGTGCATAAATGTTTGTGCCACTCAGGATTACTTTCCCCCTTCCCTTCTGTTACATTTGCAATTATGTGAATGTATTTATGTGCGTACGTAAGTGTATGACTGTTATGATAATGACTTAATTATGTTTTGGATTTAACTGGAGCCATCTTCGAATAGTTTTTTGATCTTTTCACCATACTAAAGCCGCAAGTTTAAAAGAAAAATATTTAATAAAGATACCATCACTATAACAAATAAACAACTTTAATTTCTTTTATAACATTTTAAAGATTCTCACACAAGTTTCTTGTTTTGCACTATTTACCGTTGACGGAGACAGTAAAAATGCCCTACAAGAAAAAAAAACTGCAAGTTGGAAATTCTAATATGGCATATATTTTTAAGGCTATTGCTTAATGTATTTTTTGTTTTTATTATATATTGTATATAAAATAACAATAAGTACTCCTATCACCCAAAAAACAAAATATATTCATCAATTAAAGGTATTATTTGGTTTAAGATTAAAATTTAATTAAATAATTAATTGATTCAATTATTTGTCTAATTAAGAATTTTTTTGTTCTGTTAAAAAATTTATTGAACTTTAACTAATTAAAACTTTTAGTTAGAGGTATTTTTTTTCTGTGATCGTAGTGTAAAATAAAAAGTAAAAGAAATTCAAATATACTTCAGTCCCAAAAAAAAAAAAAAATATGGGCATGGTTGTTGTTAGCATTTGTGGGACTTATCTCTGATGTTCGGACAAGAGATGCAATATCACATCTTCTTAGTCCATCGTAACCACGATCATTTAGGACAATACGGGGTAGCATATTTGGTTGTGTTTCAAGCTTCTGTAAATAAGTTACTGCATGTTTCGATATTTCTGTTAGGCACGTTTAGATCCTTGTGAATTTTCTAGTTTAATAATCACTCGTAAAATATTATTATGGGGCCTTTCAAGTTTTTCATAGTTTGAAGCTGAGGCCCATAACTAAATGCTATAGCACCATATTGGTTAAAGAATCGAATTTTAAAGTAGAATCTTGTAATCATCAAGCTTAGGGTTGAGATTGTGCCAATAAGTATATCCTGTGATATTTTCCTTCCTTAGATGTCATAATAATCAGAGAAACTTCTCAGTCTGGGGAAAAGTACCCAAGGTTTCAAATAGAATTAAAAATAAAAATAATTATTTTAACTGTTACATGGTGTAGTTCTATTAGCATTTTGTTATTTGTTTTATCAAAACCATCACAGAAAAAAATATTTGCACCAACTAAAGGTTAAGAAGGGTTGAGCTAGAAAAAAGGGAGACCTATATGAGTACGGACACCCATAACTCATCCACCGGATTTCCTTGATGAAGCCGACGACATCTTTGATTTTATATCGCGCGATGTAAAAGAGCCCATCGAGAAATCTCTCACCTAGCTATCTAAGTCTGCGACTTTGTCATAACGGGCAGTGACACACGATATACTTCACAGTTTGCAGCTCCTCCTTGTCCCACATCCTACAAAAGACGATTGTACCGGCGACCCATTTGCTAATAATTCTTGCCCTGGTGGCGCACGACTCACAATACTTTCCTGTCTAAACTTAAAAGTAACTTAGTTTTCGCAGCGTCCAGTCTGTTCAAAATTGCCCGTGAGACTCTCTAATCTCCCTTAATTCCTAAAAAAAGGTTTATTCTCTTTACTACCCAGTCTAATAAAATCCTTAGTAGTGACTAATCGGTGGCTTAACCGATTATACCCTAACTAAGATGTTTCCCTTCGAGCCTAATCTTGCAAGTTCGTCAGCGATTTATTGCAATAACCCGGGACCCAACACAATCTAACCCTATATTTGTCCGCCAGCACATCAATAGCCTTTTTACATTCGCCCACCAGCTTTGATTTGACACTGTGTCCTTTCAAGGCTTTAAAATATACTCGACACTTTTGATTTTAGGCGGTCTGAAACCTACCACCTTGTATCTCCTGGTGAAAAGAACTAATTCAGTTTATTTCCCGTTAACCCCAAAAACCCTTTCTCGAGGCCTAGGAGACTTCTCCAAGCGCAGCTTGAACGCAATTCAAGATTTAAATTTAATTAATTAATTAATGGATTTAATTATTTTTTAAGAAATAATTAAATTATTTAACTGTTTATTTAATGAGGAATTTTTTTTTGTTTTAAACAAATATATAATTGAAATTATTAAACAAATTAATTAAATTAAAATTTGAAACTAATTAAAATCTTTATTTTCTGTTATACGTTTTTTAAGGGTTTCAACTAGCAATTTCCCCTTCAACAATTATTAAAGTTATGCTAAACAAAAATCAAAAAGGTCTCTCAGTAATTTTGTATTTTAAAATATTACAACTTGAACATGATTTCTTCGGCTGCTAAATGAATCACAGGGCTCATATCTTAATACTGGATCATATCTGATTCCTCAAAAACCTGAAGAAGAAATAGTAATGGTTAAGACAATTTCATTATTTCAATTCATTTTTTTTTTTTTTTTGGTTAGGCAGATTTTCAAGTCTACCTTAACAAATCAAAATTGCCCATCACATGGGATAAATTTGAAACATCTTTGCACTTATTTCCTTCATACATCTGTGTCTTCATCTGCATTCGTGTAGTTTCATAACTTTAATGATAATTGTAATTTGATTAGTCGAAGCGCCTTTGAAAAACGAAAAATCTTAATTTTTGTTCGCATTTGTTTGCATTCGTACATTTAAAAGTAGCTGGAGGAGCAGCAGCAGATTCATGATGCTTTTTCTGTTGTTTCACTTGACACAATATTTTATTTAAAATTATAGTGTGCTGAGTGCAAAAATGTTTACATTCACATTCCCTTTGCCATTTTTCCAAAACCACTACTGATGTACTTGCCTGCCTGGCTGGCTACAACAACTGCTAATCGTTTTACTATTTCATTCTACTGTCATGATTCTGGTGATTTTGCGGGATTTGATTACAAGTTTATATTAAATTTAGTTGTTATTTTCCAACAAGTTAAAAGCTCAAACAAACATACAACGGCAACAAGTTTAAGAAACAACAAAAGGCAGAAAAAACAGTGATGATTATTGCAAATGTTTAGTTAATGGAATCTGTCTCAGCAACAGGAGCAGAAAGAAGCTGCCGCAGCAGTAGTACCAACATTCACAAAGTGCTACAGATTCACCTTAATGGTGTTTGTGTGCATTGAGATAATCTGAGCATAAATTTACAAATTTATTTCATTTAACGAAACGAAAATATTATCATTCTTTACACGAGTACTAATGCAGATGTTTAGAATATTTTGAGTTTGAGCAAGTGTTTGTAACATCTATAAATAGAGGTCCTTTAGACACTATTTAGTTAAGTGAACTTTTTGAAAAAAACTTTTTATATAAAATTCACAAAAATAGGCTTAAGACCGAATTTTAGGTCATAATCCTATGTTTAACTTAAAACTGAAAATATTATAAATGGTATATTTCCCCTTTTTCGTTAAGGATTTGAGGCTCATAAATGTTCTTATCCTGGTTCAGCATGAAAAAGCCAAAACTAAGCCAAATTTATGAGAGTCGGTTAATTATTTCGAATGTCGTGATGGGAAGATATTTCCATTTCATGATGCTCTTTTAAAATGCTTACTACCAAAATATTCATTCATTATTTTTTTTTTATAAAATCAAGAAGTGCGCAAATTATGGCATTCGATATCGATCGAAATTTCTTTACAAGTAAAATTGATATTTTGTAATTCATCTTCAGGACCGTGAGAATTCGATAGCAATAGAAAAGGAGCCTCGCAATGCTGAAAGAAACATTCTCTGAAGGAATAGTGTTTTTATTTTCCGGAAGAAACAGACTCGAATACATTTCAAGAGGTCCCCCAAGGGCTACTGATTGTCATTGCGGTGCATTCTCAAAGCTTTGATCCAGTGCTGTCGAGAAAAATCGGGGCATCAGATGCATGGGTTCCTGGAACCATAATCTAGAAAAACAGGTCTGTTCTATTATGAATTCTTTTCGCGGCCCGAATAGTGTTCAAACGACTGGTACCAACAGAACCGATAGCCCCACAGAGAGCCGCTCGTCTTTGTGTCCCGTTTTTGATGAGGTCCTTCAGGGTTCACGTTATAGAGATAAGTAAACAAGAGGTAAGAACATGGATCCAGGCTTGCCATGTTCTATAAGTTGCTACTCATTGTGATTGCATAGTATGATATATGTAGCTGCTATTACACGGCACCGTCTCGTATTGTGTGCTGTACTACACCATGGGGGTGCCAGTCTACACTTTATTTTCACTCGTTGATAATACCACCATCAGATAAGCGCTAAGACGGCTAGGTGTTGACGTTAATCTTGATTACTTCTCACGAGATGTGCGGGCTGGTATCTTAAGGCGTATAGTCCAAAAAGTTGCTTGAATATAATGAAAGCGTCTTAGGCTGGATAACTGTGTTAATGACAGGTCACAGGTCAAGTATTATCTGACCAAGATAAAAAGGTAGGTTTGAATGTTCAGCACCGGCTGGCATAAGGCTTAGAACTAATGCTGGCAATTCGTACTACTTTCAATTACTCGATGCAACTTAATACTATTCAATGGGGTACTTAATACTTCCGTTTACATAAGCAACCATTTAATGACGTCATTATCGTCAAATTTTCTATTTAATTTATTTATAAAAATGCTACCCTAAAAATATCGACTTACTACTTTTGGGTATTAAGTACTCAATAAAAAAAATCAAATACTCGATACTCATTACCCACTACTCAATATTTTACCAGCACTACTTTGAATCAAATGCAAACACATTACAAATGAGGATGTCGTGTGGGATCATAGCTTTAGACAATTGCTACAAATTACAAGAGACTTTGTGATGAAGAAGATGGTCGACAGTTACCAATTGATAGCCAAAAACACTACTGTCTTTAGTAAAGGCTAGCATTAGTGGGAGACTTAACGAAAGTATGGTAATCTCATATCAACATTCGGGTATCTGAAATAATTGAGGACCGAAGGGAGTCGATAATGAACCCATAAACCTATCGGTTTGCTTCTATATCCCCCTACTTTAAAAATAATCTCATAAATGTTTTTCAGCTAAACATTACTGTTGTCATACCTTTCGGTGAAGACCGTCGTCACTGGTTGTTGTTTTGGTACTTTTGGGGAACGCTTTTGATTTCGATTTTTCAAGCCGCGTTTTAAAGAAATCCAATCAATTTAATTTAAATATATTTCTCTTTGTTTTGATTGACACTGTAGGTTGAAATCAAGATATCTTTCTATTATTGCTGCTGTTGGCATGAGCATTTTCAATGCCATCATCAACATAAGATCTGTCTTTAGTAGTTTTAGTATCAATTTACATATAATATAATAAAATATTAATTAAAATTTAAAGATAAACATTTGGTGGAATGAAGAGTTTGGTGGCACTGAGTTTAATAAAAAAGTTGAAATTCTACTTTAGTTAGTTTATTATCCTTCCTACATACTAAGGTATCATATAATCGCATAAAATGGTATTTAAGGTATTACTGTCTAATTTTTGATTTGAAAGATTTTATTATTATTTTTTTAATTGTGATTTGTAAAAGAGGATAAATGGAAAATATAGATGAGATCTGCACATTATAAGTATTTGGCAAAGACTTAAGTCAATAGTTAATGATGTTTGGAGAATTTTACTCTTTACTTTTAAAATAGATTACAGCTTGTTTTGCAAAGGAAAATGCAAAGAAGAAAGATCTTTTCAACCGACTTCAAAATAGAAGGATGCTTGCATTCGTCAGAATATTGCTTTTTTATGTATGTAGCCACAGAACTCAGCCATTTCTGAACCGATTTTAAATTTTTAAAGGTTATGCTTTCAGTTTGGTCCCGTTTTAACAACAGTTTTTTATATTAAAAATTAAAGGGTGTCCCCTTACAACATACATGTTTTTTACGTGTATTAAGAACCGTAAAGGGCACTAAATTAAAATTTAAAAAAATTTTGTTACGCTATAGCTCCCATCAGCATTAATAAAAAAATAAATTTATAATTTAAAGAGTGTCCCTATTGGTGTCATAATTTCGATTATTAAAATATCGATTACTATGACCGTTATAATAAAATATATAAATATTCAAAATTTTAAATTAAAGGGTGCTGCAATAGTTCATTTAATTTGATGTATATGGCCATACTTTTGAACAGTTGTACACAGACCGCTGAAATTTACAAAGAACCTGTATTGCCAAGTCCGCTTTAACGAAAAGTATAAAATTTGAATTTGGAAATAAAAGGGTGTTCCAATAGTTAATGTAATTCTATGTATGTGGCCAAACTTTTGAACTGTTATAGACAGACAGCTAAAATTTACAAGGAACCTGTATTGCAAAGTCCACTATAGCAAGTATACAATTTGAATTTAGAAATTATAGGGTGTCTCTATAAATTATGTAACTTGATTTATATGGCCCTATCTTTTGAACCGTTTAACACAAACACATGAAAATAAGGCAGAATGTCCAACCTTTCTCTGTTATAATAACAGGTATAAATATTTGGAATGATAATGTAAAGGGTGGCGCAATAGTTGATGTAATTTGATATATATAGCCAAACTTTTAAACCATTATAGAGAGATAGTTGTAATTTACAAAGAATCTTTGTGGCCAAGTCCTCTATAACAACAGGTCTTTAATTTAAATTTGTAAATTAAAGGGTGTCCCAATAGGTGATCTATGTTTCCCTATCTTTGAAACCGTTATAGACAGAGGCTTGACCGGTATCCCCATAAAAAGACGGATACTGGTGAAAATAGCTTAACTGTTGTACAGTAATAGGGAGAATTTGACATTCACATAGTCTTTACTTTTTTTCCCTCTAATTTTGGCGCATATTTTATATGGTTTACATCTAATACTTACAGATTACTATTTATATAATTCTAAACTAAAAATGTAATAATTTTTAGTTTAATATTGGTGCCCTTCTATCTGTTTTCAAGTCGGTTTTTTTGTAAGAATTATTTATATTACAATGCTTTAAAAAATATTTTAGTCTAGTAGAAAACCATAATTTAGTAGTAGAAACCATAATTTATTTTTTCCGGAAGCATTTATGAGTTTAACACTTTCAACATGAAATTTGAAACAAAAGTTGAATATTTTCTTATTGTCAACTTTTAACAGAAGATAAAAAATTCAAGAACCCCCAAAGTAGACCCTTATCTTATCTTCCACCAAAAAGTACGACAAAAGTATGCCACTCATAATTTTACATTAAAAAAAATACTATACTGTAAAATACTAATTCATCTGCTTCTCATTTTAATAATTAATACTTAAAGGCATATAGACAAAGACATTAAAATTATCTATGGAAAAATGTCCAGCTGAGTATCACTAATGAATTAACAAAACATTTTCAAGAAAAAAAAAAATATATTAATCGAATGTAAACCCAAGTCTTCACAAACTCTCGTAAGTATCAATAACTATACAAGAATACGAAACCTTTGAACTAATTTGTTACACAACATTAAGAATTCAAATAGAATTTTAAGAAATAAAAATATGAATAAATTACTGATGGCCACGATTAAATTCCGGAATGAATTGAGAATTCCCCTAAGAAGGCAAGAAAGAGTATTTTAAAAACATGTAAATCATTATTAAGAGAAGTAGGCAGACAAGTGTGTATTGTGTGCTCAAGAAGATGTTTTGTAACGAAACTCAAGTGTGCATTTTTTTTTTGTAAATTTCTAAAGTCTATTGTCTAATGATCCTCAATGTCCTTAAATAATTCTATAGAAAAATTAAATATTAAACCTTTTTCATCTCTGAACAACGATATTCTTAAAAGATATAAAAGAGTTTTACAACGTTTACAAGTATACAACTAATTGATGACAAAGATCATAATCGCTTATAAATATTTGAATCCTTTTATTACGACACTCAATTTTAGACAATTACGTCTAAAATAATGTACGCATTATCCTTCTCTCATACTTCTACTACAAATCTTTTGAATTTTTTATTTTGAATTCTAAGAATCTCTTCTTTAACTCGACAGGTATTCCGTACAACTTTATATCTTTTGTTTGTAGGCCTTTCAACAAGTTCAATAAATATAAATAAATTTGTAAACTATTTGTTTACTGCTTTTTTATAAACACAACACAACAGAACGCAACTTCTACTTTTATGTTGCAAACAAAAAGTCAACTGACATGGAAATTTATAGAATATTTTAATGTTCCTTTTATTTATTAGATTTAATGAAATATTTTTTTGTTTGTATTCGATACTCTTAATGGGGCGTTGTTTGTGTAAACCCTCTCTGTTCTAGTTTCAAAATTTAAAGTGTATTTTTTTTTACATAAATGTCATGATGTCTCTGAAGGCGTTTTATTGTGGTGTCGATCAAAATATTAAGGTAGTGATATGATCCCTGATCTCATTTACGTCTCATTTACTTCTGTCTCTCATCATTAACATTTTTGTAAAAATGTTTTATTTTACTCGTTTGAAAACAAAAAATGGGTTATAAATGTTTATATTAGTTTTTGGAAATCAATATTTTTTATCAAATAATGGTTTAGAATTAAAAACGATTATAAGGAAAGGTTTGATGTTGTATATTTGTTTGGCTTTTCATCGTTTGAGATGTCCATACACACAAAAAAGGACTACAAATTTAGATTTTATTAGAAACAACCATAACTTCAAAGAAGAAATTAAAATTTAATTTTTTTTAGTTATTGTTTCTTGAAGGCTCCGATCAATATTTAATCAAAGTTTTAATCAATTCAATTATATTCTTAATTAAAAGAGGTAAGAGCTCTATATTCGGCCAATCCGAATCTAATATACCCTTTACCATAGTAATGGTGGCTTTAAAATATTTTGTATATTTGTTTTTAATTTTTGGTAAAATTTTTTTTTTAAATTTCTTATAAATCTTTTTTTTTGAAAATTTTTTGTAATATTTTTTTTTGAAAAATTTTTATAACATTTTTTTTTGGAAAATTTGTTATACATTTCTTTTAAATTTTTTGTAAAATTTGTTTTGAAAAATTTTTTAAAAAATTTGTTGTAAACATTTTGGATATATTTTGGTAAACATTTTTTTTTCGAAAATTTTTTGGAAAAATATTTTTGAAAATGTTTTGGAAAATTTTTAATAAAATTTTTATATAAAATTATTTTGATTTTCAAGCTTTTTAATAAAATAATTGTTTTGATTTTCAAGGTTTAGGTCGTAAAATATTTTTAAAATTTTATAGTAAATTTGTTGTTAAAATTTATTTAATATTTTTTGGGCTCTAATCTTCTGTACCTCATCTGGTGCCTTGGCAAATCAACTAATTAAAACCTTTAAAAGGAGTAAAATTATTTTCTGTGTAGGGACTCATATCCCCTATTCGAATCAACAACTAAATTATACCATAACTTATAGAAGTCAAATACTTCGGTATGCATCTTGATTGGTGACTTACTTGGAAAAGGCTCCTATATGACTTTTCCAAGTAAGTCGCCAAAGTCAAAGTTTACACAACTAAATCCAACTAACAAGCCAGCAAAAAATACTGATGCGCCGTATGCAGGTTGGTAAGGGAATGACGAATTGTTATTGCTTTTAAACCTGCTTACCTATGACATTATATATGTTCGCGATGTCCCACTTTGTTGCATTTTCTTTCAAGCTATTATTTTAGCGCACTATAGATGTTATTTTTTATAATTACATGGGCCCCTTTTCGACCCCCTTCGTTCAGACATAAGCCTTAGCCTAATTAGAGAATTTACGCAACTAAATTATTGCAAATAATTTTCATTATTGTAATAAAAACGATGTTTTTTCAGCTGTCAAATACGAAGTGAGTAAGCTTAATTGAGCATGTTTTAACACTAAATTAAATTGTCTCAATTAGGAAATCATGTCTAAACAGGGGATTAGTTTCATTGAGTCGCGTGCTGTCACATTGGCAAATTGGCGACTGATACATGACGACATTCTTTCACATCACAGAGTCTTTGGTAATTGCTAATATTTAAGAACATAAGGCTTAGTCTCCACAGCATCTCCATATAATATGTGTGCCCGTGGTCTAAAACCTTTTAATGTTAGCCTTTTTCGAGGCCAAGTCTGCAAGTATCGTCTTACCTCGATTTTTAACTTGAGCAGAAAATACTTCACAGTCCGTGACCTGACACAGTTAACCATTTGTAGGCACACAGGTTATATCCAAGCTATTTCTTGGTCTTCCTGCCAACTTGTAGTAAAAAATTCCGGAGTATTTGGTGGGAATCGAACCCACAACCTCAAACTGATAGACTAGCACACTACCTACTAGCCCACCGAGGCACTGTCCTAACATCATTCAGTATTATGCTCGTAACTTGTCGTAACTCCTCGTTACTTAAAAAAATTTCATCTCTGCCTTACAATTGTCCTTTTTTGGAAGCTCTACTGTAATAGAAAATTTAACCATGATAGAACTTATCCTGGGAAGTATCCACGGTAATTTAAACAAATATATTCTTCAAAATCAAATAATAATTAATTTTGTATGCTGTTCCAAAAATTGTTTAAAAAAACTGCATTATATATTTAGAAAAATTCTTTTGAAACCAATGATCCGGCTTGCTTTGGATTTGATAACTTTTCTAAGATCAAAAATTTCGAAATTTTAAAAATTTTTATCCCTTTTTTTAAATTTTACTCATAGCCACATGGCTATATTTTTAGCCTTTGGGTTGTTATAGGTTAATTTTAGAAAAATCAAATTGTTTTAACTTTTAATGAAACCACAATAGATGACCCTAAATCTTATTCTCCTAAATGCTCCTCAGCAATCTTTTCTTCACTTATGCAAATTAATAGTCTTCGAAATTTTCTAGCATCTCATTTTTTATAGAATTTTCAAGTGGATGATATATTGAGTTTTTAAACCAGTGGTACTAGAACGAATTAAAAATTTATTTTTATTAATTACTGATACAACAAGACGACATTTTACCTTAAAAAATTTTAAAAAAAGTCATTTCAGTTGACAGACAAAAATAAAAATATTTAAATATTACCAACAAATAAACAAACATAAAGTAAAGGACTCAAAACACTTGTTGTTATCCTTCTAGGAGCATCTATAGGTAAAGCGAACAGAATAAATATAAAACCTAAAGTTATGCGACAGTCTTGCCATTTACTTAATAAATTGTCTCGTCTTTAAAAAAAAAAAACACACAAGACAACAAGTGCAAGTGCTTCTTTCTTACCGGTGTAATTACAAACAAATCATAAAAGCAAAAGATACCGCCTTTTATGATAAACGTATGTGTATACTCATACTCACAGGACATGGCATAGTCCTTTAATGACTATATTTTCACTAGCTGTTTGTTTGCACATAAGCGGAATGTTGTCGCTGGTTAGTAAATACTTGAAACTATTATAAATTTGATTAAATTTCTACATTTCCTTGACTTCTTTAGTTCAAATTGTTTGTACAACGTGCTTGCGTTGTCTTTAAGCATATTTAATTACTTGCTTGTATAATTAGGGTTAAAAGGCAAGTTATGTGTGGTCATGCCGGAAGAAGATTTCAGCATCAATTTGGTCATAAAATTTTTCTTCATATCTTTGTAGTCATTTACCAAAAGTTTTATTGATTTAAAAAATGAAATTACACCAGCTGTATAGAGAATGACTTGAACAAGTACAATTTGTAGAGATTTTGCACGGAACTAATTTATTAAAATTTCCTTTTTGTTGCCGATTTGTGATTAGGTTTTAAAGAAAAAATCTATTAAATATTAGTCTTGTATGAATACAGTTTTTGTTACTTCCTACTTTAATTATAATTAAAAAACATGTAAATGCCATGACCTTCTTAGACGTCGGGTGAAATAAAAGATTTTCTAGTCTCCACGCATATTATGGTACAGCTTAAACTAACAACTTGTCTATGAGCGTATTGTTAAAACATGAGAAGTACTTGCCACAAAACTGTTATGGTTTAAAATTAATATTTTATTACTAAGTTTAAAATTACTACTATTAAAGACAAGTGGTTACTGGTTGTCGGAAGGTAATTATCGACCTAATTTATTAACAATCAATTTGCATAGCCCCAACAATTAGACTAAAATCCTTTATGATATCATTGGTTGCCTGTGTTAGGTACTCAAACACAACGTGCGCTATTGGCTAAACCTTTAATAAACACAGCCAAATAGTATCTTCCTTGATATAAATCTCCGTTCAGTTAATGCTGGCAGTAGTCAAATTGTATGTTGTTACTTCCTCAGTCCCCCGGGGAATATTGTCTTGGCGACTTGTAACAGCTTGAAGCTAATGAATTGGGGTATGTATGAAGCCTGAAACTGGAAGATAAGAACCTTCGGAGTCTTACCAATGTCTTACATGTTACTGGTAGCTGTAAATTGGAAGGAGGGCCACCTCTTAGTCCGGCACTTCTACAAAAGCCATTAATGTTGTGGCTGGATTTTAGGTTGTCCCCAACTCCAATATAAGGGGTGCGAATATGACCCAGCCATGTTTAAAATTGCTGCTTGTTGTATGATGCTACGAGGAACAAGAGCCTTGGTTTAGCCAACAAGCTAGGCACTGAAGTAAATCTTTACCATATTGGTTACTTTCACTTCTTGTCTGCCTCTTTGAAAACAACTAAAGCTTGCCCATAATCTAATTATCTCTACCGTCATTTTAGAAATGCCCTTCCGGTATCTGCCTGTTTACAAGTATTCAAAATTTTCACGCTTAATTTCGTTCATAAACCATGCATAGCCAATTTAATCATTTCGCTGGAGATCCTTTCTTTTTCGTGGTTTGGTCTGCTCGAAAATTCTGGAATTATATTTCTTAAGCCTCCTTCCCAATCTTTATACTTTTAGACTGATCTTTACACATATCATTACAGTGCAGTTACCTCAGAGATTTACCTTTCCGTCCTTTGAGAGGTCTTGTTTGGTTAATAAATGAAATAAAATAAGCCACTAACGCGGATCTAGAAACTACAGAAGAGAGTATATATGAAAAGTTCCTACCAGTGACCAGAGGCCGTTTACTAGGCTCACTAGGCGCAGCATGTTTAGGTGTATTTTTCTAATTCTAGATATTTCTTTTCTAATTCTAGATACATTTTTCTAACAACCCGTTTACAACAGGAGAAGCGAATCAAACGGTTGCCGATAACAACTCTGGATATCAGACAGACTTTCGATGTCTGTGCATTAACAAGAACAAGAAAAATGTTAATAATAGTTAACTCTGTTATTGAAAATATCCAGCTATACAAAGATAATGTAATGTCGATTATATTCGATAAAATCACGAGAAAGATTAAGATCAGCCTTTAAATACATCACTATCTGGTTATACGGCTGGTTAAAAGTTTAAACGGATGACGTCCGAGAGAGACGGCTTTTCTAATTAAAATGCTACTACTAAATTATGGTAAAAATAATCCAAGTCTACATTAATGTTCTTAGGTCAAAAATTTATATAGATTTAATTTCCATCTCTAATATTTAGGACGTTGAAAGTACTAAGATTAAACAAGAATAAGTTATGGCTTGGTTGAATGCAAATATAGTGATAAATGTTGGACCAAGCAAAAACCTGATGTTTTTTCTACGTTCGACTTAATTAGCCAGAATAACTTTTAATGCCCATAATGAAACCGAATCAAGTAAATAGACTGCAAGATCGTAATTTTTTTTTAATTTAATTTTCTAAAATCTGTACTCCATTCCCATAATAATTAATGTAAAGGGTATTTGTAACATAAAGTTCTTATACAAGTAATTCTTATGAGTAATGAAAAAAAAAACAAAAGACACAAACTTCTCCACAATTTAACCCTTAGGACGAAAATGTATAATCATATACAATAAATAAGCCATAATTTAAAACAACACTTTCTCTTAATTCTTGAGGCTAAAAATATTTAATCAAATTACACAATTTCCTTTAAAAAATATATAGAGAGAGAAAAATTAAGGCCATAAATTTTAACGGCTCTGCCTGCCACACGCATTTGTTTTCTTCTGCTGGACCCAATAAACAACAACTAAAAAAAAAACTAACAACTATTGTCTTAAGAAAAGAAATGAAATGAACTGAAATGAAATGAAAACACAAACTTATAATCAAGCGGAAATCACAAAAATGAATACTCTTTCCGGTGTAAAATTTACAAATAAAACTTTTATAACAACAACATCTCGTAAGCTCATACATATGGCTGAATATCATACATATCTCAGCCATACACAAATAAAATAAATGTATGAATCTTGATCGACATTGAATCAAGATTAAAAACTTTAACATGAAATTTACACTTGTCCAGGTCTTAACAGAATACAATATTCAGAAGAAGTTTAAGTTGTTTTTTTTTTGGTTTTTTCTGAATTTCTTGTTGTTTCTTTTATCTTCTTGATGCCAAAACAATGGAATGAAAAAGGTATGTACAAAAAGCTAAACAATAATACAGACAGAAAACATTATCGACAGTTTACAATTTAAAGCTTTAGTAGGACTTTAATAAAATCAAGCAAAATACAACAACTAGTATTTTAGTATAGTAAGTACTCATATGTTAAATACGCTGACAGACATAAATACTACATGTACAAGTATACACAAAGACACTCAGACAGACTGTGCCACAGACAATACAGTGAGATTTTTTCGCAACACAATACAAGACAAAACAATCCAATCCAATATTCGTATAAAAATATAAAGCAAGAAAGTTACTGTTAACGTCTACAACGAAGCTCAAGTGCCCTGCTTTAATCTCTAATCTATATATAATCTAATCTAAGCACAACATATTGTTTACATTATTAAGTCTATTTCCTCAAATATTTTCCCACCTTAAACTAAGGTTGATATTAAATTAGCTTGACCTTCAAATGGACCTTCAAATGGAAATAAAGTGAAATCTTAATTAACACAAGACCTATAACTTAAGCTTGACAAGACCTATAACTATATCGTATGTTAACTAAGATCATATAAAGGGTCGTCAGTAATTGTATGCAGTCTACTAGCAGTGTTACTGACTAAATAAATCGTACGGAATGAAGTAAAATTTTTAAAGTAAACTTTTTGAAGCAAAAGCTGTAATGCAAATTTTGAATGCATTTTTTTACTTGGCTTATAAACTATTTTATAAAAACATTACTAGTGTATATATTGAAACAATTTTTGTAGTGTTCAATAACTTCAATAATTAAAAAAATTTTTGACGGTCTGACTTCATTTTTCTAATTTTTTATGTTAAAGTTTGCGGTCGGAAGTGCCAGTGCTAAAACTATAAACTATGACACGGTGTACTACCATAGATAAAAATCTTTAATTTTTAGATTTTCAACTTATATACCAAATTGCAGCCTTCCAGCAACAATTGAAGTTAATAATAATATTGATTAGTGGGTCAGTCGGAGAGTCAGAAGGTCTATTCTAAAATATGATTTTTTTTACATCTTTATATCTTAGAAATCCATTTAAACTGGAATAGCATTTAGAGCTTTAGGCTTTAGAATGTTTCATAAAGGAAGTTATGAAAATGGTAAAATAACATGGTTAAGGTAACCATAATCTAACAGAACATATTATGGTTAAATTATATGGCTGTAACGAAACCATATTATTATTAAACATTATGATATTATGGTTAAATTAAACGATTATAGTATGGTTAAGAACTATAAAATGTAATATGGAAACAATTTTTTAGTTTTATATTTTTTATTTTATTTTGAAACATATGTATTCGTATGTAGAAAATAAAAAAAATATTTTTATTATAAATAGAATAAAACACAAGCATCTTGAGATAGTGGACGTTCCTTCTTTTCCTCATGTAAGGCCAGCAATGGAACGTTTGCAATTTAATCTTAAAACGTATACCGGAAATATAACCTACGGCATGACTTATACGACGGAAACTAGCAACTATCACTTTATCTTCTTCGAAGCTGTGATTTTTTTGCCGTTATTAATTAATTGCACTCTCACGAACTTACCAATAGCATAACTAGGTTGTTTGGCTTCAAAACCAACAATTTTTAGTGCGATAGAAAAGGATTGGCCTTTAATTTGAACCCAAATAAGCCTTTTTGTAGTCTTTGTCAGCCCAACGTTGATCACGACGGTGGTTCACTTGCTTCCTAGATGTGTGCGGATAACTTTATTCTAATAATTTTGTTTTTTATATTTATTATTATCAATGAAATCGTCATATAGATTCCATAATAGATACATAATAACCCCAACGTAATACTTACTTTATATTGTAAATAATAATTAAATATGTTCCCGTATATAATTTTGCACCTGAAATTGTTTAAAAACATTTTTTATTAATTTTTTTTTTACTTTATTTTCCGGTGCGCTACACCCATCTAAAAAAAAACAATAAGCACTTGGAAGA
The DNA here is from genome assembly GCA_949628195.1 of Phasia obesa. Taxonomy (NCBI): domain Eukaryota; kingdom Metazoa; phylum Arthropoda; class Insecta; order Diptera; family Tachinidae; genus Phasia; species Phasia obesa. The sequence goes on along the minus strand of OX451218.1, from coordinate 104,519,033 downwards.
AAAGTATGGCCAACCTTTAACTCGCTATTCTCACATGAAAAATGTTTTAGTTTATATGCAAGGTACGACGCCTACTCTTCCCATTCAATCTGTTTTTTGCTAGACTATACGTATTAACACGATAATAATTCAGTCTGTGTTTCTCTATACAATTCTCTTAATATGGCGGTTAGTAATGCAAAATTTCAAGACGCTACATATTGCAGTTCTCTAGATACAGGATAATAATTTTTTACTTTGTATCGGGGGTACCACGATATGTGGGTTACTTGTACCTACTTTCAAGACAATACCTATTATAGTACTCTGCTTACACGATTATTATTTCTCACTTTGTGTGGGCGGTACCACGCCCTTTCTCCCAACTCATTCTGTATTTTGGTAGCCTATGCGGATTGGCAGAGAAGTTACTAGTGCAAAGGTTCAAAGCTCTATCTATAGTAGTTAGCCAGGAACAGGATAATAATTTATTAGTTTGTATGGGAGGTACGACGTCTACTATTCCAATTCAGTCTGTGTTTAGTTTGACTATGTACGTTAATATGGGGGTTACTGGTGCGAAATTACAAGGCGCTACCTATTGCAGTTCTCTAGATACAGAAGAATAATTTCTTACTTTGTATGGGAGGTACCATGCCGACTATTACAATCCGGTCTATCTTTTTCTAAACTATTTTTGTTAATATAAAGGTTACTGGTGCAAAATTTCAAGGTGTTACCTATTACTTTTACCAAGCAACACGATGATAAATTTTTACTTTGTATGGGAGGTGCTACGCCCACGTCGAGTATCAAAAAAAGTGCCGTATTTTTTGAAAATTTTAATATTACTGTGAAAATTTCAGAAAGATCGGTTCACTGGTGTAGGCAGGTTTAGCTTTCCGACAAGAAACAAAGATAGATAGATAGATAGATAGATAGATAGATAGATAGATAGATAGATAGATAGATAGACAGATAGATAAATAGATAAAAACAAACATTATGTTGCTTGAAAATTATTTAGTTCAAACCAACCATGTTGTTTCTTTTTGGTGTAGTAACAATTTAATGATAATGAAATCTTAACCAAAACAAACAACTAAAATTTTTTCACCGCAATCATACACTGTTACGGAGAACATAATGTGGTTCCTGTGACCATACCATGACTAGGTTTTTTCTTTGCTTGTAAACAATTTTTTTAAGTAATAAATTAAATCTACAATTTTATAAAAATTTTCAAATTTAAATATTCACTTGTAAAGTAGGGTATACAAGAAACGCATGAAGACTATTTATGCACCAGAACTCTTTTTAGTCAGGAAATACTATAAAATTAATGTCCCACCACTGTTTTTATAAGTACATACTCATATCTTATACTACGTACATACGTATGTGTGTTTGTATACATGTAATGCATACATACGTTTCCCGTTAACATCAATCTTTTGAGGATTTAATGTTAAGTCTATTCTTTAAACACGTTCAAACACTCGCCTGCATCAAGGAATTGCAAAAAAAAGAACTACAACTGCATTGAACCGAAAGTTGAAAAAATGCTTTAGTTTTAAGAGCTTAAACGCTTGATTCTTTCTGCAGCTTAAGCATAGGAGAAAACAAAAAAAAAAAAAAAAAACAAATGTATAAAATATGATAAACTGCAAACCAAATATTATGACCTGAGGACAATTATGATATTTTATTGTTAAAATGTATCCGACACTTACAACAGAAACATGTTGTAGACAACAACGGGCAACAACGTAACACAACGCAAAGACAGACAGCCATACATACATACAGATAAATATATAAAGTTCTTTAGTAGTCCCCCTAAACAGACATTTATGCTGAGGGAAAAAGACAGTTGAAGTGTAGTGTTATTAGCAACATTGGTTAAGGGTCAATACTTCCACTTTTTCCTTTTTTTTCTTCTTTAACTCAATCATGTTCTCTTCAGCACCAACCTCTTAACCTAACAAGTTGTTGTTCTACAAGCACTTGGCTATGTTCTGAATGGCGGCTCATGTATTTAGCATCAAATTAAACTTTATTCATACACACACGAGTACGCGGATGAAGGTGCAAGTACGTTTTTGTTCCATTCATTTCTTGTTGTTGTGTTTTCTTGCATTTTTTTTTTTTATAAATGAAATATTGATTTTACTTGTTAATTTATTTTCAATTGCATTTTTTTGTTTTGATTTTTTCTTTTATTTTCATCAGGAAGCATATTTCGGTTGAAGTTCAATGATATCGAGTTTCAAGTTTAAGGATTTTGGTGGGAACTTTTCAAAATTTTTTGTAGACATTTTTTAAAAGTGGGTGATGATTAACTTAAGCCTTTGGCTTAAATTTTTAATTAATTATTGTTATTCTTCTACAATTCAAAAGTAAATATTTTTAGCTAATAATTTTACATCTTAAACTTAGATAAGGAAAAAAAAATTACAAACAAGACATACGAATTAAAAAACATGACATTATTATTCTAAGCTAAAATTTAGCAAACGTTTTTTTTTTAGTCAGAATTTAATTATTATTTTTTTTTTTGATTATTATTATGTATTATATCTGCATCTAATTATTGATGATTAATTAAGTATAGAATCAAAAAATGTTTTTCTAAATTCTAGGTTTATTAGATTTCTGCCAACAAGTTTCTTATAAGTGCAGATACATATCGTATGATGTTTATAAATCCATGTTTTAGGTATCTAAAAGCAAGATAAAATACATAGATTCTAATTGAAAGCAAGCTGCCACGCAGTGTTATAAAATTCGTTTATGTAATTCGTGAGCTCGTGAATAACTTAAGATATTTTAGTTACACTTCACAGAGGAAAAGTAAGGGTGTTACTGAGTGAAACTGCAAACGATGGGCCCCTTAGTGCCGGAGTGGGTTGTGGGTAAGACCCTAAATTTTAATACTTCGGTCTACTAAATTTGAGTATATGTCTACAAAAAATGTGGGTACATGACTGTGTTATCAATTTTAGTTTGGTTGAAAATTGATTTTAAACATTTGTTTTGGAATTTTTGGCCGACATTAATTTCATTTTTTTTTTTAATATTTTTGTTAATATAAAAAAAAAAACAAAAATTAGTCAGACAAAACATAGATTATTTACTTACATACTTATTAATAAACTTAACATATATTTTGTTTAATATTAATACATTATATATTAAAATAATATATTATTTTGGAACATTTATACAACTCTGCTTATGGTTTTAATTTTAGCAAAAATTATATAGTTATAACATTTATTGATGAAATATTAACCAGAATTTTTTTGTGGTGACGAAAGTAATGTTAAAGACAACTAAAATTTGTTCATCGCAACCATACATTGTTACAGAGAAGATAATGTGGTTCCTGTGACCATAGCATAACTATGTTTTTTTTTTTTAGTGTAAAAACTGTTATTTTTCCGAGATGGTATTATAGTTTTTTAGGGTTCCGTACACAAAGTGTAAAAACGTAACCCTATTGTTTTCGCTACAATGTCTGTCCGTTTATCCGTCTGTCAGCGCCTTTTATCTCTGGAACTGTAATAGCTAGACTCTTGAAATTTTCACAGATGATGTATAGCTATTGCCGCTATAGCAACAAATACTAAAACTTATAGGGTGTTCCAATAGAGAGGTGTTATTCACGAAAATGTGTTTATTTCTTGAAATGTAGGAGGCATACACTAAAAATTTACAAACAGTAATTAAAACTTAGTTCTCTTTATAAACAAATCTAAAAAAATAAACCTAAAAATTAAAGGGTGTTCCGATAGTGGTGTGCTTTGTATGTGTAAGGCCTAAGTTTTGAATCATAATAGGTATACTCTTGAACATTTTACCAAAATTGTATAACTGCGGCCACTATAGCAAAAAATACTAAAACGTAGGGTGTTTCAAAAGTGACGTGTTATTTACGTTTATGTTTTTTTTTTGAGCTGTAAGAGACAACCACTTACAATATGCAGACAGTAATTAAAACTATGTTTTTTTTATAAACAAGTATACGAAATTAAACTTATATATTAAAGAGTGTTCCAATAGTGACGTGATTTGCATGTAGTTATATAGCCTAAGTTTTGAATGAATAGGTGGAATCTTGAAATTTTTACAGGAGGTGTATAACTATGGCCACTATGACAAATAGTAAAAATTAAAGGGTTTTCCGCCAGTGACGTGATTTGCATGTATAAAGCCTTATTTCTTGAACCGTAACAGGTAGACTCTTGAAATTTTGAACAGAAGATGTGTTGCCATGGCCGATATGACAATTACTAAAAATTAAAGGGTGTTCCGACAGTGACATGTTTTTCACTTATAGTGACTTATTGTTTAATCGCAATAAGTAGACTCTTAATATATTTATAGAAAGGAAGTTGCCATGGCCACTATAATGAATAATAAAATTAAAGGGTTTTCCGACAGTGACATGATCTTATAAACCATAATAGATACCCTCTTGAAATGTTTACAGTAGATGTGTTACTTCGGCCGCTATAACAAATACTTAAAATTGAAGTGTGTCCATTAGTGACGTGTTTTTCACGAATATTACCTTATTTTTTTAACCGCAATAGGTGGGCTTCTCATATTTTAATAGAAAGTGTATTACCATGGCCGCTATAAAATCAATTACTTACTAAAATTTAAAGGGTGTTCAAATTATGATGCAATTTTCGCGAATATTACTTTAATTTTAAAATTTAACTGCACTTAACTAAAATGCTCACTGTAATCCTATTCCAACTTAGCCAATTTCGAAAACAAAATTTATGACATATTATTAAATTCCTACGACGGCAAAGCGCCGATTGAAATTTTTTTTCATTTATTGTATCTTCAATATTTTTGAACTAACAATAATTACTCATATCTTAAGTCTAAAATAAAAATATACTTTTTAAGACCAGCCAGTGCTAGACAAAAATAATGTTTGTTTCACGGATTGAAAAAAGTAAACAGATTTTTAAAACTTCATTCATTGGTTATATACCCCAAAAATTATTTGCAAGCCCCATTATTATCAAAGGCAGAGCAGACTTGGGATATGTCAATTACAGTTTGTAACTAATTACACTTGCAATTACATAAATTTATGTAATTGAAATGTTTAATTACAACTACATTTAACTATATGTAATTGTAATTGATATTTTTTCAATTACACATTACATGTAATTTGCAGTTGAAAAATTACAATTACTTGCAATTTGTAATTAAAAATTTCCAATTACAATTACATGTAATCAGTAATTGAAAATATTCAGTTACAAAATATTTTTCCGATTCGAGGAATTCAGATGTTGCAATAAAAAATATTTTAGTACCATTTGTTTAAGAGAATACCAGTGCTGCTGTTGCTCCAATATACGATAAATTGAAGTACATGGTTCGTCAGCCATACTTTCATAAAGTCTGTCAATACTTTCGAACCTTCTGGCCTGAGATTGCTTAAGTAATTTCATGATATTTTTGGATCAATATTTAAACTGTGCACTTTGGAAGTCGATTATGTACAGCAAAACGAAAAAAATCATTTAAACATGATGTCTATTTTTTCTCTAGTGCCCATTTCCACAAAACGTTTGGATTATTAGAACAGATTTTCTCGTTGTGAATTGTTCCATGACCAATTGTGTAACGGCACCAAGAACATTAATTTCATATTATTTGTGATGCAAAGTATTTTCCACTATCAAGTGGAAGCTCAGTTTGAATTATCATTTATATATAATTAAAAGTAGTTTTATATATAATTCAAATCGACAGACAGTAACCGATTTGTTTATATAAAAACAATTTCTAAATTGATAATTTTAAATGTCATTGAAGAGAAATTAACAAAATTTTAATTTATTTGCTTTTTTGAACATTTACGATTTAGGTAGCGTATAAACTGCCACTCTTATTTGTTTGACATTATCACACTTTAAAAATCTATTTGTGCTCTGTAACTCATCACAAGTACAAATTAATATGTCTTCAAGTCACCAGGTCAAACGTGACATGTTTGTTGTGGTTTAATTTAAACAAAATAAAAACAAATAAAAGCAAATAAAATAAATATATCAAAAGAGGCGTTTTAACCAGGTCTGTAAAAAAGCATAGAAAAAAGATATTAATCTTCAAAGAAATGACATTAAAAGAAATAAATAAATTAACCAATTTTATTTATTATAAAGTATTTTTTTTTTGTCGAAAATGGTAAAAACAGGTCTGATGTAGTAGTGGTAGAGTAAATGTTGATGATCAATTCCGGAGTTATCAATTAAAACCATCTACGAATAACGAGAGAAGAAGAAAAGATAACAGTAGAAGAGCCAGGAGCCCAAAACTATAAATGTTTTGTTTTTGGATACATTTTTTTATAAACAAAAACGTTAGGAGCAGATGCGCAGCTGCAATCAAATGCAACTTAAACGCAGGCGCGCGCTTATAGACGCACCAACACATACACTCTAGCACTCTTACGCACATGCGTATAGAAGAGAAGTATCTCGAATAACAGAACCTCAGGTTATATTATTTTACTTCAAGGCTTAATTTTTTTTTTTTATTTTCCTCAGTACTTTTATCGTTTAAGGATTTTTATTTGAGAATGGAATATGGAAAGGAAAACAAACAACAAAAATTATTTTCTTAGCCAAAATATAAATAAATAAGTTGAGAAATAACAATAAGAAATACAACAATAAAAAAGGCCCGGTGTTTCCTTAAAAAGTTGCGTTTTTTTTCTCTGTATTTAATAAACAATTCTTGGTTTTAAAAACTATTGCCCAGGCTTAGTTTTACATACTTACATATATCTTGTTGTTGCAAACCATATTTTTTATGTCTCTTTGTATTGGTTTAATACTTATGTTGTAATGGGTGATTTTTTTGAGGTTAGGATTTTCATGCATTAGTATTTGACAGATCACGTGAGATTTCAGACATGGTGCCAAAGAGAAAGATGCTCAGTATGCTTTGACATTTCATCATGAATAGACTTACTAACGAGCAACGCTTGCAAATCATTGAATTTTATTACCAAAATCAGTGTTCGGTTCGAAATGTTCAAATGTGACAAATTTTGTTCAGCGATGAGGCTCATTTCTGGTTGAATGGCTACGTAAATAAGCAAAATTGCCGCATTTGGAGTGAAGAGCAACCAGAAGCCGTTCAAGAACTGCCCATGCATCCCGAAAAATGCACTGTTTGGTGTGGTTTGTACGCTGGTGGAATCATTGGACCGTATTTTTTCAAAGATGCTGTTGGACGCAACGTTACGGTGAATGGCGATCGCTATCGTTCGATGCTAACAAACTTTTTGTTGCCAAAAATGGAACAACTGAACTTGGTTGCCATGTGGTTTCAACAAGATGGCGCTACATGCCACACAGCTCGCGATTCTATGGCCATTTTGAGGGAAAACTTCGGAGAACAATTCATCTCAAGAAATGGACCGGTAAGTTGGCCACCAAGATCATGCGATTTGACGCCTTTAGACTATTTTTTTTGGGTTACGTCAAGTCTAAAGTCTACAGAAATAAGCCAGCAACTATTCCAGCTTTGGAAGACAACATTTCCGAAGAAATTCGGGCTATTCCGGCCGAAATGCTCGAAAAAGTTGCCCAAAATTGGACTTTCCGAATGGACCACCTAAGACGCAGCCGCGGTCAACATTTAAATGAAATTACCTTCAAAAAGTAAATGTCATGGACCAATCTAACGTTTCAAATAAAGAACCGATGAGATTTTGCAAATTTTATGCGTTTTTTTTAAAAAAAAAGTTCTCAAGCTCTTAAAAAATCACTCGTTATATATGCATGTGTGTATGTGTGCAAGTATTAAATTTTTTTGAAGGTTCCTGGTTTTATCGTAAGGATATTATGCATTTTTTTTTTCTTTTTTTTACAAGAGAGGGGAGCTGCCGTTACTTTTACTGTTGAAGCGCGTGCCAGTTAAAAAGTTACCAAAGCAAACGAGGGTGAGTTTTAAATCTAAAGTTAATGAAGGATTTAGTATTTTATCAAATTGATGGCAAAAGAACCAGACACACGTGCAAAGTCGTTTTAACACAATTTTAAAAGGATATACATATTTATACATAAGTAATGGCAGGGAGTGTTTCTTGGAAATTTTATAATTTTTTATTGTTTCTATTTAAGGATATTAAAATATATATAATTTGTATTTCTATGCTTTATAAACCCTACTAAGTTAATGTAATTTTTTGCTGTGTAAATAACGATACTGCCATGAGACATCTTTGTTGTAGATCCTTTTAAACGTATCGAGATCATTTATATTAATAAATTTTACTGTTGTCATGTTAATAAATTTTATTCTTTCGGACTTAAAGCTACCTTTGAATAAAAATTTATTATAGAAATTAATATAGAAATGGAATTTAATGAGCATTAAATAATAAAATAATAAAAAATAAAATAATATATAACACAGTGTAACACGGAAAAAAATAACCATATACGAACACCACTACGTGATAAAAGACCAAAAAAAATACCCCTGTCTCCCAGTTTTGCCCAAAGTCCTCGAGGTTTTTTTTATGGGCCCTCAAAGATGTGGGGCCTTGATGTCATTTTTGCAAAAAAAATGATCATTTACTCAAGCTCATATTTTGCAAACCGTTTGAAATTTTGATATACTCTCTGAGGCAAAGTTGTAGCTCTTGTCATAAAGAACAAAAATTGTGAACATATAAAATCAAAAAAACTTCATCTTCAAGGTCAAATTCGCAAAAAAACTTTAAAAAATTTAATTTTTTTCCCCTGTACAGGACCATAGGTAGCAAACCGTTCAAAATTCAAGGAAACAATCAACTACAAAAATGAACCTAAGATCTCAATAAACAACTTTCTAGAACATATGAACTTCCTAGGAATGAGGAGGCCCCACATCTTTGAGGGCCCATAAAAAAAACCTGGAGGACTTTGGGCAAAACTGGGAGACAGGGGATCTTTTTTTGGTCTTTTAAGACGTAGTAGTGTCCGTAAATGGTTATTTTGCCATGACTTAAAAAATTACACAGTGTGTAATTAAATAAAATTTAAAAGTTGTTTCACACTATAACACAAGTATTAATACTTTTGCGGAAAATGAAACCCAGACAAACGATTATATCAGGATGATATTTCATTAAAAAATATAAGTACTTGTGTTATAGTGTGAAACAGCCTTAAGGGTATGTCCCTTAATGTTTGTTGTTTGGTTCTAGATATTAAAAAAAAATATATATACAATTTTTTTTAAATTCAAAAATATTCATCGATTTGAATTATATGAAGGAATTTTAAAATTAACTAGCTGTGCCCGGCTGTGCAGCCTCCTTGCAATATTTTATTCGATTTTGCTTTGAAAGCAATCCACACCAAATCCCCTTACGTTTTTAGTGACGCCTTAAACTATGCTGTATATCTGCTTATGCATTTAATTTATAAAAAAATAAAGTACGCATATCCGGTCGGTTTAGTTCAGTTATGGTTTATGTATTTACTTTACTATTAAAATAACTGTGTACTTTCGCTGTTTTTTCTCCACTTTATCTTGGAAATAAAATATTTTTGCGGAAAAAAAGTATCCTATATGGGAATTAGGATGCTAAGCTACCTCCTCACAAATTTTGTTAAAATCCGTCTCGCAGTTTTTACGTGATGCAAGCACAAAAGAATTTAAATATATAAACCATTTGAACCATTGTAGACAATCACTTGAAAATTGGACAGAAGGTCCAATATTTATAATCAGAAATTAAATATTTATAATTAGAAATTAAAGGGTGTCCCAATAGTTGAAATAATTTGATGTATATTGCAAAACTTTAACAGAGAGACGGTTGAAATTTACAAAGAACCTGTATATCTAAGTCCTTTATAACATCAAGTATATAATTTAAATTTGGAAACTAAAGGGTGTCCCCATAATTGATACAATTTTACCTATCTAGCCCTATCTTTTGAACCGTTATAGACAAATACTTGAAAATTAAACAGAATCTCCACTACTATGTCCCGTACAATAACATTTATAAATATTTAAAATTATAGAGGGTGTATCAATAGTTGATGTAAATTGATGCATATGGCCAAACTTTTGAACCGTTTTAGACAAACATTTGAAATTTACAAAGAATCTGTCCTTTACAATAAGTCTTTAATTTAAAATTTTACATTAAAGGGTGTCATCTAGGTGATATTGTTTAAGCTATATGGCCATATCTTTGAGCCGTTACTTTTTATTGCTGTGTCAGTAATAATAAATGTAAAAATGTCCTTCTATCTGACGTAATTTGTCATATATGGCTTTAGCTGCTGAACCGTTATGGATAGACATTTGAATGTACAGAACGTATATTACTATGTCCGTTAGATTAACAAGTATAAAAGTATTTGATTTGAGTACTATTTCTTACAGATTACTTCCTTTTAAATTTGTAGTTTAGAATTGATGCACATATATGTGTTTTGTAGTCGTTTTTTTTTTGCAAGAATTATTTTAATCGAGTTTTGTTTTTTAATATTTAGATAGATAGAAAATTGAAAATAATAAAAATTGAAAATAATGAAATTAAGATACTTGGAGAGTTTAATAAAAAATTGCGTTAAAAAATAATACGCGACTACAAAACTGTAATTTTTATTAAGTTTTTTCCTTCTTCTGTAAAATAGGAAAAACTTTAGTTAGAGCCTTTCTATATTAAGGTATTGATATGTATTAAAAAAAAAAAACACAAAAGTCATTAAATAAATAATAGCAATGTTTTGGTTTTCTTTTAAAAATTAAACTCAAAATGCAAAACACATATTGTACTAAATCAAAAAGAAAAAAAAAAACATTACAATATTGGTCTGCCAAATTAAGTGATAAATTTGCATGGGTTCATTAACATCTTTCGCGCCATTGTCGTTAACTTTTAACAACAGTCAAGCCCGCCTTGGCTTCGAGAGTTTTGGTTTTCACTTCTGTCTAAGACTAACATTACCGCCCTCAGGATTTTTGTACATACATACATAGTATGTATTATACCTACAAAAATAAAGACATAACGAAACTTTGTTGCAAATACAAATATCAATTTATTAAACCCTCTAGAAAAAAACTGTAATTGAAGTATAGTTAGGGAATTTCTTTCGATATTAATTTTTATTGAGGAAATTGAAATGCAAGGCAAACAATCTTGCTAATTACTATAACTAAACAACCACCATGAATATCAATCGGGTTAAAGCAAAAAGCAACACGCAAAATAAAAGGCGGGCAAACAATCAAAAATTATCCTTATTGCTTACAGTAATAATTTATTGAAGCAAAAAAAATCCATAGAATAAAAACTTTTATTTTTTATCATGTCTTTTTGTTTGTCATGAATGAAAACAAAAAACATCAAACATGACATAATAATCTGTGTTTTTTTTGCTGTTGTTTTTTTATTTGTCAAACCTTTTAGAGGAGCTTGAGTTTTTTTTTTGTACACATAACAATGCCGTTATTGCGTTAAAACGACAACAAATAACTAACTAATGACGATAATGTCATATTGGCATACGCCCCAAAGCCAAAAAAGGTTGTCATGTTTGGCGCTGTCGTACTTTGGTAAATGATACTTAGAGCCCACAGTTAAATGAGCTGTGTGCAGATCATGTTCCTACATTACTATACTTTGATCGTGTGCACACAAATAAGGGTAGACTTTACTCACTTACATTCAGTATGTACTTGTAAAAATATTGAAAACTTTTAATAAGAAATCAACAGATCATGCCGTTTTTTATACTCTTTGCTTTTTTTGTTGTTTTTCTTTTAATAAAAAGTCAAAGACCAGCATAATTATAAAAAGAAAAATTAATATCGTTAACTAACAGTAGCTGCTCCTTGTTGTGTTCAAGTTGTGAACATAATACCCACAGATCACACTAGTACACGGTGGCCAAATGTGAATTTGATACCACTATACTCGTGATATCAAGATCAAACTACTCTTCTGTTAGCTTACAAACGTGGGTCGCATTTTCAAAAGACTGATATTAAAATTACCTACATCCTCGTAAAGTGTACTCGTATTCAAAAGATCTGTGAGTAGTAATAATAATAAAAATATTCATATGAAAGATAAAAAAATAAGAAATAAGAAATAAGAAATAAATAAATTTTATTAGGAAACAGAAATCATTGCCTGAACACTTTTTCAATAGTGTTGTCGATATGGCGATTTAAAAAAAATTCTGTAAGTTTTAAATTAGCTTAAAGAAATTAAAAAGATGATTTTCTTTTTGCATATATTTACTACGTAAACTTTATTTTAACCAAAATGTTTCGGTATAAAATTTGATCAGTTTGCGATTGCCCATAAGATCAATCGGTAAACGTACGACGATTCCGTAGGGATGTAAACCAAGATACCTGCACATAATTTTAAATGTGGTTGCTGAAAACGGCAGTGGTATTGCCAAATCAGGACTATCCTCAACCCTTTGAACAAGTCTTTGTCTTGTGATGCAAAATGCTTCAATATTTCGTTGAATAGCACGCTTAGAAGAACGATTATGTCTAATGTAAAATTTACTAAATTCGTAAAAGAAAGCAGTGATTTATTAAATTTTCACAATTTTAAAGCGTTGCTGGATCGTAATATCGTTCATGGTGATACGCCGAAACTTACTGTATAGAATATAGCTATTGAAAGATCAGACAGTTTTTTTTTGTGCTTAGCAATATTTAACGGAAAAATGTCAAAAAATTAAAAAAATTAAATTTCTTTAACATTCAATTATTATTTTAACAAAAAAAAAAATAATAATAATTAAAGCAACAGCTTTAGAACTTTTGGTAACGCTTTTCTGTTAAGCCTAGCTTTATCTGGTCAGTTAACAACACTCCTCAAAATCTAGCAATATCATGTTTATTACCTTCAACTTAAACCAAATACAAAAGATCGGTCGGTATTTTGTTTAAAGCAAGCAAGCAAAGCAAAGCAACTAACAAGTCAAACAAAATCTGAGTCAAGAGCAAAATCAAAATCATTGAGGTGAAGTAATTTGATCTGAATGAAATTGAACTACGAGTAGGACATAAAACTAATCGCACTATATCAAGTGAAGTTAATATTTTTTTTTTTTGCTTAAAGTATTATCTTTACCACTTTAACCAGATGCGGGCTTTGTTTTCCAGCAGCAGCATCTTACAAACTCAAATATTTAATGTGGATACAACCAACATACATATGTACATACAAATACTCATCATAACAATATCACAATATGTGGTGGCATAAAGGCAACAAAAAAGTATTCTTTTACCTCCACAAAAAAAAAAAAACAAAAAACAAAAACGGAAAAATTAACATCATCGCTTTAGATTACAATCACAAACATCGACAACAGCAAAAATTAAATAAAAAAGTAGGCATTTAATTTGCTAAAACGTTTGAAGGTTGTCATCATTTTGATTACGTTGACTGCCTGATGCACCACTCACACAGGCATAAATACCTGACTACTAGTACAGACAATAATACCCAGTGGTAAAAAGAAGGAGTATAAAAGCCTTCTAGAAGGCCTCTTTACTCCTTCCTTTGGGAGGCAAAGGCATTCCATTCTCGTATCTTTTTTACACAGGTTACCATTGTGGACAAGCCCTTCATTATCGTTTCGGAAAATTGTCTGGTAGAAGGCTACCAATAATGCCATTCAGAAGGCTTTTCGTAGCAAAACTTTTTTATTGTTGTTGGTTTTTTATTGTTGTTGAAATTTTATAAAGAATTTTTATATTCATTTTTATTTTTAATTAAAATATTTAAGTCTTTACTTCATTTTTTGGCGAATCGAACCCTCAACCTCCAGGCTAATAGACTACCAATCGCTCTATCGAAGCATCTCAATGACAAGCAGCACTGAATAAAGGGTTATTAAATGACCTTTTGTTTTTTATGAAGGAGAAATCTAAAAATAGAAAATTATGTATTTACCATACAAATTGAGAGATATATATGCTGTTTCTGCAGTTCAAGCGAGCGATACGTCTAGAAAATTTGTATAGAAATAACTCAACAAATTTAGTGCTTTTCTTACAAATTTTCTTGACGATTTGCTCGCTTTAAACAACACAATAAAAATAAAACATCACGCTTCCCATCTAAGAGAAGGGAAGTAAGGGAGATCCAAGACCTTCTCAAAAGCCTTCTTTGGAAGACGCATAAAATGTCGGTTGTAGGGGGAGAAGGTCTAAGCATGCTTATAGAAGGCCTGAAATGAGAAGGCCTTTTAACTTTTACCACTGGGTATGTTTTGCTACAAGTATGTATGTGTTCTAAAATCGTAACAAAGTCGTACGCCAGTGTTTTAAAAAAGCGTGCTTATAAAATATAAAAACATAATAAAGATGAATGACGAAGAAGCCAACTAATTTTAACTAACCTGTTCAATGACTGAGATTACCCACCACAACATATCCAGACAATAGGATCAGGCTTTTTTAAACCCAGGTAAGGAGACAAGAGTAGATGAAATGTTAAAATTTGATGTAATATATTAATAAGAAAAATAAATTGATTGCTCTGGACAATAGAGGCCATAGAAATACACCCACCGAGTATTTGAAGTGTCTATCGATACGGTTCAAAAATCGCATATTATAGTTCATGTATTCTGTGGGGAGACCCTCCAACACCCTCTAAGGTCTACAGTGATTTTGATGTTTGAAAGCTGTTTGCCAATTTTTATATGTGTGGAGTCCATTATTCCAAAAAAGGCCAAATTTTTTATAGCCCTCTCTATCTTAAAAATGTTATTTTATTAATATGCTATGACATGAATATGTTTGTTCCATGTTAGGCATGATTTTTAAATGAATTGATTTTTATGAAATTAAAAGTGATTTGGCAACACTGGTTAATATTAGATTCCTCAGCAAAGCAACAGAGTCGGCACAGAAACGTCAATACAGCATTGAAATCGGCTTATATGGAGATTGGTTGTATTATTCGTCGGGCTACTGTGTCTCCGCGGAGTTGTTGCCTTAGTTGTTGCTTATTTTAAGTGAAAGAGTTATTTATGTCAATATTTTGCTCAAGACGACCGGCAACAATACTTTGATTTAATTTTAAAATTAGAAAATTTGCCGTTACAGTTTTGAATAACTTAATTGAAGACGTTCAAGGAATTCACGCAAAATTGGTGTTGAAAGCTTAAAAAGATAAATTTATTATTGAAATATAATCATAATGAAGAAACGTCGGATAGGAAATTTAATAAAAATGTCTGTTATTTACTTTTAAATTTGAATGACCTTAAAAGCCCGAATAGATATAAAATTCTATAAAAACAACATATAAAAATATAATTAATTCATCCTTAACAACATATAAAAATATAATTAATCCAGTGATTTAAAAATAATAATTAAATTGTTTGTAGGTTTAAACTGCACTAAACTAACAGAGCATTCCTTAATTTATATGCAAAGTCTCAATGAAATATTTCTAACTATTATTTCTTTTTATAGAACATTCCGTTGTTCACTATTTGACTAAAAAACTGCTTCATCGTCTCAACGATCACTTGCCTGCATTTAAAACAATAACCTTTAATCACAGCCACTATAACTGGAAGCTAAACTAAACTTAAACTGGGAACGAAAACTATCTCTGCTACCTGAGGATGTGTAGTAGACATTAGCAGGTATTGGTGGAAACTAACCAGCAGCCACCAACATAATTGATGTGTCGTAGTTGTTTAATTTGTATTTGGGATGTTATTGACTTAAACGCTAATGTTAATAATATATTGTTAACATGTGCAGGCCAATTATTTGCATTTTCTTGTAATTTGAAATATTTAAAATAAACTTGTGACTAAAAGCAAACATGAATCTGAAGTGTATATTAATTGAAAAGCTTTTGTTTAGTACTTCAAGAACTCTTTTCATCACTTTGCTTTTAGAGCCATGTGGGTAATGTGGGTTTGTTACCGTATTTATTTTGAATAATAACCAGGCATATTTTTATAATCAAATGATAGGTGTTCTCACAATCTTAAGATTTGCATTTTTTGTAAATAGGAAAGGAATTCATAGAGGACGATCAGCAAATAGCAAAATCCACAATTTGTACTGTGAACTTTGGAATTAGTCTGATTTTTTTTAATTATACAAAAGTATCAATAGTACTTTCGACTATATTTTAAAGAAAATTCCCATTTTACTTAATATTTTTTTTCACAAAAAAATTTTGATTTAAAGCATGATAAAAATAAATAAATAAAAGAATAGAAACTACAACGAAATACAAAGCGCTACAAACTATTACACAACCTGGCTTGTGAAGCAGGTTGTGCATGAATTCACACCAAGCTTTGCTCTCACTCAGACATGTTTCGAGCGCGAACACATAAGAAACACACATGCAGTAGTTTATAACACACACTGTGTGAGTCCTGACAATATTTTGTTCGATTTTGCAATAATCCACACTAAATTTTAAGACTCTTACGCATTTACTTTATATAAAGGATAAAATTCTAAAACTTATATAAAATTCTGATAATTATTGTAAAGCCCTGTAAAAGACAGACAGGAAACGAGTTACTCATTATTGTAAAACAGCGCCATCTGTTGTGCAACATTTCTTAAAAATATATCAAAAATAAAAGATGCCTTAAAGTATGCGCATTTGAAGGTAAATCATTAAAAAAAATCGGCGTAATTTCATTATTTTTTCTCTATTTTCTCTTGTAAATAAAATATTTTTGCGGAAAAAAGTATATGGAATAAGGATACTAAGGTACCTCTTTACAAAATTTTGTTTAAAGCCACCCAGTAGTTTTTACGTAATGCGAACCCAAAGAAAAAGACAGCCAGACACACAGGAAATGAGTTGCTGGTTTATTATATGTATAGATGGTGAAATTATATGAATTTTATTTGAACTATTTTTGATTTATTGAATAAATAATAGATGGTGAAGTTGGTAAGAATTAACACCGGGTGTTCCTCGTTAAAAAATATAACTTACCTTTAATATGTTAAAAGTTTTTTTTTCTCTATCGCAAAACTACAGAACAGTTTTGGAGTTATATAGAAACTGGTGAAAATTTTTTGCAAAATGTGTTTGCTGTCAAACCATATTATTTATAGTTATAATAAAAAGATTGTTATCTAGAACCATATTATTGTCAACCCTGATAAAATTCAGACAATAAGGTTTCGAGTTATGGTGAAATAATAGACGCATAGGCACAGCTAGAAATGAAGCAGCAGACAGACTAACAAAAAGGAGATCTGCTCTGAATTTTTGTGGACCCGAACCTAAACTTTCACTGGAGAGTATTATGATGTTGGCAAGGGTCCTACGCTGTGTGGACTCTTTAAACCTGAAGAAATGGAAGGATGCTGCCACATGAAGACAGTCTCTAATGGTGCTCAAAGAGCCCCTCAGCAGGCAGGACAGACATATATGTATACTCGGGTCATTTTAAGCTGGCGTACAACGATAATGAAAGGTGATGTAAACTTCAAGTATTATCTGGCCAGCTAGGACGGTAAACACACTTTGTAGAATAATATAAATCACTGAGAAATGAAAGTGGTCGAAGAGGATTGATAAGTGGTTTATATAAGTATATAAAAGGTGTTTTTTTAAGCTAGATAGAACTTTAAATTGTAAAAAGTAACACAAAAAATTAAATTTTGATGAAACGTTTTTTTTATTTGTTTCAGTATACTCTGAGAAATCATCATGAATAGACTCACGCTTGAACAACGCTACGAAATTATCCAAATTTACTTTAAAAATCAGTCGTCGATTCGCGCAACTTATAGACGACTTCGTCATTTTTATGGCTTACATAATCGTCCATCTGAACAAGCCATTCGTCAAACTGTGGATAGATTTCGTACCACATACTCTCTAGAGGATGCAATAACACCAACACGTCGAAGGAATGTGCGTACTGAAGAGAATATCGCCGCTGTATACGAAAGTGTGGAAGAAGATCCAAATTTATCGATTCGTCATCGGTCGCAGGTATTGGGGCTCTGTCCGTCTACTACGTGGAAAATTTTGCGCAAAGATCTCGGCCTACACCCGTATAAGATCCAGCTGGTGCAGGAATTGAAGCCACGAGACCATTATATGCGTCTTTCTTTCGCCGATTGGGCTCTAGAGCAGTTGGCAACTGACCCGTTGTTTTATCGCAAAATTGTGTTCAGCGATGAGGCACATTTTTGGCTTAACGGGTTTGTTAATAAGCAAAATTGCCGCATATGGAGTGAGACCAATCCACAAGAGACCCTACAGACTCCATTACATCCAGAAAAATCCACCGTTTGGTGCGGATTTCACGCTGGTGGCATCATCGGACCTTATTTCTTCAAAAATGAGGCCGGAGCTCGCGTTACGGTCAATGGAGATCGTTACCGCACCATGATCAATGATTTTTTGTTTGAAAATATGGATGACATTGATCCGGAGGAGATGTGGTTTCAACAGGATGGCGCTACGTGCCATACGGCGAACGCAACCATCGACTTATTGAAATCAAAATTTGGCGATAAGTTGATTTCGAGAAATGGACCTGTCAATTGGCCTCCAAGGTCGTGCGATTTGACACCTCTCGATTATTTCCTGTGGGGCTACGTGAAGTCACTGGTTTATGCTGATAAACCAGCAACAATTGACGCCTTGGAGGACAGCATTGTTCGTGTTATTCGTGACATACGTCCAGCAGTGCTCGAAAAAGTGGCCCAAAATTGGACGTCCAGAATGCGCTTCGTCAAGAACAGCCGCGGTGCCCATATGTCCGAAATCATTTTCAAATGTTAATGTCACGTATTGATCTTTCGAATAAAAAAAATTTTGATTACAATTTAATTTTTTGTGTTATTTTTTACAATTTCAAGTTCTATCGGGCTTAAAAAAACACCCTTTAGAAGTATGCTAATGTGACCGTTTTATTAAGTGGCATTTAGATAATATGATTTTTAATATACTTTTATTAAAACAAAAACTTTACTTATTTAATATTATGCTAATTACCCATTACGTTTTATAATAAAAATGCAATTTATTTGTTGAGGGAAAAGAGATAGTTCCTATACTGGTTGCTCAGGCCAGATCATCAGGAAAGCTTTTCCTGATCCCCCAACAAATAAATTGCATTTTTATTTTAAAACCTTATGGGTAATTAGCATAATATTAAATAATTAATATTTAAATTTCCAAACAATTTTTTTTTAGTAATTATTAAAATAGTAGTATAAAGGACCGCTTATGACCTTATGGCTAGGTTCTTGAATAAATGAATGAATAAATAAAAAAAATAAATTTTGTATATAAAAAACTTTACATTCTACAGAAGTAGAAATTTTTCACTTTTGCGGCTACCTAAGCGCTACCTAAACGGTGTTAAGAATCATTCCTAGGAAGTTCATATCTTCTAGAAAGTTGTTACTGAGATCTTAGGTTCATTTTTGTAGTTGATTGTTTCCTTGAATTTTGAACGGTTTGCTACCTATGGACCTTGACAGGGGAAAAAAGGTAAAAAAAAATTGAATTTTTTAAAGTTTTTTGCGATTTTGACCTTGAAGGTGAAGTTTTTTTGATTTTATATGTTGACAATTTTAGTTCTTTATGACAAGAGCTACAACTTTGCCTTAGAGAGTATATCAAAATTCCAAACGGTTTGCAAAATATGAGCTTGAGTAAATGATAATTTTTTTGCAAAAATGACATCGAGGCCCCACATCTTTGAGGAGGGAAATATGGTTTTGAAAGGTTGAAATGATTTAACCATTTTCAAAATTACCTGCATGTGCTTTATAAATAACTTATTTTTTAGTGTTTTGGAAAATAAAGTGTTTCTAAAAAATTGGTGGGATATAGAGTAGTAAATACATCATATCTTTATGTTTTTCTTCTGTTATTGGTGTAATTGTTGTGTATAATGGAAGCAAGTCAATATTCTTGGTCTTCTTATTTTAGGTGAAAGGTCTAACACTTTGAATTCGCAATTGTCATCCAAAGAAGTTTTATAAAACATATTATATGGAGTATTTTTTAGAAATCTGATTCATTGTATTTTTAGCCAAGATACAGCTTCTCTATTGGTCTTTCTCATTCTATTTGTCGTTGATTTTCCCAATTGTTTCGTAAGGGTTCCGATTTCTCTTTTAAAGTATGAACTGATTCATCAGAAGACGATATTAGTCTTATTCGTTTCAATTTCTTGCTTCGCCATATAATGTCTACAATTAACTATAAATAGTGCATTTTTACACTAATAGGATTACCTAATCATACTTGAACCGCTATCTAAAGCCGTGAGAAAGAATTATTTTGAAAACTTTGAAAACAGACTGACTTATACCAATATTCCAACATACAGTAACTGTATTTTGTTTACCAACCAAAAAATAAACTCAATTTATCAATTTAATTTTCATGGCATACTTCAAATTACTTCAGATTATGTTTTTTTTAAACGACTTCAAATAAGAAGGAGGTTACCAATTCGTCTAAATGTTGCTTTATTATGTATAAACATATGTGCCCGCAGAACTCAGCCATTTTAAAATTGTTTTCTTTATTTGAAAGGTTATTCTTACAGTTTGATCTCGTTTTGAAAACAGTTCATTATTTTAAAAATTAAAGGGTGTCCCCATACACCATACAATTTTTTTTTACGTATATTAAGAACCGTAAAGTGCAGCAATTTAGAATTTAAAAAAATTGGGTATCCCTATAGCTCTCGGCAACAGAAAGTAATAAAAAAAACGAATTTAAAATTTAAAGGGTGTTCACAAAAGTTGCGTATTTGACCTATATGGGCCTATATTTTGAACCGTTATCGACAAAATCTTGAAAATTTGAAAGAATGTCGAACAGAATGTTGAACTATAAATATTTAAAATTATAAATTAAAGGGTGCTCCAATAGATAATTTAATTTCTCCTACCCTGTTTCTTATTTTTCTAAATGACCTTCTCTGTCAAACTTCCAACCCTATCTACTCTTTTGCAGATGATAGCAGCATTTGCCATTCGTATTCATTCTGCAGACGGCCGAGCCTTTTAGAGATTGGGGCTAAGCGGCAAAACATGAATGATACGCTCAATCACGATCTCGTAACAATATCTAATTTGGGCCGGGCAAATAGAGTCGACTTTAACGCTCGTAAGACTCAATGTTGTAGGCTAACGCACCGGCGTTCGGCCGATAATGGTGCTACATCTGTAATTATGGGTGGTATAAGTATTAAGGAATCAGAAGATCTTGATGTTCTTGGCATGAAAATCCAGTGTGACGTTCGATGGACTAAGCATATTTTTCAAGTCTCAAAAGAAGCTTTCAAGTGTCTCGGTTTTCTCAAACGGTGTAAAACATATTTCACCTTACTATTTATACCATATACCACATATTTATACCACATACATCCGGCCAAAAATGAAATACAACTCTCACTACTTGACCGCGTGCAGGAGAGGGCGAAGAAGCTCATAGGTGACAGTAGGGTATCCAACTCTATTGACTCTCTTGAACATCGACGCAATGTGGGTTGTGTTTCGCTGTTTTATCGCTACTACAATGGAATGTGCTCTGATGAGATTAGGGAACTAGTTCCTGATATCCGCACGTTTTCGCGCACAACACGCTTTTCATTAAGAGCTCATCCATTTGTGGTCGATTGGGCAGTGAATCGCACAATGCATTACAGAGAAAATTCATTTTTTAGACGTACAGTTCGCTTGTGGAATCATCTTCCTACAGAGGTCTTTGCTGTCAACTACAATGTTGGAAAATTCAAATCGAATGTCCACAAACATTACTCCCTCTATCCTCCTTCCCATAACCTAATTTCCTAGTTCTGGCACAATGCTTTGCATGAGTAGGGGTCATCCCCTGAGTGCTGGTCCGAAATAAAAAAAAAACAAAAAAAAAAAATATGGCCATACTTTTTAACAGTTGTACATTGACCGTTAACATTTACAAAGAACCTGTATTGCTAACTGTGCTTTAACAAAAAGTAAACAATTTTGAATTTGGAAATAAAAGGGTGTGCCAATAGTTAATGTAATTATATGTATGTGGCCATACTTTTGAACTGTTATAGACAGACATCTGAAATTTACAAAAGAACCTGTATTGCAAAGTCCGCTATAACAAGTATACAATTTGAATTTAGAAATTAAAGGGTGTCCCCATAAGTTATGTAATTTTACCTATATGAATCTATCTTTTGAACAAACACTTAAGAATTAGGCATTCTGCCACTACTTTGTCTGGTATAATAACAAGTGTAGATTTTTGGAATTATAAATTAAAGGGTGTCCCCATAGTTTATATAATTTGATGTATATGTCCAAACTTTTGAGCCGTTATAGACAGACAGTTGAAATTTACATAGAATCTTTGTGGTCAAGTCCTCTATAACAACAGATCTTTAATTTAAAATTGTAAATTAAAGGGTGTCCCAATATGTGATGTTATTTAGTCTATGTAGCACTATATTTGAAAACGTCATAGACAAAAGTTTGCAAAGACGGATGCTAGTTAAAATAGCTTAACTTTTGAACAATAATAGGGAGGTGCTTGACATTCACATAGTCTACTTTTTTGCCGCTAATTTTCTCGCAACTTTTATTTGGTTTAAATCTAATTCTTACAAATTACATCTTACATTTTTTTTTAAATTGTTGCCCACCTATCTGTTTTGAAGTCGGTTTTTTTGCAAGAATTATTTATTATATTTTTGACTTATACCACTTTCAAAATCAAGGGCTTATATTTCGTTTGCTATTAAATTAATATAATTACTTTTAAAGATCTAAGTGTTTACAGCGCTAGTATCATTAAATTTACTTTTTTGTATCAGTTATAGTGGTACGTAAAGAACACTAAAGTCATTATCATCTGTTCTTGTTTTTACAATTCTCCTGGGTGTAATACAAGCTCAACACTTGCACTTGGCATTACTGATTAACTTGTTGACATAATTGTGTTTTTGTTCTAAAAGTGATTAAAAAAAATTTTTACAACACAGACTGAGCCAAGTAAAACAGCAATAACAAGTAGTTTCACTTTCTTGTGGCAATTAACAGTAGATAGTTGAGTTATCATGATTTTGTATGACACATGTCATAAATTTTGTCAGCAATTTAAAAGGCAGAATTTTGTTCTGTATTTAAAAAAAGAATTGTCTTGTTAGGGAGAGCTATATTGTTCACTTGTATGTCGCTTGAGTGTATGCTTTATTAAAAAATTATTGGTAGTTTTATGTTTTGAAATAATTTTTCTAAAATTAATTTTACTTTTTTCTTGTTTTTTTTTTGCAAATCAATAATTTCTACCCGACATCAAAAATTTCAAGAATTTCTTTGTCGGTAAGTGTTTCATAAATTCTTTTTAATTTTTTTCATTCTTGTTGCTACTGTTTCTTGTAATGTCTTAAAAATGTTGCTGTTGTTTTACTTTTGTCAAACAAAGAAAAAAAAAGAAATGAAATGAATTCCGAATAAAACGACTAGAGTTCAAGTGCAGTTTTATTGAATTCGCCTACAGGCCTTATAAATTCGACAACCATAAATGAATTATATATTTTTAATAACACAAAAATGTTGTTCATAACACTTGTAATAATATTTTTATAAAGTTGAAGAAAAAAACTGAAAAAAACTGAAAAAAAAGAAACAAATGTACTTGAGTAGAAAATCTTAAAAAATATTTAACAAAGAAACAAGCAACCAACAAGCACTTTATGCAACTTTTGCTACTCGTTGTTGCCACAGTGTCAATTTAATGTTGTCGAAGAAGTGGTAAATGAAGACGAACAAGAAGTAGCAAATGTTGCAGTGAAGTAAGCTAAAAGCCTTTAGTAATATTTTCGACCAGTTATAACCACCATTAAATAAACACTTTCAAGGTTTCCACTTGAATTTGTCAAGTATTGGCAGTTCCTGTTTATGAACTTTTGTTGGGCATATTTATGCAAAAAAGAAAAAAAAAATCATTAAATATGACTCCTGTGGTTTCGAGGAGTATTAAATATAAATTATTTTAAGCAAAATTATTATTTAGCCTCAAGTGTTTAAAGTATTTATTTTTAAAAATTTTAAACGTGAAATTCGTATATATTGATTAATATTTCTCTATAAATGGCGCCAATATTTTGTTTTTTTTTTTTTGTTTTGCATTGATCCAAATTTCTTCTGGTGTTTGTCATTAATCTTTTTTATTAACTCCCTTCATTAATTACCACCTTGTTGTTGTTATTGTCTTATTTCAAACTTTACGCTCATTTAGCTCCAAAAAACCCACACGCGTATCCTCATCATCTTCTAGAAGCTTTTTATTATTTCCTGTGTGACATGATTAACGTTTAAATGCCCATTGGTCATGTGTTTTATTAATCCCTGCTTTGTCTGTATTCTTTGTCTTTTTTTTTTTTTTTTGTAAGAAAAACCCACTCTACGCCTTCTTTATTTCACTGTTTTTATTGTTATTTATTTGGGGTTTAAATATTTTCAATTGCAAATTGAATATTGCCATCGATCGCATGAATATTCAGTTATTGGAAATATACCTACATCGCGAAGTGTATGTATCTTAACATCAGTTGTAAAAGCTACTGTTTTTAAATTGTCTTCTGTAGTTTTTTTGCGTGGGACCCTTGGGGCAAACATCTTCAGATAATCATTGACGTTGTGCTTAATTTTAAGTTTATGTTAAAATCATTCAAAGGAATTTATAAACATATACATAAATTTGTTATTGAGTTCGTTCATGTTTCTTAACAATTTATTTATATGAATGAAATATAATGACTGTCGTAGGGCTTATAAAGTAATTCAGTAAAAAAACTTTTACTGATGAAAGAATATGATTTGGTGTAGAATTAGGTACCTTGAAAGAAAGCTATTCATTTAAATATTATGTTATTATACCCTTCACCACAAGTGGAAAAGTTATATATAAGTTTTTCATTCCGTGTTTAATTTCTACAATATTCATTTTTGACCCCATAAAGTATATGTATATTCTAGATCCTTATACATAGAGAAGTTGATTAAGCGATGTCCGCCTGTCCGTTTTCGGGTAGTAATGCCATTTACCAAAACACCAGAAGAGATACAAAACATTTAAGCCAGGCATAGTCTCGACCACGCCCACCTATATTTTTCACATTTTTTTTGTAATTTTTTTCGGCTTTACTGATTTTCTTCTGCCTTTTTTGTCAAATAAATATTAGACTGCGACAAGTAGATCGTAAGGAGTGCCTGCAGATCTCGGGGGATCAATAACCCCCTGCAAGGGGCGATTTTTATTTGTTTTTAGGTTGGTAGGGTTTTTCTGCTTTGATTTGTATTAACGACCTTTATAGAAAGCAATACACATAGAGGTAGCCAATGGACCCACAGGGTACCCACTGGTAAATAGCAGCAGTTAAAGGGCAATATGAGGAAATTTTTTTAGAATTTTTTTTTTTGCTTTAGCCTGACCATTTTAACTCAATATAGATTGCAGGGAGGTCCTAAATTAAAAAAATTTCAATAAAATAAAAAAACTTTAATTTTTAAATTTGTAAATATTTACAAAAACTTTACAAAACATTTTCAAAAAGATATTTTTATAATGGGTGATTTTTTTGAGGTTAGGATTTTCATGCATTAGTATTTGACAGATCACGTGAGATTTCAGACATGGTGCCAAAGAGAAAGATGCTCAGTATGCTTTGACATTTCATCATGAATAGACTTACTAACGAGCAACGCTTGCAAATCATTGAATTTTATTACCAAAATCAGTGTTCGGTTCGAAATGTTCAAATGTGACAAATTTTGTTCAGCGATGAGGCTCATTTCTGGTTGAATGGCTACGTAAATAAGCAAAATTGCCGCATTTGGAGTGAAGAGCAACCAGAAGCCGTTCAAGAACTGCCCATGCATCCCGAAAAATGCACTGTTTGGTGTGGTTTGTACGCTGGTGGAATCATTGGACCGTATTTTTTCAAAGATGCTGTTGGACGCAACGTTACGGTGAATGGCGATCGCTATCGTTCGATGCTAACAAACTTTTTGTTGCCAAAAATGGAACAACTGAACTTGGTTGACATGTGGTTTCAACAAGATGGCGCTACATGCCACACAGCTCACGATTCTATGGCCATTTTGAGGGAAAACTTCGGAGAACAATTCATCTCAAGAAATGGACCGGTAAGTTGGCCACCAAGATCATGCGATTTGACGCCTTTAGACTATTTTTTGTGGGGCTACGTCAAGTCTAAAGTCTACAGAAATAAGCCAGCAACTATTCCAGCTTTGGAAGACAACATTTCCGAAGAAATTCGGGCTATTCCGGCCGAAATGCTCGAAAAAGTTGCCCAAAATTGGACTTTCCGAATGGACCACCTAAGACGCAGCCGCGGTCAACATTTAAATGAAATTATCTTCAAAAAGTAAATGTCATGGACCAATCTAACGTTTCAAATAAAGAACCGATGAGATTTTGCAAATTTTATGCGTTTAAAAAAAAAAAAGTTCTCAAGCTGTTAAAAAATCACTCGTTAGAAAATTTTTTCATAAAAAAAAAAATTTAATAATTTTCGAATAAAATTTTACAAAAGATTTTTAAATAAGTTTACAAACAATTTTCGAAAAATTAAAAAAAATCAATATTTCTATGAAAATGAAAATCATGACTGTAACATAACATATTTTAAATGTACATATGTATATAGAATAACATATTTTTTTAAATGCGTTTGATTTTTAAATAGATGAGATCTCGGTTTTAAAACCTAGATGCATTAAATACAAAGATAACATCCAAATACAGACTACAAACTGTGAAACATAAAATACACAGGTTTATAGGTAAAAGTTATTTGGAAGCCAGTATAGTAACATGGCTACACGACCATCATTGTGGCTGTCGTCAACTTATACTAATTTCTATTTTATTTATTTTCAGCAAAAGAAAATGTCACAAAATTGTAAATTACAAATTCATATACAAACAAAAAGTTTTGGAAGAAATATTTAAAATTTTTGTGAAAAAGTTATTTAATATTATAAAAGCAAAATAAATATTTCTACAACAATGTCAGAGTTTACGATGTAGCTGCCGTCTTCAATATTATTAAGTAGCTGACAACACGGCGACAATTTTAGCCAACGGAATTTTGTTTTCATTTAGCTCCGTAGCCGTTGTCTTCTATATCTTTAAATCATGAATAATGGTTTTTTCTCATACGATTTATTTTAATTTATGTAAAGAGTCAACAATATGGATAATATACTGCTATACTATAATGTCTGTATAAATAAAATCACCGTAGTTCACCGAACAAATTTTAGGCTATGGATAAAGCCACTAATCTTATACGATGAGAGAGTATTGGCTTTCTATAGAGAACCAGCTAGAAATTTTCTTGAACCTGACAAGGCACACACAGAGAAAAAGCATCATTATGGTATGGTCATAGGAACCATCCTATATTCTCTGTTACAATATATGGTTGCGATTAACAACTTTTTTTAATCATTAAAATGCTCACGATAAAAAAATTCTTGCTACTCTTTGATAATTAAAAAATGCAACATGGTTGGTGTGAAGTTTAATTTTTAAATCTCAAATTTTGATGTAATTTTTGTAAGCCTCTATAAAGCCATAATTGGCGCTGAGCCAAAATTTAACATAATGTTTAATGTAATAAATTAACAAAATAAAAAAAAACCAAAATTTTATTTGTATTTCAAAATAATATTGTATTTATAACCATAATATATTATTGGTAATCAAATTATGATAAGTTTACCACAGTGTGACTAAATTCGAACAAGTAATGTTTTTTTAAAGTTTTATGTTTTGATTTTCAAAATTATTAGAGTTCAATTTTATGGTTTTCTTAAAAAAATAATAATTAAGAATTGAGTCGTTTATCACAACGAATGTTTAAAAAATAAACTAGTAACCAATTGCGTGTTTTATTATATGGTATGTTTAAAATATAAGATATGTTCTTATACTTATATATCTTACTATATTTATTTCGTAATACAATTTTACATAAAGATGAAATTTGAAGTCAAGCTTAAGTTCGTTGTATTCTCTATAAGAAAGTATAATATAAATTACAAACTAGGTGATTAATATTAATGACAAATTGGAAAAATTTAATTTTACAAACCAGCAGAATGGAATGCATTTTCTAGACAGCTACATCCGTCTTCAGCACTATTCGTATCTATCTGCTTTGGGTAGTGTTTAATTGTAAATTCAGATAATGGAATCCGAGAAAAACTTATTCTTTATTATTCTTTCTTAGAGAGAATAAAACGAACTTAAGCTTGACTTGTAATTGCAAATTGATTGGACGATAACTCCTCTTTTCAAGTATATTGATAAATTTTCTTTTGTAAAAGCATTTTGAAACAATTGATATACTTTCCTCAAAATGATTAAATTTTCACTAAAGCTTGTATATTTTAACCAAAGTAATATTCAAAAAAATATCTAAAATATATTCATCGCAACTGTATATTTTTATAGAGTAAATAATGTGGTTCTTGTTACTATACCGCAGCGAGCTCTCGAGGTATAAAATGAAATAATAGAACACATAAGCACAGCTAGAAATGAAGCAGCAAACGAACTAACAAAAAGGAGACCTGCTCTGAATTTTTGTGGACCACTATTTTTTTGGAGTCTATACAGGTCATACCGTTTGACATCAGTATGAAACTCAGTATGTGCCTTTGCTATATGAATATGATATAAAGTTTTTAGGGATAATAGGGAAGGGGTAGTTTACATACACCCACCCCAAACCGAAAAAAATTAATTTTTCGATTTAAATATAATGGGTGGTTATATTTTAAGGGCCGATATTGATTATCACACCAATTATTTTGGAAATTATTGTCATTTATTTTTATTTTGTTAACATATATGGTATGGTTCAATTATGTATGGCCAAATGGCCTCCGCGACCCCGGCGACACATCTCCATCCGATGCTCGAAATTTTCGATGACGCTGAGGCATAATAGAGGTTATATTCCGTTAATGTGCCGACCTATCTCATCCTTTAGCTCTACCCCCGGGGGTTCCAATTGTCACTGCAGGAATGGCAAATGCTTTGACGCGGTTCACTCGGGGAAAATAGGGGCACCAGACGCTAGGGTTCCTAGAGCCTAAATCTGGAAGAAAAGGTCTGCGATAAAAATTGCGGGTCCTCTTCGAGGCCCGACCAGTGCCCAAAGGACTGGTACCACGGCCATCGGTGGCCCCACAGAGAGCCTATCCTCTCTGTGACCGGTTATTGGTGAGGTCCCCTTCGGGGGTACACGTGGTGGTTGTGGTTTAAGATCGATGCATGTAGATGTGGTGCAAGGTCGATCAAGTGTGCTGTTGCACTCTCAACAGACGGAGTTTGGATAGTCTCCAAACCCCTAAGCAAGAGGTTATAATGTGGATCTAGGCTTGCCTAGGAAAGGCTTGCCATATTATATAAATTGCCACTCATTGTGACTGTATACACACAAATTGCGATTGGTGGCAATCGTAAAGTGTTGTTGTTGTTATACTACACAATGGGGGCGCTAGTCTAGGTCTTTATTTCACTCGGTGTTTGGAGCACCGTGGGATAAAGCCACCGTGGCAGGAGCCCACGTTAATCTTGAACATATCCTTTAGTTCTTGAATTGTTGCTGGCTTATCGACGTACACCTTTTCTTTTAAATAAGCCCAATTGACATTGTGTATCTTTCCATGGTTCAAATTGATTTAGTCTGAAATTGAGAAATGTCAAATTAAATGCAGAAAAACTTGACGTTTAGGTGTGGTTCACATTCAATATCAGCCCTTAAAATTTAACCACCCTCTACTTTAAACTTTTATTCTTTATGTAATATACCCATAAAAATATCTGTTTCCATGAGGTTTGGTAAAGTTGAGTGTATGCCACTACAGATTTTATTCGTATCATGGTAAGTTTAAAACCACAATGAATAAAATAATACGGTTTATATCGAAAATTTTTTGAAAAATTGGCTATGAACTGCTACCACATCCTGCAAACTTTGCAGATTTACACCCTTGCAAATACTTCCTATTCCAAATTGATTAAATTTTCAATTTACTATTTAAGCATAAATTTATTGCTCTGCAATCAATCACCATGAGATTTATTAACGTGCTAATAATTTAATGAGTAATCAAACGTTAACATTTTTCTTATTCTTCCACATTCACAATATAACCGAATCTAGAAATCCAAGAAGTCTATATATTAATTGAATCATTAAATACAAACTGTTATAAAAAGAGACACATTTATGCAAATTAACTGTTTGCCTGTTGATGCAAAAAAGCTTTCAATGTAGATGATGAGAAACAACCGCAATATTATTTTGCATTAAATCTTTAAGAATAACAAGTTCAAAAACAAATCTGACAAACTAAACTAATAAAATCAACACTTAAAGCTTTAATTCTTAATGTCAAAACACATGCTAATTATCGGTCATCAAACATACACTCGTAAAACAAACTCCTTGGCTGACGGCCTGACTGACTGCTGCTGCTCTGTGGCCACATAACTCCAGTGTATCTGTTTTTATGCCAACACAAATAATTTGTGAAACTCAATATCCTGTAATGTGTCTTCAAAACTTTTCTGACAACACTACACTAATCTTATGGCTTTGGACAAAATAAAAAATTCTGCTGTTTGTTTCCGTCTAACTGAAACGGCAACTGGAACAATTAAATGTGGCATAAATGTCGTAAACATCACCTGAAATGATCTTCAGTAATACGACTTGCAAGTCTTAAGGAAATTTAACTGAAACTAAACAAGCAAAATCTTCAAATGATACAAGACAGTTCAACGTCATATTAAGATAGAATCAAAGACATTGAGTAGAATTGACGAGTAGAAGTGACTTTGGTTGGCAGCAAGCAGATAATGCAACAAAGTGCACATTTTTTTTTTTTTTTTGTTTGAAGAGATGTTAATACTTTTTGGACTGACTGACTAGTCGGCTGGCTGGTCATTTGAGATAGTGTGTTTCAATGATTTCTTTCTATCAAATTAAACGCATTCATGAATTAAAGTCGAAATCATAACCAAACTAACATCACTGATGGATGTTGGCTGTTTGTTTGTATTAAAAAAAAAAACGCATTACACTCCTTACCCTAATAATATCTTTACTCTTTACTGCTGCATGAGAAACAGCAAAACTTAGTTATGAACTTTAAAATTAAAAAAAATAGGACTAATGCTGTTTGCAGACAGAAATGCTGATTATGTAATAGAGACGCTATATCCCTGTTGTATAAAAATAAAACAGTATAGAGTTCCAGTGATTAAAAAAAGATATGCTACATAGCAACATTGCCACAAAAAAATCCTTTAAAGTGCACAGAAGAATTGATGAAATATAATTTCAAAGATATGTTCTATATTCAAACAGGTTTGTTTGTATTTGGGATTCTATTTTATGGTTGGCAGTTTATTCGTTTACACTTTTTTTAAATCTCTATTTTTATAAATTGAATACATATGGTATTTTACTACATGTATATATCAGTGTTGGGATTTGTGGAACAATTACACTGGTATACTTCATGCTTTTTTGGTACAATTTCATATAAAATTTATTCAATTAATTAATTTTTTTATTTAGCCAAAACATAATTTTTTTCATATCTAACTTCATAGTTCTCCAACCCTGCCTAGAACTGACTAAATTGCAGAATGTTCAGAATTTTTATTATTTACTCTAATAGGGTTATTATGTATAATACAAGGCCTTTTTGCTGAACTAAAGCGTTCGATCGTTTTTGCATCGCATTAATCAGTTTTCGGCAGTATTCGGCTGATATAAATTTCACACTGTGTAATTTTTTAAGTCATGGCAAAATAACCATATACGGACACCACTACGTCATAAAATACCAAAAAAAAGACCCCTGTCTCCCAGTTTTGCCCAAAGTCCACCTTCCTAGGAATGATTCTTAATACCGTTTAGGTAGCGCCGCAAAAGTGAAAAATTTCCCGAAAATTTTTTAATTTCTAAACGGTGTTAAGAATCATTCCTAGGAAGTTCATATGTTTTAGAAAGTTGTTTATTGAGATCTTAGGTTCATTTTTGTAGGTGATTGTTTCCTTGAATTTTGAAAGGTTTCCTACCTATGGACCTGAACAGGGGAAAAAAGGTAAAAAAAAATTTAATTTTTTAAAGTTTTTTACGATTTTGACCTTGAATATGAAGTTTTTTTGATTTTATATGTTCACAATTTTTGTTCTTTATGACAAGAACTACAACTTTGCCTCAGAAAGTATATCAAAATTCCAAACGGTTTGCAAAATATGAGCTTGATTAAATGATCATTTTTTTGCAAAAATGACATCGAGGCCCCACATCTTTGAGGGCACATAAAAAAAAAAACCTGGAGGACTTTGGGCAAAACTGGGAGACAGGGGTCTTTTTTTTGGTCTTTTATCACGTAGTGGTGTCCGTATATGGTTATTTTTTTCCGTGTTGCACTGTGTTCCCATTCTTTCTGGTAAGAAATCGTAAGGTCTTTTTGGTAATTAGATGGTTTTTTTTATTGTTATTCCAAATAGCTCCAGGCATACTTAATCGGATTAAGTTCCGGTGATGGCAATTGTAGCCAGCTCCTAACATTGCACAGTGTAAAGAGCCATGTATAAAAGTATAATCCAAATGATCTAAAATTCAACATGCACATAGCAGAGGAGTATCTGAGCTTAAGTTTTGACGCCGAATATCATTCACTTACCAGACGTGGCGCTATGTGGGCTCCAAGTTGAGAACCTCACACCTTAAAATATTTATAGGGCTTGATATTTGTCAAATTTTTGTTTGATCTTTTAGAGTTTTACATCGCCTTAAAGATCTATTTAGTATTAGTGCATTTTTTAAAGTTTTCTTTCTTTCTAGTTAGCGAGCAAAATTTGAGATATTATGGGAAAACTTCATAATGATATCTTTTCTGAGTTTCCAACTATTCGAATGTATCTAAATAATCGCTTAGATGTAACCCATTTCAACAAGATGGTAGTGAAATTGGCAGGCCTCGCACAACATGGAGACGTTTAACTGATTCCGAAATGAACCACCTGGGTATATCTTGGAACGAACTTAGGTCTATTGCTCAAAATCGGGTTAGATGGAAAACAGCTGTTATCGGCGCCCTATGCTCCAGTGGGAGTTAGAGGAATAAATAATAAAATAAACTATTTGAATTTAAATTTGAAAAATTATTACATTTTTGTGTATTTTAGCCTAAAAAATGGCCATCAATCTTTTTTTTTATAAAATAAATTCTTAAGGAATATATAAAAATTTTATTTACATACAAATTTTATATTTTAAACAAAATTTCGTGTAAAAGTGATGATCCTTAGAGCATATGTAGGTCTTTCAATTTGATCTGTGTATTTAAATACGAAATAGATCGGAAAAAGAAGACTTTATGGTCAAAAGGCTAAAAATTTCAATTTTATTCAATTTTATATTATTTATTTTAGGAATTGCGGGGTTTCCTTTACCTTAATGCTGAAAATTTGTATGCTCTTTGATTTTCGTTGACTAATATCCACAGAAAAGAAATTCAAGGAATCAAGGTAAATTATCATCATTTTAAAATACCCAAGTATTAAAGCTTTAGTTGGCAGATTTAAATGTCGAGCTAAAAATAAAATTTATTTGTTGGGGGAAACCATAGTTCCTATAGACCTTTTTCCTAATTTAATAAATTAATTTTTGGCACAAGATATTAATAGAATTTACACCTTTTTGGAAGGTCCCACTGATTTTCACAATCTTTCGAGGCCCATAAATAAAAATTGCTCACCACCTATGGTAGCTACCCTATGGTAGTAAAATCCAAAAGTTCTTGTTTGTTTCACTGTGTAATATATATCAGTATATATTATCAATATAAAAACAGAAATTAATGGAATTAAGGTTCTAATAAATACAAGATTTTGGTTTGTCCCACTTTTAGGTTTTTTTAGTTAATACCATATTTTGGTACAATGTATGCTGATTTGGTACAATTGATGCTATTTTGGTATATTTGATGTCAATTTGGTACAATTTTCTCAATGGAGCGACGCAATTTAAAATTTGTCAGATGCCAACAGTGGTGTAATATCCCTTTTCAACTTTCATCACTGTAAGTAGTTTTTTTTTTATAATTTATATTCTTTACTTCTGTTGTTGTTGCTGCTTCTATTATTATGGCGGACTTAATACATGGGCTGTTAACGTGCTCTCACTTACCGTCTGGCTGCTGTAAAAGAAGCCGTTTCTTATTTTATGATGTGCTCCCGCAGTGAAGAGTTCTACTTTAAAAGAAT
The DNA here is from genome assembly GCA_949628195.1 of Phasia obesa. Taxonomy (NCBI): domain Eukaryota; kingdom Metazoa; phylum Arthropoda; class Insecta; order Diptera; family Tachinidae; genus Phasia; species Phasia obesa. The sequence continues at coordinate 104,484,646 of OX451218.1, read as the reverse complement.
ATACGATTTTATAAATTTCATATAATTTTAACGTTCTTTTTTTTTGCGTATATACACTCGTAGCTGATATATTAAAAAAATGCTTGTACAACTCAAACAGCAACTAACAACAACATTAGCAAAATTACTATGGAAAATAAAATAAATCCAATGCAAACAGCCACGCGAACACATGCGCTTCATTGGGTGGAATTTCTCTGTTGATAATGATGCAGAGTGATGCCAACACTACTTATAAGACTTTACTCACTACCTTGGGATTTTAATAGTCTGGTTGTTGCATTTATTTCTTGAAAAGATTTTTTCTTGATTTAAGTTGAGTTCTTAAGAAGATTAAATTTAACGCGCCATACTATTATCAATGTCAGTTGGCTTTTCAATGTTTCAGCCAGTCAATGTGATGCATTAAGTTGTTGGTTGTGCAGCAGCAGTTCTTACACATTCACTGGTCATCAACACTAGGGATTTTTGCTTTCAACTTATGTACTTCTTTCGTTTCACTTGAATCAATTCTCCCTTCATTTTTATTCTCTCGCTGCTCCCTTATCACAATTTTGATCTTGTCATAACTATAATGTTTGATTTTAAGAAAAGCTTAAGCACGAAAAAGTTTTTTATATATCGATCCAAGGTAGATTTATCTTACTAGGCAGTAGATTCTCTACAAAAAATACAACATTACAATAACAACTTGGCATTTTATTGTTGCTTTGTAGTTCGAAATGTCAAAAAACATAGAGGAAAATTGAGAATTTGTGTTTGTGTTTGTATTTTTATTTTTTTTATTGCTTTTTCACTTCTGCACTATAAAATTTCTAAACACATACAACTTTTGCCAGGTCGAACTACTAAATCAGCTGGGCGGATGATAGTCCCTTCTAAGATAAATCACAAGGTAGATTCTTTCTTTCTTTCTAGTAATAACATTTTAGATATTCAACATTGCACAGTGGGGAAGAATCAAAATATTTTGGAAATAATCTAGTCATTTTTAAATGGCTAGGCCTATTAATCCAAAATTTGACATTAGCATAACAGAGGAGTAACTGAACTTAAATTTTAAAAATGGGTACCATACAACCTCCAGGGGTTGTTGGGATCCTCACATCCGAAAATTACTTTACAGCTGGCCATTTCTTCAGTTTTATTCTGATTAATTATACATGGTCTTAAAGCTCTTGCCAATACCTACAAAATACTCACTAAATTTTCAAATAATAATTCAAAATGATTGAGTATAAGCATGTTAAGAAATAAAATTTTTAATTTTTCGCTATCCTGGTCCAGTTTTTTCAAAATATTGGGTACTAGACGCTTTTCAATTAAAAAAAAACCAAAATTATTTCATTTTTGTGTGCTTTAGCCCAAAAAAGGCCATTAACGTTTTTTTTTTTATAGAAAATATTTTCTTAAGGAATATAAAAAAAATTTATATTTTTTTTTAAGCAAACTATATGTGCGTACGTTTAAAAAAAATCGTAAAATTTATCATCCTTTTGGATCAATAGGCCCAGCCGTTTAAAAATGACTAGGTTATTTCCAAAATATTTTGATTCTGCCCTACTTTGCATTGGAGTTTGACACATTCTGTAGACTCCTGTTTCAAGCTTTTAATTAAGGAATTGAGATTATCATCTACGATTTATGTCAAATGAGACAACAAGATCTGGCAAATGCTAAATCAAAATCATAAAAAATTAATTATTTCATCGATTTATTAACCTCCTAGATTTCAAGTATCAATGACTCCAAAAGTTCGTTTTTTGTTTGACACATTTTTATCAAAAATGTATCGGAATGTGATATCGAGTGGACGACCCAGGTATTTGCTTGATCGGCAAAAACTATCTCATGTTATGGATTTTGGCGTAATATGGGGTATTCCAGGAGAAATGATTAAATTTTAAGCATCACTAGAATTGGAAAGCACATGAAATTGTATCGCCAGCGACAAGCACTCGCATAAATTGGGCAAATTATAGAAAATATATTAGTTGCCATTGTTCGCAGAATGTATCTCTAAGAACAACAGAAAGAAAACCTCAAGTTAGCTGCTCAACATGCATCAACCCGACAAGAAACTAAGTACAACGAAATATCGTCGCGTTTATTCTTAAACCACGTAAGTGCCAAGATATCGTTTTTCAGAAAACAACAAAAAAACTTAATAACTTCTTTAATATGGGTTTCAAAACAAATGTAGCCAAATCTGTCGCTTACGTGGTTTTGGCGCAATCAGCAACTTACAAATTTCTGTGTGTAAATTAACATTTATTTTTATATTTATCAAAAAAAAAACTTTTAACTATACCAAAAATGCTCTAATTGGCCTGAAACTTTCCTGACTTTTTTAATCTTAAATACAAAAAATTTAGTGGTTGAGAATTTAACATTTTCAACTTGAAATATAAAAACAATTATATTTTGCATGCAAATGTCATTTGTATGGGACTTACGAGGTTTGGAAATGGATTTATTTATTTTTCATACAAACTTGTTAAGATGAGAATGCAGTCTGGTGGCAAATGTTATTTTCTACCATAAAAACCAAAAAAGTCAATTTCGAAAAATTGGCACTTACGTGGTTTAAGAAGAAACGCGACGATATATTCTGTTGATATCGAACGGCTCTTGACTGAAAAAGAAGAATTCGAAGGGAGTGGAAAAACAAAGATCTCCTCAACTTAAAATCAGATTAAAAGAATGTTAAAGAATAGTACATATGAAAATTGCCTGGATCGTGATCTAACCAGATCAATCAGATTATTCATTAGGGCGTGCATGTAGAAACCTCAAAATACCAGTCATACGCAATCATCCCTTACGAACTTTTTCCGGAGGTTGGGCAAGGAGTATTACCGAAAAGGGCAATCTATTTGTTGGACATTTTAAAAATGTTTTTATTCCAAATGTAGCTGAGTTGCTTTCTGTCGAGTCTACTGCTCGAGTACCCCTAAGATTTCAATTTCGTGAAGGGCAATGCCGATTTAAACCCCAAATAAAACCATGGCTTTAATAAAACCAGTTGTTAGAATTGCTTAAAAATAATAACTTTTAGTGAAACTATTATCGAAGAAGCGAAAAACAACAAATGTTTATACATATAACCTGGTATCAAAGGATATAATATCCAGAGAAAAAGGGAGATTTGGTAAAGTATTAGCACTTCTTGAATTTTTTTTTTTTGTCCTTATTGTATTATAGTCAACGAATATGCTGAGTTCGTTGTTCGTCCCATTTGTGTTTATACCATAACTACTCCATAGTGTTAATTAATAAAGTATTTTTTTTTTTAAATTATTAGATTAATTTTTTGAAGTGAAATGAAAATGTATGTTTTTAAAGATGTCCTCTTCATTTTAGTGAGCCTTCAAATTTAACTTAAATAAAAGTTTTATCATCTTTTCCGTTGTCAGTCTTTAAGTTCGACCTTTTCAGTTCTCTGCTTAACATGTGCGCCTTAACGTTCAGATGCCAAAATACACACCCGATAAGCCAAGTGTTCATTTAAGTGATGCTTTGTAAGTTTTTAAATATACTTTTTATGTTTGTTTTTTTTTTTTTTTTGGTTATTATTTTGTTTCATTGCTTCTTTTATTCTTCAAATTTGTGTTATTTTTGCAAAAAAAAAATCATAATTTCTTTCAACCACAATCTCTTGTTTCTCAAAATTTTAAAATTCCGTTTGTATTTGATATCATTTGAAAAATCACCAATTTTATTAAGCTTAACCACGCTTGTTGTTTTAACTTTCAAAGTTTAATGGGCATTTAGGCATGCGTACGGAGGCATAATGATGATGATGATGATGGTGATGTGTGGCGAAGCACAGGAAAACGCACGTTATCGTGGCCAATAGTCCCAGGTATGTAATGAAATATTTTTTCTTTTTTTTAATTTTCTTCTTTGGTGCATAAGTTTACCGTTTTAATTTCATTAAAATTATCAAATTAAAACAAAACTGATTTCATCTTCTGTTTGTTTTAAAAATAAAAATAAAATCAAACTAAACTTTTATTTTAATTCAAAAGTTAAATTGTGGAATTGTTGTTCGTTTTCCTTTTGCTGAGTATTAAGACAGTAACCGTTAATGTAATTTGAAGAGTTTTTAAACTGGAAGGATCGCCTCATAAGAAAGTGATTGTGTAGCTGATATTGGCTTCTTCGGTTCTTTTAACAACAAGTATTTTGTATTTTGCTACTTACTACTAGAGGGGTCTTAAGATTCTATATGAAAAACATTGATTAATATGTAAATATCGAAGATGTACAAGAGTTGTTGAATATTAAGATTAAAAGACTAATTTTGTTTTTTCAATTATCTGTCATTAAAAAAAAATTAGTATCCCTTTTTAAAAACTCGTTTTATAATATATAATATATATAAATAATATATGTTAGGTTTAATTCGTTGGCCATATATAGTAAAATTACTCAAAGCCTATTGTTATGCTGGACAGTAGGTAATTCGCACAATTTTTCTTTCCAAAAAGACATTTTTTGCACTTGCAATTGTAACTATTTTTTTATACCCTTCACCACAGGTGGAAAGGGTATATATAAGTTTGTCATTCCGTGTGTAATTTCTACAATATTCATTTCCGACCCCATAAAGTATAATATTCTGGATCCTTATAGATAGAGAAGTTGATTAAGCGATGTCTGTCTGTCCGTATTAGTGTGGTAATGTCATTTGCCAAGGCACCAGAAGAGATACAAAAAATTTAAGCACACCAATCTGTCAGGCATAGTTTCGAAAATTTTGGTATTGCAACTCAGCAACATAAGATCATTCCTTTGGAGGCTGCGGGCCAAAAACCACTCCCACTTATATTTTTTTCACGTTTTTTCAGTTTTTTTTTAAATTTTTTTTAGTTTTAATGATTCTGTTTTGCCTTTTTTCTCAAATAAATATTAGACTGCGACAGGTAGATCGCAAGGAGTGCATACAGATCTCGGGGGATCAATAACCCCCTGCGAGGGGCGATTTTTGTTTGTTTTTAGATTGGTAGGGTTTTTCTGCTTTGATTTGTATTAGTGACCTTAATAGAAAGCAATACACATAGAGATAGCCAATGGACCCACAGGGTACCCACTGATAAATAGGAGCAGTTAAAAGGACCCCCCATGTGTCAATATGAGGAATTTTTTTTGTAAGGATTTTTTTTTTGCTTTAGTCTGACCATTCTAACTCAATGGAGACTGCAGAAAGTCCTAAATTTAACAAAAAAAAAAATTTCAATAAAATTTAAAAAAAAAATTTTTTTTAAAAATTTAGAAAAAAAATTTTATTAAAAAAATTTACAAAAAAAATTTTTACAAAAAAATTTACAAAACATTTTCAAAAAGATATTTTACAGAAAAATATTCAAAAAAATTTTTTTTTTAAATTTTAAAAAAATTTTCGAATAAAATTTTACAAAAAATGTTTAAAAAATTATTTTCACAAAAAATTTTTACACACAATTTTCGAAGTATTAAAACAAAAATTTCAATATTTCTTTGAAAATGAAAATCATGACTGTAACATAACATATAATTATTATTAAGATTATACATTCATATGTATGTATGTGTGTATATAGAGTAACATATTTTTATACCCTTCACCACAGGTGGAAAGGGTATATATAAGTTTGTCATTCCGTGTGTAATTTCTACAATATTCATTTCCGACCCCATAAAGTATATATATTCTGGATCCTTATACATAGAGAAGTTGATTAAGCGATGTCCGTCTGTCCGTCTGTCCGTCTGTCCGTCTGTCCGTGTTAGTGTGGTAATGTCATTTGCCAAGGCATCAGAAGAGATACAAAAAATTTAAGCACACCAATCTGTCAGGCATAGTTTCGAAAATTTTGGTATTGCAATTCAGCAACATCGGATCATTCCTTTGGAGGCTACGGGCCAAAAACCACGCCCACCTATATTTTTTTTACGTTTTTTTTTAATTTTTTTCGGCTTTAATGATTCTGTTTTGCCTTTTTTTGTCAAATAAATATTAGAGTGTGACAGGTAGATCGCAAGGAGTGCATACAGATCTCGGGGGATCAATAACCCCCTGCGAGGGGCGATTTTTGTTTGTTTTTAGATTGGTAGGGTTTTTCTGCTTTGATTTGTATTAGAGACCTTAATAGAAAGCAATACGCATAGAGGTAGCCAATGGACCCACAGGGTACCTACTGACAAATAGGAGCAGTTAAAAGGGCCCCCCATGTGTCAATATGATGAAATTTATTTTTTTTTTGTAAGGATTTCTTTTTGCTTTAGTCTGACCATTCTAACTCAATATATTGGAGAAAGGTCCAAAATTTAACAAAAAAATTTCAATCAAATTTTAAAAAAAAAATTTTTACAAAAATAACATATTTTTTTAAATGCGTTTGATTTTTTTTTAAATGCGACTGATTTAAAATAGATGAGATCTTTGTTTAAAACCTAGGTGCATTAAACACATAGACATCATCAGGATACCGACTACAAACTGTCACAAATAAAATACACACGTTTATAGGTAAACGATTCTTTTGAAGCCAGCAAAGCTACATGGCTACACGACCACTGTTGTGGCTGTCGTCAACTTAGGCTAATTTCTATTTTATTCAACAAAAGAAAATGTCACAAAATTGTAAATTACAAATTCATATACAAACAAAAAGTTTTGGAGGAAATATTTAAAAGTTTTTGAAAAAGTTTTTTAATTTTATAAAAGCAAAATAAGTATTTTTACAACAATGTCAGAGTTTACGATGTAGATGTCGGCTTCAATATCATTAAGTAGCTGACAACACGGCGACAATTGTAGCAAACGGAATTTGTTTTCATTTGTCTTCTATTTCTTTACAATATGGATAATGCTGTATAAATGTCTGTATAAATAAAATCACCGTGGTGAAGGGTATAGAAGATTCGGCACGGCCGAATATAGCACTTTTACTTGTTTTACTTACATTCAATATTCAATAAAGAATATATTAATCTAAGTAACCGTATAATTTGTTTTTTGCATAATCGAAACAATTGCAATTTTGTGTGAAGTTGGAAATTATTTTAAGTTTTTATTTGAAAATAAATTCTATTTAAAAAAAATCTAGAAAAAACAAATTGGTAATTTTTTGGGTTAAACCACTGCTTTACTGACTTAAAAAAATATAATAATAAGTTGCCGTACTTGGCCGCACTTGTCCGTATTTAAACTATTAAAAATATAAAAATTATTATCATAACTCACTTTTGCACACTTTCTGAGAACTATAATTTTTTTGTAACTAGCTTCCTCTTTCCATAGTACACAGGTCAGTTATTCACGGCAGAAAATTCTTTGAGCATTTATTACTGTAGGACTTTTCCTTGAAGAAAGTGCTGAGGCATGCAACAAACCTCAGAAGCAACTTCAATTAAATGTTTTAGACATGCTCCGCACTCCAGAGGCACCTATAGAGCTGAGTGAAATGACGACTGGTTGGGCACAGTGTTTTCTTACGAAAATTACTTACATCAAATCAATGAGTTAAATAATGAGTTAAAGAAAAATTATTTTTTGAATTAATCTTGAATTCATATTTTTTATTTTTAGTTGACAATTTGTTCCTCGAAAATCCAATGTTTAATACAATCTATACATATAATAAAATATTAACTAATTTCCGTCTGTCTGCTTTTCTTTTACCTTTGCATCACGTAAAAACTACTAGATGGATGTTAACAAAATTTTGTGAGGAGATATCTAAGTATCCTGATCCCAATATAGGATATCTTTTTCTGCAAAAATATCTTATTTCCAAGAGAAAGTGGAGTAAAGTACGCAGTTGAATTAACCGGATATGCATACTTTATTTTTTATAAAGTAAAAAAATACATAAACTGATATGTAGCATCTCTTAAGGCGGAACTAAAAACGCCTTCGCCGGTATTATCACATAACACTAAGTCGCCGGCGAAGTAGAATAATTATAAATTGGCTATGCTATCTTCAAACTAATTCGCCTAAATAACACCAGAAGCGCTTGCGAAGCTTTACTATCACATTAACCATCTGTCTTATCTACTACTATCCCTTTCTAAAGGAAGAAACACAGTTAATATAGGCATTAATTGCCTGAGTGTTATTACTTCACTTAAAAAAAAAAACGTAAGGGTCGTTGGTGTGGATTGCTTTTAAAGCAAAATCTAACAAAATATTGCAAGGAAGCTGGCGAAGTGGCGGGCACAGCTAGTTCTGCTTTAAACGAAACTTCATGTTCATGCTTAATAATACGTAAGCGTTTGGGGAAATTTTTTTTGTTCGTGAAAACGTATGGATGTGTTTGAGTAAAATTTTTTTTTTCGTGCGAGCTCTCTCGGATTCACTTTCACACGTTTTTCTGGCTGAAGCACTTTCATTTTTTCGCACTCTATGTCCTTGCCTTTGTAGTTCAACACGTTTAACTATATCAATGTCGGCGTACAGCTCATGGCTCATACGATGCCGACATTCTCCACTAAAACAGATCAGTTCAAAAATCTTACGAATAATCTTTTTTTCGAATACCCCAAAAGATAGCTTCAACTGCTTGCGCAAGAACCTATGCTTGGGTTCCATTTAAAGCCATGATTCACTGTCATACTCAGTCGAATGATCTGTCAAAAGCAACATGTGTGCTAAAGAAGTATGATAGTGTGGATTAGAAATGTATATGTGTGACAGACTTTTTGATAGGTCTGTGCGGTTTGATAATCTTATATTGTATGATAGTGTGGCATCTATAACGCCATTTTTATACGATTTTTTGAGTAGGACAGATTGTTTGTAATTGAATCGTACGATTGTGCAGGTTAGTGAATCCTGGCCTTTAACAGCATGGGCAATATAAGCGCTTTGTTCGTATATATTTTGTCTGCGGAGAAAAAGCATTATTTAATAACTGCTTGCTTGACTGTTTGTTCGTAGAATCTATAACTGTAGAACCATTTTCTTGGTTTCCTTATCGATATTTGTAAAGGCATCAATTACCTTTCGCAAAGTGCGTCCCATAATATCGATGTCGTCAGCATAAGCGGGTAGCATGTGTTTTCTGGTGTAAATTGTGGCTGTAGTTTTAATTGTAGCATTGAGTACTATTTTCTCCAAGAGTATGTTGTAACGATCACACGATAAGCTATCGCTGTGTTTAAATTCTTGTTTAATTCAATCATTTCAGAGATATTCGTAGCAATTTTAACTGATGATTTTTTTTTTTTGCTAATGTTTATTAACTTCATGATGCGTAGTGTTAACAATTTCGCAGGAGATGGAAGTCGATTTTCTTTTCTTGGATCTTCTCTAGAATTTGTAGTAGAGCTAGTCGGTAGTAGAGCTACCAGGTTCTAAAGCCACATTGGTATGGACAAGTTATTTCAATGACTTATCTTTATTTTATCAAACTATTCGCTAGATAGAAACTTATATGAAATGGGAAGGAGACTAACGTATATGGACAGAACACTTTGAGGCTCCATTCATCGGTCATGCGTTCTTTTAACGTATTTAGATTAATTAAATAAATGGAATAACACAATCATGTGCAAATTTTAGAAAAACCTCTACATAAAGTCAAATTTTTTAATTTTTTAGAAAAGCAAAAGTAGGTATAAATTAATTTTTTTTTTTATTAATATTTTCGTAAATACTTGTCGTAAAAAACGTCGATTTTATATTTTAAGATAAAAAATTTACAAATTTTTCTAACTCGACTTAAGTTTTTTTGCCAAAAGTCCACAGAACAAAATTTTAGTTGTAACATTTTTAAGTTAATTGTAAATTTTATATTTAAAACAGATCATTTTATAAAAACCTTTCCCTTTTCAGCATTAATGTTTTTTTGATTTTAGCTTAAATTTGTTTTCTGCGCACAAAGTGATGCGGGTACATGATGTATATTTATATGTATACTTTTAATTGATTTGTTTTGAATTTTTTTCAACAAAAGTTTATTGACCCCTGTAGCTGCAAATGCAACATGCAATTGACGGTGGCTGCAACCCACTATCACAACATTAAACTTGTCCGTCATGTGAACGAATAAAGCCCGATGATCTTGTAAAATCAAAGCATTTTCAAAGGAAACCAACAGCAAGTAATGACTGATGAAAAGAAATGCCTAATGTTTAAAAGTAATTGGAAGAATTATAACAAAGACGGGTTGCAGTTAACAACCATAATTTGGAAAATGAAGATGAAGCCACTCAACACTTGGCCACATTAATCATCAGCAGTAATTGCGAATAAAAATCGCAAAAGAAATTTTTTTTAAAGTAAATAACACAAAACAAAAAACAAAAAAATACCAAGAATGAATAAAAAAGATATTTTGTAAGAAAAAAAAACTTGAGATCAACTTTAATTTTAATTTCTTAGCATAAAGTAAAAAAGTTAAAAAAAAGTTTTTTTTTAACGAATAAAATCATGTCACCACTTTATTAAAATCATGCCAAACAAACTTGTTAGATGGGTTACACATTTTCCTACTGTATGAGTATCAAGCTGATTTTGAGACTTGTTAAACCCTTTAACAATACAACTCAGTAAGAAATTGCAAATAAAAGAAAACTTTTTAATTTGTATTTATTTGGGCTTCTGTGTGCAATGTGCCACTACTCCATGCCAGTCAGTCTCCTGCCTGACTGACAAAGTAACTGACTCTGAATATGTGAATGAAAGAGCGAGCGCCTGCAAAGAGGTAGTAAAAGAAATGCTTAAGCATTTATGTGTAAAAACTTTAACGCATTTTATTGTCAGCAAAATTAATACAAAAAATAAAACCTAAAAGAAACTTTAGTTTGAATGTGTATCATCGCCAATTGATGAATGCTTTCTAACCACGCAATCTAACAAGGATGTTGTCGTATGCAACAACACATATCGTTGTGATTTTCCTGCCGCGTTACAAATATGTAAAAAAAAAAAAATCAAAAATAAATAAAAACTGTTTGTATATTCTGACGCCTATTAAATGCCACGTGATCTTTGTTTAACAACAACCAGCATTCAGCAGGAACAACAAGATCTCTAAAAACATTTCAATACTCTCGTCCTCAGACATAAAGCTCTTATTTGTGGTTGATTATTCAAGTTCTTGGGAAATCATTGGGCAAAATTAAACTATATTTGCGTTTATGTTGCTACACTTTGCTACAATTGCAATGCCACGCACATTTTTAAAAAGCCCCACTAAGACGGGTATGTGCCAAATGAGGCACGTTGAAGAGAATTGAAAAGGTTTTAATATTTTTTTTTTTTTTAATTCCAATGAGACTACATTAGCATTAGTTCGATTATTGGAAAATACTTCTGTTATGAATATAATTCATTCAAAGGCTCACTGAATATCTATCCAAGCACACTGGGCCAAATGACTTAAATCATACATTTTTCAATCATCGTTTTTATTTGGTAGTGGCGGTTATTGGCATTTTGACAGACTGACTTAGCAAACTATTAAAATTAAGCTTGAGCTCAATTAATCTTTTGCTTCAATTATACTCAATAATTCTTGCAAAAAAACCGACTTCAAAACAGATATAAGGGCACAAATTCTAAACTAAAAATGTAAGAAGTAATCTGTAAGAATTAAATTTTAACCAAATAAAATATGCGCCAAAATTAAAGGGAAAAGAAGTAAAGACTATGTGAATGTCAAGCCTCTCCCTATTACCGTTCAAAAGTTAAGCTATTTTCACCAGCATCCGTCTTTTATGGGGACACCATTCAAGCCTCTGTGTACAACGGTTTCAAAGATAGGGTCACATAGATCAAATAACATCTCATATTGGGACACCCTTTAATTTACAATTTTAAATTAAAGACTTATTGTTATAAAGGATGTGGTCACAAAGATTCTTTGTAAATTTCAACTATCTGTCTATTACGGTTCAAAAGTTTGGCCATATATATCAAATTACATGAACTATTGGGACACCCTTTACATTATAATTCCAAATATTTATACTTGTTATTATACCAGAGAAAGTAGTGGACATTCTGCCTAATTTTCAAGTGTTTTTGTTTTACGGTTCAAGAGATAGGGACACCCTTTAATTTCTGAATTCAAATCGTATATTTACTATAGTGGACTTTGGAATACAGGTTTCTTGAAAATTTCAGCTGTCTGTCTATAACAGTTAAAAAGTTTAGCCACATACATAGAATAACATTAACTATTGGGACACCCTTTTATTTCCAAATTCAAATTTTATACTTTTTGTTATAGCTGACTAAGCAATACAGGCTCTTTGTAAATTTCAGCGGTCTGTGTACAACTGTTCAAAATTATGGCCATATACATCAAATTAAATGAACTATTGGAGCATCCTTTAATTTAAAATTTTGAATATTTATACATTTTATTATAACGGTCATAGTAATCGACATTCTGTAAAATTTTCAAATTTTGTCTACAACGGTTCAAAAGATAGGCATATATAGGTCAAATTACGGCACCTATGGGGACACCCTTTAAATTTTAAGTTTATTTTTTTTATTAATTTCTGCCGTTGGGAGCTATATCGACACGCAATTTTTTAAAATTTTAATTTGGTGTCCTTTACGGTTCTTAATACTCGTAAAAAACATTTATGTTGTATGGGGACACCCTTTAATTCTTAATATAATGAACTGTTTTTAAAATGGGACCAACTTGAAAGCCTTACCTTTCAAATAAAGAAAAAAAATGGGTTCAGAAATGGCTGAGTTCTGAGGTTACATACATGTCGAAAATATTGAAAAATATAAGAAAGAGCGAAAAGAGAGCAAGGGAATCTCAAAACACATAAACTTTGGTGTGTTACAATCTCAAACAACAACAATTTCCATGTGTTATACTCCATTAGGTTCGGTCGGCTTGCTAGGCTTTAAATTTCGATAACGCCAACTCTACATGCAAATCACTAAAGATTTGCCTAAGCAATGTCTTGATTGGTAAATTTCGCGTTTAAGTTTCAGTTTAAGTTCCTTCCGGGTGCATTAGTTTGCAATTTGTATAGTCATGCGCAGGGCAAATTGCTTCAGGTGGTCAGCACGTTGACTAATAAAGTACGGTCACGAGTTTAATACTCAGTCGTTGCAACATGGATATTTCTGATATTTAAATCGCCGACAAAGTAATATAAATTAGAAAATAGCTGCACTAGCTTCAAATTAATACGCCTAAATAACACCAGTGGCCCTGCATCACTGTTCTAAAAATATACATAAGTGGAATTTCAGTGCTTCCCAAAGTGAAGTTTTAATATCACTCAAACCATCTGTCTTATCTACTCCTATCCACTATCCACTAGTCATTATTTATTATTTTTTTTGATTCGAAAGGCATATACATAATAAAATAAAATAGTAACTCATTTCCGTCTGTCTGTCAAAGTTTCAACACTATTGCGCAACAGATGGCGCCAATTTAATACAATTTGTATTTTTAGTATTTCTACTTTGTGGAATTGCATTGTTAACAAAATATTTAAAGCACTTCTTACAGAGGGCCATAATAATTTTTAGAATTTTATATAAATTTTAAAATTTTATCCCAGGCTGGGTACTTTTATATAAAGAAAATACGTATCTGGATGGATTTTAAGAAAATTTTGTGAGGAGGTACCTTAGTATTCTGATTCCAATATAGGATACTTTTTTTCCGCAAATATACATTATTTCCCAGAGATAATAAAGAGAAAAGACAGTAAAAGTACGCGGACTTTTTTACCTCTTTAAAGGTACTGCATACTTTAAGGCATCTTTTATTTTAAAAAACGGGATATTTCAAACACGGTTGGGCAACAGATGACGCTGTTTGAAAATAATGACATATTACTAATTACTTACTGCCAAACAGCCAACTGAATAAAATTTTTATTTTATTTGTATTTTTACTTTGTAGAATTACAATGTTATTAAAATATTTTAAGCACCTTTTACAGAGTTTTACAATAATTTTTAGAATATTAGAATTTTTTATAAATTTTAGAATTTTATCCAGGGATGGGTACCTTTAAATAAAGTAAATACATAAACCATTACTGAACCACTAAAAAAGTAAGAGTCTTACAATTGGTGTGAAATACTTTTAAAGCAAAATCGAAAAAAATATTGTTAGGACGCACACGACGTGGCGGGTACATCTAGTCCTTAATATGTAGTAAGTACTAGAATACCTGTTTAATCGGGTTTTGATTTTATTCGAGTAAATAATTAATCGATTTTGCAATTTAATTTTTCGTCGGTTATTCGATAAAAGTTTTTAAATTACTCGAATTAATCATAAAAAATTGATTTATAATATATTTTATTAATGACAACTTGTAGATGATTTTGAAAAATGTTTTATTGATTTGTTTCAGTTAGAAAATTATTTTCATATGATATTTTCACTTCTTCCTTCAATATAAATTTTGAGCATAAATATTACGAATGGATTTCGTAGCTTTTCGGTAATATAAAATATGAATTAAGTGCCACAGTAGCCTAATCTATCAGTTTGGGAGTTCTGGGTTCGATTCCCAAAGAGTGTTTAGTAAGCTCGATAATTAAGTTAGAATTTAATATGTAATTGTATTGTGACATTAAAACAACAATATGAATTATTTCATAAATATTATGATTTCATCGTTATGCGAACAATGTAAGGAGCGCATTTTGAACATAACATTTTCAATGAAGTGCTATTATTAATTGTTTACTTTTGCACCTCAAATACACTTATATAAATATGTAACATACATGGATACGTGAGAAATCCTCCTAGGAATTCTGAAACATGCTTCAACTGTTACTTACAATCACAGGACAGTTTATAGTTTATCTATTATACACTACAAGGAAGATTGGAATTATGTGGCATATAAATAGCAAAAAATTTTACAACACACTTTAAGTATGTTCATATTATTTATTAGGATGTTCATAAACTGAATGCAAAATGTTTGGAAAAAAATCAAATGCAATTTTTGAAAAAAATTTACCATAAATATTATGTACTAGCTGTGCCCGCCATGCCGTGGGCATCCTGATAATATTTTGATTGATTTTGCTTTGAATTTGCGTATGTATGTACATTTTTCACAAAATAATCAAATTATACAAAACGTACGCGACTTAAAACAAATACAAATTTTATTCAATTGGTTATTTGGCAGTAAGTAGTTCAAATGTTTTTAGCGTCATCTGTGTTTAAATATCAAAAATTAAAGGTGTCGTGCCGTACTAAGCAGTACTTAGTTCCTCCTTAAGATGTGCTGCAGACAAACGGAAATGAGTTACTACTTTATTATATGAGTAGATTAATCGAGTGGATATTTTAGTAAGTAAGCACAGCATTTTTAATGCAAAAGTTTTGTAAGTCTACTTTCATACACATTTCGAAATCTTTTTCATTTAAACTAGAATTGTGTCACCTAATCCTTTGTTGTTTACCCACCACATCCTATATTACGTACGTATAAATGTACGATTTGCTGCAACCAGTATACTAAAGATCATGTATGTTTATGTCTGTCTTTCATTAAGATTTTTATTTACCAAAAATTGAAAAGCAAAAAATTTTAAATGAATAAAAACTTGAACAATTTAAAAATGTTTCGTGTTTAAATACAATTAAGTTACAAAGCTGATGGTCAATCGCTGTAGTTTTAAGGTTTTCGTATTTGCTTTTGTTTTTCAACATTTATTTTTTGTTGTATACTGATCGTGCTGTGCATCTACTACTTGGTTTTTCTCTTACTCAGTGCCATCTCTTCTCAGCCGTTTTCCTCGTACGGAGTACGTTTGTTTAATTGCACTGCATGATTTTTAACGATTAAAATTCGAATATAAACAGAAATCGAGAAATCTTATTTTTTTATTTAGCAATTTGTTGGCATGATTTTATTTCAATTTTATTCTTCTGAAATAATTAGCTCAAAGTTAAATATTACAACAACTTATCACAGCGGTTGGCTACTACTCCTCGTTTCCGAAAATGAGTGGTGGCAAAAAGCAACTTAATAAACTAAAACTGGGTATCTTTGTGGTGCGAAAACATTGATGCAATTTTTAATTGTCACACGCCTACATTTGGGGGAATTGTTTTTATTTTAAAATAATGTTTTTTTGGCAGTGAAAAATAGTTTTAAGAAAAGCAATTTGTTCACATTTATCAATATCAACTTTCCGGATTAGGTTGGATAGGTATTAGAGTTTTGTGCTAAAGTTCAATAAAATAACACTAAACATTTTTTGAGCATATAGTTTAAAAAGACTTGTGATATCGTTATATAATTCAATCTCATACGGCTGCCGGCAGACTTTTAAATGCAAAGTTCCGTTGCGATATGGTTTTTCTTATATATATCGAAAGCTCCTCAAGTCTTTACTTTTCATATAGAAATTTTATTTTTAAAAAATTTTATAAATTTTTTTTTTTAAATTTATAGAATTTTTTTTTTTTTGAAAAATGTTATTAAAATTTTTTTTTTGAAAAATTTTATAGAAATTTTTTTTTTTTGAAAAATTTTATAGAAATTTTTTGTTTCGAAAAATTTTATAGAAGATTTTTTTTTTTGGAAAAAATTTTATAGAAATTTTTTTTTGGAAAAAATTTTATAGAAATTTTTGTTTGGAAAAAATTGTATAGACTTTTTTTCCGCAAAATTTTATAGAAAAATTTTTAAAAACTTTTTGGATTTTTCTGGAAAAATTTTTATAAATTTTTTAATATTTGAAATATTTTTGGGAAAATTTTAAATTTTTTTAAACATTTTATTTAAAATTATGTGTAAAAATTATTTTGAACATTTATTGTAAAAATTTTATTGAAACTCTTTTGTAAAAATTTTTTTGCCTTTTTATAAATATTTCTTTCACACTTTTTTTTTGATAATTTTTTTTGAATAATTTTTGGAAATTATTTTCAAAATTTTTAGTAAAATTGTTTTTATTAATTTTATATGAAAATTTTTTGATAATTTATTCTTCTTTATGAAAAAATTAAGAAGCGGTTTATAAAATCGATTTTGTCAAAGTATTGAAACAGAATTCGTCCGCAATACCAGACTGTCAAAATTAATTAGATTAATTAATTCTATGAAAAAACGATATGCGCCAGATTTGTTTCATCGCTAACTGCATTATTACTTGTCTTTAATTTTTGACCTGTTTTATCTTCTATATTTTTAAGAAATAAAGAAATTAAAAAATCTTAAATTTATGATGCCGTATTGTCTGCAACAGTAATATACTTGACAACACATTCTACACTTAAATTTCTTGCAAAATTCTAAGAAAAATCCACATAGCATTTGTTCTTTCGAATGTCAATTCATAATCAATACATTCTCAATTTAAAATTGATTTTCTTTTGTCATCCAAATTTGACAAAAAATAAATGCAAAAGCATTATCAAGCATAACAAATTTATTTAGACATACTTTTGTTTACTTTTTCTTGCTATTGTGCCCATTGTGCTCTGGTCATTGTTCCATTTTTAATTTTTACACTTTGTGTCATTATCACTTTTGTTAAGTGTTTCATTGTTTTTTTTTTTTGCTTTTATTTCTAAATAGTTTTCATTGTTTTTCGTCAGGTAATGCCACTCTCTCTCTGTCAAGGTTCCGCTAATTGTTTTTAAATTCAAACGAATAAAGTGTTTTTGTTTTATTTCATTTACTTTCCCAGATGTGCATTGCGAATTTTTTATGGATAAAAAATTATTTCGGTGTTTATTGCTCTCCATGGTTGTTTGTTTTGTCATTGTGTAGAACAAATTAAAAAAAAATATTCGTGTGGCAGAGATTGTTTTGTGGGCGTAATTTAAATTGATTCGTTATAGACGAATTTGATGTACTTCTTTTTGAAATATTTTTAAAAATTACAAATGAAACGAGGTGCTATTTTTTCTCAAACTGTACAATAATGCGGTATTTACTCCAGAAATATCTTTTGTACAAGGAATTGCTCTTAAAGATATGGTTAAAAGTCGTAGCGACATTCGAGTGCTACAAGTTACATTTAATAATAAAGGATGAATTAATTTGGGATTTCACATTATTAAAAAAGAATAAAAAAATGTATTATATAATTCAAATCTTTGTTATCATTCTTTTGTGGCTGTTCATCCTAATTTTCGAGCTAAGATGAAGTTTAGGCTGCAAAACCAGTGCAGCACTATCCAGGCCAAAATTTCGGCCTTAAAAAGAGCGGCAAGCTGGCTGAGGTACTACAGGATATAGGACAAAGATATCCGGGTTTGTACCGACGGCAAAGCCGCGTTGAATTCCTTATCAGGCGTCGACACGATGTTCAGATTTAGATGAGACATTACAACCTGGAAATTTTTTTGAGTACCACGGCACAGAGCGGTGCCCTGGCGAACTTGCTAGATCTGGAACCTACCTTAGGGATCAGGAGATATATCAACTTTAAGCAGGAACTACTGCGGACCACGCAGACCAGACTATAAAACGGTGTCAGCTGCATGATTTCGAAGCTTCTATGCCCGCAGTATGATTGCAAGAACACTGCAAGCCTACTGAGAACCCCTCGAAAACAGATGGGCATACTTGTGGCTGTGCTGACAGGGCACTGCGTCATGAATATCCATGCTAGGAGATTGAATCTACCACATAATGATTTCTGCAGAAGTTGTCACGATGAGGACGAGGAAGAAACGGTGAAAACCTCCTCTGTCACTGAAAGGGCGGTGGTTTCACAAAAACTTCGTTATTATGTTTCGACTTGCATTGTCTAGCCTTTAACTATAAAGTGATTTTACGCAATCTACCACTATCCTCATCCAAACGATCATTTGGAGATGTTTTTATGTTAAACACTTATCTAGTTTGTTCAAACTTCTGAACTAAAATACCAGATTTGGGCTCAGAAGCTCCATTACATTTATATATAGCGCCTTATTTTGCATCGTCTCTTGGATAAAAATCAGTAAAAAAAAATTGTCTCAAATTGTAATAAAACACATATCTTTTAAATATAATAAGCCAAGCTTAAGTTCGTTTTATTCTCTCTAATAAAGAATAATTTAAATTATAAATTAGGGGATTAATATTAAAGAAAAATTAGGAAAATTTGATTTTTAGGCACCAGCAGAGCGGAATGCACATTTTCTAGACAGCTACGTCCGTCATCAACACTCTTCGTATCTATCTACTTTAACCCAACAAATTTAGAAGAAAACTGTAAGTAATCATCTATCCTCAGTTGGTGAGAGCGAAGTCTACCACTACCTAAAGCTTCCGTCTTGTTTAATGTTTTTACTTTAATATTTACTACCTTATATTTGTTGTTGCTTCAGCTAACTTTCGGTTAGCAATCAAAGCTACTTTTTGTTTATTTGTTTTCTCCAAACATTGTTTTGTTTCAAAAATATCTGACAACTCCTTCTATTTTTGTCACTTCGGTATATGGGAACGCATGTATTGTGGTCCTTCCGTTGTCCTGTCGGGTACTGTTCCATAGATAATGCACCTAAAATGTTAATTTCAGTTTATTAATGCCGCAAGCTTTAATGTTTGTATATTTCCAGCAAAAAATATGATTCTCTTTTGCTCTTTTTGTCAAATAAATATTAGACCGCGACAGGTAGATCGTAAGGAGTACATACAGATCTCGGAGGATCAATAACCCCCTGTGAGGGGCGATTTTTGTTTGTTTTTAGGTTGGTAGGGTTTTTCTGTTTTGATTTGTATTAAAGACCTTAATGGGAAGCAATACACGTAGAGGTAGCCAATGGACCCACAGGGTACCCACTGGTAAATAGGAGCAGTTAAAAGGCACATGGGGGATTAATATGAGGAATTTTTTTTAGGATTTCTGGTTGCTTTAGTCTGACTATTCTAGTTCAATATAGATTGCAGGAAGGTCCTAAATTAACAAAAAAAAAAAAAAATCAATAAAATTTAAAAATGTTAAAAAGAAATTAAAATAAACAATTATTATAATTTTTGACCTTTTTAATAATTTTAGAATTAAGTTTTTACGCTCTAGGTCTTTTTATAAAAATAATTCAATTTACTTTTATTTTTATATTCGATATTTCGCTACACCATTGGGTAGCATCGTCAGGAATTAAAAAATAGTTATATAATATTTAATTGAATGAAAAAATTTAAAAAATTTAAAAAAAATTTAAAAAAAAATTTAAAAAATTTAAAAATTTAAATTTTTTCATTCAATTAAATATTATATAACTATTTTTTAATTCCTGACGATGCTACCCAATGGTGTAGCGAAATATCGAATATAAAAATAAAAGTAAATTGAATTATTTTTATAAAAAGACCTAGGCGTAAAAACTTAATTCTAAAAGAAATTAAAATATTTTTTTTTGGAAATAGATATTTTTACAGAAAAAATATTCGAAAAAAAATTTTTAAAAAAATGCTAAAAAAAATTTCTAATAAAATTTTACAAAAAATTTTCAAAAAAATATTTTTACAAAAATTTTCGAAAAATAAAAAAAAAAATTCAATATTTCTATGAAAATGAAAATCATGAGTGTAACATAACATATTTTTAATATTTAAAATGTACATACATATCTATGTATATAGAGTAACATATTTTTGTAAATGCGTTTGATTTTTAAATAGATGAGATCTCTGTTTTAAAACCTAGATGCATTAAACACATATACAACATCAGGATACCGACTATAAACTGTCAAAAATAAAATACACACGTTTATAGGTAAACGATTTTTTTAAGCCAGTATAGCTACATGGCTACACGCCCACCATTGTGGCTGTAGTCAACTTAAGCTAATTTCTATATTATTCAACCATAGAAAATGTCACAAAATTGTAAATTACAAATTCATATTCAAACAAAAAGTTTTGGAGGAAATATTTGAAATTTTTGTAAAAAAGTTATTTAATATTATAAAAGCAAAATAAATATTTCTACATCAATATCAGAGTTTACGATGTAGCTGCCGTCTTCAATATTCTTAAGTAGCTGACAACACGGCGACAATTGTAGCCAACGAAATTTGTTTTCATTTAGCTGCGTCGCCGCTGTCTTCTATTTTTTTAAAGCATAAATAATGAGTATTTTCTCATACGACTTATTTCAATTTATGTAAAGAGGCAACAATATGGATAATGCTGTACATGTTTGTATTAATAATATCACCGTGGTGAAGGGTATAGAAGATTCGGCACGGCCGAATATAGTACTTTTACTTGTTAAATTTGAAACTTAACTTGTAATGTAAAACTTATGTAATTTTAAATACTGAAAGCCATAGAGTATAGAGAAATAAAAACATTTTTTTGCACCAATTTATGGTTTTAATTAGTTTTAGAAACAGTTTTAATTAATTTTTTAATTGATTCAATTATATTTTTTTGGTTCAACTATATTTTTAATTAGGAAAGTACAAAATAAATTTCTAATGAAATAAATAATTAAATCAATAAAACATTGAATTAAATTTGCGTCTGAGACTAATAAAAACATTTAATTGGAACAAAAATTTTTTTTCTGTTTATTCGGACATGCTGTTATAAGAAAGAAAAATTATTCTTTGAATGGTTTCCTCATAAAAGGCGATGTTTAACGTATGTTACAACATTATTCATCGTCTTATACCCACAAGATTTCTCGTCTTTGTATAACCTAAAGCTAATAGGCATTTATAAAAGATTCAAAATTCCACTAGTTGTCAGTCAAAAACATAAATAATTAAATTAATATGTATGTCATCATCCTCAAGCAAACAAACTTTGAGCAAAAAACTGAATTTAAACCAGCTTAAGCATTGTGATGCAAAAAATGTCCTTTTTACTTTACAAAAGATTATTTAAAATTATGTACATATGTTCTACCAAACGGGGACTCATTTTATATTTTACACATTTTAGCTCCGGAAATCCGTTGCATCATTTTTATTTATGCTTACAACTTCATACTAAAAATACCCAAGAAATAAAATAAAAATATTACTTACAATTGATGTCACTCTGTTCCAGTATTTACCTGCAAAATCTAAAAACACAAAAAAAATAGACTTTTGACAACTCAATTATATGTCCTTTTGGCTGTCTTTCGTGTTATTTCATCACCAGCAATCTTGACCAGACCGGAAGTTTCTCTTTGTACTTTTGTAAGACAAATTTGTTGTTTGACTCGTTAATAAAGAGATTTTATATATTTTTTTATTGTGTACTTACAGCTCAATTAAAGGTATTTCCTTCTTAACCATATAATTGAAAAGAATTGTCCTGCTTCTTTTAAATTTCTTAATTTTTTTTCTTTAATTTTTATGCAATTCATTTAACTAATGGTTTCAGTTTTAAAAGATGAGTAGACCTTTATTTATTCTTCTAAAGTTTCCACAAGTGGTGGACCACACTCATGCAATGATTTTCTTTTACAACTGCAATGAGTATTTTAAATCCACTTCCGTTTAAAGTAATTTGTTAAAATTAATTGTTTTGTCAGTTTATATTTCGATTGTTGATATTTTGGAAGGATTTTCCTAAATTACTATTCTAAGATTTATTGTAACATGTGTGTGGTGGTCTAAAGTCATTGGCTGTTAACTAAGAATTCATTGTAAAAAATTTTATCTATGAAGACTTGACGACACGAGTCATGTATTGTTGAGTGGGTGCCTTAATAAAATTCCCAGGGCAAAACAGGAAGTGAGTAAGAAAGTACGAAAAACTTTTCAATTAAATTGTTAGTTGTTATGAGAAATTTAATTACATACATGGATATCTAGTTGCAAGGAAAAATGTAGTATTAAATCAAATATTAAACAACCGAAATAACAGCTAAATGCAAATATCTTATTTAATGTCCTTATGATACTTCACTTGATATATAATTGAAAAATTCTTTTGGAACCATACTTTCCAGTTAATCCGGCCTATTTAAAGCCAGTATCGTTTTTTGATAGTCGGATTCTTCTCCTCCTGGGTAAAAAATTTTACATATCGCACTTGATCACGAAAATGGTCTCATATGCAGGTTTCGAGATGAAAGAGTAATCAGAAAACGTTGATTTTTTTACAGCGATGTGTAACACATCTTACTGACGAGCCATTCCACTTTAATGCTTCTGGGACTCGCATTCCACTTACACTTGATGTTGTTGGTTGATTTCTGGCAAAAAGTGAAAATTTAAAAATTTTGAGTTTTATACCCTCTTTTTGATCAAGTGCGATATATGAGTATGTAAGTGGAATGCGAGTCCCAGAAGCTTTAAAGTGGAATGCCTCGTCAGTAAGATGTGTTACACATCGCACTAGATGGCACGCTGTATTGTTAAGGGCCCTTGTAATAGTTTCCTTGAAAAAGCCTTTTGGAACCGTACTGAAAAAATCGTTTTTCTTTTTTCACAGAAAAAAATATATTCACCAATTACAGGTTTTAATTAGCTTCAGATTAAAATTTAAATAAACAATTAATTCATTTAATTAATTATTTGATTAGGAACTTTGTTATTCTTTTTTAAACAAATATATTTTATTTGAATCAAATAAAAACATAATTGAATTTTACTTTAAAACTAATTAAAACCTTTAATTGGAGAAAATATTTTTTTTTTCTGTGTTTTTGCAATTTTTGCAGAAGCTAATGTTTTCAAGAATAATTGTAATTACGAATGTATAAATGAATGGTCCCAGAGCTGGGAGCAAATAACCCTGACTTTTAGAACGTGGGTGTCTCTGATCCGTACGATAAATTGATCGGAGTTCCGTCTTAAATATTCATAAATACTCGGATCTTATTTTAGTAAAGTTTAGAAAAATAATGAATAATTTACTTGAATTTTCCTAAACTGAAAGAAATTTTTCAAAATTAATTTTTATATGAGGCATATACATATAGAAAAGAAGTCAGTTATTCTTGTATTGCATTCTCGGAATATCCCTAGCCAACCGAGCCTAAATAGATGAGGTAAAAAAAAACCTACGGGTAATGCAACAAGTAAGTTCTCGAACTTCATGAGATCACACACCGATAAAAGAGCGAAACATATTTCACAATAGAGTTCTATACTCTTTTCTCACTGATGAGCACCTTTGGTCTGCGAGCAGTCTAGTAGATTCTAATTACATTTGTAATTGTAATTAATTTGCGATGGAACATGTGTATGTGTTACAAAAGGTAAGAAAATCAATTTAAATAAAGTTCTGAGATTTCAAATTTTTTTTTTTAATTATCGAACATCCTACTGCCTTTTCATGCCAAGAACATCAGAAACTTCCAATCGCTTCACTCATTACTCTATGTTTTGTCATATCAGTGTACATCCACCCTGCTTACGCGACCCGGCCCAGGGTTGGTTAAAAAATTTTGATTAAGGATAACAATCATATATTTTCTCACTGCTTCAATCTTACAGGCCTGGCTTATTACACAGTGCAACAAATTAAAACTTTTCAAAAATATACGAACTTGACAGTACAGGTTCGATTCTAATACTAAAGGATAGTAAACTCTCTAAACACTTTGTGAATTTTGGTAAACAATTTTTATTTATGATTCTCGAAAGATTCTGAAAGTTAGTGGGCCGTTCAGGGACTCCTAAATAATTAACAGGGACTACTAAATTTTTATTAAAAATTCATGGAGATTTTGTAGCCACTGTAAAACTGAACGTGTCAAGGCACCCTAAATAGCAATTTCTATCTTAGAAACGACTGTTTTTTTTTACTAAACTATATACTTCTTTCATTTCAACGCAAAGTACGAAAGTTAGGCAACTATTAACTTTTGACGTACGTTGAGTTTTTTGTGTTAAGTTGCAGCAAAATAAAACAAAATGCAACAAAATAAATAAATTAAATAAAGTAAAATGAAAAAAAAAAAACTTTTTAGGCGTTTAATTTCCTGATTTAATATTCGTCAACAAAGTACTCATTGTGTCAACCTCGTCTGTCGTTACCTTGATTTCAGTTGAACAAGTCAAAGTATAACGCATGACGGATTTTATGTGCCCCGGCCATTATGGATAAATAAGTACATTTGAGTGTTCTCTTTGCCCAATTTATTTGCCCTTGCAGTACTAGATTGGTTGCTGCTAATTGCTAGAACAAAAACAAATGCATATTTTTTCGCCTGCGTTACATCATCTTATACAGATCGCATATTTATATTCATCCTTGTAATTACAAAAAAGGTTACACATTGATCAATATATATTTCCAAAAGTGGTTGCAATAATAATTAAAATAGTTCATAACTTCAACATGAATTATATTGCCAACAAATATTTGTGCAATTTTAATGATGTTTGTTACATCATGGGTGGTCCTTACAAGCATATGAAACGGCAGACATGTCAAGTTAAAAATGCAAAATGTTGGAGAATCCATTAAATCAGCATAAATTTATGCATAATTGAAAAAAAAACTTAAAACAGACAAAACAATGAATCAGTCTTACATGTAACGCTAAGCTCAGCCACATCTATCGATCATCATATTTCAACGACTTCAAAAGTTGGCAAACATTCTGCAGCAAGATTAACAATATGATGGGCTTGATTTTCAATATATACTCACGCGTATATGAACTGCATTCGAGCGTGCCGGTCAGAGAGGCAGCCTTTTCTTTATAATCAAATCCACGCTTATGGTATTGAAAGGATTTTCGTCTTACTAAAACAGAAGTTTCAAAATTGCATATTTAAAATGCATAAATACCGTGATTAGTCTAAAAAGATCAAACCGTTTTCATCAGCATGTTGTCAGTCAGTTGAGAGAAGCAAAAGTCAGAACAATCAGTCAATCGTTTGGTATAAATAAAGTAGTTCATCATAAACATAAACAACATTAAAGGCGTTTAAATGATTCTGGGGCAGTAAACGCATGCATAATATAAGGAAACACTCATCCGAGGAGAATATTAAAAAACTTAAACTTCTTTTAGGTTTTTTGTTGTATGTAATTTTTAAATGTAGTGTGTAAACGGTTTTAACGTTAAAATACTCGTATGCTTTGTTGGATAAACTTTTTTTTGCAAAAAGTTCTGACGCGTGGTTTGTAACTTGTATGAAAACGAATAATTTGAAATGCGTTCTTGAGTTAAGTCGACTTTAAAAGACCGAATTTCAAAAAATTGATCCGGTGGGATAAGAATTTTTTAAAACAATTACATTTTACTGTTTTTAAGTAGCTAGTATAAGCTTAAGCTTTAAAAAGTACTAAATATAAAAAGTTATATAAACAGACATTTAAGAGAATAATAGCATAGGAGTACAGGTGGGGATGCAAAATCATTTTTATTGGAAAGTAATATTCTGAAAACTAATATACAACCAATTCTGTTTTTACACGGTTTTGATTTGACACGGTTTGAAAATAAAAAAAATATTTTTTTTTACACGATTTTATTCCATTTAGCATGATTCAAAATTATTTGGGCTTAGATTTTATTTGTAAAATTTAAGTTTTGCGAAATATTTTCATTTCAAAAATTTAGAGGAATTCCCTTTTTGTGCATACAAGCATTTTTACTTGTTAGAGCAATTGAAATGTGTTAATATTTTGTGAACTATCAATGCATCTCTAAAAGAAGACGTCGAAAATTACAAATAAATAAATTAGTCAAGTGCGAGTTAGACTCACACACGTAGGTTTCCGTACTATGTTTAGTACAACTTTAAAAATTCAAGTTGTTAATGTTTTCATGTCTTATGAGTCACCCTTTAATTTTAAAATTTAAATTGTAATTGCATCACTGTTGTAACGCCCTTTAAATTTCAGCAATTTTTGTTATAGCAGCCATGGTAATACACTATCTATAAAAATATACATGCGCCTACCTATTGCGGTTCAAAAAATAAGGTAATATACGTGAAAAAATGTCACTGATGGAACACCCTTTAGATATTAATAATTGTTACAGCGGCCAAAGTACAACATCTACTGTAAACATTTAAAGAGTCTAGCTATTATGGTTCAAAAAATAAGGCTATTTACGTACAAATCATGTCTCAGTCGGAACACGCTTTAATTTTGTTATTTGCTATGGCGGCCATGGCAATTATCTTTCTATGAATATATCATGAGTCTACCTATTACTGTTAAAAGAATAAGTTACTATACGTGAAAAACATTTCACTGTCAGAACACCCTTTAATTTTTAGTAATTGTCATAACGGCCATGGCAACACATCTTCTATACAAATTGAAAGAGTCTACTTATTACGGTTCAAAAAATATGTCGTTATTCATGCAAAAGACGTCACTGTCGGAAAACTCTTTAAATTTGTATTGTTTTTATAGGGGTCATAGTAATACACCATTTGTGAAAATTTCAAGAGTCTAGCTATTATGGTTAAAGAATTAGTCAATGTTTATGCAAATCACGTCACTATCGGCATACCCTTTAATTATTACTATTTGTTATAGTGGCCATTGTAATACATCTCCTGTAAAAACTTCAAGAGTCTACCTATTATTGTTCAAAACTTAGGCCATATACATACATACAGTAAATTAGGTTTCTTATGGAACACCCTTTAAATTTTAGGTTTAATATTGCATACATGCTTATAACGTGGACATAGTTTAAATTACTGTCTGCAAATTTTAAGTGGTTGCCTCCTATAGCTCAAAAAATAAAGACATAAAGGCAAATAACACGTCACTTTAGGAACACCCTATAAGTTTTAGTATTTGCTGCTATTGTGGCTACAGTTACACACCTTCTGTGAAAATTTCAAGAGTCTACCTATTATGGTTCAAAACTTAGGCCTTATACATGCAAATCACACCACTATCGGAACACCCTTTAATTTTTGGTTTAATTTTTTTATAGTTGTTTATAAAGTGAACTAAGTTTTAATTACTATTTGTAAATTTCCCAACTACAGTCCACAAAATAGGCACATATTCGTGAATAACACCTCTCTGTCGGAACACCCTATAAGTTTTAGTATATGTTGCTATAGCGGCAACCGCTATACATCATCTGTGAAAATTTCAAGAGTCTACCTATTACGCTTCCAGAGATAAAAGGCGCTGACAGACGGGCAGACATTGTAGCGAAAACAATAGGGTTACGTTTTTACACTTTGTGTACGGAACCCCAAAAAACTACAACGTAAAGCCATTTCTTTAGAAAACAAAATTCGAAATGGAGAAGGCTCAACCTTTCTTGGCAAAATATTCGGTTTAAACAAAGTGACAGTAAGAAATATAAAAAAAAATAAAATTCAATTAGGCAATCGTTGATTTCTGGAACGAAACTTTCTGTTAAGTCTTAATCATACACTAAAGATGCAAATATACGGTGCAAATACGCATTACCTATATGATTTAGTAAAATAAACATGACTTCTTGTTCTTAAAAAAATTCTCGCTTTTCACTAATTTTAATAAGTTTTAGACATATGGAAGCCATCACCTATTTCTGTATATGATCAATGTCTTTTTTTTCATGGCCCTATGCTCCCCCGAGGAGTAAAAGGAACTTATATATAATGTCTTTTTTTACACAGTTTTTTTTTAACACGGATTTTTCTGGCACCAATCTACCGTGTAAAAACAGAATTAGGTGTATAGTACTATTTTTAAAAATTCTAGGGGGAGGGCAACAGTCTGAAGGTGACATTACACCGCGAGAATGGCATTTCTACGCCAATGCCTTTAACATTCTGTATAGGACTTTTTTTTATTTATATAAGTTTTAATACAGGGATCGGCACTCCAAATTTTGCCAATTCAAAATAAGGAAATTTTGTTATTTTGCTGTTGTTGTAGATGTTTTTAATTAAAAACTTCAGTATATCGATAAGATGTTTTACGTATTAGGAAAAATAAGCCAACATCAGCTCTTTCATTTATGACAGCAAAATTGACACAGATAACGTAAAAGCAAATTTTTCGAATTTCTTATAAGAAGCTTATATTAGAAGCTTCTACTTTATAATTCCATCCTTAAACCTATATGGCGTTATAAAATTCAGTTATGGAGCACTGCGACAGCTTCATACTTAAAAACAAATCATAGCGCTAAAATATGATTTTACGATTGATTACAGCGAGCACGCTGGTATGTTAAAACTCAATCGTTCACAAAGATCTAATGCGACATTAGTTCAAGCAGAATCCAAATCCGATAGCTCGTAATATCCTAAATTTTCGAGGTTATACTCGACTAAGAAAGAGGGATATTGCTTTTCTTGGCCAAACATAAAAGAGATGACCTACAGGCAGATACAATAAAAATATAAAAAAAATATAAAAAATCAAATTCTGGTTTACGGTAAACGCGAATATGCAGTGCGCAATTTTTTACTTTAATATTTGTAATACAGAGTTAAATTAAGTTTAAAAAATTCACATTAATCAAAACTCGTTTACATCCTTGCAAGCTCATAAAGATATCTAGAATAAATACTTGCCAGGGGTCTAATTCGTGTGAAATTCTCGGCTTCAACGTCTGGGCAAAAAGTTATCGGCGGCAGCTTAAAGTCGGTTGAAGCCGAAGAATTGTAAGGAATGTATTTTATAGGCCAATTATCATAAACACAAAAACCATAAGAAGCAACTTTATTTTATATTAATATTTAGAAAGATCTCAAGTGCTTTATAGTTTTGCTTGGCGTTGGAGTTTTCCAAATCATATTTCAAATGTCCATATTAAATTTGCTTAAGATATTAAATATCATGTCATCTTCTTTTATCACAATATAATATTTTTACTTTTCTTACTCTTTTCTGCCACCTATGTAGAAATCTTCAAAAAGTTTCCAACATATTTCAAGCCTTTTCGAAATCTGTTCTTTTCAGAAGATCATCGTAATATAAAATATCCCTAGAAGATGAAATGATGCATTTATTTAAATTGTGTCCTTCACCAGAATCTGATGAGTTAAAATTTTTAAATAATTTTTGTACTGAAATTAATTTTTTAAACTTTTTAAACTGAATAATAAATTTTATTAATGTGGCCCTAAAAAAGTAAATTTTGTTAAAAATATACCGGCTAGAATGACAAATATAAGCCCCGAAACAAGCCGCTCACCTCGGTGGTAGCGAAAAAAAAATGGTGATACTGTGTGAAAACATATACGAAATATTGAAAACTCGACCTGATAGAAAAAAGTTTGCTATGGTAGGAAGGCCTTAACAACATAACCAAAAATAATAAATGTGATGAAAATTACTTAAGCGCCTAAATTACCTAAGGCGCCATAATCTTAACGCGATTCTTATTTCTGTTTGTAGTCTAGCTTAAGTTCGTTTTTATTCTCTTTAAGAAAGAATAACCTAAATTACAAATTGGAAGAAAACAAATAAACAAACGTAGCTTTCATTGCTAACCGAAGGTTGGCAGCAGCAACAACAAATATAAGGTGGTAAATATTAAAGTAAACATATTCAACAAGAGGGATGCTTAAGGTAGTGATAGACTTCGTTCTCAACGTTTTCTCGTATTACTTTAGCTGAGTTTGGTTGCTTAAATATGATGCTTAGTTGTAAGCACTACCTAACACTACCCTAAGTAGATAGATATGAAGAGTGCTGATGACGGACGTAGCTATCTAGAAAATGTGCATTTCTCTGGCTGGTGTCTAAAAATTTAATTTTCCCAATTTTTCTTTAATATTATCACCTAATTTGTAATTTAGATTATTCTTTCTTAGAGAGAATAGGCTTGACTACAAATTTCATAGGTATGTAATATAAATAGTTCGACTAATAGAATTTAAATTTTCAAAATTAACAATAATAGCTTTTTTGCCTTTCGGCATATAACTACATAAGCAGACATATTTGGAATAATGGTTGCTGAGGGGATAAATCATTTAGTGCATGACTTGTATTGCAATAACGTGGAACGCCGATTTTCAACAATTTCTGTTAAAACCACAACTACTACGTTACGTTACTTCCTGGAAGGGGTTTGCAAATAATCGGGGAAAAACGTGTGGACGCTAGTATTAGCATTTCCTGTAATATAACATTTAAGCAAACCTGTTTCTAGCTCTCTAAAGCATTTCGTCTATCCCTTCCAGTAATACAACAGTACTGCCGTAATTTGTAAGAAAAAAATTTAAGAAATTATTTAAGAAATGTCATATCCACTATACGAGAGAAGAGATATTTAAAAGCACTGCATTCAGAAACTCCATTTCAGACGATTTCTTCTAAGCCTAACGCTAATTAAGTAAACACCTTTTACTTTTTTTATAATGGTTTAAATCTTTTTTTTTCGTAATTTTAAAACACATTGTATAGTCGGTGTTTGCCAAACACAAAGAAAGAGATAAAAGTGTTTTTTAAATTATAAAAACTAAAAAATTCCAAATACTTATGTATGTACGTCAAAAAAAGGCTTTAAATCATAATTAAAGTACGAAACATTATTTTTTGAAAAATATCCCAAAACACTAATTTAAACATTAAACTGTTCATAAAAGCCAAAATAATCCTTTAGATGAAAAAATGAAAATAAACACAACTTTGAAAAAAAGTGGGTCAAGCCGCACACAAAGTAAGAAAAAAGAAAGAGCATTAAGTAAAATTAGTAACTACTTATTGAATTTAAGGTAGAGCTCTTAATTTTTTACAATCATATAAAATTGTATTTCAGCGGTAGCATTTGGAAGCTCATGTTGCCACCAAGAATTTCTTGATAAAAAACTATTTAAGAAAATATAAAACAAAAGAAATAAAAAAACTGAAAAAAAGGATTAGAGGGTCGCTTCTTAACTACTAAAATTTTATTAATGTCCCTTTTAGTTTTACCTCATTTAATTAGTTTGTGTCTCTATTTAAGGGTAAACAAATTTGTAGCTTCTGATTGTAGGAATTTTTTAATGTTTCTTTATCACGGCTACTAATTTGTAAAATAATGGACAACAATTTTTCGTGGTAGAAACAGTTTGGTTATGGCTTTGATAACAAAATATTTATTTCTTTTAATAGCTGTCATTAAAATGTCAGTAGCAGAATATGGAGAATACTTCAGTAATTTTTTATTAACTATTATAAAAGTAATAAAATAAAATGTCCTTTCTTCTACCCATTGACCTACAGCAGAGTTTAAATTTTTATATTTTCAAAAACAAAAATGTTAATGAATGAGTTTTT
Source organism: Phasia obesa (assembly GCA_949628195.1). Taxonomy (NCBI): domain Eukaryota; kingdom Metazoa; phylum Arthropoda; class Insecta; order Diptera; family Tachinidae; genus Phasia; species Phasia obesa. The sequence continues at coordinate 104,452,591 of OX451218.1, read as the reverse complement.
AACATTTTGTTGGAAAGAAATATATATTTATCATAAGCATCTTTAATTTGAAATTTTCTTTGTACATTTTACATTTAATGTGCTACTAATAACTGTCTGTATAAGTTTTAGTACAACCACGGTAAGAGATATACTAATGATGATTCATGGCATCCTAAATTGTTTTTTTTTTTTAATAACAATAATTTCTTTATAAAAAGAAGAAAAATTAACCAAAAACATAGTATGAAGTGTATTTTAAGTATAGAACAGACTTTCAAGTGTCTGAACAAATTAAATACCTGTACTGCCGGAATACTTACCTGAAAGCAAAAATTAATAATGGGTGGTTAAATTTTAAGGGCCGATGTTGAATGTAAACAACACCTAAACGTCAAGTTTTTTTCTGCATTTAATTTGATATTTCTCAATTTCAAAGTAACTCAATTTTAAACATGGTCATTCTAAACGTCTTCAATGGTCAGAATGGTAGAAAAGAAATGGCAACGTTGGATGATCAATTTGCGAAGAAAATCATCTTCAGTGATGAGGCACATTTTCAATTCAGTGGATTCGTCAATAAGCAGAATTGCCGTATTTGGGTAAATGATAATTGATTTTCGAAAAACTACCCACAAAGATTAACTGTTTGGTGCGGTTTATCCGCTGGCGGCATCAACGGGGCGTATTATTTCCAAAAGGAGGCCGCTCAGGCAGTTACTGTGAACGGTGTTTGCTATCGTGATAGAGAACTTTTTATGGCCCGTATTGGAATATACGGATGTGGACGATATGTGGTTTCAACAGGACGGTGCCACTTGCCACACAGCTATTGAAACAATGGTTCTTTTGCGTGACAAAGTCAATGGCCGTGTTCTCTCACGTGGTGGCAATATCAATTGGCCGCCAAAATCATGCGATTTGACACCTTTGGACTTCTTTGGTGTTATGCAGCAATTCAAGAGTTTTACAATGATGATATGTTAGCTAATTGATTGTCTATATCAAACAATAATTTTACTGCACTTAAGTAGCATAATATTCCAGGTAAATTTTCAAAGATTCAGTTTCCTTGACTTTAGTTCAAGTTTTTTATTGCTTGAACTGAGAACTTTTAATCCGATAGCTGGACCTTTCGTATTTTCGAAGACACAGTAATATAAGATGGCTTGATAGAATTCCATGAGATTCCATGATTTCTATATTTAAGACGTATTAAAATAGGTTTTAGATTATAAATTTAAATATTGAAATATTTATGAAGGATAGGCGGTTACTACGCGGTGCTGCTTCAAAATATATTAATTTGTAATGCTACGAAGTGACGGTAGGAGGGAAGAAAAAAGTAGACATAATACTTTATATAAAGGTACTCATCCCTGGATAAAATTCTAAAATTTATATAAAATTCTAAAAATAATTGTAAAGCTCTGTAACAGTTAGGCAACGCCATCTGTTGCGCAACCGTGTTTAAAATATCCGGCTTTCAAAAATAAAAGATGCCTTAAAGTATGCAGTACCTTCAAAGCGGTAAAAATAATCGGCGTACTTTCACTTCTTTTTCTCCACTTTCTTTTGAAAATAAGATATTTTTTCGGAAAAAATTTTTTGTTAAAATCCATCTACAGGGTGGGCCAAAAGAAACCAAAAGTAAAAGTTTAATAACTTTTTTGTTTATTAACTTTTTTTTATTTTTTCTTTCAGATTATATAGACAACACTTGGAATTGTATTATTTAAACCAGAGATCAATTATTTTAACGCAAAGAGCATATCGCCGACATTATTGAAAATTTGATTATGAGTGATGAAGCTCATTTTCATTTGAATGGCTTTGTTAATAAGCAGAGCTGTAGGTTCTGGGGTTCTGAAAATCCAAGAGCCATTCATCAACGCCAATTGCACCCCATCAGGTGTACAGTATGGTGTGGGATCACATCTGAAAATGTCATTGGGCCCTACTTCTTCGAGAATGAAGATGGAAGTGCTGTAACCGTAAATGGAGAGCGGTATCGGTTTATGATAGAAAATTTTTTACGTCCTGCTCTTGAAAACAGACCTGGTATGTGGTTTCAGCAGGACGGAGCCACTGCCAATGGCACTTTTAAGACAAATTTTTGGAGAGCCCTTGGTTTCTTTTGGCCCACCCTGTAGTAGTTTTTACGTGATAGCGAACACAAAAAAGAAGGACAGACAGCAAATTAGTTACTATTTAGTTATATGTATAGATGGTTAATTATAAAATAATAAATAATACTCGGACTTTAGACACTTAATAGCAAAATATATACATGACTCATGGGAAGATTTGTGGAAGAGCAACACCGGCGTTAAATTATACAATGTTCAAAAAAGTATTAATCATGCATTTAAAGTTCCTACTGTACCTAAAACTGATTTTATTAAGCTTACTAGACTAAAAATAGGCCACTGTCTTTTTTCACATAAACATGTTATTGAAAAGAAACCACCATCGTCTTGCAAGTGCAAGACGGTGGTTTAAATATTTTGAATCTTGTTTCTAATCTTGTTTGTAATATTTAAATATAAACTTAAACCTTTTATTATAATTGTAAGAAAAAACAATAGCTGTAACATAAAAATGTATTTTGTTATACAAAACGCCTATATAACCTTATTGTGTTGGGGCCTTTCCAAATACAAAATAAAAAAATAAAAATGATCAAAAATGTTAAGACAAACGGGTTATCCCGTTCCTTCATTTAAAAAATTTTGAATTATATTATAATTGTTCAATTTAACCACATAATGATAATATTTTCATTATATTATGTGTATATTTTTTATTATATATTTATGATTAAAAAATTATGTTTATTTTTAATAATATCAATCAGAGAGTGACAAAAGTATCATTTTTAGTACTTATTAAGAATTTGAGGCAAAACATGTATAAATGTGTTTAGCTACAACTCAAACAACATACCATACACACATACTCATATCCATTTCAACTTAAATAACTACAAGTATAGACAGAGAATAAGTGTTCGCATACTTGTTCATTATTTTTTTTCAATACTACTAAGTATAAGTAAAAGTCGTATATAGTATTGGCTATACCCATACTTGTAAGTATAGAGTGGGAATAAGTACAAGTATGTAAATACTCTATATATACTTAGTATACTTAGAGTATTATATAAATATATGTAACTATATGTATTAATTATTTCACAATTTAAAAATACCTTCATACCTTATTTTATTATTATTATAACTTGCCTTATTGCTTAATAACTATCACAACAAGAAATAAATCTTATAAATTACAGTGATAGTAAATTATAGAAGAAAAGAAAAAAAATATATAAATAATAATTTTCAAAGATATACATACATATATATGGTATTACAAACTTTTAAAATAATATAATAATTCCTTTTTAAAAAACGATGTGTTGCTTTGTGTTTGTAGATATGAAGGTAGTTTGAAATCATCATAATATTAAACTTATTTTGGTTTTCCATACTTAACCAATGTTCGGTTATAAACAAAATATTGCCAAACATCATACACACAATTTCTAAAAGTAGGTGTTTTACTTATAAGTATACTTAGAGTATTATAACTACTTTTCCATACTTGTATGTATTAGGTAGTTATAAATATGGGTATGACAGATACCCATCACATTATCTACCTACAACCAGTTGTACTCATACATGCATTACGTATACATTTTTAAGTTCGTTGTGTATAAATAATGTTTGTTATAAGTGTTGAGTACACCCATACTTATTTCACTGCAAATGCGTATGTGTAGGTATTTTCTGTGTTATAAGTATAGGTATAACTAATACCCAAAAATATGTGTAAATACTTAACTACATTTATTTAATAAGTACTTTTTGTCAGTCTCTGATATCAATATCAGGCTTGACAATAATATGGTTCTAACATAAATATTGTTATTATGCTTAATTATCTGGTTTGACTACAGTCATAAATTTAATATACGGGTATGTTCTGTAATCCGAAACCGAAACCGAGTGAAATTGAATCCGAATGAAATTTTAAATTGTCATAACTTTTAAATCTTACAACATTTTGATATTATTTTTTATACATTTGATTAAAGACCATTCACATAACGTCCTTGATTGGTAATGTTTTAAAATAATAGGCGCAACTAAGTTATATTTTTCTTTAAAAATTTATTCGATTTCAATTTCACTCGTTTTCGGATTACAGAACATACCCGATAATAATGTTTTGCTCTTAGATTATGGTTATCTCAATCAGGTTTTTACGTTGCGTGATGACAGTCTAGATCTTTGCAGAGCCTGACAGCCGCATAGATATTGTTGAAACGATACTTCCCACTTCTTACCTAGATAGCTTCTGCAGTTCTTACGTCGAGAGATTCCCATACACAGTAACCATTTTAGGACTGAAAAAAAAAAAAAAAATTACCGACAAAACACTGAACTGGCAGAAAATAAAATACTTTTGAAATCAAATATTATTTGATTGGTTTTTAATCATACATTGTTTTCAAAAGTGTTGTGAAACAGTGTAAGACGGTATCTAACTTCACTATTATAAAGGGTATATATGATTCGGTACGGCCGAATAGAGCACTCTTGTTTATTTTCTTTTAATTTCACTTTTTTTTAATAGTTACCTTGTACCACAAACTCTCAAACTCAACTTATGAAATCAACTTTTTCAGATATGACTGAATTGTGTTAAATTGAATTCAATCAATTTAAAACATTGATTTATAATCTTGTCATAATTCAATAATTTTCTTTTAATTTGACAAACTGCTACCAATTAAAAAATGATTAATGTCTAAAAAAGAGCATCTATGACAGGGATGGAATATTGCTTTTATTTAAGTACTTTTTATTTCTTGGAATAAAGTACCGTAAAACACTGGTATATATTTTTATTTTTTTTAAGTGTTAATATCTGCTACAAGATTTTTGCCTTTCTAAATACATTGGAAAAGTTGCAAATAATTTGTTAAATTTTGTTGATCTCTGTGAGTTTTTACTTTTATTTATATTTTTAATACTTCTGATTAACTGCCTTTTAGAAGCTTTCAATTTTTATTCTATACATTTTTATCAGAAATTTCAATATTTTTAAACTCTTCCTCTATTGAAAGTATAACTAATTAAAAAGTATAACTAAGAAACAGTGACATGGTACTATTTTGTAAACAAAATAGTACCATGTCAAAGTTTCGGTTTTCCGTGCCTGCTTTGTTGAGATTATAAAACAATAAATAAATGAAAGAGCAAAAAACATATTAAAAAGCTAAACGTAACTAAACAACTTCAACAATTACCTAAATGGAATAGACTTTAAAGCTGAAGTATGCGCTTACACTGACAATGAACAAAGTCTAATGTGCTTTGGGGAATATTTCCCAAAGTAAATTTAGGTATGAGCAGGTAGCAATACCATAAAAAATAACGACTTATACCAAGCCAAGTTTTAGTAAGAAAGTAAGGTATTTTGAAAGGTTTACTCTCCGACTGCTATAACACTGTAGTATTGTTATCAGATCTGTGATGAAGTTGTCAAATAGTATCGTGAATGTACTAATGCCAATTAATAAAATTCTAGGTCTCCTCAAGATGATGATGATGGCTCAGTTTTGGCTCAATGGATATATCAGTAAGTCAACAATTTATATTTAGTAAAAGCTACGAGAGCTGCTGCAGGCGTCAGTAAATCTCAAAAAAATCACTGCTTTCTTTTTCTTTTTCGATCAAAGCATTTGTCCCTTTTTCGTTATAAATTTGTTCGGTGGGAACGTTACCCCCAAAGGCAAAAGGTATAGAGCTATGATTAGTTGTTAATTGGATGCGATATATACTGAAAATTTATTTTTTTTTTAACAAAACTGATCCATATGCCATACAGTGGGTCAAACATTCGACTTACTAAAATTAAACTTTTCAAAAGCGTTACCTCTGGTATATTTTGAATTATTTTCCCTAAAGCTATGTAAAATTATTGCTTTCTTCACTTAAATTAGAAACTTTACATCCCAAGTGCTTGAAAAATACTAAATGATTGTATTTTTTCGATAAAGAGAAAGAGAGATAGAGATGCGACACGAAATCACCCTTATGACTGAAAGGCAATTCTTTGTTCGAAACTTTACCATACCCAATGGAAAAAGATTTTTTATGGATATATTACATATAGAATATAAGTTCAAAGTATATTCGAATCAAAAAATTGATAATTTTCGGTTTGGGATGTTAAGTAAACTACCCCTTGCCCCTTTCCGATTGTGCCCAAAATTTACACAATTCTTCATATCCATATACCAAAAGCACATACCAAATTTCAAATGGCGCTTAATTCGTTTAATAAATTCTATACAAATTTTATGTCAAAAAAATAATTTAAAAATAATTATAACAATGAATAATTATAATAATAATTAATTATAATAATTATAATAATTATAATAATAATTATATGGTTAAAAAAAAAAGAAGTTAATTTCTTTTTCAAAAAAAGTTCAGGAAAATATTGTTTTTTTGACATAAAATGTATATAGAATTTATTAAACGAATCCTCGTCTACTTTATTGCCGCGCTGTCAACTAGTTTGAATAAGATATTAGACAAAACTGATGACTCCCTGATTTTTTAAATAAAAATTTGTCACCAATTCGCCGTTGATAGTAGAATCGAACCTATATTGTCAAGTTCGGGCAATTTGTTATTTTTTGCACTGTGTCATTAATTATGAAAAAGCAATTTACTAAAGGTTTACCATAGAAATATTTTGATACGTTTTCGATGCTAGTGTAGACACATCATTGACTTTACTGCAACTTTAATTCATAGTGTTTTGTTTAAGTTTCAAATCCGTCTCAAAGAAAAACATCGATCAAAAAAATCTCAACAGCTAAAAACTTGTTCTTTTAAAACTGCACAAAAACCAATATTTTTATATGATTTTTTTTTACGGTAAACAATTTCAGATTGATTATGACTTTAAACTGTCAATACGTTAAGCATATTGTACATTTTTTTCATTTCAAGCCTTTTTTATAAATGTGCTCATTTCGAGAGCTGTCCATTAAGTAATGACTAAAACTCCACACATCGCACAATTGAATTTAAGAATAAAATTTTTATAGAAATATTTTTTTTTTGTCAGCATCGTCATTGTTACAACGAATGCCAAGGAATCTTGACTGTATGACTGACTAGTAGTTGTAGTAGCTAGTTGGACAGACGTGCATGCATACATACATATACATGAATATGATTTAAAGCTTAGTGTTGAAGTCGGTGGATTTTTTTGAGCGTTGGGCGTACTCGTTTGACGTTTATTTTAATTGACATTTTCTTAAAGTTAAAGTTAAAGTTTTCTGGTTAATAAAAATTTGTCAATTTAAAATTGAAATCTTTATGAGCAGACCAGCAACAAACAGTAAGAAAATAAAATAATTTTTGGAATTTAATTGTATTTTTATTTTTATAGGGATTTATGAAATAGTTCTTGAAAAATGTTGGCAATGAAGGATTTTAACCAACAGACAAATAATTCAATTAACTTAAGTGATTTATGGGGATTTTTAAATTGATATGCGTTTTATTATTATTTAGTTTTGCAAAACAAAAACAACATTACAAAAAAAAGGTTATTTTATTATCTTTAACCAGCTTCCTACGTACTTTAGTTTTCGGAATTAGAACAAGAGAAATATGAAAAATTAATTTGAGATCAACTGGAAATAGAATTTTTAATATTTTCAGTAATATACTGCAAACGAATTTCCGTTCAGAATAGCATTGTTCTTTCCTACAGAGCGACAAAAAATTTTATGAAGTTTTGTAATTTTCATAAGAGTTGTAGTCCGACAAGGTGGTAAAATTCTGATTATAAAACCAAATAGGTGGTCTTTTACAATTAGAAAAGGCTGTAGATTGAATAGTAGTATTAAAATGTTCCAAAATCTTTGTAACTATTTTAGTTATGATAGATTGCATCCGATTTAAATTACGGAAACTAATTTATCTATGTTTTTAACTCACTAACTAACTAACTAACTAACTAACTAACTAACTAACTAAATTGTCTATGCTTTTCATCAGGTCGACGCTTTGGCCGCAATGTGAACTTTGCGTAGGATGAGCGATGTCATATGTGATCGCCTTGAGCCGAATATTCGGCATAAAGGCCGAGGCACATAGATACCGTCGTACGTTCTACGACTTCAACTGACATCAACGTAACGTATACCACTAACTAGCATAAGATTAAGGACCACTGGTAGCAGCTTGTTAAATGTGGATTACATGGGGACCTGAACCTTGTACAAATGCTAGCAATTACTAAATATTCCGTGATGAGAAAGAAGGCCGACAGTAATCAGTCGACAGTCTTAAATCACTAAAATAAAGGTTGGTGGTAGCACGTTACTCATAAAATGTAAAGTTGCCGTAATTACAAATCTGTTGCTTATAATCGTTGAGGACGGAAGTGGGTCGAAGAGGAAATAATTTAGGAATAATAATATTTATACTAACAATAGCAATGCATTAGAAATAGAATCCATTGAATTGTACAAAATTATTTTTTACTGTCTGAGAAAAGCTTTTAAGAATGCAATAGAGAAATTGAATGGCTCTTTTGTATAAACTAGATATCATTGGTACGCTTTGCTGCCCCTTTTTAATAAAATAAAATAAACACTTGGAAGAAAAAGTATGGCCATGCTTAAACACGAAAACGCACGAGTTTCTCTTAAAATTTACTTGTGTTTTCGACTTGCTGCTAAGAGAAAAACATGTACATATGTTCATACTTATTTGTTTATTGGTGTTAGTAAGAACTTTATAGACGTATTACTCCTAAAGTACTGAACCGATTTAAATAAAATTAAGATTGTGCACATCTGTGAAGAAAAAGATTTAAAACCATATAAGTCTTTCCAAAATCGGTGTAGTATTACGGACGTAAAAGGGATAACAAAAAATGTGTTTGCCTATTAATTTTATAAATAAATCTAGTCGTGTATAGAAAAGTAGCCCGCATGATGACTTTAGAATTATTTAATTAGTTAAGACTGCCAAACTCACGCAAAAAGGAATTAATCTGTATAAATAATAACAAAGTAACTCATATCCTGGCTGTCTGTATTCGCATCACGTAAAAATTACTCGATGGCTTTTAACAAAATTTTGCGAGGAGCTACCTTGGTATCCTGATTCCAATAATACTTTATTTCCAAGAAAAAGTAGAGAAAAAGCAGTGAAAATACGCCTTTAGGTATCTTTTATTTTTTGCAAGCAAGATATTTTCAACACGGTTGCGCAACAGATGGCGCTGATATAAAATAATAAAAAATATGAATTACTGCCAAATAGCCAATTGAACAAAATTTGTATTTGACTTGTATTTTTACTTTGCGGAATTACATTGTTATTAAAATATTTTATACACCTTTTAGAGATCTTTACAATAATTTTTAGAATTTTATATGAATTTTAGAATTTTATCCAGACATGGGTTACTTTATATAAAGTAAATAAAATAAGTCTTTAAAATTTGGTGTGGACTACTTTCAAAGCAAAATCGTGTGTGGGCACAACTAATAATTCATAATTTTGCAAAAGAAAAAACTTGTGGCTCCATTAAAATTCCCGCTGTCTATCAATTCATCCAAAGTTGTTGGTTAGTTCGTAAAAATCAACAACGAAACCTAAGAAAAATAATCAAAATCTTGAACCTGATTCGTATAGATTCCTCATGGTCACGCAACTCAGTATAATGCTGTATAATGCAACTCAGTATAATGCTGTAGTACCTTAAATTACGGAGAACCCTAACCTGGCAGCCGCCGGCCCCTCAGAAAGTTTGATTAAAATTTTTTTATTTAAATTGTTCGACCGTTTTTTGCAAACTCAGGTCCTCTATGAGATTAACATTTACTAAGCTTCTATGCTAGCCAGTGCTCGATATGTGCGCTGCCGTTACAGCCTCTTTCTGGCACAGTTGGAAGTATCATCTTCTTTGATGTTTTATGTTGGCTAGTGGATACTTGAAATCTACGACCTGTCACTAAAGCAGTTTTCCAGTGAAGTTAACAAGACCTATCACTAACACAGTTATCCAGCTTAAAGCACTTATATTTTATCTAAGAACCTTACTGGTCTTCCTACTAAGAGGCGCTTTCAGCACCATTCGAGCCTACCTTTTGAATATTAATGAGTTGACCCATTATAAGACCTTCGCTTGCATTAGGCCACTTCCCAGTGTTCCTCTAGGTGTTAGTCCACAAAAATTCAGAGCAGATCCCGTTTGCTAGTTTGTCTGCTGCTTCATACCAAGCTGTACCTATGTGCCCTTTAATGCACATCAATATTACCGCATTAACTGGGGCACATATGTTTAGTTTTAAAACACATTCCAGAACTAGCTTGAAGTGCACGTTTACCTGCCTTATGCGTTTTAAAATCGCTTGGTTGTCAAGTGCTATTAGAACTTTCTACCATTCACCAGACTTTCCAGCAGGTGATCCAACGCATACAGCAGTAATTCTGGCTGGTAAACGAAGACGTACTCCGCAGACTACAGGACAGGTTCAGCTCAGCTGAGTGTATACCTGCTGCTACGCTACCGTCTACCAGCAAAAATACTGATGTCATTCTACACACAGTCGCTGTATATAACGTCTTCAGCAATTAGTGTCCGTTGCATTCTTTTCGCAATTTTTCTTCTGCTCATGCAATCCATCGGCATTTGAGCTTCCTTAACCTCCTTACTAACTAGGTCCTGAATAATCTTATGCCCGATTTTCGGCATAAGGCTATGCCAAACGTCATCGCTCTTCATACGGGATGCTTATATTGCGTACTCACACAAAAAGCCATTCTTTGAACTCCATCCAATTTACCTTTAATTGTACTTTGAGAGGTAAAAAGGCTCATATTTATTTAATTTTTTGTTCTCATTTCCGTATACTTCTCAAAGTAATTTCTTCATTTGCATTACAGACTAAAAAGTTCATTGACCAATTTCCCAAAATAATAAAACAAAAATTATCTCATTACAAATAAACAAAAATACCGATACACGCAATACAAAAACCAGACGCAAAAAAAACTCCAATAAATTTAAATTTTTTTTGCACAAACACTTCATGTAAAAGAGCATGCGCTAAATAGATTATGCCAATTGATCGAAATCACATCATAAATTTACGCAAAAACTCAATTGCTGCAAGGCGCATGGTTAACCTGCAACTACAATAACACAATCCAACTTGTAAAATAAAATAAAATAAAAATGTATAAATGTTAAAACACTTTAAAAAGCTCCCGCAGTCGTTAAAAAGCCAGCGTGTAGGCGGAATAAAGTTGAACAAAAAAAAAAAAAAAACAAAACACATTGTATGCAACACCCGACTAAACGGGGCAAACAAAAAAGTCAGTTAAATGATCATGCTCTTTAACACATTTGGTAAATTGACTTGGTACGTTTTTGGCTTACAGTTGTAGTTTTTTGTTTTCTGTCTTACTTAATGTAAATGGTTGCTGTGCGGTGTTGGTGATATTATTAACACCACCAACAACAATTACAAAATTCACCTGATGGGGGCAAGGGAACCAGCAAATGTTGCATGGTGTGTTGCAGTTTTGTATGAGAATTAAATTTTTTTGTTATCTTTGGCTTTTTTTGTTGTTGTTGTTATTATTGTAGCAATGTAAACCCAGCGGCACTATTGGGGTGTTTACAGATTGCTTTAACCTGCTGATAAACTTGAAAGCTTCCATGGGGTGTTTTGTGTGAAGGAGGATGTCTGTAAAACTATGTTTTTCCGTCTGGTCTTTGTTTTGTTTTTTATGTTTGGTTTTATTTTAGGTTTATGGTTTTAGATTTTAACGGATTAGTCTTGTTTGCAAACAAATAAATTTATTTTGATTGTTTGTAGGTCAGGAGTTGGTAAAAGAGAAGGGGTTTTATGAATTAATATTATTCATTTCAAAAAGGGCTTAAAGTAAAAAATTAATTATAATATATAATATATATAACATTATAATCGTAAGCTTACTTTAAACTCTCGTCTTGTGGTGGCGGTTGGCTTGACTTGATGTCTTTCGACATATAAGGCAGCTTGAGAATGACTTTATTTCGGGTAAAGCTTGTGCAACTTCATTCTGAGACATATTTTATTTCTTTAATCTTTAATTTTTTTTGAAATTCTTAAGGAAGGTATCCTTTTAGAATTCAAATTTTACTGGTCTGAAAACTTTGTAAAAGAGGAATGAACATTTATTTGTCCATACATGAATTTCTGTGGTTCTACTAGTTGATCGCTCTAAAAAAGTATAACTCTTTAGGGATCACAATGTAACGAACGATACCATACATAAATACGCATCTGATGAATTTTCGGAATTACATTAATTATATTGTTTCTGAACAGATAATCCCTTGAATACCCATTTAGAAATTAAAGCAATGCTAATATTAAACTTATTTAACGTCGATCTGCAGTATATTAAATTTTAATTCATAGCTCTTAGCTTATGGAGATAAGCAATCTTTTTTCGGCAATGCCTTATAGTAATTTTTGTGCATCTTCACGCAAAGAAAAAACATGGTTATTGTATGGTCACGGCAACCACACTATGTTCTCTGTAACAATAGATGTTTGCTGTGAACAAATTATAGTTATTTTAAATAATATTTTGGTCACGATAAACAAATTTTTTGTTAACTGTTAATCATTCAATGGTTATACGCACCAAAAAAGCAACATTTTTGATTTGAAGCATATTAAAATTCAATCCACAACCAAATTATTTTTAATATTTAAAAATTATAACCATAATATATTATTATTAAACATAGTATGTTAAGTTTGTCTAAAAATAAACAAATAATGTTTGGTTTTAAAAATATATATTTTGGTTTTGACATTTTTTCAGTTCAGAAATATGTGTGTAAGCTATCGGTTCATCTAAAACCGTAAAAACATTAAATACATCAACAAATAAATTTGTTTTTTTATTATAAATGATAGTTTTAAATTAAAAATATCAAACACATAAAAAGGTAAGCAGAAAATATCAAAATATGTATGAAAGTCTAAATGGAAATATTCGTGTATTTGTTTTTTTGTTATTTATAAATATATTCATACGTTGTCACATATAACCATTTACATGTTTCAAATTATATAATAGTATGTTTATATTATAAACATAACTATGGTTGTATTTTACAATGTTATTTTTATGTAAGACAATAATATGTTCCAACTACAACAATACTATTTTTATATACAACCATATAATTCAACCATAAAATGTTGCTCTTAGATTATGGTTACCTCAACCATGTTTTTTCTTTGCATGTTGGGTTCGCTTTTACTACTACTTCAATTACTTTAATTTGGCGAATTTGATGCATAAATGAATTCTTAATGATTCTTTGCATAACTCACTAACATTAATAAAAATGTGCAGATTGCATCATCGGACATATCGGGAAATATCTCGTTATATTTAGGGGTAGCTGTATTTAGAAAACAAATATTTTTCATATGATTCTTCTTTTCACTACTCTACTATATTCGTTTACATGTGGTTTTTATGGACAGGGCAGTTAAAATTTACTAGAGCCATCTATCAAGAAGACGATTTGCTAAAAAATTTTGGAATTTGAATTTGTGTGAAGAAGGCTAAAATAAGTTCATAAAGAATCTGGCAAATCGGTACAAAAAAATATTTTTTTTTTAAACTTGTATTTATAATTTTTATACAAAATTAAGTAGAGAATTTATGCCATTTGGCATAGCTTTGGGTCGAATATCAAGCATAAGAGTTTTGTAGGCCTAGTTAGTAAGGAGGTTAGGGAATCTCAAATGCCAATGAAATGCATGAGTAGAAGAAAAATATTCGAAAGAGTGCATCGGCGCTTATTTCGGAAGGCGTTATACATAATGAGTTTATGGAGAACGACATCATAATTTTTACTGATGGTTTTTTTATGGGCGATAGACCAGGGACAGGTTTATACTGAACTTATCCTCTAGTCTGCGTTTGGGCGACCACGTCTCCGTAGAATTGCTTGGGCTGCCGCATGCAATAGATCACCTGCTAGAAATTCAGCTGTATACACGCAAAGAAAAAACATGGTTATGGTATGGTCACAGGAACCACATTATGTTCTCTGTATCAATATATAGTTGCGATGAACACATTTTAGTTGTTGGTAACACTATTTTGGTCCCGGTAAAAAAGTTTTGTTTACAATTTTATCATTAAATGGTTACTACGTACAAAAAATTCGACATGGTTGGTTTTAAATATTTAATGTTTATTCCACAACCAAAGTTTTTTCCTAGACATCCAAAAGATTTTTAAAAATAAAAATTATTTCTTTGTTTATGTCATCGGAGTTTATTGTTTTGTGCTTTAAAAAAATAATAAAAAATGTATAAGCAATTGTTTCGGGAATTCAATTTAAAAATAAATATTTATTTTTTCTTTTTCGCTGTTGAATTGAGCGCGTGGCAACCATCTTCTCTGGATAGCCGCAATTCGAGTCCTCTCGGTGTGAGACTGTAATTTATTTTTGATTTTTAGACCAGGAAAATTAGTAAAACCTCGTAATCATGAAAATCAACACGGATAATATTACTGATGATGAAATGTTCGCAGATACAAAACAAATTGGTCGGTGATGTAATTTACCAGGTGACATTAAAAGTGAAGATTTCTATACCTGAGCTGAAGGCGTTGATGTTGTTCTCAATCACAGTTTACAAGAATGCTTTCGGACACATGAAAGTCTTTAATTTGTACTTGAAAGACTACATGAAAAAGGTGCTGGCTGAATTGGAAAAGAAATCCCCCGAAATTGATGCGATGGTATGGGCCAGGTTCGAATGCCGATAAATGGATGGCCAAAATGCTAATAAAATTTTTGTATCTATGTATTAATAAAATCATCTGTTCTTTATATAAAATCATTAATAAAAAATAAGAAATAATCAATAATTTTGTATTTTAAAATGTAAAAAAACTGGCATATCCATTTCATTTGTCATTTCATATTTTTTAACCAAACTATATCGTTAATTTAACCATAATATTATAATGTTAAACAACAATATGGTTTCACTACAACCATAATATGTTTCTCTTAGGTTATGGTTACCTCAACTGTGTTTTTTCTTTGCGTGTAGAGAGGTTTTCATTGCACTTGACAAACACTCGTTTATAAAACGCATAAAGCCAGTAAACGTGTACTCCAAACTAGTGCTGAAATGATTCTTAAAACTAAACGGTAAATGCGGTAACTTTGTTGGTAAAGCACACATAGGCACAGCTGGGAATGGAACAGCAGACATACGAGCAAAAGGGAATCTGCTGTGAATTTCTTTGGACCAGAACCCAGAGTAGCACTGAGAAATGACTTAATGCGAGCAAAGGTCCTACAATGGGTGAACCTTAAAAGGTGGAGGGAGACCACTACGTGTAGTCGAATGGTGCTTAAACAACTCCTGCGCAGTAAGACCAGTAAGGTTCTTAGATATAATAAAATTACCTTAAGCTGGATAACTGCGTTAGGGATAGGTCATGGAAACTTCAAATATCATCTAGCCTAGATGAAAACCGAAGAAGATGATTCTTGCAGAATGTGCCTGGAAGAATCTGAGATGGCAGCGAACATTGTGTGTGAATATCTAGCACTAGCACTAGAAAGCAAGACTTAAGATCACGGGCAAAAACTTGTTAAATGTGGATACCATAAGGGAACTAAGCCTTAAACAAATGTTAACAATTACTAGAGACTGTGTGATGAGAAAGAAGGCCGACAGTTACTACTCGAAAGTTTGAGATCACTAAAGTCAAGATTAAGAGCTGTTGGTAGCACGTGATTAAAAGAAAATAAGGTTGCCTTAAGTGGAAATTGGTTGCTTTGGTCCAAAAGGGATCAATTAAGGAAGCAGTCTACTTCGATATGCCCCCTACATTAATAATAAGTAGACAATTTTCAAAATATTTGGACCTTCTGTTTAAAAAGTTTTATAATGTCTAAATAACACAAAGACTTTATTTTATTAACACTAATGGCGTTTTCTTTTCTGACAAAAATGTTCCATATATTACACTTACACTTATTAAATTTTCGTGTTCTTTTCTACAAAAAATATCAGAGTGTGAATAAACATTAGGTTCTTTTCTAAATATGTATGTCGCACCAAAACCAGGTAAATATGCTACATTTTTTACACTCAAATTTTATTAAGGATGAGATATTGCCCTTTTTTGTAAATATTTTTTTTTATTGAAAGCAAGAATTTTATTTTGAATTAAAATTTTTATGTGAATAAATATTTTATTTTATACGTCACATAGGCATAAAAGTTAAATGTAAAATCAGTTTGCTTTTGTGTTCTTTTGAAATCATAAAAAAGGTCAAATTTTTCAAGGGCTGGGTGATCAATAAAAAGTATTACCTATTCATAAGGCAAAATATTTTTTCAGAAAAGAAAACGCCATAAGAGCTTATTATAACATAAGATCTTATAAGCACTTATATAAAATTTAGTTTAATTTAAAATCTTTAAAAACAAAAAAGTTAGACACATCAAAAAATATTAAAATTTACTAAGGCATCTTGAATTTTAGCGCTGTGATATAATTTTCCTTCATCCTTCCATCTTCCTTCTGACGCATGGCAAGCTAGAAATAACAATTATCCACAAGTAATGGGTGATTTTTTTGAGGTTAGGATTTTCATGCATTAGTATTTGACAGATCACGTGAGATTTCAGACATGGTGCCAAAGAGAAAGATGCTCAGTATGCTTTGACATTTCATCATGAATAGACTTACTAACGAGCAACGCTTGCAAATCATTGAATTTTATTACCAAAATCAGTGTTCGGTTCGAAATGTTCAAATGTGACAAATTTTGTTCAGCGATGAGGCTCATTTCTGGTTGAATGGCTACGTAAATAAGCAAAATTGCCGCATTTGGAGTGAAGAGCAACCAGAAGCCGTTCAAGAACTGCCCATGCATCCCGAAAAATGCACTGTTTGGTGTGGTTTGTACGCTGGTGGAATCATTGGACCGTATTTTTTCAAAGATGCTGTTGGACGCAACGTTACGGTGAATGGCGATCGCTATCGTTCGATGCTAACAAACTTTTTGTTGCCAAAAATGGAACAACTGAACTCGGTTGACATGTGGTTTCAACAAGATGGCGCTACATGCCACACAGCTCGCGATTCTATGGCCATTTTAAGGGAAAACTTCGGAGAACAATTCATCTCAAGAAATGGACCGGTAAGTTGGCCACCAAGATCATGCGATTTGACGCCTTTAGACTATTTTTTGTGGGGCTACGTCAAGTCTAAAGTCTACAGAAATAAGCCAGCAACTATTCCAGCTTTGGAAGACAACATTTCCGAAGAAATTCGGGCTATTCCGGCCGAAATGCTCGAAAAAGTTGCCCAAAATTGGACTTTCCGAATGGACCACCTAAGACGCAGCCGCGGTCAACATTTAAATGAAATTATCTTCAAAAAGTAAATGTCATGGACCAATCTAACGTTTCAAATAAAGAACCGATGAGATTTTGCAAATTTTATGCGTTTTTTTTAAAAAAAAAGTTCTCAAGCTCTTAAAAAATCACTCGTTATAAAGTTGAAATGTTATATGTCGCTTGCCTTCAACCTTGTAATGATAACAGACCCATTTGCTCTTAAAATAAATTCTTAGCCCCTTCTAAGTTGCGTTACTGCCCAATCTTATATCAAGGCTTCACTCAAGTTACATTATACGTATTTATTTTCTTTTCGTTTCCAAAATCACGATAACAATTTGTTTCTTTTATACGGATATAATCAATACTTGGATCAACTCTTAAGCTCATATAGAACAATAGACAGACAATACGTGCATTTACAAATTGAAAGAATTGAAACAAAAGAAAAAAACTGTAAGTGGAAATGAAATAAAATTGCGTTAAGAAAATAATCATGTAGTGAAGTGCTCGTACATGATATTTTGCAACACAAACATCGCGCAACGCCTTCGCCTTTAACAATCATTAATTTCAGACTAAGTACGCGTGTATAGTGGTGTTCTTGTGCATTTTGCTGGTTGATCATTGAATGAATAGAAAAAACTAAATGAATCATAATGAATGGCAATTGATATTGCGTGCAAAAATCGTTTAGTTTTAAAAATTTAATGATTTCTTACTTTTTACTTGAAAATTATTGCTCAACAAACATTTTAATTCGCCGTTGTATAGAGAGAAAAGATATTGATTGATTTTATAAATATTTTTTATAATTTTATTTAAATTTAAAATCAGTTTAATTGGTTAGTTTACGCTTTGTATAGTCTTCCTAGCCAATTTGCTCCACCTCTTCTTTTTATGGCTGCTTGTTTATGTTTATTTTAACACATTTTATGGCCCAGCGTTTTGCATATGTCTTAACAAAGATAATTATAAAAAATTCATTTATTAACAATAAAATAAAACAGAAGTATCAATTGTTTTTAATGACTTAATTTTTTTCATTGTTTTCGAGCAACTCTTAATGTCTCTTTTAAGATCTTAACTTTAAAATCGTAAAAATTATTTTTATTATAAAATTATTTATTTGTGTGGAAACAAAAGTAAAATCTTTCGCCGGATTTTTATGTCTTTTAAGCAGTTAAAAAATATCCAGATATTAATACTTTTGAATAAATTTTAAGAGACCGACATGAAGTTGTTGAGATGGTTGCGAGTTCGATTCCCGCCTAAAACTCTGGGTGTTTTCTGCACACAAGCAAAAAAGCTTTACAGGTAGTGTTGTTTAAAAAAAATTATCGTTTCTAAATTAAATAGTAAAGTTTTAAATGGTTAAAATTATATAAAACATCACAGAAAATATTAGTTTGCACCAATGAAATGTTTTAATTAGTTTCGGATACAAATTTAATTAATTCAATTATATACTGAATTAAAAAAAGAAAAACCTACTATTTTTATATAATAAATAATTGAGTCAATTAAAAATTTAATTGTATGTAATTAAAACCTTTTTTTGGTGCACAATTTTTTTCTGTGATTTAAAACGGTTCTTATATATTCTAACCCTATTTTCATTTTTTGGCTACAGTGGCAGTTAGAGGAATAAAAATAAATATGTATTTTTTCTGTTGAAATATAAGAAATACAATTATGGGTCTTTAGGCCTTCTTTGATTCTTAGCAGTTCTCAGAAGCTGCTGTATTCAGGGGTAGGTGTTTAAAATAATGCAAGTATTATCTCAATGAAACTATATATTATATATTTTTTTTTTATTCGCCGAATTTGGGGACAATCGGCTGGAATTAGGCATTTTGATATCCAGAGTAGAATAGATGGCCAACAACAGGTGGGCATAAGGCTACAACTTGCTGTGTACTGTAATTAGTTCAGCTTATTTATCCTCGTAGTCGCAGATAGTAACATGCTCATAATAGGTTTTTGTCTCTGCTACAAGCTAACTCTAAAAATCTTCCGACCTACAGTTTTTATGTAGACTTACCTGTACATATGAAGCTATTTTTCCGTTACTGAGAATTTTATGCATTTTAATTCTGATAAAATCAAGCAGGACCGAGAGGATTCGATAGCGATTGGAGCATAAGATCAAGAGGCAAATGTATAAAGAAACTACGTTTTTTATTGGCCGAAAGATATGTGAAGGTAATAACCCTTAAAAGGAGGACGACTTAGTCTTGGATAGCAATTTTCAGGCAATAGCCTTTTGTCCAGAAAGTTGCTTGGATATTAAAAAAGTACCTAAAGCTGGATAAATGCGTTAGTGACAGATCATGCAAATTTCAAGTATCATCTGACCAAGACAAAAATTAAAAAAAATATTATTTAAAGACTGTAATTGGAGATACAGTAGCGAATAGTTTATGTAAATGTCCAGCTCTGGCTAACATAAGGTTTCGTAGTGGATATGGCACCATATTCTACCTTAGGTAGGTGGAAATATCTTGGGGAAGCAGAGTGACTCTTCGACAAATCTTTTGTTGTCAAAATATCGAGGATGGGTGAAAGAAGAACTCTTGTAACGTGAGACAATGCGGTTTCAATCTAAACGAATGGCTTCCATGCAGACCCGGCACCTGCACCGTGTTCCAGGCTAAAATGTATGCTACTTTGGTAAGGGACAGGAGATTTAGAGGATTTACAACCTGGAGAACGAAAGTAGTAAAATCGAGATGTGTATTGACGTGCATTAAATCGTTGATCCTAATTGGAAAACACCGTGTAAGGTAGACATTTTCCAACACGCTACGTGAATGGTTGCTAAAGAAAACTTCTCGCAGATGAGCCATTATAACCACTTGCAGATGATTGTCCAAAATTCTTTGGCACTCAATCGATAGGAATAGAAAGAGGTACTACTGGCCCTCGGGAAAAATTCGATATCGCTTCTATATGAATATAAGTATAGCGGAGCATATGGGAATCTCGCGTGATGAGAGCTGCAGAAGCTGAATGGATGAGGAGGAGTTCAACTCTTCTGTGTGACTGCTCGACTCTGCAAGAACTCATGCTCAAATTGTTGTCAAAGATTCATTTACAAAGCACCTTAATGGCCTCCGAGTGCACTTGCTTAGTGCGGACGGACCTCTTAATATAACCTCATCTAAGGTTTAGGACCACAGGCTGACACATAAATATGTTATAGGTAAACATTAAAAAAAAAGAATAATAGTGATACAGACTATTATTATATTATGGATATACGTTTGAGTATAATTTCTTTTTTCTATGTTTTCTTATTTTGAAAGATATGGTTTTTTAAATAACAGTCACGACATCCTTGGGTGGTGTTACTTTTAACGACTCTGACTCAGAGATTGTGCTGAATTTAAGCGATAGAAAATGTTAAATGCCATCTAGCATTCGTGGATTGTCGTAATATATTGGCTACTTAAAGAAAGAGTGCAAGAAAAATGGGAAAAATAGCACGATACCAGTGACCAATACAGTTCGGATAAGTTTGTCTTCATATAGAAGTGTAATGTTGAGTCCTAAATCACATTATCCGGTTTTTAAATGTGTGTGACAAAACTAGTGTTCGTGCCTGGAGTGAAGTTGGCAGCCGTGCTTTCTATTTATATCGTCTCACGGGCAGCGGCATTATTTTTTACAGATCTTGTATTTCGTTGACGATCGAAACGTACATACTCGTATACTGGTTGCTGGCCTACTAATACATTCGACCAGAATTTATCTACCAATAATTCAGTAGTTTTACGGGAAGGACAACCATCTAAAGTAGGCCTTGATTATTCTATAAAAATTATGTAACAACTATTTTAACAAAATATAGTGCAATACAACCGTCTTCCTTTATAACTGTAAAAATTTCACTTCATGGTGGTCATATACATACTTACATGACTTTTTACTGAAACGTTAAACAATATTATTTTAGCACGAAGAACGTATAATTTTCTCTTACAAAATATCATAACAGCCAATAAAATAAGGTTTAAACCTTAATAGAACCTTAAGGAATACAACATATTGTATGAGATTGTTTTTGCAAGTGCTGTTTGAAAAATAATTGGCTTAATTTCTTCTTACATCATACTTGTACTTATACGCTGTGTGAGGTCGTCCACAATTGTTTTATTTGAATTGGAATATTCACTTAACCATAACAAAGCCAAAGAAAAAATAACCACCAACTCTTCATTAAAGACAAATGCAACAACCACTTACATTAATGAAAACAATCTCAAAAAAAAAAAAAAAAAAATTGGCGAATTTTTAGCACACAAAAACACGAAAACCCATAGTCTGTTCCGTTTACTTTTGCCCAGTGATTTATTGGATAAATATTTTTGATTCGCTTTTTTTCGATACTTGATTGTTTTTCTTTGAGCTGAGCCAGAGCAGCAGAAATAACACAAATTTTTTTTTTTACTTTTGTTGTGTCGCATCATGTAAAAAGAAGGATTAGGATTTATGATGAACTTCAATGCAGTTAATGAGAGAAACCACACACAGCAATAAATTTTCAATTGCAGCTAAATAATGCTTGCAATGAAAGCAATTGAGCAGAAAAAAAATTAAAAAAAAAAGAAATCAAAAATAATTCTACAGCAATTGATTTATTTGTTATTACAAAGTGAATTGAGTACAAAAAACCCTTCAATCAATTGGTTAACAGATTAAATCTTAGTTAAAGATCGATGTAAATTGATAACAAACAAATTATTAAGTGCAACGATCTGCAAGGAAAACTTAAAGGATATTGAAATTTTTCTTTTTGGTAGCCACAATTATTCAATAATAATAAAAGATGCTAAGAGATTTTAAGAGAAATAAATAATTTTTCAATTATCTGTCTTGTACAGTTTTGTCTGCAATTAAGTGAACCCAATCCATTTGAACTCTCGCATCGCTTGTGCGTGTATGTATGTATGTCTGTCTGTCTGGTGTTTATCTTGTTATTGGTCAATATTGATTTAATGATAATCTTATTGTTAATCTTAATTATTTAACAACTTTTTTACTAATGGCCATCTCGTTTCGCGTTGTCTGTAACCATTCGTGTTGGGGCAAGGCAAGGCAAAGGCAATGGCAAACAAAACTGCATACAAGCAAGCACGTTGCCACAAAAAATATCTTAATCAGTTTATGTAAATTTTCTTTTTGATTTTGCCAATACAGATTTTTATGTTATTCGGTTTTGTCTTTAGTTCTAATCTTTAGCGAAATTTTTTGGTTAAAGGGGTTTTCGTGAGTTGCGCTATACAAAACTGTGATTTGTTAAGGTTTGATATATTGTATGCAACGGATAATAACGAGAAATTAAAGTATTCCAGTTAATCGTCAGTATTTTACATTATTTTTTAATATTTACAGTGGTGTTCCATAAAATAGAGACACCTTATACTACATATTTCGAAAAAGAAAAAAACATACTAAATCTTCATAAAAAATTGTAAGGTTTTTATTTTTGTGAGACCGAACAACTGCCCAATTAAATTACTATAGACCGGTTTCGATAAAAAACTTAAAATAAAATATATACTTAAAAACATTCAAAATTCAAGATTGTAGGTGTGCAAAAAAATAGAGCCATCCACTTCAATTATCTAAAAAACACAAAATTCCAAAAGATGAATAGAATAATATACTTTAATTATCTTTATTACCTTAGTACTAAGTGGAATATAATTTATTTTTGATAACGTTGGCATAGGGTCAACGAGTTTTTGGCATGTTTCAATTGAAATATTACGCCATGCTCCTTTATTAGTTGAATATTTTCCCTTTAGAGCTGATTTAACTATTCGCCACTAGTTCTTAATGGGTTTAAGACTAGCAACGGAACAGGCCTGCTTAAAAGAAATACCCCATATTTTTCAAACCAATCTTTTGCCAACTGGGTCTACCCTACGAGTGGAAGAAAGAATGGATGCTATTTTTTACACAAATCTGCTTAACAGATATGTGATGGCTTCCGCAGAATAAGAAATGTCGCTTCGATTTGTGTTTCAGCAAGACAATGACCCAAAACACAAATCGAAGCGACATTTCTTATTCTGCGTAAGCCATTACATATATGTTAAGCAGATTTGTGTAAAAAATAGCATCCGTTCTTTCTTCCACTCGTACGGTAGACCCAGTTCCAATATATCTGTGGCAATAAGGAATAAGTGCTTAAGTCGACTTAAGCAAAAATTAAGTTACTGGCACCTTTGAAATCTGCGTATTTCAAAGTACCCATGTGCAAAGTTTCAATTATTTTGTGCCATTTTTCAGGAAGTTATAGCAAAATAACTTTCTGCTTATCTTTTTTCAATGTCGAATCGCATTTGGAAAAAAACTTAAGAAACTAGAAGCTATTTTTTCGAAAACATAAAAACTTCTTTCAAAACTTATTAATTGTAACGCCTGCGTACTTTTGGTAGATATAAGATATTTTTTAAAATCATACGTTTGACTCCCATAGGTAAAGCTTACAGATAAGTTATTTTTTTTTTAATTTATTTTAAAGTTTAAAATTGCTATCCTACAAAACTTAAAAATCAGACTTAAGCACTTTTTCCTTATTGCCACAGATATGAAAATACCCCCACACCATAATATTTCCGCCACCGTGTTTAATGGTCTTTATGGTGTATTGAGGAAGACGTTTGGTGTTTGGTGGCCTTCGTACACAATGGCTGCTTGTCAGAGTTAAATAAAATTAGTTTTGATTCGTCAGACCACAAAGTTTCTTCAAGAGATTTAAGCACAGTAAAATGTAGAATGTGAAACTGGCTCTATTTTATGGAACATCACTGTATATGTATGTATACATATGTTCACTTTTTTGGAAAATTTGTATTGACTTTTAATCAAGAAAGAATGTCACAATAATACAAAATTTACATTTTCGAGAATTACCATTTCAAAATAAATTTTATTTAAATTGGAAAATCTTATTTTGAAAAACTTTTATTTTATAAATTTATTACGTCTACGTGGACAGCGGCTACACTGCTACATGACTACAAATGCCGTTGGCTACAATCGTCGACGTGTAGTCAGCTATTGAATTATGTTGAAGACGACAGCTACATAATTCAAAACTATGAAAATATTGTAGAAATACATATGTACATACCTACATACATACATACATATGTATGTATTTTACTTAAAAATTATTTAATTTATTAATAAATTAATTATTAAGGCTTAAGTTCTTAATTATAAAGAGATAAAGAAAAATTAGATACCAGCAAAGCAGAATACATTTTCTAGACAGCTATCAGTACTCTTCGTATCGATCTACTCGGTAGTTTCAATTGTTATTAATTTTCTATTTAAACAAACTTATCAAAGAAATAGAATATGAGAAATTTTTAATTTTACATTATATTTCATTCAGCTTTTTGAAATTGTTTTACACTTGTAAACTCTATTATCTTTTTATATTATACTACCAAGTAAACGGGCACGGCTTTTTCTTAGAAACTTTCTAAGAAAATATTGGCTAGTTTGGAATAGTCAATGAAAAAAATTATTATCATGCATCTAGGGAACTACATTTTTAAATTTTGTACATGTAACAGCTTTATTGGTGTGCAGGCACAAACAAAAAACTAACTGCATTATAACATTGGACATGGTACCTCTCATACAAAGTGAAATTATTATCGTGTAGAGATACATGTAGAGAGTGGTTAGCCATAGAAAAACCGTGTATCTAACCAACTATAATAGGTATAGTGCTGAAATTTAAAACGAGTAACGTCCCTACTAATGGTCATAGTCGAACAAAAATTGACTGGATTGGAACAGCGGCCGTGGTGTGTCTAACTCAAGGATTTTAGTGACCATCATGTGACTTGGGAACAATAACAGATAGAGGTTGGAATTGAAAATTAGAAACTCCCATTTTATTGTTCCGAGCTGCTATATCGTTTAACATATTCAATTTAAGTTGTTGTTCATATTCTACCAAAGTGCCAAAAGGTCTACACTGTCTTATTCAGTAGAGGCTGCAGCGTATGCTGTTTCATGCTTGTTGCGTTTATGATCATAGCTTTTGTTTTGAGAATATTAATTTTAAGACCAATTGCTGCTGCTTAGAGTTCTATATCTCTCAAATGACGTTGTCGTCTTTAGTCCAAGTTTTCTAGATAGCGATTTAATCGCTTAATGTTTCCATTAGGTTCTCCTGTCATTTTTCAGTTACATTGACGATGTAAACATTTAATACAATAGGAGATAATAGATAACAGTAACATGCATCTATTTTGACATTTAATAACACATTCGTCACTCATGTGCTTCTTGCGTTTTCCACAGAAGCATACCAGTAATAATTCTTGCAAAAAAAAACCGACTTCAAAACAGACAAACTTAAAATCATGTTTCTTTAAGACGGTAACTATAGCGACACCCTGTAATTTCCGGATTCAAATTTTATACTAGTTATAGCGTTCGTAGCAATACAGGTTAATTGTAAATTTCAACCGTCTTTGTAACGGTTTAAAAGTTTGGTCATATACATCAAATTACATAAACTATTGCGACACCCTGTAATTTATAATTTTAAATATTTATACTTCATTTAACACACATAGTAATGGACATTCTGTCTAATTGTTAAGTGTTTGTCAATAACTATTTAAAAGATAGGGTCATATATATCAAATGACGTCACCTATTGGGACACCCTTTAAATTCAAATTTTAATATAAATACTTGTTAAAGAGAACTTTGTCATACAGATTCTTTGTAAAATTTAACTTTGTGTCCATATACATCAAATTACATCAACAATTGGGACACCCTTTAGTTTCCAATTTTAAATATTTATACTTGTTGTTATACCAGATATAGTAGTGAACATTCTGTCTATTTTTCAAGTGTTTGTCTATAACGGTTCCAAAGATGAGGACATAATGGTCAAATTACATCAATAATAGGGACACCCTTTAATTTATCCAAATTTTATACTTGTTGTAATAGCGGACTAAGCAATATAGGTTCTTTGTACATTTCAACTGTCTATCTATAACAGTTGAAAAGTTTGGCCATATATATCACTTTTACATTAACTATTGGGACACCCTTTAATTTCCAAATTCATATTTTACACTTGTTATTTTAGCGGACTTAGCAATACAAGTTCTTTGTAAATTTCAACTGTCTGTCTATAACGGTTCAAAAGTTTTGCCATATATATATCAAAATAAACCAACTAATGGGACACCCTTTAATTTCTAATTTTAAATATTTATACTTATTATAACAGACATAGTAACGAACATTATGTGCAACTTTCAAGTGTTTGTCTATAACGGTTCAGAAGATATGACCATAATGGTGAAATTACGTCACCTATGGGGTCACCCTTTAATTTTTAATTTTATTTTTTAATTACATTTTGTTATTGGGAGCTATAGTGATACGCACTTTTTTCTAATTTTAAATGGGTGACCTATAAAGTTCATAATACACGTAAAAAACATGTATGTTGTATGGGGACACCCTTTAATTTTTAAACTTTTAAACTGTGTTTAAAATGGGACCAATCTGTAGCCATAACCTTTCTAATGGCGCAAAAGTTTTTAAAATCGGTTCAGAAATGACCGAGTTATGAAGGCACAAACATACAAAAAAAAAAAAAAAAAAAAAAAAGCAACACACAGACGAATTGATAACCTCCTTCTTTTTTGAAGTCGGTTAAAAAGTTCTGCGTCACATATGTATATGAAACATGGAACATAAGCATGTACATCGGAACACATATCTGTTTCATACCGTACCATAGTCTAATTAGTAGAACAAGAAACATTTCCATAAACTGTCTCAAAATTATAGTAAATTAAATTTCAATAAACATGCATCACCTATATGTGAAATGAGTTACTTCCATGTAACTTATTTGTGAAACTGACTGGTGAAAATTTTAAGCATCTTACTGTGCATCATTTAGCTTTATCGTACAGGGGCTTAATAAAGTGCAAAGTGGTGGTGTGTATTATATGCCAGTGATCATTACGTTTGTTTATTATATTCTCCATAACTTTGTACAGTAATATCCCACGGGTAAAATTATTGTCGATTCCTGAAACCATAATATTCTTGAGTATCCTGATTGCTCTATCAGTTTCAGATATATATTTTTCGCATCGATATGCGTATTTTATTGGAGTGCGTACAACATACCTGCCTTGACTCAACTTGTACTTGCAGAGGGCAATTATGTAATTCAAAATCGCTTCAAAATTATTTGAACTGGGTATTTCGAACAAATTTCATTAGCTAGTTTAAGTCTAACCCTCCACGACAATATGAATGTATGTAGTGTAAAATGCTTGGAGATTCTTTAGTGAGGAGGTTCATAATTTCTATTCGTTTTAGAAAAAACTGAAAGAGGTATTTTTTGTATGTCAAAATTTTGCTTTTAAATGTACATTAGGCTGGAAAGTTGATAAAGGGCAAAACTATTTTTATCCGTTCTAATACTGATTAAAATTTGTCTTTTTATGTAAGAAGTTTTTTTACAAAGTTTTATTGTGATATAATTACATCTTGAGGTGCGCCAGTAGCCTTGAACATAATTTTTTGTTTTTAAAACTTATCGAGTTATATTTTTTGATTTATTGATGGTTTTTTATGTTTATTATTTCAATTTCATTAAAATTACGCCTAAAATAATGCAGAACAGAAACATTTGCTGTCCATCGTCATTTTAAAATTCTATTTTTTTATCTTTTAATACCTAATGGTTCTATTTAAACAATTTTTTTCTATTCCTATTTAAAATCAATTTGTAGTCTATGTTTATTCTTTTAACCAAATATTCTCTCCACTTAAGGTTGATTTAACCATTCATTTGTGAGAATTTGGTGACAATTGTTCCAACCATAATACTTATGTATATATAGTTAAATAGTCATATAGTCATATAGTTAAATAGTACAAAAGATTATGGGTCATGACTGAGAAATAGAGGACATACCACTAATTTTTAATTTCTGAGAGATCGGATATTAACTCGCCTTGAAAAAGTATGTTAGGATTAGGACTAACGCCTACAATTGGTGTTAATTTTTCGCATTAAAATTTTAACTAATGGTGTCATCATAGTAAGTATTACAACTTGAACAGCTTAATAACTAGTCACAACACAACACATGTGTTAGTCTCCTTACCCTTAGGGGTATAATAAAAAGATTTTATGTACAAAAACCAAGAAAGAAATATATTTTTAAGTACAGAAAAATATATGTATGTTAGTTATCTTATAGGCTTTTGTTGGTACAATCCATGTGTTATAATTAAGTCTTTATGCCATTGGCACTATCAAGGCTTAAAAATGCTTGCCTCAACGGTGCTTGGATATTATCTGGCCTACAACTGGTCCGCCTCGTTAGTGACAGGTCAATATAAAGATCGAGGATACTTGCTGACTGTGCCTGGAAAAAGGCTATGACGGTAGAAAATATTTTGTGTGGAGCTCCAGCAGATTGGCTAACATAAAAGGCTTTTCACCATGGGCAGAGATTTAAAAGGTAGATGCTGTGGGGACCTTAGCCTTAGGCAAATGTCAGCAATTATCATAGACTCTATAATGACAAAGAATGTCGACATGTATCAGTCGCTAGTCTAAAATCACCACATTAAAGGGTGAAAGGCTAGTGACAGCACGAGACTTAATGAAATTGAAGTAGTCGTTAATTACCAGTCAGTTCCCATAAGTCATTAAGAAACGCACGAAACGAAAAGAGACTAATAAAATTGGTGGTCTGCTTCGGTAAACCTCTACAAAAAAAAAAAAAAAAAAGAATTAAAAAAATATATTTGTTTTCTTGTGAAAACCCTTTCTTGACTAATGTTTTTTTAATAAATTTTATAAAAATTTTTTAATGTTTTTCATAATTTTGGATGTCCTTTCTGTCATTGTTTGATTTACAAAATATAATCGTAAGGTACATGCACCAGTCTCCATAATTATCTTTTGAGTTAATGGGATGTACGTTTCTTATATTAAAAACATACTCCTTCAAGTTTTCTTTTATCGCTTTTTTATTTTGTTGCCAATTTTTACAATTTACTAAATGGAGCCTTTATCTCGCTGTTCAATTGCATTGATAATCTTGTTATATTTGAATAATTTAACAAATCTTTAAGATTTGTATTTAACAAACAGCAAAAGGCGTACGTACGTCCACTTACGTTTAGCAACGATGTTTTATTATCATCAACAATCGACAGCTTTTTGTTGTACGAGTATTATTTTATTTTATTTAGCTTTTTTTCAAATAAAAACGATCATTTATGTATTTTTTTTTTTAGCAAGACGCACGTTCGAGTATTTAAAGCGTATGTTTTGTCCACAAAGCGAAACATTTTGGAGGGATGCTGGCTGATGTTGGTTTTCGTTTTGTTGTGGAAAAATATGCAAATTAAATGTAAATAAGTTTTCAACTATTCTTAAATATTTACCAGCCATCATTATTATTTTTTAAGCACACAATTGCTTAAATATCTTCTTTTATTTATTCAAGAGGTTCGTTGTAGACGGTTTTGCAACATTTAACGAAACAGCCATCGATCATTTAAGATCGATAAGCATTTAACGCTTTTTTGTGAAATTATAAAATAAATAAACGTGTTTAAAACAAGCAAAAAATTGTGATCATATTAATCAAGGCATTTTTTGTTTAGAAAAAAAAAAAACGAAAAAAAAAACACTTGCGCTCATTAATGGGAATCAAAAAAACGGAAGATTTAAGACACAAACGTGATGCATCATTAATTTATGTAAAATCCATAAAATTAAGCTCGCTTTTAATTCTGTGTTTGTTAAAACCTTGAATTCTAATTGAGATTTTCAATTTCTAAGCAGACCATTTTTGTGTCCTTTATTAACACATCACTTTTTTCCTCTCTTTCTTTTATTCTACTCATATAGTCCCCACATCAACTTTGCTTGTTAGATATTTATCAATTCTATCTTTTACAATGTAAAACAACTATGCTTAACAAAAAACACAAACAACAACAGCAACATCACTATCACCATCAACAGCAACAATTGTTTTCCATTTAACTAAAAGAAGCTGCCAATCTTGTCTCGATATAAACGTTAAAATAATGAAATCACTGCAAGTATCAACTACGAAATGAAAAAGAATAAAAGAAACAGACCTGTTGATTTCTTGTTGCAAGTACTACTCGTATAAAAGCTTATCGTGTCTGTGGCATCTACAAACGACATGGCACTTTAGTAAGTTTGTATGTTTCCAGTCTTTCAACAGGAAATTACAGACATTTGACAGTAACATTATTAAGCTGTTGCTGGCTATTAAAATATACTGATTCCGATTGTCATTCGAATAAAAATAATTCAATTAGTCTATATAAAAACCATTTTGATGCTCTAATATGTAGATATTTTTTAATTCAGAATAAAAATTATGTTATTTATATTTGACGAATAATCAAATAGTTGAGTAAAATTTTTATTATCAATATAGCAGAAATATAAATCAAGACTCAAGATTTCTCAGCTGTACTAAATATATAGTAAAATTATAAATGATAGCATATGGGTAGTGTAACAATCATCAAAAAAGAAAACATTTCTAATCGTCCTGACAAAATTGGACACTTTTCATATGATAAAACTATTTCTTGTACTCAAGAAAAATATTGTTTTTTTTATTATATGAAGACGATTTAGAACTTATGGTTGGTGGAAAAGTAATCGTCACAATTCAAGATGCATGAGACAGGCTCTCATAATAATCAAGTTATGGTTCAATGACCAATGGCTAGCCATAATTGCTAGCAAATCCGACGCTGTGTTTTTCATTCAAAATATAAAGGTCATAGAGGTTGGATCCCTAATGCTTTTTGGTTCAGAAATCAGTGAGTCAAGGAAGGTGAATTATATAGACGTTACTCTTGAAGGAACATATTGAAATGAAGTACGGGAAGCAAAAGGATCTTGCATCAATGTAAATGACTTTGTGGTCGTAAGTTGGGAATCTCCATAAAAGCTGAATACTGGATTTAGACAATGATGGTGTGACCCGTAATATCTTATGCATCTGTGATTTGATGGCCAAAAGCCTTTCAGAGTACAATTAAGACTAAGTTGGATGGGGTTCAAAGAATTACTTGTTTGCGTACATGTGGTGCAATGCTCACGGCTCCAACACAGGCAATTGCGACAATGTCAGCTTTGCGTATATGGAGCGATGACATTTGGCAAAGCTTTTGGGCCGAACATCGGGCATAAAAGTATTCAGGACATAATTAGTAAGTAATTTTGACTCAATGTAAGTAGGTTGCCGTAAATTACATTTCGGTTGCCTGTAATCATAGTGGACAGAAGGGGGTCGAAAAGCGACCCATTATGGAAGTGGTCTGCTTCGATATTCCCCCTACATTACATAGTCAGGAGGTTGGGGAAGCTCAAATTCTGAGCGAACTACATCGGCCACTCATTGCGAAGGCATAATGCACATTGAGTGTATGGAGAACGACATCATCATTTTTACTGACTTATGGGCGGTAGAGTAGGAACATATACCTGTTCCACTCAGCTGGGCTGAGCCCTTTCCTGTAATCTGCGCTTGGAGAAGTACGTTTCCATTTGCCAGGCAATATTGCTTGGATTGCTGCATGCGTTGGATCACCTGTTGGGAAGTCGGGTGTATGGAGGAAAGGTCCTCATTGTACTCGACAACCAGTCAGTTATAAAATGCATGAGGCAAAGAAATGTGTACTCTAACCTAGTATTGGAAAGTTTTTTTTTTAAACTGAATAGATGTACCTCAGTTAATGAAGTAATGTTGGGTTAGGACACATAGGCACATCTGGGAAAGAAGCAGCATACCAAGTAGTAGCAGGGGTACCTGCTGCGAATTTATGTGCACCAAAATCCAAGGTGGCTCTCTGAAATGGCCTAATGGCGAGTGAGGGTCCTACAATGGGTGAAGGAGGAGGGAGGCTGCAACATGTAGATCGAAAAGGGATCCACTAAAGAAGTGGTCTGCTTCGATATCCTCCATACATTAATGAACGTTATATTTTCTGTTCATATAACAAAGCACCTTCAGGAAAATAAAGGGGACTGTTACGTCCAATAAAAAAAGCAATCCATGTGGAACCTTCAGGATCAGTTACAAGAACTATTATATAAAAAAATTGTAACAATTGTGGTTGTATAGAGGAATGTTCTGGCTTAATGAAAATTGTGTGAAACATTTATGTGAACAATTTTGTTAGTTTTAATGCTATATTTTGTTCGAATTTTCTTACGTATTTACTTTTACCTACTTACTTTATACAAAGGTACCCATCCCAGGATGAAATTATAAAATGTATATAAAATTTTAAAATTATAAAAATGATAAGAGCAAATGCGTTATAGCATTCGAATTTAACAAAAACACTGAACACTGAACTCCGCTATTATAAAGCTCTGTAAAATGTGTTTAAAATATGTTAATAACAATGTCATTCCACAAAGTGAAAATACAAATCAAATACTTTTTTTTTGGCAGTAAGTAATTCATATTTGGTCATGCTTTTAAAACAGAGCCATTTATTACGCAACCGTGTTTAAAATATCCCGCTTTCAAAAATAAAAGAGCATGCAGTACATAGATATAGATATATAATTAAATCTTAAAATTTGTATAATAAAATTCGAATAATTGACAACCCTAGCACAGACACATAACTATATCGCTGATTCTGTAAATATTTAAAGACTTTTTTTCAATGAATACATTTTAATTTAAGAATAAAGGGCACAAATGGAAAATGTTCTATCTCTATTCAAGATTTGTGATTAAGATTGATTTTCCTTTGAGATCTGTTTTGGTGACTTAATTTTATGGTTGCCTCTTCAATACTTGGGAATATCAATCTGTTAACCAAATACTAAATGGAAATGTCTAGCACTTCAATAACAGGTCAATCTTCATTTTTTCATTTTTATGTTGGCTTTTGTATAAAAATCAAAAAGTTGTTTGATACAGAAATAATGTAAATAAATTAAAAATATACGAGTATATAAGTAAATTATCGAATAGAACTAATCTAAAAACTTAAATCGGCCGAAAATTAGAAGATTAGACAATTTTCTGTAAATTTTTGTTTTATTAGGTATAGCAAATTTCTGGTCCTAGCAAGCACTATATCTACTGCATAAAACTAAAATTTGGAATCAAAGCTACAAAAATCGGTTGATCGTCATATGTTTTTGATTGACATAACATAGACGTTTTAAAACAAAAACATTTGATATTTTTGATTAAATTTCGGCAATGTCTAAGAAAATTTCTATAGCAAGTTAGATTTATCTTACTAGGCAGTGGCATCCCACCAGCTGATTGATGTGTTTAGAAATTTTATAGTGCAGAAGAGAGAAAGCAATAAAACAAATAAAAATTACATATACGCAATTCGAATTTTCTTTTATGTTTTTTGACATTTCAATAATAAAAGCTACAATAAAATGCCATGTTGTTCTTGTATTTCTGTATTTGTTGTAGAGTCATCGCTACTTCGTAAGATAAATGTATCCCGTTCTAAAGCAAAGCCGGTGTTTGACATACATACATATACATAAATTAAATAGTCTATATTTAATTTCGAAGGGGTTTAACAATGTAAACCCTCTTTAAGCACTGAACTCTTATTGTGTTCTTGGTTCATTAAGTCGAAACGAATTCTGGATACCTGTCTCCATTACTTAGAATGGATGCCTATATCAACTGTGTTACTTCCTTTTGAAAAGGATAGATAGTAGATAAGACATATGGTGTGACAGTGTGATAGTAAGGCTTCACTTATGGCAACAATGCAATTGACAAAACAAAATTCAATCTTTATATACAAAAAAATATATATACATATATTTAGAATTAATACATATTAGAAAAATTGATGTTGCCAGGACAACGAGTTCAATAAGTATTGAACTCGTGATCATGCTTTAGTAGTCAACGTGCTATCCACTTGAGCTACAGCTCATTCAATTTTGATGAAATCAAACAGTTCTGTGAGAAACTGACAGGAATCGAGAAGAAAAAACTCCGGTTTTGTTTAGCTAAAAGAGGTGGACACTTTTTTACTTCAATAATACAATGTGTTTATTTTATTAAACTATCACTAACATAAAACCCGCAAATAAAAGCCACAGACTGTGTTTTTTTAACCGACTGTTTCTTCGGTAAAAGCAACGATTTTTTGGGAGATCAAAAAGTACAAAAAAAGTACGAAGCTAAAAACCCCTAGTACCGGGATTTTAGTATAACAACTGGTAATAAAGAAGGATACTTTCGACAAAATCGGGATGCTGTTCACTATTGTAAATACCTAACGAAAATGAAGGTAATATATCGATCTTTAAGGGCCCGCTAAAGGTCGGGGGTCATAGGCTCTATAACCTTTCGTCCTTTTGGTAAGGACAACACTGAATACTTACATTAGTTTGCTTCAATTGTAGAGATTAAAAAGCGAAAAACGAAGGACACAAACAAATTCGAATTTTGTTTAATTATTTTTTTTTATATTGGCTTCTCTTAAATAGATTTTTACGACAATAAAAAAGTATGAAAGTTACTTTGAATCTAATAAAAATTTTCATAATTAAAATATAATTTTCTAAATTAAATTCTTAATCACTTTGCAATTTTGTTGTTTGTTATATGTTTTTTTTTACCTCAGATACGGCTAAATGACTGAAACCATTTTAATAAAATTTGAAAGCTATGTCTGAAGGAAAGAGAAGGATAAAAAGGGAAATTTATGTTTTAAAATCTATCCTGCAATGTTCATACGTGGTAATCTTCCAAACCATTTCTAATATGTTTACATTACCACACTTATTGTAGGTAAAATATAGTAATCGTGAAAAATCGTGTGGGTGGGAATGTTTTTTTTTTGTTCGTACTGGAAGTGTGGAAGCTCATGGATGCAAGTGACCCGCATCGCTAGCATGCACAACTTGCCACAAGCCACACCCCCAGACGTCTACCACTCTTCCCCAAGGAACGGCTGTGTAATATTATTTCGCAAGGGCTGGTTAGCACTCATTCTATCTGCGTGTTTTAATTTCTCATGTTTTCAGCGCTGGGAAACCTCTTTATTTATCTAAGCTGAGTTATCACCACTGTAACAAAATTTGATATAGTTTGCTAGTTTTCTTCGCTCTGTAGCATATACTCGATAATACTTTCCGCTTCGCTTATACGATTTGGAAAATTATATGTTCTGCTGTCTCTTCTTCATCGACACAGCTTGGGCATATAGGGGATCTGTTGTATACAAATCTGTGCATACTCTGAAATACCAGTGGTTTGTTAAAAACTGGGTTAGGTAAAAGTTAATGTTATCAGGACGTCTTTATAGCCATCTATCAATACTCGGAATCAGGCGGTGAGTCCATCTTTCTCTTGTGGAGGCGTCCCAATGATACTGCCAAATGTGTTTCGATTCTTCCCGCTCTTCGGCTAGTAGGACTTCTGTCATATACTCTCTTTATTTCATTTACCAAAATATTTATGGGTACCAACCATGAAACTGCAACAGCGGCATGTGAGTCGGCGAAAGTTTCTTTTTTTTAAAATTCATTGCTTCTGCCACACAGGAGCAGCATACATGATCACTGAGTTCACAACCAGTGATATTAATTTTTTCGTGAAAAGATCAGGCCACCTCTATTAGGTAGAATTAGAAGAATGATGCCTGATGCTGATTTCTCTCTTACATAGACGATGTGTTTTATGAAATTTATTATATTATCTATTACTACCCCTAGATATTTTACTGTGCGAGTTGACCGTATTATTTGGTCTCCTGTGGGTGGGAGTGTATGCCACTATTTTTGTAAACGTTCTAAAGGACATATTAGTTTTTCGATACTAAATCTATAAAAATATCTGTTTCTATGAGGTATGGTAAACTTGGAGTTAAAAAACTGTTTCTTCTGTATCAAGTGGACAAGTTTCTAAACCATACTACCGGTGATTGGTAACACCCTAAAATTGGATCCAAGCATTGCCTTAATAAGGCTTAAAAGAGAAGATGTTGACTGTAGTAGAAGTAGTAGCAGTAGTAGTAGTAGCTCTCTTTCTTTTAATTTGTACAAAATTTTCTATTGTCACTATTAATGAAGTCGTTAGTACTTTTAGTATTTCAAACAAAATCCATAAAAGATTTCTTGTTTTTTTTTTAAATTTATGACTCTTGCCACAGAAAAATAGGATGTGCTAAACAATCTTACTAGTAAAACTAGAATAATTTTGTATATCATTAAAAAAGAACAATAAATCGATGCCCCCAAGAGAGCCGGACGTATGATGTTATAACCAACAAATAAAACTGATCATCAAATTAAAAGTTTTTCTCTTACAAACCTTTGCACTTATGAATGAAACACATCTTCTAGTTGTTAATAAAACAATAAGCATTCAAAAGCAGCAACCAGCACAAAATTTGGTAAGATGTGTCAACGTTAGTAATGCTTTAATTAAGCATGACTTATAGCCCTAAAAACCTTTAATAAATTATGACAGAAAAGCGACATCCTAAAAGAAACTACGAAGGAGGTCTTGCTTTTTTGTCGCCTATAGATTAGTGCAACACCAACACAACAAAACTATTTTTTGCATGGTGCACAAGATATTTTCAAATTTGTTTCTTAAAGAAACTGAAAAAAAAATCACAATATAAAGTTAATAGTTTATTCACACTTTTTTGTGTAAGATTTTAACGGGTGTTAGATCTTAATGCTCTTTGATGTCCTGCCGTCGTCCTGTAACAAGCAAACACACATACCTAAACATGGTTTTATGAATTTAAACTAAAAATCCATACTTGTGCTAATGCTTGTGTTCTGCCCAAATGGTAGCAAATGTTTCGTGGTGCATGGCTCATAAACTAGCAAATAACTACACACACACACACACTTTTTCAAATACCAACAAAGTGTCATAAAGTTTCTGGATGACACAACAAAGGTTACAAGAAAAAAAAAACAGAAATCCTTAGCTGTATTGTGTTGAAGGTGTCAAAATCATTGAAGCATATTGGAATTGATTGAATCGCTTGGCGACACAATACCAACCGAAACAAACCATGAAGCCATTTATTTCATTCTAAAAAAAAAGTCAACAATAAAAAATATTGTATAAAATCCATTTTTTATATCAGTATTGTTTTTTATTTATTTTTTTATTTTTATTTCTTTTAGCTGTGATTTGTTCTGTGGCGGTTGCTTTTTAGTATTTTCGTTTTTTCTTAACAGTTGCAGTTGCATTTTAGTAGTGTTTTCTTTTACGAAATGTTTATGTTGACTCTTTTATTCATTCTTAATCCTTTGTTGTGTCAGCATTTTTAAAATATTATTGCTGTTATTGTATTGGCGCAACCTTTTGCACTCAATCAATGATCACGAGC
This sequence comes from Phasia obesa, assembly GCA_949628195.1. Classification (NCBI taxonomy): domain Eukaryota; kingdom Metazoa; phylum Arthropoda; class Insecta; order Diptera; family Tachinidae; genus Phasia; species Phasia obesa. Next base: position 104,414,631 of record OX451218.1, on the reverse strand, counting down.
ATCATCAGCCGCTGTAGTGCGATCACTGCGACATCATTGTAATCATCATCCATAAAGTCATGTAACATTTTGTCACTTGACAATCGAGTCAGAAAACGTCATTTAGTGTAATGTTTTCTCTTCTTATGTTTTACGTGTTCAATAAACAAAAAATGTATAAATACAATAAGTTTGAAGGGAAAAATTCGAACATTGTCTATCATTTTGTTGGATTGTCACTCACTAGAAGAAGTTGTTACATTCTGGGTCTTCTGACATTTCGTTGGAAGTGACAGATTCGAATGAAAGACAAGTGAGAAAGTATGATGCGCTATAATATTTTTGGGTATAATTTGTTGACTCGCCTGATAAAATACATATATGTAGTGGTTTTTATAACCACTGTGTTTGGTTTGAAATATATTTTATAACAATATTTGGCATTCCATTCGCCATTGCATTTTGTTACCTTATACTATTATGTTTTCCAATTTTATTTTACAAATATTTTATAAACAAGTATCTAAAAGTACTATATTCGATAATGTCGACTCTTATATACTTTCTAGCTGTGCCCGCCACGTCGTGGGCATCCTGACAATATTTTGCTCGATTTTACTTTAAAAGTATTCCACATCAATTGTAAGACTTAGTTGAGATAAATGGTTGATATGTACTCACATAATGTTCACTCTGCACAGGAGCTCATACCTCCCTATTCACAATAATCACCTAATGATACTTCAACCTTGTGAAGCCAATTACCTCGGTATATAGCATAGAATCAAAATGATCACAAATGAACTGTCTTATTGGCAGAAACTCTACTCGCAGCTTAGGTTGCAAACTGTTGATATAGTATTACGAGGCTCGTTCTCAGCATCAAAATTCAAAGACCCCAAAAAAAGATTCTACGAATGCCATAGTCGCTCTGGTATATACAAAACTCGTACATTTAAAAAGATCTAAACGTAACATTAGTTACTGAAACATAAAGTAACTTATTTAAAAATGCTTGAAACACATCCAAATCAGCTGACCCATAACATTCTAAATAATAGTGGCTACTTTCGACTAGGAAGGATGGATATTCCTTCTTTTTAGCGAATATCCAAGGGGTGACCCGTCTTATTAAATATAATAATACATATATAATAATAATAATAATAATAATAATAATAATAAAATAAATAAATAATAAATTAATACAAAAAAATTAAAAGTTTTGAAATCTTAAAACACTCAGAGATTAAAAACCATGGTATATAAAGGGTGTTTTTTTATAGAGGTATAGAACTTAAAGTTGCAATAAAACAACGATGGATTATTCGATTGACATGAATATTATTTATCCGAAATATAATCTTGTGGCATTACATTTTAAATATGATTTCTGGCATATGACCGCCACGGCTGGCGCGGATGTAGTCCAACATTTGTGGTCTTGTTGAAACCACATCTCCTGGACATCATGGTTATTCAACTCAGGAATGAAAAAGTTAATAATCATGGCTCTATGCCGATCACCATTGACTGTAACGTTCTGGCCACCATCGTTTTCACTTATGAAAATCGGGAACGGTAATCTCGTTTTGGGCCCATTCGACGAATCTACGCCTTACTTGATGATCGTTTGCCAAACGATGGTGAATTGCCAAACCAAACAGAATAAATCACTTGACAGTCGGTCGCCATCTTGAAAAGTAATGCCAACTTAAAGTTCTATACCTCTATAAAAAACACCCTTTATATATGTTTATTTATCGATTCTTAGCCTGGAAAGGTTACATAGAAGCAAAATTTACACAAATGAAGTTGAAAGTGTTGCAAATTAATTGGCTTATTGACAGAAACTCAAACCTAAGCTTTGATTGCAAACTCCTACTTTATAATTCATTCCTTTAATCAATATGGTACTATGGCATTTAGTTATGGCTTGAAACCTAGACAAAATTCAAAGGCGTCAAAATAAAATTTTACAACTGATTTACAGTTGCACCCTGGTACATTAAAAACTCAAACAATTACAAAGATCTAAACGTGGAACTAGTTAAAGCAGAAATAGCGAAACATGCAACACATGCAAATCCGTTGGCCCGTGATCGTGATTACATTCGTTTCAGAAGGAGGAACATAGCTTCTCTCGTCCGAACATCAGAGGGTTGACCCACAAATGATAACATCAACCGAGCACTATACATTTTTTTGTGTAGCATTGACTTAATTAATTTATCTTTTAGAATTAAGATATGAGTACTGATTTTTGGTTCATAAACATAGAAGATACTATAAATAATATAGATAAAAAAGGATAGTTACTACACTAGCGTGCAATCCCACAGGCCATGATTTTTTATGCTATAAATTATTTAGATTTGTGTGATTCTATTTTTTACAAGCACAAGGCCTTTTTTATAAAAATTTTTAATTTTTATTTTCAATATTTCGCTATACAATTGGGTAGCATCGTCAGGAAATAAAAATAATAATAGTTATAAAATTTTAATTAAGATACCAAAAATAAATATTATTATTTTTATTTCCTGACGATACTAACCAATGCACATAGGGGTATTTTGCCAATCTAGCCGGACATTACTTTTTTTTTAGCTTGTATTGGCTCTAAAAATGTACTGAGTGCCGCTAGATTAATGAAACTTTGCAGAAAAAAAATCTGTTATGGCCACAGGCTGTCAATCCTATAAAATAGGAAAAGCGGATTGAGGAGAAAAAAGTTCCCCTTGGAAGAACTAATCCTACCTCTGAAAAATGCAAGTTTTTTTTGGATTTTCTCGTCATTTTGTTTAGCAATTACAACTTTTAAGGTCAAAGAATGTTCAAAGACTTAAAGTTGCACTCAAGAGATTCTTAAATGCCATTTTTAGCCCCACCCCCTTTTGTGGGCGGTGAAATAAAAAATTATTTGAAAAAATAATGCAATTATTAAAAGAAATAGATTAGATACTTCTTAAAACCATAAAAATTTATTTTTATGGGCAGGGGGAGGTATTCCTCCAATCCCACCTCCAAAAGGTCCCTATGAAAAAAAAAAATTTTATATTTTTTTTTGCCAATTTCCTAAAAATATTCATTTTTAAGCTTTCCAATGCCTAACCAATCCCCGCCTCCCAAGAATATTATTAAAAAACTAGTTTTGTAATTTGTTACGTTATAGTATTTTATTTATCGCAAAATAATTAACTTATTCATAGTAATAACTTATTCATGATTGTAACGATAAATTTTATTTAAAATTATAACAATTAATTTATTTAAAACAACTTCTCCTTTACACTAAGGTGATGAGGAGTACCATGGTTCTTCTTCGTCGGATTCTTCAAAGACCTCTTCCGAATCTAAATCTTCTTCAGCGTAAAGTACAGTTATTTCTGCAGCTAATTCAGGATTGGAAAAAAATCTTCTGCTATTGTTGCCATCGTTGGTGCTTCCAAATCCAACTACTAGCCCTAATTCACTTCTGAATTTTTCTTGGATATTTTTTTTCCTCGCATTAACAATGACTTTGTCCACATCAGGTTTTATTTGCCATTTTTTCACTAACAGTTTATATGACAGGTGTAATATGATCTCAAATAGGCGAATTCTGGCATGTAAAGTAGATGGTCCGAAAGAAAGGGCATCTACGTCTATATCTCTTTTGATATTTAAATTGTTTTTTGTACAGGTAATAACAGTGTTAGATTAAATGATTTATATAAAAAACATCTACCTTCAGTTATTAAAAACCAAAAAATTCTATGAATATACAAGGGTTTCTTACTCGTATTTACCTATCCAAGATAAGAAAAAACATAAAAAGGTAAAGTTTTCAAAAAATCGCCAAAAAAAAAAATGGGGCAAATATGCGCAACGTTTTTTTTTACAGCGTTAAAGAAGAGATCGTAAATTTTGTAGTGAAATATAACATTTTTAGGATCTCAATGGAGATCACTCGTAAAAAGCTTTTCACTTTATTTTGTGACCAAAAATTTGAAAAAAAGATACATTTTTTTTAATTTTGAACGAAATTTTTTATCGTTAAAAGTTAAAAAAAAAATTTTTCTAAAAATTAACATAAGTAGCTTCTAATAAACCCTTTTACAGACACCATTCGTTCAGACACCAAAAAATATATTGCAAACCTCTCAAAATCGTTTAAAATCAATAAAAACGTATGCGATTTACTCAACTTTCTTGATTTTAACAGTGTCCCAAAACAACAAATCTCAAGCAAATGCCTTGAAAATTCACTATACGATGGAGAATTTTGTTTTCTGTCGAGCTGCGTACTTAAATTTTTACATTTCTCAAAATTAATTTTTGGCCTAATGTCCGGCTAGATTGGCAAAATACCCCTCGTGCAATGGTGTAGCGAAATATTGAAAATAAAAATTAAAAATTTTTATAAAAAAGACCTTGTGCTTGTACAAAATAGAATTTTATATATAAAAAAAGGTCAAAAACTACAATAATTATTTATTTATATTTACTTTTAAAAATGCCTCAAATTTTTCAATTGAATTGAAGATGGAACCCAATTTGGAGAATTAATTTTTTTTTGTCATACTTAAGGAGTACCAATTTCCCGTTAGTTTTTTTTCTAAATTAATATTAATGTACATATCGTCGCGTTTCTCTTTAAACCACGTAAGCGACATTTTTTCGAAATTGACTTTTTTGGTTTTTATGGTAGCAAATAAAATTTCCCACCAGACTACATTCTCATCTTAACAAGTTTGTATGAAAAATAAAAAACTCCATTTTCAAAACCTCGTAAGCGCCATACAAATGACATTTGCATGCAAAATAAAATGGTATTTATATTGCAAGTTGGAAATGTTAAAGACTCAACCAATAAGTTTTTTGTATTTAAGAATAAAAAATCAGGAAAGTTTCAGGCCAATTGGAGCATTTTTGGTAGAGTTAGAAGTATTTTTTTTTGATAAATGCAAAAGTAAATGTTTATTTACGCACAGAAATTTGCAATTTGCTGTTTGCGCCAAAACCATGTAAGCGACAGATTTGGCTACAATTAATTGTAAGTAACAAATTAAAAAAAAAAAGCTTGTATACCCTTCAGAGAGTCGCACAGCCATGTTGAAACCCATATTAAAGAAGTTATTAAGTTTTTTTCGTTTTCTGAAAAACGACTTCTTGGCGCTTACGTGGTTTAAGAATAAACGCGACGATATCTATGTCTGTACATAAATACTTTAATTTGGTGACTGCCAGAGCTGTAAAAAGCTACAATTAGTTGGCACTTAAATCAAACTAATTTCTACTTGATTTTATTCTTTGGAATTAAAATAATTTTAAGTTTCAAAATATAATCTTGTAAAAATTGCAATATTTTGGGATTGCAAAAATGTTTTAGAAATCTTTGATTACAATCAATTTTTTTCCCTGAAAGTCCAATTAAATCAGATATACTTGGAATCTAACGTTTTATAATATTTCAGTAAACTTTGGAGGCTAAGTAAAGCATAACACACTGTGTAATTTTTTAAGACATGGCAAAATAACCATATACGGACACCACTACGTCATAAAAGAAAGGTAGCTAAAAAATTTTCGGGAAATTTTTTACTTTTGCGACTACCTAAGCGCTACCTAAACGGTGTTAAGAATCATTCCTAGGAAGTTCATATGTTCTAGAAAGTTGTTTACTGAGATCTTAGGTTAATTTTTGTAGTTGATTGTTTCCTTGAATTTTGAACGGTTCGCTACCTATGGACCTTAACAGGGGAAAAAAGGTAAAAAAAAATTGAATTTTTTAAAGTTTTTTTGCGATTTTGACCTTGAAGATGAAGTTTTTTTCAAATTTCAAACGGTTTGCAAAATATGAGCTTGAGGAAATGATCATTTTTTGCAAAAATGACACCGAGGCCCCACATCTTTGAGGGCCCATAAAAAAACCTGGAGGACTTTGGGCAAAACTGGGAGACAGGGGTCTTTTTTTTGGTCTTTTATCACGCAGTGGTGTCCATATATGTTTATTTTTTCCCGTGTTGCACTGTGTAATAAAAAGCAATAATATTTATCAAAAAAACAAAAGCAACAAAAAAAGCAAGTTATGTTTACAAATTCTAGAAATCTTTGTAAACAAAAATTAACATTTTTGGCAATTCAAAATTATCAGAGTCAGCTTTTTTTTTTAAACAAGGAGTTTTAGTTGAAGAGAACAAGATATTGATTTAATTTTAATTGCAATGGTTGAATTTGATTTTAATTACTTTAATGAAATTTGATTGCAATAAATTAATATATGAATTGATTATAAAAAATTAATTCAATTATTTTATCGTTATGATTTCCAATTTAAATAATAATATCATTTTAGGATTATAAATGCAATCAACAAAATAAGCAATCATTTAGGCGAAATCATGTGATTACAAATAAATCAATTACAATCTCTTACAGCTCTAAGGGCAACCTTTCTGTAAATACAATGAAAATTTCTAAAACCTAAGAAATTAGCTAAGAAGAGAGAATTGACTAAAATTCTAAAAAAAATAATTGTTAGTTATAATCGATGACATTTTATTTAAAAGAATTAAAGAATAAAAAAAATTGTAGAAATAAAATTTTACACTGAACGATAACAATTACATTCACTTACATATTTTACATTTTATTTGAAAATATAAAAGTATTGGAATGACGTTGAAAATGCCATTGTGTTCGCTAATAAAAGCAAAAGTAAAATTGCTCATAATTCACGTGTGGTTGGAATAAGAAAATCTTTTGTGTTACATTTTTTCTTTCAAATAAAAAATACTTCAAAATAAAAAGAAATGATTGAAGAGTTTAATACTAAACACTTGTATGAGAATATTTACTACATTTTGTCAAATATTTTAAGGTCAAGGTTATAAATATGCTGTTGCTTGTTAAAAACAAAAATAATCAAAAATAATATTCCTTAAAATAAAAATTCATTAAAAAATCAATTAAGTTAAATGCCAAAATCTGTATTTTTAATAATTTATTAATTATTTGTTATAGTTTTTTTCATTATAAAAGTTACTGCCAACCGCAACTAGTTTTTTTTTGTAAATTTTTTTTAATCACAAGACAAAAAACTTGTTTAAACTCTTTGATCATCAGCTTATTTAAAAATTGTATACATTTTTTTTTGTAATTTTTATTTTTTATTATTAAAACCTGCCTTATTTCTGTGATATTAATCCATAATTATAATAATCGTTTCATCAAAAAAAGTGTTTATCCAAAAAAAAAAAAAAAACTTGAGATTAAGTGTTAAAATAATAGTTCGTAATTTTATTTTTCACTTCAACTTCTGTTGAAGTGTAGAGTGGTTTCATGTGTTATACCCTACAGTAAGGATGAGGAGGATGACTAATCTGTTTTTGATTGTCGCAATGCTTATAGTGTTTTTATTTTAGCTTTTTTTTAGGCGGAAATAAATAAGATCTCTAAGCGGCCAAATATAAGTTTAGGCTTACAGGTAGTCTGGTATTGAGCAATTGAAGATAGCTTGTCAAACTTTTTATTTTTCATGTGAAGTATATGAAGTCATGTCTTAAGGCCGGGGTACCGTTATACGTTTTACGTCACCGTCAACGGACAAGAAACGGACAGGTTTTCTTATGAGCAAAGTACGAAAGTTGTGAAACTTTTAACTTTTGACGTACTTTGAGCAGTTTGATAGCTATCAATTTGATTTGATTACATTTTTGTGTTGAGTGGCAGAAAAATAAAACAAAATAAATAAATTTATTTTTATATTCTAAAATAAATAAATTTAATAAAATAAAATGGAGAACAATGCTTTTCATTGCTTTTCCTTTCCTTATTTAATATCCGTCAACAAAGTTCTCATTGTGTCAACCTCTGCCTTCGTTACTTTGATCTATACTGAATAAGTATTCTATGTGCTCCGGCCTGTAGATTTGTATAGTTAAGAGACAAAATAAATAAAATAGCGAGATTTGTCAGTAGAAAAAAATATTAAAAATGATGTTATGCCCCAGTTACAACTTCTGTTACAGATATTCTTTTGTGATCAAGAGAGAAAAGGCTGTGAAGGGAGAGATATTGATAATTAATTTTTCTTCTGTTTAATATGACAATGGCAATATTCTTCAAATATTTTTATCCTAATATCAGATGAATGCTGCCACGTGCCTAGTGCATTCATTGCTAGATCAGCCCCAAGATGTCGGAAGAAGGGTTGTTACGCCATATAGTTGTTTCTTGCAGACTGAAGTAGAATATGAAGTATTTTAATCGTGGGTGGCTTTGGAAGTTCATAAGCCTAGAAAATATATAGTAGACTTGCTGTGCCCACACACGTTATGTGCGTCTTGACAATATTTTCTTCGATTTTGTTTTGAAAGTAATCCACGGCAAATTTTAAGACTCTTACGTATTTACCTTATATAAAGGTATCCATATCTGGATAAAATTCTAAAATTTATAAAAAAATGCCAAAAATTTTTGTAAAGCTCTGTAAAAGGTGTTTAAAATATTTTAATAACAATGTAATTCCACAAAGTCAAAATACAAATCAAATACAAATTTTATTCAATTGGCTATTTGGCAGTAAGTAGTTCATATTTTATCATTATGTATTTAAAACAGCGCCATCTGTTGCGAAACCGTGTTTAAAATATCCCGCCTTCAAATTAAAGAGATGTCTTAAAGTATGCAGTACCTTTAAATCGGTAAAACCTTCCGCCTACTTTCACTGTTTTTTTCTTCACATTCCGTTGGAAGAAATATATTTTTGGGGGAAAAAGTATACTATATTTGAATCAGGATAATAAGGTACCTCCTCACGAAATTTAGTTAAAATTTATCTAGTAGTTTTAACTTGATGCGAACACAGACAGAAAGTCAGATAGACAGACATGAGTTACTATTTTATTATATATTTAGATTATTTTCTAAAACTCCCCTCTGTGATTTCTTTTTGTATCGGCAATAATATTTTAAAAAAATTTTGAGAGATTTGAGTATAGAGGTCTTTGTGTAGGATTTTTATTCAGTCTCAAACACATCGGTATCAAATTTGATGCATTGTTTTTTTCTTCTCTTTTTAAACTGCTAAATATTCTTTTATTTGAGCTTTTTTTTCAATTATTCCCTTGAGGCTTAATTACATTACTCTATTAACTACAAGCCATACTTCAAATTTCAAATACACAAAACTATTTCCATTCTTCGGACACAAAAAACACATAACAAGGTTTCAGAGGGGTTAGAATAACAAAATCTCGATAGATTGATGGAAAGTGCAGGTTATGAATTCGATTCTCATTAATGACTATAGGTGTTTTCTGCCGACAAAGCAGAAGCTACGCTGATTTATGAAACTGCCCTCGTATTATGCGATAACAGCACATTAAATATTTAATTAAAATTAAATATTATTAATGTTCACCTATCTGTTCTAGGGTACCAGCTAGGCTGTCTTTGTCCTCTTCCTACTTGAATGAATTTCTCAAAAATCACATTATTAAAAACACTTTTAATACTCAACATAAAACAACTTAATTGAAATACTCATATTATATTTTTTATATTAATCCATATTTATTTAATACCAGCGGCATTTTATAGAAAGGAAAATCTTCGATAAAAATTCGTGCGTTGATTAAAAAATTATTTTAGCAAAAAGTTGCCATAAACATGTTCTGGAGAAGTTTGCTCTTGATATAAAAAAGCAAAAATTTTTTTTTGTTAAAATATTATTACAAATCATTTTATTTTACCATGATACTGAATATGAAAATGAAAAAAAAAGAAAAGAAAATAAAAGAGCAACATACATTCATGTATGTTTTGAAAGTTACATGACTGCATGTTTTTTATCTGTCCAGGTTTGTGAGTCGTCTTTTGTTTTTATGTGGCTGCCAGCGTTGTCGCTGAACTACTTTTAATCGTTTATTCGTAAAATTCTTCAGCTTGACTTTATTGGATTTGGACTATAGTTTTTGTTTATGGTTTTGTGAAAATATTATTAATAAGCTCATAATTGTTATCTTTGCAATTTGTAGTTATTTTTTGTATTTGTTGCAATCAACTTAATGATACAAAATGCAGCAATTTAATTAAAATGAAACTTAAAAATATGGAAAAATGGCTTAAAATCATGATAAACTGAAATTAATTTGATTTCGAGAAGATTTAAATTAAACTTAAGACAAAGAAAAGATTAGTGAAAATAATTTTAAAAAACAATAACAAATAAACAAAATGTATAATATTTTTTATAAATGGTCAGGTAGAATCCGAATCTAACAAGAAACACTTCTTTTAAGTTTTAGAATAACCATAACTTTTCTTAAACACGAAAACTCATAAATATTTTATTTTTTAGAACAAGGTTTTTTAGGGAGGCTCGAGGACGGTATTGTTATTTTGGCAGTATTTGTTACCAATGCTCTTTTTGCACATAGCAACACAACAATTAGCTATTGTTATGTTATTGCTGGAAGGACCCACCACATACCCCTTGTTTAGCACTTGAAGACCATCATTGGTGGATTCTGAAGGAATACAAGTGCATACCGAAGGGGTTCAGCAGTCTCTTCAGGCCAGGTCACTTTTTTGCATAATAAAGTTTTACTTATAAAGGAATTATTTCCATTTCATTTCATGTTAAAGATTTCAGGCAGTCACCTGAAGAACCGCGGTCTCAATTAACCATTACCGATATGTTGCTGTGTCTTTCTGTCTATCATCTGACAGTATTTGATGTGGCCAGTACACGTGGCTACTACCGTTGATACCCATTAGCGTAGGAGGACATATTTTCTAGGAGGGGCAAAACCACTTTTATTAGAAAATTGTATTATAAAAACAAAAACATAGTACAATTTTTAAAAATTCTGGGGCGGAGGGCACAGAATGTCTGTAGGGGGCATTGCACCCACCATAATAACCTAATGAACCTATTTATCATAGTAATTAAGCTGGCTTGGTTTCTACAACCCTAACCAAATGGTTATTGTAATTAGGTAAGTCGATAGCATAATCCATGCAGTTTGGGGAAACTAAAAATTCTCAATCATTAAATCGTTGTCTGCAGAGCACGAATAAAAGAACATTCTCAATATTGGTTTGCCATATTGTCCTAAAGCGGCAAACTTTTTAATAACGCTAAAGATGTCAAATCACATTTTTTTTACATTTTTTGTACGAAACGATCAGAAATTTTATGAATGTGGAAGTATGACACTGGCCGAAAGATCTTCGATCAAGTCAATACATATGTGTTCAAGTGGTATTCATTACTAAAGATGAAGCAGCAAGATAAGGTGTTGTTTGCCTGTTCAAGAACACAGGAATACAAACCCGACCCACCAGAGACTATTTCAGTAACGTGTTAAAGCGAGTCATTAATATTTTATACTAGTCTCATGCACCCAATCTCTGACATGCTAAATCAGTAGGGAACGGCAAATGTAGCAGTCATCTGTGAAAAAATAAATGAAGGCTTGACATAGAAGGATGTTAGTTAGGAGTGGGAGCAAGAAAATATTCCTACGGTATCCCTTTAATTGTTCTGATAATATCCCAACTATGATAAAGAGGGTAAGAAACAAATAGTCCTTGCCTTTTTCCATCACGCAAGCTTCAATACGACGCACAGGGGTATTTAGGAATCTAGCCGGACATTAGGCAAAAAATTAAATTTAAAAACTGTAAAAAATTCAACTAAATTCTGCATCGTATAGTGAATTTTCAAGGATTTTGCCTTGAGATTTGTCGTTTTGGGACTCCATTAAAATCAGGAAAGTTGAGTAAATTACACACGTTTTATTGACTTTTTGCGATTTTTAAAGGTAAAGGTTCGTAATATATTTTTTTGTGGCTAAACGAATAAAGATTTTTTATAGCGCAAGGCTATACTACAGCTACTTATATCAATTTTTAGAAAAATTTATTTAAAATTTTTATAATAAAAAATTTTGTTCGATATGAAAAAATTATTTTTTTGTTCACTTTTTTGTCAAAAAAGAAAGTAAAAAGGTTTCTGACACTAAGAGCCATCGCGTCCTAAAACCTAAAAATGTTATATATCACTATAAAATTTGCGATCTCTACTTTTAAACTATAGAAAAGACTATAGACTATAGAAAATAGTGTTGCGTGGTTTTGCGATTTATTTTTTTCCAAATTTCACCTTTTTTCTCATCTTGCTTAGGTAGATACGTGTAAAAAACCTTTTTGTCGGTCAAAAAATGTTTTTGGTTTCTAAGATGTTTTAAATAAATTAATTGTTAATTAAAATTTATTGTTACTAATGTAAATTATTTATTATCTATGCAAATAAGAAAACTAAAATTTTATGCCTGTATGTCTGTTTGTTTTCGCATCACGTAAAATCTACTGGATGAATTATAATAAAATTTTATGGAGAGGTACCCTATTATCGTATTTCAAATATAAGATATTGTTTCCGTAAAAATATCTCATTACCAACAAAGAGGGAGAACAAATAGTGACAGTACGCAATTTTATCGATTTAATAGTACTGCAAACTGGGCAGCAACTTTTATTTTTTCACACTATTTACAGTTCTCTACAATAATTTTGGAATTTTATACAAATTTTACATTTTTTAGATTTTAGATTACCCAGGGATGGGTACCCTTATATAAAGTAATTACATACACCACATCTGAAGCACTCACGCTGACGAAGTGGAAGATACAGCTCTTTATAACAAATAAATTATTTTCAGATAAATTAAATATATAAAGTAATAAATTACAAAAATTACTTTTAAGCCTTTTTTTTTCATAATATTATTTTTGCAAATAATATTATATGCCACCCCCCACAAAATATACAGGGTCAAAGTTTGGGTTTTTAAACATTCGCTGACTATAAAAGTTGCTAAACAAAATTATGGGAAAACAAAAAAAAAAAAAGGAATTTTTCAGAGGTAGGATTAGTTCTTCTAAGGGGAACCTTTTTCTCGTTAGTCCGATTTTTATTATTTTATAGATTTAAGAGCATATGGCCATAAACGATTTTTCTGCTAAGTTTCATTAATCTATTGGCACTCAATAAATTTTCAGAGCCAATATAATCTAAAAAAGTACTATCCGGCTAGATTGTCAAAATAACCCCCCTATGTGCGGCGTACATCTAAAGAAAGGCAAAATCAAACAGTGTATACCAGTACTTCTTTAAGCTTTTTATACTTACAATTATGTTAATTTACATAATAATTAATTTTTTACATATTGTTTTATTAACAATATTTAATGTAATGAGCTGTTGACGGCTGTTTTATAATCTTTAATAGGCTGGGGAGGTTTTGGTTTTTTGATTAAGAAGCTATTTGCATTTTGACATAAATGGAAATAACCGTGACAATTAAGTTTGGTTTAAATTTATTTCTGAATTTTAAAAGATTTTTTTAAGGACAAAAGGAATTTGTTGCAAAAAAATGCCTTAATTATTATCAGATTAATATTTAATCAAATTCGTAGTTAATGAAATTATTTGTTTAATCAGAATCAATTAAAAAGTTTATTAAATTATAAATGAAACTAAAAACTTTGGTGCCTTTTATTATCTTTGCATAAATATAGCATATACTCGTATATAATCATATTTTGTTGCATTTGTGGAAGTATGAAATCCGGAGACATGCTCGTAAATCGTTTAAATATGTTTTTATTATTTTAAATCCTTTTGTTTTCGTTTTCTATACACATAATTTACGATGCGTTTATTTAAATTCAAATTCTAACAAAATGTATATCAAATTAACGACCTTTTATTCCCTGATATTCTCCATATCGCTACAATTGTTTCTTGTTTAACAATACAAACATAAACTAAAAATAGAATATTAACATTTTTGATTGATCGCTTTATATGACAACGGATAGGAAATCCACTACAATTCAGGCAAAAGGACCTCAAAAGATAATTTGATTAAGAAAAGAAATAAAAAAAGTGAAACAAATTGTGGTTTTATATAAACGAAACAAAAAGGAATAATGCTTAAGCCAAAAGATCTTAATGTCACCTGTAAACACCAACAACTAAAACATTTCAATGTTGTACTATTTTATATCCAAAAATTGTTTAAAAAAAAAGACAAAGACAAGAATGTTAAATATGTATGTTTTGTATAAATGAAACTGAGGAATATATTAAAATGTAATGCATCATTTTTGGGTTTTTTTCTTAATATTTTCTTTAAAAAAAACACAAGTAGTGGGTTTTATGAGAAAACTAAAATTTTGTTTGTAAGGGAAATAAAAAAAAAAAATAAATTTAAATTAAGATAAGACCACCCTTAAATTTACAACATGAATCAGAAATAATATTTTTTTATTTCGTTTATTTTTCCTTAACAAAATGTTTCAATATTTTCAATTCCTTCACAACAAGTGCTGTCTGTGTGTTTGAGTTTGTTTTACTTCTTTTAACTGATCGATGATCGTTTAATCTATTTACTGGAATCTTATAAAAGAATACAACAAAATATAAGAAATGTCGCCAAAAAGTTAAAGGGACCACCATGTTGCCCTAAAACAATATCATTGATTCTGATAAAATGATTGAATTGTGTCGAATAAACTGTTTGGACTGGAGAATTCAAATTTATTGTTGAACATTTGTGATTTTTTTTTTTTTTGTTATCAATTCTGAGGTTGTTGCATGCAATTGATGTTATTTTTTGATATGATGACTGTTTTATGTCCAATGCTAAAGTAGTATATGATTAGAAACAGCAACGACTTCATATGCAAAAGACAGATTGTTTTTTGTCCACTTGAAAATATACAGTGGGAGAGACAACTTTTAGCAGTCATCAATTTTTTTTTCCTGCAAATGTTCGAAAGATTTTGACATGGCGAAATAGACATTAGTATATGTTATTGCATACCTTATACGTGACCTATAATTTGGATTTCAGAAAAGTCATTATGCTTCTCAAGTTCATCTTTAATTTCAAGATGTCATTGCTAAGCGGTTTAAGAAGTTTTTATTTTGCATATAAACCGGTTGCTCGAAAAAAATTAACAAAAGGCAAAAGTATGTTATACTTTTAGCGCCCAAATCTATTTGTTACATAACTTCAACATTGAGTATTTTCTTCTATAGCAATCTGTTTTTCGACTGATTTATTTACTGGGCTCTAACTGAATTATAATTGTTTTATACCGAGAAGACTGAGTTACGGAGATATTAATGCATATCTCCAGAGTCCGGACCAATCTTTAGAAGAGTAAGAAATTGGTGAAGAGGTTTTCTATTAGGATAATGGAACATTCCACTTGAAAGTTTTATTGATGATTCAAAACTTGCCTTTGATAATGACGCAAATTTAAAAAATGTGAGTGGGATGATACAGCCTTGCGTCCGCTGTTCCAAACACCCAATATCCCGTTGTCATATTAGAATTAGACACGCCGCACCAATTTTTTTCTTTTCGTTTTCACTGAAGTACTGAGAGATATAATAAAGTGGCAAATTAGTTTATGTTCTAGCCAGACAAATCTTTCCAATTCAGTTGTTATCGCTAGCAATGATCTTAACAAGTTGCTAAATATTTCTATTTTTTTTGCGAACTTTCCAAACATCCATTTCAATGACAGTACTAATTATCATAGATTGCACAAAATTTGAACAATAGTTTATCATCTAAACAGCAGATATGCCGCTGATCCTTTTGGAACAACACTTATCTATACATATAATAAAACAGTAACTCATTTCCTGTCTGTCTGTATTTCTATCTACTTTCGCATCACGTAAAAAGTTCTACATGGATTTTAACAAAATTTATCTTATTTGCCAGGATAAGTGGAGAAAGCAGTGAAAGTACGCCGATTTTTTTTTTTAACGATTTTAAAGTACTGCATACTGTAAGACATCTTTTATTTTTGAAAGCAGGATATTTTAAACACGGTTGCGTAACAGATGGCGCTATTTTAAAATAATGACAAAATGTGAATTGAAAGCGGGATATTTTAAACACGGTTGGGTAACAGATGGCGCTGTTTTAAAATAATGACAAAATATGAGTTTCTTATTGCCAAATAGCCAGTTGAATAAAATTTGTATTTGATTTGTATTTTTACTTTGTAGAATTACATTGTTATTAAAATATTTTAATATTTAGCCCTTTATATTTAGAAGCTGACTTACAGCTAAAAAACCGTCGACCAGCACAAATCGTGTCGCCTAAAAAAGTTTCTCAAATTAAAACAGACCAACACCATATGGGCTACACATTCACATATTGCAAAAAATGCAAAGTAAGCTTATGACATAATAGAAGTTAACTACAGTGTCAACGCTGACGCCAAATTTCATTTGGACGAGTCAGCAGAAAATGAATTTTTAAACGTTTACACACTCCTCCGTTTTACTTACAAATACCAAAGGTGTCGAGTAGCATAAGAACGCCTTTTTGAAATATCAGCGTCTAGGTGTTTTCACATGGTGATGCAACTTGATCTCAAACGAATAGCTAAAAATTAAGTTGGAAAAGAATTAGTCTTAGCTACGGGCAGTAACAGACAAGTTGGTTGCGCTTAATTTAATTCTTTCAATTATAATAAATATTTAAATCAATTTGTCAATTAATCATTTTAATGACTTTAACTTAGATATTAATTGTTTTTATGAATTTCACCATGAATAAATAAAGAGTTTTAATTTTTATTCTTTTACTTTGAGCTTAAATTTGCTAATTATCTATGCAAAGCAGAGGGTGATAAGTGCGTACTGTTGTTGATATGCAACATACCGTTTTTTTTAATTTTCCGGCGCAGTAAGCCAAGTTTTACTTTACAACAATTTTTTCTAAGTTTTATAGAAACTAATACAACAAAAAAGTATATTAACAAATTTATTATTTAGACTTAAGTTCTTAATTATAAAGAGATAAAGAAAAATTAGACACCAGATGAGTGGAATGCATTTTCTAGACAAGTACATCCGTCATCAGCACTCTTCGTATCTATCTACAAGGTACTTTCAATTGTTTTTAATTTTCTATTTAAACAAACTTATCAAGGAAATGGGAATGAGAAATTTAAATTTTTATTTTAATTGTCATAAAATTTCATCATCTGTACAAACAAATATATTTTAGTCAAAAGAAAAATTTCCGCATTGTAGGGTTAAAAATTAAATAATAAATAGAAATTCCTTTGATTTATTTTAAATGTGAATTTGTAAAACATCAAAAAGGTTTAACTGTGCTGATATTTTATTTTTTAATTATGCATTTGCTTATTGATCACACTGTAGTATAACAGCATCATAAAACTAAACTCAATTTTTTGCATATCAAGTTTGTGTCTTAAGTCTTTTGTTTTTTTTTTATCACATTTGTCGTTTATTTCCTCTGTTTCAAATGATTTTTCCTTATTTTTTTTTTCTTTTGGTTTCTGTGATCCTGAATTTTATGAAATTGACAGTTTTATAACAAATTTGTTTGTAGATGTATGCATAAACACGCTGTCCAAAATGCAAAACAACATAAAAAAAAGTTACAAATTTTTATGAATTGTTTTTTGATTGCTTTTCAGTACACAGCTTTAATAAATTTTATGACTTCTTTCCTTTGAATTAACATATTTTACCGTTAAATGTTTATTAATTCCGGCAACATGTGGGCAATATGAATTTTGCTTCAGACGATTGCAGTGGTGTGGTTTTACTCTTCCTTGTAATTTTTTCGACTTTCTTTATTTTTTCTTCAATGTCTGTTTGGGTAATTGGGTTTAATGGTTTATTATTATTGTTTTTTTTTTGTGAAAAAAATTATCGCTTTTTGATTTGCCTTAATCGTTGTTAAAACATGGCTGTATTATTTTATGTTTTATTAACTTAATATTTTCGGAGCTTTGTTGAATTTTTGGTTAGAACATTCACATTACAAAACTGTTGATTACTTTTTTGGTGCAACCCTATATAGGAAACTACAGTTGGTTTTTGTAACATTGCAAGGCTTAAGTGGATTTTTTTATGTTGTAAATTAAAAAAAAAAGTTTAAATGTGATTTTTAACCCAATATAATAAACCAATTAATTCCTACCTATTGCTTTAGAATTATAAAGCTCCCCTCATAAAAGTTAAAAAGCTTAAGTTATTATAGAAAGGAGAATAATCTAAGTCTAATTACAGGACCGGTTAATCTAGTTTATCTGAGTTACATATTAATATTAAAAATAAATGAGCTTAGGGCACAAGGGTATATTCCCTATTTTTCTTGCCTGATGGTCATATCTCAATTTGTAGGGTACCTTGCAAAATAACTGAAATTATTTATTTTTTCTGCTATTGATGGATGGTGGTTTTTGTTTTCACTGCTGTTTGTATATCTACTTTCAATGTGGTAACATTTTCATTATAAAATTAATGCTTAAGTTTGTTTCATTTCTTTGGTAATCACCACTGCATACAAGATCAAATGGCAGCAGTAATGTGCTTTCGGTACGTTTAATATTGAAGACGAAATGATACCATAACACTATCAAGGAATTAGAGGAAGAGTTATAACTCTTTATGTTCAGTAAAAAGTGTATGCATACTTATAAAATGATTAAAAGAGGATACGCTTAGTTATGTATAGTTATCTTTAATGTACATGATGCTTACAATAAGTGAAACTTACTTCAATGGGGACAGATCAAAGGACGGACATACAATTTTATTAACTAACTTTTTGGTATAAACGACTTATTGTTATACACAGAAAGAAAAATGACATTTTTAATTTTAGCTCAAAGATATTTAAGAATACTCGTCTTTCATACACAGTTATTGAATATAACATAGCCATTTTTTATACTCTGATGACTTGTGGTATTGATAGATACCGACGAAGGGGGTCGCTGTGCTACAAGCTTGTATATACATCAGAAAATATTTTTATATTGTTAATTTGGCAACGGATGGGATACAAACCCATAACCGCCAAATCAATGCGTGCTTATTAGCGAACATGTTAACCAAATAAGCTATAGCGTCAACATTTATTTATTGTTTTACTCTCTCAAGACAAGTGTCATTTTATAGCTAGCTCTCATGTGCTTTGTACAGGATGTCCGCCGGGAAGTTATACCACTCGCAGTAATTCCATTGTAATCCTGGCTGTATGCGATGTGGCATTGTCTTGTTGATAGCACATGTTAATCAAGTCCAAAGCATACTGTTGTGGCGTTAAAAAGTTTTCAATCATATCACGATATCGCTCCCCATTCACAGTTACCGTTACGCCGTTTTAATTTTCAAAGCAATAAGGTCGAATGATTCCTCCTGACCAAATTGAACGCCAAACTGTCACTTTTAATGGATGCAAATGTGACTGGTGAATAAATTGAGGGTTTTTTTATTGTCCAGAACCGTTTATTCACATATCTGTTAATGGGCGAGCTGTTTTAACGATTAAAACACGTTGGTTTATCGAATATTTTTCCATAATAAATTTTCCACGTGTCTACTTCACGACTGCTAAATATGAACTGTCAAGACTAATGTTTACCAAAATGGCGGCTAAACAAAATAGTATACCTTCCCGGCGGACACCCTGTATATGCATGTACTCCATTCCGACATTTTTTTGTTAAAGGTGTGCAAATTTAATTACAAGTTAGTTTTGTCATAACAATAAATTTACATCAATACGAACTTATTTTTTAAATTTTCTAAAAATGCTTCTAAAAGCGATAATCTATACATATAATAAAACAGTAATTTATTTCCTGTCTGTCTGCGTTCGTATCACGGAAAAACTTTTGAATGCATTTAAAAAAAATTATTATTCCGATTCAAATATAGGATACTTTCTGCCGCCAAAATATATTATTTCCAAGAGAAAGTGGTGAAAAAGCAGTGAAAGTACTCAATTTTACCGATATATAATTCAAGGCGGTATATTTAAGTTGGGATGAGACCCTTTATATAAAGTAAATACATTAACCATTACTGAAGCACTAAAAAAGTAAGGTCTTTTGTGCGGATTATGTGGATTTAAAAGCAAAATCGAACTAAATATTGCAAGGGCACTGACGAAGTGGCAGGCACAGCTAGTTTTTAAATAAAACAATAACATTTTTAATAAAATACTAATGAAAACATTAAAAAGCTTTTCACTATTTTATTGTATACATATTTTACGTATTACTAATATATAAAAAATGGCATCGTTTTGATCACATTGCAGTCATTACATACATGACACCTAAAATAAGACAATATTATATAATGACTTTTGTCATTACATCGATGCCAGTTTTCGGCTTATTCACGACATTTGTCTTAACATTGATGTCATAATTTCGATGCTATGGTGTCATTAATACGACGATGTATATATCTATCTGTACATAGCGTGTGTGTACCTACTACGAATTAGAAGATAAGGCCATGTGAATAAAAATTAGGTGCTGTATTGATTGTATCCTTTAGAATTTAATCTTCTAATCGCAACTCGTTGTTAGAGGACCAAAGTAATACAAACTCTGTTAAATTTTGAAGGGTCTAACTATTACGGTTCCGATGATACTTTAAATTTCTTCTATTTTGTAATGGTTAAAACTATTTGTAAATGGAACCAATCTGAAAGCTTAAACAATTAAATTCAATTAAAAAAATTCCGAAATATCGAAAAAATACTCGCGAATTAACAAAAGTATCCTTTTGAAAGGCTAAAAGTAAAAAAACGAATCCCAATCACTCTCAAATTTAAAGTTTGAAAAACGAATTAAATATTTAAAAAAATCCATTTTAAACACTGTTCCAGCTTTACATAATAAACGTGGAATACTTAATTTTTTTTGCGCAGTGTAAAAACTGTTTAAGAAGTTTTAAATCATGTGTAAAATGTCTCGAGTTGGGCTTAATATGAGAAAGGCTTTTTACTTATGGTTTAATGTATATTTAAGCCAAGGTTAATTTAAAGACTGCAACAGCAGCAACATAACAAAAAAGGGGCGCTGCCACCCAATTCATACTGCTGCATGGCCACAACAATGGTGGCAAGCAGTATTACTAATAAATGTAGCAGAAAACCTTACCAAATTGCTTAACAAGATTTCTGTTAAGGATGCATTGTTTTCCTAAATGGCCAAAAAGTGAAACAACCAAAAATATTAAGGAAAAATTTAAAGAGAGTTAAGCTGCCGACCATCCTACCTTGTTAAGCGCTAAAACGCGTTTATAGGCGCGTGTGTAATGAGGTCTCTTTTTCGTTACTGTTACTGCTGAGGATGATCATGATGATGAGGCAGTTCAAACTGCCACCGTTACTTGCGAGTTGTTATTGCCTGATTGCGGTAGTAAGTTTTTTTTTTGTGGCATATTGTAGCTTCTTATTCGATTTGGTAATGTATTTTTAACAAGATATGAAAACGTCTATAGCACGTAAACCTTAACGCTTACTACTGTTAAGCCACTTGTCTGTTTTTATAGAGTATGATTTTTTTTGCTCTCACTTCTAGTGTATATTTTTGCAAAATTCATTGAATTCTGCCTTCGAGAAAATATAATCATGATTTAAATCAACCACACTGGATTAAATTCATTTAAAACTTTTAATTTAGTCGAAGCCGCTAAGAGGAGATGCTACAATAAAAAAATAAAATTTGAAATCTGATTAAGAGTATTTCAATTAGTATCACTTACAATACATGTAATTGTCTTTCTTTTTGTAAGCTGAAAGTATGTACATAAGTGAGCGAAAATTAAAAACAACTACTGAAACAAATCTCCGTGATTATCTTTAAACACATTGTGTTGTATCATAAGCAGCTTTGGATTTTTGTGTTTAGGCAGATAGTTAATTCTCAAAGGCAATAGTCGTACGAACAAAATTTACAATTTATTTGGGAAACGTAAATATGTTTAAACATAAACATTTGAAAAAAAGTCTTTCTAGTTTTGTAGAAAACTTTTTATCTCTCAGGATCATATACATATGTGTCATACTTTTCGAATATTTATATTTTTAAGATAACTAAGTTGGCTACAGTAGCTGGGGCCTACTTGAGTCAAAAAATCTTTTTTATAAAGAGAATTCCCACAATGCTTAAATTTATTGCATAAATTGTTGGCAAGCGGAAAAGAATTTGACACCTGGCAGTCGTTAAAATTGGCTTATTTGGAGTTCAGATAAATCGCGAGTGATTGTCGATAATCAAATATTCAAATTATTTTTAATGAAAGTGTTACCGGTGCTTAATACCGCGACATGATAACGTAGTTCCTTCTGCTTAATTCTATAATATTGATGTGGACGAAATGTGATTTCAACCACAAGGCGTCACACGCCATATAGCCAGCAAAAAGAAATCCATTATTTTTGGTAGAAGGCTGGTGTGATCGATATCTCGTAAAGTATCGATCAAACAATTTCAAATTTATACTAAAAATTCTTAATTTAAAGAAAGAAATAGTCAAGCTTGAGGCCAGTTTTTTTTTTGTTTGGTCCATTCAGTTGTGAGTTACAGGGTATTAAAAATGGAATTCAACAACGAGAAAATTCGGTATATTTTACAGTTTTTCTATGATAAAGGCGAAAAAGCAAGCCAGGCGGCTGAAATTGTGAATGGTGTTTATGGCGCCGATACTATAACAGTTTATTACGTACAATTTTGGTTTCGTTGATTCTGTTTACGTATTTTTGATGTTAAAGATGCACCTCGCACAGGCAGGACCGTCATCGAGGGTGTCAATAAAATCATAGAAATAATCGAAAATGATTGGCATGGTAGTAGTCGTAGCATCGCTAGCTAAAGATCGACCATAAAACACTTTTAAACCAAAAAGAAGATTGGTGTTTATGTGTCTCACCAATTAACACCAAAAAACATGATAGATCAAACTTTATTCTGTTAAAAAAAAAAAAGTCTCTAAATTATGAAGATCTTATAATATTGTCAGAAAACGTCTAAGAATCGAGAGAACTTACTTACAATTGTTGTTTGGTAATATTGTCGGACAAAGCATTGTCAGACTTCAAACTAACAATAATAATGCGAGATATGTAACAATCGTGAGTCAGCACAATGTTAGGTCTGACAATATTGTAAGATCTGACAACCGTCTTTACAGACCTTTAGTGAGCTATTGAATAATTTCAAAACTAAACGTTTTTAAACCACTGTGCAATATATCTGTGCCATGAACTTGATTGTTTTAATTATTCCTATGGAACCGATAAACAAGTTTTTGTTACTATTTGATCATTAAATGGTTACTTCACCCAAAAAATTATATAAACTCTAAAATTTTCAAACCACAATCAAAGTTTTATTATTAGTATTAGTTTTATTTAACCACAGTATGACTAAAACAATTCAATGAGTTTCCAATGTTTTTCGACAATTACAAAATCATGGACAGAACGCAAAAATAATCAGGCGGAAATCTATGAAATTGACATAGTTTTGACGTTTTGAAATTTTTATTTAAAAGTATAGTTTTGACATAATCCAGGTTAAAGTTGGACAAATAATTTGTTCAAGTTTTTATTTGTTAAGGCTGCCAAATTAAATTTAATTTGCATTAAGAGCTCACTAATGTGAATTAAAATTTTACCCTGACAGACGACAATTATGTGCATTTAGCATTGTTTGTCAATAAAATTTATACAGCATTTACCAATATTTTGAATAATTGGATATAAGCAGAAAGTGGCCGCTATGCTGTTGGTTAAAAACAACATTTATTTCAAAGAAAGTTGAAATTACTTTTTCTGAAACTGCTCCATAATTGAAAGTTTTAAATAATTTAAAATATATAATTTATCATTATCTGATTGATTGTCGACTGTGTTGCCATATTTAAATAGCTAAATTAAGTATAAATTCACTAGTTAATTTGAATTAAGACTGCACATTAACTCTGTCGTCTGTCTACGCTATTACCCTGACAATATAAAGTCCCTTCATGAGCTTGCGTCACATATATTTATTTAATCTATTTTATAATAATATTTTGTATTTTACAATGTCAGTTTCAAGTTTTTGCAAAACAATAATTTTATTATTTTTATGATTATGAATTGACTACAACCATATATTCAATACTAGCTGTGCCCACACACGTTGTGTACGTCCTGACAATATTTTGTTCGATTTTGCTTTGAAAGTAATCCACACTAAATATTAAGACTCTTACGTATTTACTTTATATAAAGCCTGGTTAAAATTCAAAAATTAATATAAAACTCTAAAATTATAAAAATTATTGTAAAGCTCCTCTGTAAAAGGTGTTTAAAATATTTTAATGACAATGTAATTCCATAGAGTAAAAATTCAAATTAAATACAATTAAATTAAAATAAAGAATAATTTAAATTACAAATTAGGTGCTTAATATTAAAGGAAAAATTGGAAAAATTTAATTTTAGACACCAGCAGAATATTAAATTAATAACCTAAATTAATCACCTAATTTGTAATTTTAATTATTCTTTATTAGAGAGAATAAAACGAACTAATACCTGACTTCAAATTTCACGTATATGTAAATCGTTCGAGTAATAAAATTTCTATTTGGCAGTAAGTAATTCATTCTTTGTTATTATTTTAAAACAGCGCCATCTGTTGCGCAACCACGTTTAAAATGTACCGCTTTTAAAAATAAAAGATATCTGAAAGTATGCAGTACCTTTAATTTGGTAAAACAATCTGTGTACTTTCAATGCTTTTTCTCCACTTTCTCTTGGAAATAAGATTCTTTTGCGGTATAAACTAACCTATATTGGCACAAAGATACTAAGGTATCTTCTCATAAAATTTTGTTAAAATTCATCCAGTGGTTTTTACGTGATGCGAACACAGAAAAGAAAGATAGGAAGACAGACAGGAAATTAGTTGCTATTATATATAGCTGTGCCCGCCACGTCGTGGGCGTCCCGACAATATTTTGCTCGGTTTTGCTTTGAAGGAATTCTACACCAATTGAAAGACTCTTACTTTTATAATGCTTCAGTTATGGTTTATGTATTTAATTTATATAAAGGTACCAATCCCTCGATAAAATTCTAAAATTGTAAAATATTCTATAATTCTAAAATTTATTGTAAACCTCTGTAAACCACAAAGTAAAAATACACAGAGTAAAACTACAAATTTTATGCAACTGGCGTCATATGTTGCGTAATAGTAATATAGCATTTTCAAAAATAAAAAGGTGTGTGGTGAAAATGTAACCATGCACAGTGGGGCAGAACAAAAATATTTTGGAAATAACCTAGTCATTTATAAACGGCTAGGTCGATTGATTCAAAATTTGACATGAGCATAACATGTATATGCTAACTTTGAGATCGCATAGCGCCACCCGTAGAGGGTGTATGGTACCCACCTTTAAATCTTAAGTTCTGTTATGAACATGTCAAATTTTGGATCAATCCGCCTAGCCGTTTATAAATAACTAGGTTTTTTCCGAAATATTTTGATTCTGCCCCACTGTGACGTGTTAAAAAAAACGTGTTGAAAATATCCCAGTTTCAAACCTAAAATGTTAGCACCTTTAATATGGAAATTGCGTTTTTCGCTTTTTTTTTATCAATTTTCTCTTAGAAATAATATATTTTTGGGGAAAAAAATTTCCTATATTGGGACCAGGGTACTAAGGTACCTCCTTACAAAATTTTGTGCAAATACATCCAGTAGTTTTAACGTGATGAGAACACAAACAATGGACGACAGACAGACAGACTGAAATGAGTTAACAATATTATATGATCAAGATCTATATCTATAAGATCTTGTCATGTGTTTTCTTTGAGTGTGTACAGTCTTGTGTCGATGAGAACCATTATCGTCCTAGATTGGAAGATTTAACACCAATGTGTTTTTTGTAAGATTTTTTGAAGTTCAAGTTCTATACCAACGAGCACATAACACATAGTGCATTAAAGGCGGGAACTCAATGCAGCAGAAAAGCAGAATCAAAAAAATTTACCGTATTGGAAAATTTTGGCAAAAAAAAAAACGCTAAACACGCTTTTTGCTTTTCCATACACTTCGCTTTAAGGTACAATAAAAAATATTCTAATTCATATTTTCTTAAATTTTGGCACACCATTTCGACAAGGTATAGAATTATTAAAAAAAAAATAA
The DNA here is from genome assembly GCA_949628195.1 of Phasia obesa. Taxonomy (NCBI): domain Eukaryota; kingdom Metazoa; phylum Arthropoda; class Insecta; order Diptera; family Tachinidae; genus Phasia; species Phasia obesa. The sequence goes on along the minus strand of OX451218.1, from coordinate 104,388,562 downwards.
AAAATAAATACCGAATAGCCACAGGCATTCGGTGTGAGTTCTTGTTTACTTTAATTTGGTTAATTTGGTTAATTTGGTTTGGCTAGTTCTAGTAAATAGACTCAAAATAAAATTTATTTTTAAAAATATATTTTTTTTAATATTTCACACTTTCAAACGGCTATGCGTATGATGATAATTTTCGCATATGCTGTGGTATTACAATTAGAAAAAACATCATGATGCGCTATTGAAGTTTTTATTGAGTGAATTTGAAAAATTAAATCGTGTAGTTGGAAATATCCAATTATGTATTACAGTCATTTGTAATTAAAAAGTTATTGAAACCTCCCAGTTCTGATAGATACAAACTATAAATAAATAAATATTTTAACATGACACTGTTACAAAAACCTGACTTAGATTTAAAATAATAAAATATTTCAATACTGAAGCAGCATTTTATTTTACTAACTGATCAACACTGCTGATTTTTATTTTTACAATTTAATTCTGATAACTTTTAAACACTCTTTAACCACATCTTGTCCTATAAATTTCCTAAACCTTAATCATCAATTTAAACAAAAAACGAAGAAAAATTTAAGAGATTTCACTTGTTCATCCTTTGATTTATACCATGAAAACGACTTGGATTTCCTTTCAAAATTGATTGATTTTAATCTCAATCTTTGACGTCGTCGTCTGATTGAATATTAATGAGTTCAGGTAGCAAGATGTGAAAGTGGTGTCAGAAAAAGAAAAGCAGATTTAAGTTTTTTAACCTGTAAACATTAAATACATATGTATGTGTGTAGTACTCGTATATGTAATGCATCAAGTAGTTGAATGAATTATTTATTACATATTTGTACTACAGGATGATTTAAATGGGAGGAGAAATTAATATTTTTTTTTTGTTTTTCATAAACTACTAGCACTATACTGAGGCCAAGAGGAGGAATTGTAATTGCCTATTTAAGATAACGCATGCATAAGTTGTCTTTCGGTTAGTGACTTAAAAACAATATGTTTCTTAATTAGTTTGGTTTTATGATTATTTTTATGTCATAATTTCGTCCACATCACTAATTTTACTTGCTTTATTTTTTAATAATAAGGATGCTTATCAGAAGATTAAATATCGCAGTTAACATAAGAGTTAATAAGAAAATTTATAATTTAATTATTATTTTAAAATATGTTAAGAACGAATTGCTGACTTAATTACCAAATTTTTCATCGTTTCCTATAAGGACATGCCTTCTCTTTTACCTTTGCAGTGGTGTTACAGTTCGAGTGGCTTTGTGTGAATGCAACCACCATCATCTGGGATGTTACGAGCCAACAGATTTAGATGATTTCAAGCTTTTTAAATACGTTACATCATATTTTGCTATTTCTGTTGTAACTTATGGCACGTTTAGATCTTTATGAATATTTTTTTCTTGTAAAAGCCAGCAACTGTGATCATTCATAGAAACTGCTTTTAGCACCTTTGAATTTTTTCTAGGTTGGAAAAGTGTTAAATAAAATAAAAAGAAAATATATTTGAAACTGAAGCCAAATGCAAGTAGTTAAAGATAATTTTATTTATTATGTCGTCCTTGTTATTTTTAAGTGTTTTATTTTAATGGTTTTTAAGCAATATTAACTATAATTCTTTGCCAAATCGGCGGATATTTTCACGATGTCTTCGTTTTGATTTAAAATCAAGAAAACATGTTTATTTGTCCAATTACAACACGAGACATGAGACTACAATTTTTTTTACAAATACAGGTTGTCCGACAGGAAGGTATACTACTTTGTTTATAATTTTTGATTAAATGAAATAGAATGGATCTTATATGCATATTTTGTTTGAGTTGCTCAAGCGTTTCAGGTTTGTTTTCATAAACCTTGCTTTTCACATATCCCCACAAAAAGAAGTCCATTGGAGTCAAATCAGGCGACCATGGCGACCAATAAATATCACCATTTCTTAAAATAACTTGTGGAAGGAGGTCCCGCAGTAATTGCATTGTAATCCTGTCTGTATGCGATGTGGCACCGTCTTGTTGATAGCACATGTTAATCAAGCCCAAAGCATGCAGTTGTGGCGTTAAAAAGTTTTCAATCACGATATCGCTCCTCATTCGCAGTTACCCTTACGCCGTTTTTATTTTCAAAGTAGTAAGGTCCAATGAAACCTCCTGTGCAAATGATTGTTTTGAACACTTTCTTGCGCAGGAGTAATGTTTTCAGCCGATCTTGCAGTACGTTGTGGTCCATGCTTGGGGATATCACCTACAGATCCTCTTTCTTTATAATTATTCACTACATGAAAAATAGTGTATTTTGTTGGCACCCGGTAGACCCTGTATTGGTTAGTTTCGATAATAAGTATTTTTTTATATGTATAAATACAATTCAAAAATTTATTTTAATATTCATGTAGCTTAAAAAAAAAATTATTGTCTTAAATTCTCGATCTAAAGCTGCCGACGATATATTTCATAGAAAATAAGATGAAAAATTTTAAACTCGATATCTCAAATACGCATGGGGGTAGGGCAATTGTGTTAACGGGATAAAAATTTCAGTCTGGGTTTCGCTCTATCCAAATATAGTTAAAAAAATTTTATTTCTTACAGTTTTTTTAGCTATACAGTTAAAAAAATAGAAATATATCCATTCTTAAGATATGCGCTCAAAGCTGAAATATATTCTAATCCCATTTCTATTAGCCCTTGAAAAGTGAGTAAAGCGGGAAATTTTAAACACTATTCACAGAACTCTACAATAATTTTAATACTTTATATAATTTTTGGATTTTATATAAAGCCTATGTAGCTGAGTAATTACTACACGCAAAGAAAAAACATGGTTATTGTATAGTCACGGCAATCACACTATGTTCTCTGTAACAATAGATGTTTGCTGTGAACAAATTATAGTTATTTAAAACAATACTTTGTTCATGATAAACAAGTTGTTTGTTAACAGTTAATCATTCAATGGTTATACGCACCAGAAAAGCAACATGGTTGATTTGAAACATATTAAAATTCAAACCACAACCAAATTATTTCTAATATCTAAAAATTATAACCATAACATATTATTATTAAACATACTATGTTAAGTTTGACTAAAAATAAACAAATAATGTTTGGTTTTAAAAATACATATTTTGGTTTTGACATTTTTTCAGTTCAGAAATATGTGTGTAAACTATAGGTTCATCTAAAACCGTAAAAACATTAAATACATATTTGTTTTTTTTATTATAAATGATAGTTTTAAATTAATAATATCAAACACATAAAAAAGTAAGCAGAAAATATCAAAAGATGTATGTAAGTCTAAATTGAAATATTCGTGTATTTGTTTTTTTGTTATTTATAAATATATTCATACGTTGTCACATATAACCATTTACATGTTTCAAATTATATTATAGTATGTTTATATTATAAACATAACTATGGTCGTATTTTACAATGTTATTTTTATGTAAGACAATAATATGTTCCAACGACAACAATATAATTTTTATAACCATATAATTCAACCATAACATGTTGCTCTTAGATTATGGTTACCTCAACCATGTTTTTTCTTTGCGTGTAGAGCATCCAATTAAGAGGGTTTCGTTATTATTTCAGCAAATAATTAATTGATTTTACAATTCAAACTTTCATTGATTAAGGCTTTTAAATGTTTCGAATAACGAATTAATCGCGGATATTTAAAAAACTTCTAAAAAAAATTGATTAATAATTTATTTTATTAATGATTTTCTAAAATGATTTATTGCTTTTTACCTTTCAGTTAGAAAATTATTTTCATTTGATTTCCAAAAAGTATTTTCATTGACGTAGGCGGACAAATTTTCTAGGGGCGGAAAAATCAATTTTTATTGGATAATAATATTATGAACATAGTTTTTCATTAAGAATAGCAAATTATATATTTAAAACTTAAAACCTTATCTTATATAAGATTATTTTTAAATGCTATAATTTTGATTCAAAATGTTTTGCCTATAAGATATTATATTGTTGGGAATAAGGCTAGACTCTATGCTAATTTCGCCAATTGGTTCTGCATTTCTTCCAGCATCCTACATCAAGCTTGTTGGTTTTGATATGGACGTAGTTGTTCGAAAATATGTTTATTAATGCAGCATATTGGCTATTGTAGCAAATCGTTGATTCAGTGAAGCACGATCAAACTATTTCCTTTGTAATCTATGAGATGTCTATCTGCTTCTCTATATAAGCAATCTAGTAACATCTCTTCAAGTATAGAGAATTAAGCAAAAGCTGTAAATAATTTCTTCCTTCACACGAAGGTTATAATATATCATGGTTCTCAATTTCATAGTATGATATTTTGCATTTAACATAAAACAATTTTTTAACTTTCTTAAGAAATTTAGCTAGTAATATTTCTGGAATTACCCCTTTGTTTTTGTTTACTTTTAGACAAGTATATGTTCCTAAAAATTCCTAAAATCCAGAAATTTCATTAGAAACACTCGTGCTAATTTACAACTCTTTCGCCTTTAAACCACTTAACTGGGCAACACCTATAAAAACAATTCTAAATATACAATCAGAAACTCCTGAGAAAACAGATAAATGTCACATAAGTAAATTTTAATAATAAATTATAGTAAAACACGAGCCATATTAAAATTCAAAAAAAAGAATAACAAATAAACAGAAAAAAAAAACGGAAATAGAAAGGATTTATTCTGGAGAATGCAACTGTAAAATACTTTTACTCTGTCAAAACACACGCACACAAAACATCATTAATCTTGGCTTAGAACAAAATAAAGAAATACAAAAAAAAAAGAAGGGATAAAAATTTAAATAAGTGTCATTTTGTGGTTTTATTGTTAGAACAATTTCTTTTCCTTATTCAGTTGCGGGCAGTATTTAATCCTTTTCAAAGAAAAATTTATATTCTATTTTCAGTTTAATATAAAAAGGATGTAAAGGCGGAAGAAGAGGCGAAGATTATTTTTAGTTTAAATTAAAACGAATTGCATGTTGTTTAAATTGTATCAATAATATATTTTAAAACATTATTTTTTAAATAAAAATATTTTAGGCCAAATTCATATATTTTTGCTTTTCGTACAAAATATGTTCAACAAACCTTTCGTAAACCAAAAATATTTTTCATGAATATGGCTCTTTATATATTTTTTAAATTCATTTCTTGCTGATTTTTATTATATTTTTTTTTTTTTTTTAATTTCTTTGTTTATTGTATTGAACTACTAATGAGTTTCAACATTTGGTGAGACTGTTTGGCCGTAAAATGGCATGCAAATAGTTTCTAATTAGTTGGGCATAAGCTGACATTAATCCATAGATTACACAAGGCTTTAAAATTATTATCCTTCAAATATTTATATTTATATTTTTTTATGGTAAAATATTTTTTTATACTATTTTTAATACTACTACATATTTTAAATAGTAATTAAAAAAAAGTAATTTCAGACTTTTAAGATCTATTAGTTGGGATTATAAATACTTAAGAAACAAAATGTGTGGTCTAGAAATAATAAGGTAAAATGCAAATGCTGTAGATTTTAATATGAAATGAAATAAGAAAAATAAATTCAAATAAATTCAAGCGTACCAGATTTTCAAATTTAAGCATTTTACCTTCATCTTAGAGGTTCATGTAAACAAACGTTTTACTGGTATTTTTAACCAAAGAAGATTTTCATTTTCAAATAAAGTAAAACTACCTTATTGGAAAACGTTATAAAATAGTCAAATCAGAAAACCTAGAAGGCTTGCAAAGTCTCCAACTAAGGGGAGATCCATTTCGAGGTTCCCTAATTTTTTAAAGAAAAAAAAAAAACACAGAAAATTCAAATTTAATGGAGAATGTTTATTATCATTTGAAAGAACATTCTTTGGCATTTATTTTTTTGAAGACTATGTCTATCAAATGTTGGCCTTTGTACCACGCAGCTGGTCCATCCGTTGAGTCCAATTTTCGATGACTCGTTCGAGTATTCCGACTGGTAACTGGCGAATGTTACGCATTATGTTTTCCTCCAAGGCCTGAATCGAAGCGGGTTTGTTCGCATAAACTTAAGACTTTACATATCCCTTCAGGAAAAAGTGTGATGTCACACGATCTTGGCGGCAATTTTATTTGTTTACATACCCATTGTGCCAGAAATGGGCCTAATCGCTAAACAAAATTTGCCTCGAAAATGTCGGATCTTCTTGGAACTTCACAAGCGCCCTTAGAGCGAAGCGATTCAGACATAAGTCTTTCCATTATGAAATGCCAAACAATACTAAACAAAAATAACATAACAGCATGACACGACTCACACGTGATCTGTCCAAAAAAGGCTATTGATCCACTGTATATATGTAAAAAAGAAGAATATGAACGTATTTAACAATACTGCAGTTATTCGAGGTTTTAATAAGCAGGAGTAATTGCTTAAAATGGTCCACGTAATATAATTGGAGGATAAATAATATTTGATGACTTCCGACTGCACAACCCAAGCACGTTATTCTGTGTAATGTATTGGCAATAAAAAAAAATAATATTAAATATTTTCTATTTCTAAAATTGTTTAATTAGTTATATTAGTTAGAGCGTATAAAAGAAATTATTAATAAATAAACACAATTATTGGTAAGTAAAATAAATCAGTCAAGTTCAATTCAGACTCACACACGCAGGGCACCGTACTACCTTCTATATATAATTTTAAAATTACAAGTTGTAAATTTTCCCCTGTCTTATCTGACACTCTTAACTTTTAATTATTTCTTATACTAGAGCATTGTACAAAACACCCTGTGTTTTTATAACGATTAGAAGATAAGGCCAAATTTCTTAAATTCGCGACATCTAGTAACACCTTTTTATCAATTCGTCTGTGTGTTGCTTTTTTTTTTTTTTTGTTGTATGTTTGTGCCTTCAGAACTCGGTCATTTCTGAACCGATTTTTGCGCTATTAGATAGGTTATGGCTTCAGAATGGTCCCATTTTAAAAGAAGTTCAAATTTTAAAAAATTAAAGGGTGTCCCCATACAACATACATGTTTTTTACGTGTATTATGAAATTTATAGGTCACCAATTTCAAATTAAAAAAAGTGCGTATCACTATAGCTCCCAATAGCAAAAAGTAATTAAAAAATAAAATTAACAATTAAAGGGTGACCCCATAGGTGACGTAATTTCTCCTTTATTCTCCTATCTTTTGAACCGTTATAGATAAAAACTTGAAAATTGCACAGAATGTTCGTACCTATGTCTGTTATAGTAAGTATAAATACTTAAAATTAGAAATTAAAGGGTGTCCCATTAGTTGGTTTATTTTGATATATATATGGCCAAACTTTTTAACCGTTATCGACAGACAGTTGAAATTTACAAAGAACTTGTATTACTAAGTTCGCTAAAATAACAAGTGTAAAATATGAATTTGGAAATTAAAGGGTGTCACAATAGTTAATGTAAAAGTAATATATATGGCCAAACTTTTCAACTGTTATAGAAAGACAGTTAAATTTACAAAGAACCTATATTGCTTAGTCCGCTATTACAACAAGTATAAAATTTGGGTCTATAAATTAAAGGGTGTCCCCATTATTGATGTAATTTGACCATTATGTCCTCATCGTTGGAACCGTTATAGACAAACACTTGAAAAATAGACAGAATGTTCACTACTATGTCTAATATAACAACAAGTATAAATATTTAAAATTGGAAATTAAAGGGTGTCCCAATAGTTGATGTAATTTGATGTATATGGACACAAAGTTAAAATTTAAAAAGGATCTGTATGACAAAGTCCTCTTTAAAAAGTATTTATATTAAAATTTGAATTTAAAGGGTGTCACAATAGGTGACGTCATTTGATATACATATATGACACTATATTTTAAATAGTTATTGATAAACACTGAACAATTAGACAGAATGTCCATTACTATATCTGTTATAATAAGTATAAATATTTAAAATTGTAAATTACAGGGTGTCGCAATAGTTTATGTAATTTGTATAATATGACCAAACTTTTAAACCGTTACAGACAGACGGTTTAAATTCACAATCAACCTGTATTGCTACGAACGCTATAACTAGTATAAAATTTGACTTCGGAAATTACAGGGTGTCGCAATAGTTACCGTCTTAAAGAAACATGATTTTAAGTTTGTCTGTTTTGAAGTTGGTTTTTTTTTGCAAGAATTATTATTCATTGTCCTTACTGGTTGCTATAGTAGATTTTGAAAAATATAATCTGTGTGAATTTTAAGCGTAAACCTTTTACTGTATATATTTTTAAAATTTTGTCACTATCGAAACAGCCTTTAATTTTTGGATTTAGTTTTTCTACTTGTTATAAGGAACTAATTTATACATACTCAGTTTAGGTTTAAATACCTGATAACAAATAATAATTTAAATTTTTAAAATTTTTTTTTTTTTTTAGCCGGTCGTCATTGTACATACTCTCTATAAAATTACGATTAAAAAAGTCATAGTCGCGAAAATCGCGTGACTGTCGGAATATCCTTTAAATTTTAGTATTTAGTAGCTATAGCGACCATGGTAATATACCTTCTATGAAAATATCGAGATTATACTTATTACGGTTCAAAAAATAAGGCCATATTCGTAAAAAACGTGTCACTCTCGGAACACCCTTTAATTTTTAATAATTATTATAGCGGCCGTGAGAAAACATCTTTTGCAAAAATTTCAATATAAGATTCAAAAAATAAAGCCATATACGTAAAACAAAAACATGTCTCTATTGGAATAAAGCGAACACGGTTTTAATTACTGGATTAAGTTCTGCATGTAAAGTGTGTGCCTCCTACAGTCAAAGACATATACGGGAATAGCACGTCACTTTTCGAACTCCCTATATTTATTAGTATTTGTTGTTATAGCGGCCACAGTTATACTTCTTTCTGAGAGGTTTGCAATATATTTTTTGAGGCTAAACGAATCAAGATTTTTTATTGATTTTTTTCTGTGAAAGTCTATATTGGCAGCCACTTATAATAATTTTTAGAAAAAAAAAAATATTTTAAATTTCCTTGACAAAAAATTTCGTTCGAAATTAAAAAAAATATTTTTTATTCACCTTTTTCTTTTTAAATAAAATGTATTATTACTAATATAAAAAAGTTATTATATATACATATACATATGTGCATATAATAAAACTGTGATTTTCTGCCTGTCTGACTGTTTGTGTCCGCATCACGCAAAAGCTACAGGATGAATTTTAAGAAAATTTAATAGAGAGGTACCTTAGTATCGTGGTTCAAATATAGAATACTTTTGCCGTAAAAATATCTAATTGGCCAAAGAATATAGAGAACAAGTAGTGAAAGTACGCAACTTTACCGATTCAATAGTACTGGACACTTGTCAACAACTTTTATTTTTATCAGCGGGTTATGTATAACACTATTTACAGTACTCTACAATAATTTTAGACTTTTATATATTTTGGAATTTTATATAAAGCCTATGTTTCTGACTAATTTCCCAGGGATGGGTACCTTTATATATAGTAAATACATAAACCATATCTGAAGCACAATAAAAGTATGAGTCTTAAATTGGATTACTTTTGAAACTCAATAAGGGCGGTCTCGAAGTGGCGGGCACAGATAGTTATGAATAAATTAATTGTTAGATAAATTAAATACTTTGAAGTAATAAATTGCAAAAATGTATTTAATTAATATTCTTGGGTGGTACGGATTGGTCAGACACATTCTCTTCGAAATAAAAGCTTAAATATACTGCGAAGGTAAGAAAAAGGTAAGTAAGATACTAAACCGAATTTAGGTTTTAAGTAGAGTTCATTATGCATTGCAAAATATGTCGCTGTGATCAATTTAGAACTTAAAGAAAATAATTGGTGTTTATTCTTTAATGCCGCTGGCCACTTTGATGCTCATTGTGTCTACTCGGCCTAGGATTATAAATACAAATTTTATAAAATTCCAGTAATTTCCATTAAATCTATACATAATTTTTGATTTAATTCTGAAGTGATATCTATATTAAAGTCAGATGCATTTTTGTTTTAGCTCTACGGATCAGTTTTCTTTTGTGGTCCTAGATACTGTTCACCAAATATGTCCTTTCTTTCGCAAAACTTTCCAATAAAGACATATTTATAATATTATTTACCTAAAGCGTTTTTCTGTAAAAAACAGATTATAAACTCTTTCTAATTTACCATTTTATTGATTAATTATTTATTTTTACTGATGGTATAAAAAATAAATAAATTATTAAACCTCTCTTATTTTTGTTTCAAAATGATAAATAAATAAATAAAAAGGTTGTAAGTAATGTCAAAAAAATAAGATAAACCCATAAGAAAGTTTCCAGATAAATTACAAAAAATGCTTCATTGTCAAAAAAAATAACAATAACAAACAACACTCCTGCAGTTTAACGATACTGTATCTTTTAGTCGTATCGTTTTAAAGAAGTTGTTTGTTGCAGTTTCGCAATTTGTGGCCGACATAGTTGAAATATTTTTTTTTTTTGTTTAAATCTCCAAAATATTCCAACACCAAAAAACTTACAACATAAAATTTAAAAAAACAATTGGCAAAAAAGACGCGTGAAATTTCACGCAAACGAAACAACAACAAAATTCCAACATTGTAGGTAACAACTGTAAGTTGATAAACGTAAATACATATAAAAAAATCTTTATAACTACCAATTTTGGTGGAAGATTTATTTAATTTACTACTAGTGGCAGCTACTTCTGTTAATGATGGTGCTGCTGGCTGGTGGTGTTGGCGGTGGAGTAGTTGAATAATTTGGAGAAGATTCGTGTTTAAAAAAAAAAATGGCATTTTCAGTAAACTCTTGTATTCCATGGAATATTAATGGTTGAAGGCGTTAAATTAAATGTGGTTATGTTTACGAAACTGAAACTTATTTTACTTGACAACTATATAATAAAATCAAATTGAAATGAAGTGAATTTTTGGCGTTTTGATTTAAAATTATTACCAAACAAATTATTACTTACGCGTGTCTTTAACCCGTTGGGTACGCGAATGAAGGCTGAATTATATGTGAAAATTAAATTTTATATAACTTTTCAGTGCACTTTGGGAGTATACTTAAAACTAAAAACTTAACAGCTTCTAAATGGATTCTCTTATTTTATTAAAAGTGTGTATACTGCATCTAGTACCTACGAGATTTCGCGCTAGATTTCTCATACAAATCAAAATCTACTTCGTCACTAGATTTTCACGAAATCTTAAAATATAGTAGTAGTTAATGATGTAGCTATGATTTTGCCCAATTTGTACTAAAAAATACTACGCTGTACAAAAACGAATGACATTTTATTTTAAAAACAAAATAAATATAAATTTAAATTTCTAAAAAAAACTTTTATAAAATAATAATAATAATTATAAATATAAATACCTATAATCGAATTGGAAAAAAGGTAAATTAATGAAATTTTGATAGCGAGATCTTGTTAGTGTCTAAAAAAATACAGTGTAAACATAGTAGATTTTGAAAAAGATTTCTATTCAAATTTCGGTATCATTTAAATGCTCTATAAGATATGTATGTAGAAGAGCTGCAGTTGAGTTTAAGTTTTCCATTTAAATCATATATCCCAAAGGAGCTAGGCGCCAAATTGCTTTAAATTAAGGCACTTTGGGAATTTTAAAAATTTTTATTTACGATTTTTTCGATTTTCTGTCGATAGTACTACCAAAGGCGAATGATAACCCAAGTGTGATTGTCGAAAAACCAATGCACCCACAAAGAGTAACTGTTTGGTGCAGTTTATGCGCTTGCGGCGTCATCGGGCCATTTTTTTTTTCCAAAATAAGGCCGGTCAGGCAGTTACTGTGAATGGTGTTTGCTATTGTGAGATGACAAGGAACTTTTTATGGCCCGTTTATGTGGTTTCAACGGGACGGTGCCACTTTCCACACAGCTAACGAAACAATGGCTCTTTTGCGCGACAAATTCAATGGCCGTGTTATCTCTGATGGTGGCGATGCCAACTGGCCGCTAAGATCATATGATGTGACACAGATGAATTTCTTTCTTTGGGGTTTTTTGAAAGACAAGGTGTACGTCGATAAGCCAGCAACAATTCAAGAGCTAAAGGATAAGATAATTCGGCACATTAACGGTATAGAAGCTTAATTATGCCTCAGCGTTATCGAAAATTTGCCGCCGAGTTCGCGGCGGCCATTCAGCCGATATTTTGTTCCATACATAATTGAACCATATCAATTTTATCAAAATAAAAAGAAATGACAATAAAGTCCTAAATAATTTGTATTTTATTCAAAATCAACATCGACCCTTAAAATTTACCCACCCTTTATTACTAAATTTATACGAACGACTTATTCACAAATAAAAAATATTAAAACTTCCATTAAGTCAGCCTACTCGTTTAGAATTCACATATTTATTTCCGTGTTGTTATTAAATATCCCACTGTACATCTCTTTTTATGTTCATTGCTAGTATGATTGCAACGTTTGCTTTTTTAATTCTTCTGTTACTTTTTTAATAATGCTTCATCTTCATTGGCCCCGATTAGTTTGGGTGTCACATTTTTTCTTTGCTTGGTCATAATTTCGAGTCTGGCAATTTGGAAATTCTTTTTGAAACGCTGGGGTCAGCTAAAAGCCCATTTGCAAAGCATTCTCCTTAAGTTCTCTTTAAGAGAATTAAGTGAAGAATGCTCTTTGAATACCTTTAAGATTTTTTCAAACTTGAATATTTTTACAAGTTTTGGATCAGGAAGGCAATTACTCTTGTAATTTGCTTTACGTTATTTAACTGACAAATTAAGTCTTTGTTAAATTACAACTAATTTTCAGTTAAGAATCTCGATAGATATACTGAGTTAAAGACAAAGCTCTTTCAATGAGGTTATTGCCTTTAAATAAAAATAATTATTAAGTTTTTTTTTTAATATTTAAAACTATGCATTCCGATTAGATTAATACTATAGTGGATTTATATCTATGACTTATTATGAAAATTCCATTTAAAAATATCGCTAATGAATTTTCATTTCTTCTTATCAATTTGCTCTAAATGGGTTAAAACCTAATTTGCAAAAAATTACTAAAAAGTGAAACTGTTTAATGGTGACTTCAAAAAAGTCAATAAGTTACTAACATTAACTTGAACGTTACGTACGTACATCATGTTAATGACGATTATGATGAACACATGCGGGCCATGTAATCAGCCAGTCACACTTAAAGTACACCCTTTTGTGAGCTGGTGGAGCTCTACGGAAAATTTTTGTACTGGCACGATTGCACTTTACCTTAAAGCAGCTGTATTGTGTCATTAGAGCCAAAGGATAAATAGTTAAACAAAACTGAAGATGACTTCAAGTGCCAGCATGTACGCATGCGTATGCCAGGCATGTGCGCAGGCCCCCGTTTTTTTTTTGTAAAACCAACATATTGACTAGAAAGAGATGTGTGTGTAATAAAATATTTCAAATTAGTTTGCATTTGTTTTTGAAAAAAAAACGAAAACCTTAAAGTGTCTGTCTAACAGTTTTTCTGTTCATAAAAGAACCACAAGATTTGACGACTAAGTACCATCAGAATTTGCTGGAAAATCTAAATAAGACAAAAGTAATTTGCTTTTCTTTTTTTTTTTGATTTTCAGTATTTGCCAATTCCCTAAAGACAAATTAGAAATTCAACTAATAACAAAATGATCATAAAACATAAGCAAAAATTAGAAGAAATAAAAAAATTCTGCCATTAAAATGATGGTAAAATTACACACCTGGTATAGAACAGACGACACAAGAAAAAAATCTCTAACAACAACTGGTGACATTTGCAACCGCATATTTACACAAAACATAAAACGAAATATCAACGAAAAGAAGATATAAAACAGATGTTTCGTTATCCTCTGAAAAGTGATCAGTATTTTTGGCCACACGTCTGATTTCATATTTTGGTTGACGGTCTTTTTAAATACAGATTTTTGTTTTCCCATTTGCTTGACAAACAAACTTCCTGTGGTTACAACAATTAAAATTTTATTTCATTTTCCCTCTCAGTATTTGCAAAACACTCTTCGGGTGGTTTTATTGTTTAAAAAAAAAATCTCAAAGACAATTCAATCTTTGCCATGCAATTCATTGTGTTTTTTCTCGCTTTCTATTATTTTTCCAGTTCCATTTTAATATCTAAATTATAAATGACCCGTGTCCAGTGTTTATTGTTTATTGTTTTAATTTTTATTTTATTTTAAAGTTGCTATTTTTGTTTGATGTAGATATCCTTTGAATTGCAATCTAATGAGTCTTGTACAAAGTGTCTGTTTCACACTGACCTCTAGCGTGCGCGGTGGGTGTTCAACCAGCGTTTATTGTTTGCTTCAACGTTAACGCTGTATCTCTAGCTGTGTCTCTTGTTTTCTTTATGGTAGGGAGTGATGTTGATTTTAGCCTTGTAAATGTCATACAATAAAACTATTTAAGTTGACAAGAAAATTTAAAATTTCATGGTAAAAAGTCAATAAATTATGATAGAAAATGCTGTGCTAAATTAAGACAAACGTTTTGAATGGTTATTAATTGACAAAAAATTAAAACATTAAATAAAAAATGTTTAATAATTATTTTTATAAATATACTGTTTCGTATTAAGCTTTAAAAACATAGACAACAGCGGCTACACCCGTACACCGCTACACGACTACAAATGCCGTTGGCTACAATTATGGCCAACGGCACATGTGTGAATTTTATAAAAAATTACTTCAAAAAATACTTTTATTATATCAAAACAAATAAATATATTTGTTCAAAACCTTTTGATTGTAAATAAATTTGTATTCTTAATTTTGTGACAAACAAAAATAGAAATTAGCCTAAGTTGGCTACAGCAACAACGGTGGTCATGTAGCCATGTACCTAGGATGTGGTCAAAATAATCATCTTCATATAAACCTGTGTATTTTAATTTTGTCAGGCTATAGTCGGTATCCTGATGTCGTCTATGTGTTTAATGCTTTACGTTCAATCTTCCATTTGCAACAATTAATAATTTGCCGGCATTAATGGAGTAATATTTTCTAGATTCTTGTATAGTCGGATTTTTTATGTGTGATAGAACTATTTCAACCGGTCCACTAAATACATATATTGACAAAGAAAAAACAATAGGCAACTTTTTGCAACAATGTTAAGAAATAACAACTAAACAGTTGCATGAGCAAGCTCATCTAATCGGTTCGAAAATAAGCTCATGAGTAAGTCGTTATATTCGAACACAAACTGGTTTACTAAACTTATAATAAATACCAACTTATAAACGCAATTAGCTGACCGAGAAAAACGGACTTACTACAATGCATTAAATCTGCATGAACTCATCCAAGTTCATTGTTATTATGGTTAACATTTTCTCATACTTATTCATACTTGCTTGTGGAAACTCTGCAAGCTCATCACATTTAGCCGGCTGGTCTTCGCTGTTTATTATTGTCCACTCATCGTTACTTGTGTGCCATGAATTCAATGAAATTTTTTAATGAGCATCTTATGAGTTTCGTTTTTTGTGCTCATGCAGTACTTTAATAACAACTTATGTCTCAGTTATTTTATCTTCTCTGAAATCTCTGAAAATACAAGGCAGACCGATTTAGAATGCTTTAAAGTTAGTTATAATATACAGATTGTTTACTTAACTAAATAGGTCAAACCGTTTCCCAGCAAAGTTAATATATGTCATCCAACTTTCCTTATTTTGGAAAGGTATATCTCGAAAACCGGAAGTGTTTTCAAAAACAACAGTGTATAGATAAAGTTCTAGCGCCCCAGTTAACCAACTTTCAGTTGCTTCAGCATAGGGTGCCTTGGTGGGCTAGTAGGTGGTGTGCTAGTCCGGTTTGTAGGTTCCATTCCGAGCAAAAGCGCTTTTTTTTTCATTACAAGTTGGCAGAAAGACCAAGAAGGTGCTGGGATATAATCTGGGTGCATACAAATGGATAACTGTCACGAAAACCTCAAGTCTTATCTGGTCAAGATAAAACTCGAGTAAGAGGATACTTGCAAACTGTGTCTGGAAAAAGGCTAAAGCGGCAGAGCACATTTCTATGTCCAGTAGACTGACTTATAAAGGCTTTGGACAGCGGGCAGACACTTATTAAATGTAGATGTTGTGGAGACCTTAGCCTTAGGTACATGTTAGGAATTACGATAGATTCTGTGATGAGGAAGAATGTTTACATGTATCAGTCGAAATACTGACACATCAGAATGCTTCTACTTCAAACTAGAGGTGCTGCAGCACTAAAGAAAGGATTACACACTCACTAATCGTGTTACAAGCAAAAGTACAGTTTATTTACTGAAAGATTTGAAAAGTTAAAATTGATCAATATATAGATTTTACAAAAATATTCCCCAGAGAACATTTTTAAAGAAAAGACAAAAAACTTAATTTCTCACGATGTGTAAAACTTAAAAAAAAATTATACTCGTACACCCCTTCTAAACGAAACAGAAACGAAGAAACCAAGTTAAAGCGGCAGAGTAATGTATACAATTATTATCTGGCATATAAATACAAGCAATAAACAATAATATAAATTGGTATCATCTGATAATTTGTAAAATTGTCAAGATCTTCCGCCGCCACACATTTATTTATTTTGTACTCATTTAAGAAAAAAATAAAAAAAATAACACTTCCCCCTTTTTTTGGTTTAATAAGTATTTGTATTGTTAATGTGTTTAAGAGAAAAATTAAAGGAATTGGTTGCGCAGCAGTGCCAGCAAACAACAGTGGCAAAAGGAACTACAGCAAGTAACAACAATGCCGCCAATTTTACAATGATCACAACAAATCATGGCTAAATTCTCGACAAAAATAAAAATAAAATAAAGAATTAAAGGACAAAAACCCCACCATAGTTGGCTAATTTGTTTTATGTGAGTTATAAATGTATTTGCAAAGTGTAGAGTTTAATATCGATTGTATGGTAACACAAAAGTAGATTCAAATTCTTGAGCTGTGTGCGCTTTTAAGTTTGAGTTCATTCAACACAGTTGGTAATCAAATCTACAACATGCAAAATACCAAAATGATCCACATCAACAGCAGGAACAGCAATACACAGTATAAACAGCAACAGCTTAACAAGATGAAGAAACAAATTGGTAGCCGATTTTTAAAAGTTACTTCAAGTGTCACCGCCAACTGTGAAAGATTATTTATAACTACGAATATTTCAAATCATGCAAATGTTGCGCTCATACGATTATTTGTCTGGCAGTTGTTGAAATGATAATTTTTAAGTATGAATGCCCTACAACAATTGGCAAAGCTACGTTAAAAATAGTCATTCGTTGACGAATGTCGACAAGCCACTGAAAAAAATATACACTGCTTAATGTATGACTGAGGTCGGATATGAAAAATATCTCTTTGCTTATGTAAATCATTTACATTTAAGTATTCACTTTTGTAATGGACAGTTATCTTAAATTTCAACATCTATACATATAATAAAATAGTAACTCATTTCCTGTCTGCCTTTCTTTTTTTGTTATTCGCATCACGTAAAAACTACTGAATAGATTTTAACAAAATTTTATGTAGAGGTACCTCAGTATCCTGATTCCAATATAGTATACTTTCTTTTGCAAATAATCGTACTTCCAAGAGAAAGTGGAGAAAAAGCAGTGTAAGATCGCCGATTTTTTTTACCGATTTAAAGGTACTGCATATTTTACTGCATACTTTAATGCAACTTTTATTTTTGAAAGCGGGATATTTTGAAACGGTTGCGCAACAGATAGCGCTACTTTAAAATAATGACAAAATATAAATTGAAAGCGGGTTATTTTAAACACGCTTTCCCAACAAATGGCGCTGTTTTAAAATAATGACAACA
>OX451218.1:104126296-104370406 GCA_949628195.1 Phasia obesa | reverse complement strand
GTGGAGGGCACAGCTAGTTTAAAATAAAACATGTTTATGGAAATAAAGTGTAAGCAATAAATAAGTATGAAAATAATTATTTATACTAAAGATAAATTTCATTTCCTAAAATACTAAAAAATTTAAAGAAAAATTTAAAAAAAAATTTAAAATAATTTAAATGTTTTTTCGTCACACTGTAAGTGGTCACCTTTAAAAAGGACCTCAAAAATACTCTTAAACACTAAAAAATACATGAAATGCATAATACATAGTATCAATGGTTACAAGTGGCGACTAACGATGTCCTAGTTATTTACAGGGAGATAATTGTAACACACTGTTTTTAAGATAAAATCAGCCGAAAAAATAACGAACAGCTTATTTTAAGGGTGGGTCTTGGCCAACACATTAGGGTTCGAATAATTTATGATTGTTTTTTCTTTCTTTTTATTCGCCTTTAAAAATTAAATATAACATTTTATTTTAACCTCTAAGAAAACATATTTAATTATGCAACAAGAAACAAAAACATTTTTTTAATATTGAAAAATGTTAATCCTCAAAACTAACAGCCCACACACGTCTTGAATTAAGAGCACGAAAAAAGAAATCAAATGTTGATCAAGAATTCTGTTACAATAGTTTTTTTTTTTTGTTCATTTGTTCATATAAAAGATACTTTACTATTTTTATTGCTACAACGAATGAGATTTAAATAAATGTTTTGCTCCTTCAAATGGTACTTTGGAAAGGATTAAATGGATGTGATTGTGTCTATTGTTATCAATTATTCTTATGCTAAATTCCTTTTGTTTGATGCAATTGTGTGTAAAAAGTTAATTTCTTTTCTTTCTTGTTTGGTTTAATGAATTCTAAGTCCTTTGTTTATAAACGACTTGTTCTATTGTCTTTGCAGGAATTTTCTTTATTTTTTTTTTTCAAAATTCGTTAAGCTCTATAAAAATTAGTTTTGAAGAATTTTTAAAGCATATCAAATGTTATTTCAAAATATAATAAAACGATTTCATGGTTTTTCATATTAAATTAAGGCTGAAATGTTTTCATTTAAATAAGTATTTTAATGAAATTTTGAAATAAGTTCTAGATCTTGGTAAATTTAAATTATTTCGTTATGAAGGCCCATTGTTATAACTTGCCAACAGGGAAAGGTAGGGTTCTATCGAGAAATAAGTGTTCTTCGTTATAATATTCAAGGGTCAGGCTCGTTATTATAACTTGCCTTAAAAGTAAGTTATAGTTAAAGGTTACTTTTAGCTTATTTTTTAAAACAAAAAAATGCTTACAGTATGCAAAATCAGTATTCGTACAACTTCAGTTTTCACAAAAACTACTATCATGTAATAAAGTAAATAACTAAAAAGTCTTTTTTTATAATAATTTTAAGCATATTTTTTTCAATATTTTATCAGAATTCACTATTTTTGAAAACAATATTCATATTCGTATACATACATTTTGTGTAAATAATTTCTAAACTATCTTTAATATTTAGTTGTATAACTTTACATTAAATAAGCTTGGGAATATACAATTTAAAAAAGTTATGCAAGTTAATTTATTTTTAAAACCGATTTACAATATTAAAGGAATAGTGCACTTTCTAACGATGTGCATGGATGGATTTTGCATATTGTGTATGGATTTTGCATACTGCATATATGGATTTTGTATGGATTTTGCATACTGCATATATCCGATAAAATCCTAAGTTTAGCTATTGGCCACTTACAATAATTTTTACTATTTTTTTGCAAGCGGTCTTAGTCAAAATGCAAAAAAAAGTTTATTAATTATTTACGATTTATTACGAAATTAATATAAGTAGTAATTTTTGAAGAATTTTATTTATCAGCTTTTAGAAATTTGTTGCGTATGAAAAATGATGTTTGTTAAGCGTTCAATTACTGTAAACACTCCAAATCAAAACGTCTGAAATTAACTAGTGCAGTAAAGGCGATCAAATCATGGTCCGCTAACAGGTGCTATCGATCATTTAAAAAATATATAGCCACCGAACTTTGCGAATTCGTATTTTATTATTTATTTTATTTTAAGAAATACTTCTTTTCTACAGGGCAAGATTTCTTAAGTAGATTTGAATTTTTGTGAAAAAAAGGTAAAATTAATCTACATTCCTTTCTCTTCCACAACTAAATTTGTCCTGTGAAAAACATACCAGACATTGATAGCTAAACTCACGGCGCCAATTTTTACTAAGATTTTAGGCTGACCTGTATCCTCTGGCGAGTAAAGTTTTCTATAGTCATCATTAACCATCATTACCATTAGCGGCTTTGTTGTATGATTTCATGCTGGTGAATCGTTAAACTTTGTAATTTTTTTAGTACACATTGTAGTTTATGATTTGTATCGGGTGGTTAAATTTTAAGAGCCGATGTTGAATGTGAACCACACCTAAACGTCAAGTTTTTTCTGCATTTAATTTGACATTTCTCAATTTGAAACTAATTCAATTTGAACCATGGAAAGATACAAAATCGAGCAATGGTCAGAATGGTGGCAAGAAATAGAAACGTTGGATGATCAATTTTCGAAGAAAGTCATCTTCAATGATTAGGCACATTTTCACCTCAGTGGATTCGTCAATAAGCAGAATTGCCTCATTTGAACGAATACTGATTGTCGAAAAACCCACACCCAAAAAGTGGCTGTTTGGTGCGGTTTGTATGATGGCGGTATCATCGAGCCGATTTTTTAAAAATGAGGAAGGTCAGGCAGTTACTGTGAATTGTATTCGCTATCGTTAGATGATAACGAACTTTTTCTGGCCCGAATTGAAAGATATGGATGTGGACGATATGTGGTTTCAACAGAACGGTGCCACTTGCCACACACCTAACGAAACAATGGCTCTTTTGCGCGACAAATTCAATGGCCGCATTATCTCACGTGGTGGCGATGTCAATTGGCCGCCAAGATCATGTGATTTGCCACCGTTGGACTTCCTTCTTTGGGGTTATTTGAAAGAAAACGTGTACGTCAATAAGCCAGCAAAATCAAGAGCTAAAGGATGAGATAATTCGGCATATTAACGGCATAGAACCTAAATTATGCCTCAGCGTCATCGAAAATTTGGAGCATCGGATGAAGGTGCGCCGCCGAGGTCGCGGCGGCCATTTGGCCTATATTTTGTTCCACATATAATTGAACCATATCAATTTTATTAAAATAAAAAAATGACAATAATTTCCTAAATAATTTGTGTTGTATTCAAAATCAACATCGGCCCTTACAAATTTAACCACCTTTTACGTTAAACATATGATTTGAAAAAGTTACAAAGGTTCTTCCTTTCAAATCTGGAAAATCAAGAGGAGATTACTCGTTCCGAAAAAGAGCATCTTTAAATCTTCATCGTTTTCCGATTCATGTGAGCTGTCGCTCCGTTAAGCTAGATCCAACATTGCTCGAACACAATTTAGCAACTTGGGAGAGGAAAACTCGTGAGAAATTTTCCTGTCACACTTATCAATTACGGTTACAATGGCTTAATCGTCCATCCTAAAAAAATACGTCATTCAGGTTTACACTGCAAATACCACACAAACAGTTACGTTGAAGGGATACCACAGTTCTTCTTGCTCTTTCTATGCCCCCGATATGCAAATTTTGTTTGTTAACATAATCACTTACTGGCTTCTTTGCTTCTTTTGTTATTTTGAATACAAAATCATAAATTTTTTGCACAAAGGTTAACACATCATGGTAGTATGTTAGGTTGCACGGGTTACCGGCTCTGTGTAGAGGAAACCCGACTCACTTGGGTCCGTTTGGTCCCGTTGTGACATTATTTTGCGGTAAGCAGGTAGAAATTCCAGCACTTTGTGCTGGATCATCTTCAATTCTGTCACTAAAATACTTTGCGTGCATTTTCGTCTCGTCAATATTTGTCTTCGTCATCGTTGTCTGCAGCAGCTTTAGGATTTGTAGTTCTTCCTTCTAGTAACATGTTTAATGAAACCACTAAAATATCCCGCTATAAAATAAAAGGCACCTTAATGTATGCATATCGGTAAAATTGCATACTCTCACTGCTTTTCATTCACTTTCTCTTAGAAATAAGATATTTTTGCGGAAAAAAGTATCGCATATTGGGACTAGTATACTAAGCTACCTCCTCATAAAATTTTGTTAAAGTCCATCTAGTAGTTTTAACGTGATGCGAATACATAAAAAGAAAGACCGACAGGAAATGAGTTACTATTTTATAGATAATATGCATCTCATATGACTTTGGCTTGAGACCTATTGACTAACTCGATATAAGTATCGGTAGATTAATAGAATGTCATCTTCAGCAATTAGAAATATTGTTTACAATTGTTTTAGTTCTCTTGTTAAACACACCTAAGAGACTCTTGTTAATATAGAAAAGTTTTCCGAAATTACTTTGGTACTCGTGGATAATGTTTTAATGCTATTATAGCTGCTAGCCGAAACAAATATTAAAAATAATTTTAGATTTTCTGATTCAGAAGTGCATGTCTATGCGACATGCCCCTGTTAAATAGTCGACATATTTAAGGGTGTAGCTAGGTGCACCACTAAACATGCAACTCATACCATGCAAGTTGTTTTAGATTCTCGTCTATGTTAATGTGTTGAAAGTGCTTAATTATTTAAAGATTGTGCATGAAATTTAACACCATTCATAATTTTTAATTGTAGAAACACGTATATAATATGTACTTACTAGTGAAGTAAAATAAGAAACTACATACAATACATACGTTTAATAAAAAAATATTTTGTCCAATATCTTCCGCTTCATGTGCAATACTTACAGTATCAAACTGTGAAAAAATATTAAATTTCCCTTCTTGTTTGCCTTTAAATCGTGCATTATTCCTGTTCCACTAACATGGAATCTTGGGTTTTAATTTTTCTTATTCAACATGCAACATGTTCTCACTCTCCCAAGGTCAGTGGATGTCAAAGTGGTAACAAAATGTTAAATTATGGCCAGACAAATGCAACTCATATTTTATTTTATCAGCAGATTATTATCACACAAATGTACAACATAAAACTGAAAGATAATGAAATGATAAATCATAATTTTTATGAAAAGGAAAAATAAAAATAAATAATTATGCATTTTTGTGAATTAAGAGAAAACGGTATGTGTGGATAAGAGGTGAGAAATCAGGTCAAATAAATGAAGATTAAGGAAATACTTAAGATTAACTTAATAAGTTTAAAGCGATGGTGAATTTAAATTAAGTGACAGTTTTTTTGTATCGAAAAGCAAAACAAAAAAAAAAAAAACACAAAAAATAAATAAAACATTCTTATAAATTATGTGATGACAAATTAAATGATAGTGATGATAATAAAGTGACAAGTGTTGAGTTAAACATGCAAATAAAGGTGTGTTAAAGTATTGAAAGAAAAGAAACTATAAACTCTTGAAAAAGTTTAATTCTCTTGTTTTTTTTTGTATTTTGCTAAAATCAAAATAAATAAATTTTATCTGCTGAAAGGCAAATGCATAAAATGTAAGGTGTAAGCGATATTTTTTTGAAATTACAGTGTTAAAATAATTCTTGTAGTCACAAAATTATGATTAATTTATGGCCATATAAATGGCTTGTAAAAGTTTAGCCGTTTTTTTTTTTTTATTATTTATTTCATCATATTAATTTCAATGACAGATAAAAGTTCTTTTGTAAACGTTGTTAAAGATTCTTGTGTTGGTGAGTTATGCTAGTACGAGTACAATGCAAGAGAAAGTTATGCTGTTAAATAAACTTTCTGTATATCGAAAATATTTTTAATTTACCTTTATACATTATAGGGTAGCCCAAGATCTTATGGTAAAAACTCAAGTTGAATATAAAAGTCAAGGAACACCCCAATTCTTTTCTATTTTATACAGGAAGTAAGAAACCAAAATGTTAAGGTCATAGGTCACTCGAAAAAATTAAGGATTCAAGAACTTAAATTTATATACTTACTAGCTGTACCCGCCACGTCTTGGGTACCTGATAATATTTTGCTTGATTTATAGTGCTTTAGTATTGGTTTATGTATTTACTTTATATAAAGGTACCCGTCCCTGGATAAAATTCTAAAAAATATTAAAATTTCTAAAAATTATTGTAAAGCTCTGTGAAAAGTGTTGACGAAATGGTCCAGACGATTGGCCGCCTGGTCGTGCGATTTGACGCCGTTAGACTATTTCCTGTGGGCCTACATCAAGTCTATGGTCTATGCCAACAAGCTAGCGATGATTGATGAACTTCGTACGAATATCGAACGTGAAATTGCAGCAGTATCGGGTTCAGCGTCTGCAAGCGTGTCCGTGGTGGTCATGCAAAAGAAATCAAGTTCCATACATAATGTCATCGAACGTGCTTTGACAGGAATAAAGAATTTCATTAATATCCAAAACCGTTTTTGTTTTATTTAAAAAAAAACTTTTGTAGCGCTCTTATTGAAAAACCCTAAATTTAAATAACATTGGAATTCCACAAAGTAAAAATACAAATCAAATAAAAATGTTATTCAATTGGCGCCTAATGTTGTGCAATAGTAATTCAAATATCCCACTTTCAAAAATAAAAAGTGTGCAACCTTGTTCGAAATATCCCAGTTTTAAACCAAAAATTTAATTACCTTTAAACCGGAAATTTCATTTTTTCACTGCTTTTTCTCTATTTTCTCTTGGAAAGGAGACTTTTTTGTCCTATCCTATATTGGAATCATAAAATGTGCCTCCTCATAAAATGTTTTAAAACCCATTTAGTAGTTTTTACGTGATGCGAACACAAATGAAAAGCAGATAGACAGACACACGGAGAGGAGTTACTATTTTAGTAGATGTATAGATAAAGGAGGTAAGGAGCCAAAATGTCAAGGTCATAAGACACTGAAGGCAATTCTTGAAGAAATTAAAAGGCTTGTAAGATACAAAAACTAAATTTTTTTTTACATTAGAAGCCAAGTTAAGTGATATTTTCCAGTTAATCAATGAAAAATGCTATAAATCTTATATCAACTGTAATAAAGAGATCAACAACTTTATATTTAGCAAGCAAAAAGTTATAATATCTGTGATCGGGCGATATTAAAAAAAATTGTAAGTATTGATACATGCGTGAATAAATGTGTTGTTAAAAAAAAAATAAAAAATAAATTGTGAGTTCTTTTGTGGACCTTTTTCGGTTGTCGAATATAATCGACATTTACCTTCAGAGGGTGTTTTTTTTATTACTAAGCACTACAAAATAGTGTTTTTATTCAGAAACCATAACATTTTTCGACAAATTTTCATAGGCAATGGAACAATTAACTGATGAAGAGATAATGGCCATGTTGGAAGCTTATTCGGATGTTGAGGACGTAATTGAAGATGATGATGAGGTCACATTTGAAGTCCCACAAGTGCAATCAAAGGATATTGTGCCTGGCGAGCACGAAGTTATCTCAGAAGAATGTATTGACGATAATACAGAGGTAGACCATGTCAATACGTCCACTGATCAACACGGAGCTGAGACAGATAGTGAAGAAGCTCCGGAGATTGCAATGGTTTGGACTCCCAAAAGCAAAATAAGTTGGCGTACAGTTCGAATACCCAAAAACCATGCATGTATTGATTTTGCGCCACTGCCAGAAAATACTAGCATGTCTGAAATTGGAACACCGTTCTCATATTTCAATAAATATTTAACGGATGATTTCTTTTCGAAAATGGTGTACTACACAAATAAGTATGCACAACGTACAGGACAACTGTCGTTCAAGCAATGTTCGGTGGACGAAGTACGAAACAATTTTCATTTGGTAGATGTAAGTACAAGAAAAACTGGATGTAAAGATCGACTTTTTAAAGTTTCGCCGATTATTGAACTAGTCCGAAGTCGTCTAATGGAGCTACCTCTGGAAGAAAATCTATGCATCGACGAACAAATTATTCCGTTTAAAGGCAAATTCATTGCTAAGCAGTATATAAAAGGAAAACCATGTCTGTGGGGAATAAAGGTTTTCTTTCTGTATGGTAAAAGTGGTATGCCATACGATTTTGTTGTCTACCAAGTTTCAACAACGCCAATAAACCAACACTGGGTCAAAAACGTTGGATTTGGTTCAGCTGTTGTACTTCATTTAACACAGCGCATTCCGAAGAACGAGATTGGACATAATCTTTTCTTCGATAACTATTTTCCGTCATACCAATTATTTGAAATTTTAAAACAACACAAAATCAATGCTGCTGGCACAATAAGAATAAACAGATTTGCCAATCCTCGCCTACCAAGTGAAAAAGAAATGAAACAAAAAGGACGAGGTTCATCGGCTGAATGTATAAGTGCCGATGGAAATGTTATTATCACTCGCTGGTATGACAATAAGATTGTAAACCTAGGCTCAAATTTCGTTGGAATCGGCAAAGAAGATAAAGCCAAGCGTTGGGATAAGAATAAAAATGATTTTGTAGTCATTGATCGTCCTGAAGTTGTTCGAATGTACAACGAATATATGGGCGGTGTAGATTTGTTGGATCAAATGATACAATATTACAGAATAAATATTCGCACCATCAAGTGGACACTACGAGTCATAATGCACTTCGTTGACTTGGCTTTAGCTGCTGCATGGATGGAATATCGTCGAGACTGTATCTCAAATCGTGTCCCTAAAAATAAAATTTTAGATTCAATGAATTTTCGGATTCAGGTTGCTCGAACTCTGGTCGCCGCTCAACAAGAATATGTACCGCAGTTAAATGCGCCACGACAACGAGGAAGGCCATCAAAAGAAAGTTGCAGAGAGAAGCCCACAGCAGATTTAACTTCAAACTTGGAAAGCCCCGACAGCCCAGACGGCAGTGATTCTATCCCATCACCACCCCAAAAAAGAATAAAAAATTTCAAAAAGTTCCACCACAAGAGGTCCGTCATGACGAGAAGCTCCACATACCAATTTTTGTACAAGCTAAAAGCCCTGGTCGGTGCAAGGCACAAGGTTGTGATAAAAGCTCTTTCATTATTTGCAAAAAATGCAGTGTTTTTCTTTGCGTGAAAAGAAATTCAAATTGTTTCGAAAAATTTCACCAAAGTTAAGTAAATAATAAATAAAAAAATTAATTTTGTGGTTATTATTAGTTTTGATATTTCTTTTCAACCAAAAACATTTGAATAAATTGTAAAAACTATATTTGTTCTTTTTATTATTTTATTATAGTACAAAAGTGAAGCAAATGTACATAACAACAATAGGTGTCTTCAGAGGTATATGTCGAATATATTCTACATTCCCTAAAAACCAGAGAAGACACCTGAGACGAAAACTGCTATTTTTCCTGGCTTCAGCGCCATCACATTAAACTGAATACAAATTTTCAGATTTTTAGCTCGCCACAAATTATTTTTGACCCTGAAAGGGTTAACTTCTGAATCCAGAAAAACAAACAAACAAAAATTTTCTAAATTGAAATGCTTTACAGAAATTTATGAAAACTACACATTGTTGAGTACCGCCTTCCAAATGTTCTAGCACCACCCACATGGATACGATTTTGCATAGATTATTCTTTCATTAAATGTAACAAAATGCGAGTGTGTTTTTTGGACCACCCTAATACATATGTATGTATATAGATATATGTATGTGTTATAGTTATTATAATACATATAAACTTATACGATAAGATAGACTTTGAAATGTTACTTAGTATTTTGTAAAGCGATAAAAAACTACTAAAATGTTTATGATTTTTTAAATAAAATTTATGAAACCTTAAACGTTACTTAATGACTGGAAATTAAATGTTGTTTTTATTGCCAAATTATTAATAAAAACTGTGCTTTTTGTATAATTCAACCTAATAAAATGTATATTAAACTTTTAAGGGAGAAACCATAACACAAATATCCTCAAGTCTAGAGTTGTAAAACATTTTACAATAATTGCAGGTTTTGATCTTTCAATTAAATATTTTTTTTCTTTCTACTAGCAAATGGACAGAAAAGGAAGTTACGTTGTAATAGGTAGCAAAATCAAATATCACAACTCACTTTCCGTCTTAGAATAAATTACACTGTACAAAAATTTCAAACTTTTTCAAAAATTACGGAGCTCCGACAAATGATTCTGGTAGAAGATATAAAAAAATGAAAAAAAATATACGTGTGTCTGCGTTTTGAAAGATCACATGGTAATTTTATTTTAGAGATTGCTAAAGTTTTTCAGTTCTGGCCTGTTCTTGCAGCATATGGGTATATAAAACTATCTTTTCCTTACATCTGAATTAAATTAAAATAAAATGTACTTAAATTCAATTATGAATAAACTTTTGTAGCAACAACTCATTTAAATAAGTAACAGAATCAGCATTTGTATTCCTCAACTTTCGGAGGTTAGATAACTTGATGTACATCGTGATCGGCGCTCGATGTGATAATGCTATAACGATTAGGCGCTACCTACTTTTATACAATTTTTAGGTACATACAAAGGTGTAAAGCAAATCGAAATATAGCAGCTTTAAAGCTTTGCAATTGGGAAGTCAGATTTTAGCAGAGCATAGGTAGTGAAATTGAATGTCAGTATTTTTATTTGCACAATAACATTTTTATTACTTTCAGGACTAGAGGTGAAAAGGTTAGTCTATGAACTCTGATTTTTATTAGGCGCAATGTCTCTGAAGCCTGTCGGCACGAAATCTAGAAATTTGTCTGTATATGATTAAATTATCGTAAGCTAGTTAACTGCATCGCGGACAGGTTAAAGATACTTCAAGTGTCATCTGTCTAAGATGATAATTAATAATCATGAAACTTGCAGATTGTGTCTGGAAAAGGCTGAGACACATAATGTGAGAATTTCCAGCACTGTGTAGTATAATGCTTATAATGACTTGCAGACATATGTTAAATGTGGAGGTAATAGCGGATCTAAACCTTAAACAAATGCAAGCAATTGCGAGAGACTCTGTGGTGAGAAAAAAGAGATACAGTTAGCAGTTAACAGTCTTAATTCACTACAGTCGTTAGTAAGGGAAAGTAAATTACCAACGGGTAATAAGAATCACTGAGTACCAAAGTGAGTCGCAAAGACACCCACAAAGTTATTAAATTTTTAACTAGTTTTTTCTTTGTGAATTTGTATACATTTTGAATTATTATTTTATAATATCAAGGGAATATTATGTTTTGCTTATTTATATAATATCATTGTTTTATATCAAATCATTAAAAAAATAATAAATAATTGTGTATTTTATTATCAAAAATGTTAAAACAAACGTGCCTATCCCATATGGTATTTCATTATTTTTAGTCACACTATAATCATCTAATTTAACCACATAATGTTTATACTTGATCATAATATATACATTTTTATTATATTATGGTAATTTTTTATTATATTATGTTTACATATATAGTATTAAGGTCATAAAAATTATTACGGTCAATAATAATATGTTGGAATACAAGCATATAATTAAGTTAAAATATGTTGCTCTTGGATTATGGTTACCTCAACCATGTTTTTTTCTTTTAGTGTTAATATAATATAAATTGACTGTAAACAAATTATACTTTACAGAGCTACACGATAGTTTATTCATGCAAAATTTACGGCAGAATTTCAAACCTGAAACACTTACTTTGTGGTTTATAATTCTAAATTTTTTCTAAAGCATAGTGTCAAGAGGGCAAAAATGAAAAAACAGTTGCGATTATTATTTCATAAGTTATAAATTAATTGTAGTCTTCTTTTCTTTTCCATCAACAATATTTATTGCCATATAAATAATCACAAATGGATTTTGTGTAGCATACATCCTTAGCTTTACATTATTTGTTTCAAAATACACTGAGAGAAAATTTGCAAAAAATCATATTTATTTACATTGACATTTCATGACCTGACATAGGTTAAAATACTGTAAGAAATTTCACTTAAACATTATAAATTTCAGCTTATAAATGACTATAAACCACAAAGCTTATTATTGTTTATTTATTTTTATAACTGTAATTTAACTGTCGATGTACTAAGAATTGAAATAAATTATAATTATATACAACATAAATGAGCTCTTTACATCTCTAAAAAAAAAAAACAAACACACAGCAAAAGATACCAGTACAATTAATTAAAATTGCGCCTCTAGTAAAGGATGATCGTAAACAGAAAATAAAATATCAAATCTCAGACTAAACAAAAAAAGCCTTTGAGGGGCCAGACTGTATGCAGGCAAATTGTCGATTCGCTAATGTGCTCATAATGTTAATGGGTATCGATGTTGTTGATTTTTTTTATTTTTGATTTAAAACAAAAAAAAAATATTTATTTCTTCATCTGCACTCCCATACGGTTTCCAATAAAGAAACGAAAGTAAGAACGTGTTGTTTAGCAATTAATTAAATGAAATTATATTTTGCTGTAGTTTTAAATTAAAATGCAATTAAAAATCGACAAGAACACAATGCATTAACCATTAACCATTAAAGCCATTTTAATTTGTGTTCGTAGCCTGTCTTCATTTTATTTATTTGTTTAACGTTTTCTTTTTTGATTTAATACGTGTTGTACAGCATCAAATTGAAGCATGATCTTCAAAATCAATAAAATTTTAAATATACATCACTTAAGGTGATTCTTACAGTGATACAAGTATGTGATCTTGGCAATCTGATGTATATTTTTATTTTATTTCCTTCGGTTATCATTAAATGTGTGTATTATTTTATGCTTCGCTTTAATCTTGTCTGTATTTGATTTCTTTTACATTTATCGCTTCCCAGTGGTAAAACAAAAAAGGCCTTCTCGATTCAGGCCTTTCATGATTAGACTTTCTCATCATACGACCCTCATTTTTTCTATGCCTTTCAAAGAAGGCCTTTAGAAGGCTCTCCCTTCTAAAAGACCTAGTGCACATTCTTACTTCCCTTCTCTAAGAAGGGAAGCGTAATGTTCCATATTTATATCTCTCATTTTGTAAGGCAAAAACATAATTTTCTATTTTTAGAACAAACGTTCATTTAAGTACCCTTTTCTAATTCAGTACTGCTTGCCATGAGAATGCTTCGATAGACTGATTGGTAGTGCGCTAGTCTAACAGCCTGGAGGTTAAGGGTTCGTTTCTCAAAAAAAAAAGAAAAAAAGTTAATTATTTCATTAAAAAATAAATTTAAAATGCTTAATAAATTAAGAACAACAATAAAAGTAATCTTGTTTGAAGAACTTGGCAGACAATTTAAGAAGACCTTCTGAAACACTTACCGGCAGCAGCGCTATGACAAATCGTGTAAAAAAGTTATGAGAATGGAATGCGAATGAAAGGTAAAGAGGCCTTCTAGAAGGCCTTCATACTCCTCTTTACCTCTTGGTTGTTTTTCAAAGTAGTTGTAAGAACATTTGTATTCAGTACATATACTACTGGCTTGTTTAAGATATGAAAACCAATAACATGACTTTGGTTTGGTTTGGTTTGGTTTGGTTTAAAAAGATAAGATTGTAAGAGCAATTCCTTAGTTCTAGTCTTTTAAATTATAAGTTCTAATGTAAATTATCACGTTAGGAGACACCTTTTTATGTCATTGAGATGTGTAATGAAACAATATAAAATTAAAAGTTTATTGATAGATAACTTGGATTTCTCTGAAAGTGTTTTAAAATGGGAAATAAATTGTTAATTAACGTAAATTTTAGCAGTTTTTAACAAAACATTTTGTAAATAGTATGTGTGTCTTCCATGCAAAACTGATACATGCAATGCGCGATGTTTATCATCCTGCCATTATTTGATGGTTGCTATGTTAAATGGTTTAAGATGGATCACTGTAAACTCTTTAGACTACTGACGAATTTTGAGCAAGCTGCGTCTCATCAGACAATCTCGATATTCTAAACGATAATAAAAATAGTATTTTTTACTTAATACACCCTTAGTTCTCACAGTGATTTCTGGTATCTGATTTGTAATTAACGAATACTTTACTTTCATTTAGTCTCGTACTGTCACTAGCCTTTTCCTCTCAGTTGTAGTGACTTCAGACTGGCGACTGATACATGTTGACATTCTTTATCATCTATGGTAACATTTGCCTCAGGCTAAGGCCTCAATATCATCTGCGTCTCCTCGAGGCCCTAGGCCTTTTATGTCAGCCAGTCCAGGCACAGTATGCAAGTATCGTCTTACCTCGTCTTAACTCGGCCATGACCTGTCACTAACATAGTTAACCAGTTGTAGGCACCCAGATTGTATTCAAACACTTTTTTGGTCTTGCTGCCAACTTGTAGTGAAAAATACCATAGTATTTGGTGAGAGTCGAAGCTACAACCCTGGAGTGATAGACTATTACTCTACCTACTAGCCCACCGAGGCACTTTAAAAAGTGGTTTACTGGGTTTTGTTGACGTCGTTTGAGCACCAACGACAATTAAGCCTTCAGAACACAAGGCATACCAACAAACAGTAGTCACTCTTTTGCACATTGCGATTTTAAATGAATGTATTTTAATAATTTTTATATATTAACTAGCTGTGCCCACAATATTTTTTTGCTCGATTTTGCTTTGAAAGTATTCCACACCAATTGTAATACTCTTACTTTTATAGTGATTCAATTATGGTCTATGTTTTAACATCAAGGTACCCATCCCTGGATAAAATTCAAAAATTTATAAAAAAAAATTTAAAAATTATTGTGAAGCTCTGTAAAAGGTGTTTAAAATATTTTAATAACATTCCAGCAAAAAAAGACTACTCTTGATTCCAATTTAGGTGAAAAACGGATGATTTTAACATAACCGTGTCATAGGAGTGCATGTGTTCACATTTAAATAAACTGACTGTCATTTAAATGAGTGCTTCGAACTAATGAAAGTTTGATGATTCGGATGCGTTCTTAGTTTATAAATGCTTATATGTCAATTAAAAATTAAAAAATATGTATGAACACATGATTTACTAGAAAAATTTAATACATTGAAAATGCATTCGACCAAATAAGTGATAAGGAAGTCATGAAATCACAATTTCCTTGGCAGTACGTACTTAATATTTTGTCATTATTTTAAAACAGCTCCATCTGTTACGTAACCGTGTTTAAAATATCCCGCTTTCAAATAAAAAAGATGCCTTAAAGTATGCAGTACCTTTAAATCGGTATAAAAGTCGCCGTACTTTTACTGCTTTTTCTCTTTATTATCGCTTGAAAATAAGGTATTTTTACGGAAAAAAGTATCCTATATTGGAAGCAGGATTTGTTAAAATTCATCCAGTAGTTTTTACGTGATGCGAACGCAAATGAAAATCAGACAGATAGACAAACAGGCGGAAATGAGTTACTATTTTATTATAAGTACGCAGCGAAAACTACTGCTTCGCCGCATGCAGCTTTGTATGGGAATGACGAGTTGTTAATGCTTACAAACCTGTTTACGTATGACATGATATTTGTTCGCATTTCCTTTTAAGCGCTCAGTGCAGCGTAGTTTAGATGTTCTAAAATCATACGGTATTATGTTCGTAACTCCTCGTAAATTCGAAATTTGTTAATCTCTGCCTTACAGTTGTGCCTTTTAGTATGCAAGCAAATAATGTAAATTGACTTTGTACATAAAAATCATTTATGACCGGATATATTTTGTCCCATTGACCTCATCCTTACCAACTAGTTACGTGTTTTATCAGTTTTTTAACAATTGTAGTTTAAAATTATTTCAAAGAAGTATTCTTACGCAAATATTTATAAAATTAATAGTAAATATTAAAAAGCACATTCGATTATTAACATTTCTACACCCTAGAATAACAAAGATATATTGCGTTTATGCTGAAGTTTGTAACAGTGTAGAATTAAATGCTTTTAATCGCCATCTATTTATTCGACAATTTTACAGTTTCAATTAAATATTCTTTTTAATTTAAGTACGAAATTAACCAATACCTTCACTGGTTAGATATAAACAAACCAGAAGCTAGCTCAGATATGTTGGTTGGAGGCTGCAATTGATGCCAGCCTGTGTCATTGAGCAACTTAAATCCCATAATGAATCTGATTGGATCATCAATTTGGAATCTTCGGCCTTGCCAAAGTTACAAGCAATAAGAGTTCAATTTTCTCCACTGTTTCAAATCATCATCCTTGCACATACCGCATACTCCAGAGTGTCATCATAAACCTGACCTGCTCCTAACCGAGCCATGACCTGTTATAGAACTGATCAGTTCTACCTGAAATAACCTTTTAAGTTTATAGTGTCTGTACCATTATTTCCCACATTGCGAGCTTCATTGCAGATCCGATTCTCGCCATTTTATCATCGTAGGAACTCACCACCCAGCAAAACCTTAAGTTATCCTTGGGTATAACTCCACTTGGGTATAACCTCACTTGCACTATCTTCCTTTGCTTTTACTTATAAGTGTGACTCTTCGGGACCTTAAGCAGAGGCTGACTGTTGACATAAATCGTCACTTCTTCGCCTCTAGTCACGTTTTCAAATACCTATACGTGGGATGTACAACCGACGTGGAACACGATACACCATCTAAAATCTTTTACTGTCCAGTATCTGCACCTCGTAAGAAGACACCAACTACATTGATCATACTCTTTTTCGAGCCGTGAAAACTGCTCACGTCACATAAAGTACGTCGAATCTTTCGTTATCCGGGAATAGTGGTGGTAGTGTGCTTGCAACCTAGTGATTTGTATTTATAGATTTTGCAAAAACGTTGTAAGACTGTTCTCACTATATGCATGAATTGGTCTCAAAATCAATGTGTAATTCACACGACATAGGTGGTTAATTCTAATGCCCTTAAAGTGATATTAAATTCTTATCGAAGTCAGTTTTCTCTCACATGTGCAAAGTGGCGCATCTATGAGTTGATAAATACCCTCGGGGGCAATTATTATCACTGCGGTTCATTCTTAAAGCTTTGACGCAGTGGTATCGGGGAAAATGGGGGCACCAGACGCCAGGGTTCCTTGAACCTTAATATGGAAGAACCCCACCCTAATCCACGGTGGAACAGCATACCCCAGGGATGCGTGGTCAGGAAGGAGCTTGGCTTTTAGTATGCGAACTCTGGATACCAGTCGACCTCCAGTTTCAATGTAGACTTACCCATACATAACAACATTTTCATCAATAATGGCCTAGGGAAGAATTCAGAAGGGATGGACAGGAACGCCTCACAAGGGGTGAACAGGTTAATCTATAAAGTTTCTCCCATGGCATTGAACTGGGCTATTTCGATAGGGATGGACAAGGAAGCCTCATTAGAGGTGGAGAGGTTAATCCCTTTAGGACTCCGGTTGCCACTGGCCAGGGGAGGATATCGAAATAGAATGGCAAAGAAACCTCGCAAGGGATGGACTGGTCAGTTTATGAAGATACTTCTGCGACTATGGAGGTAAATGTGGATGAATTGGACGCACATCGCCCTGTGGGCTTAGGCAAATCCTTTTCGGAAGTACGCACCTCAAAATGTTCCTTCAACGTCGAGTCAGAGTCTCTACAGCGCATGCCTAAAAGTGAGTGGCAGAGGCAGAAGAGGAGACGGGGAAAGGAAAGAGGCTGAGACGGCAGCGCACATTGTGTGTGAATGTCCAGCACTGGCTAGCTTAAGACTCAGGACCACTGGTGGATGCCATGGGGGACCTGAGCCGACAGTTACCAGTCAACTGTCTGAAATCACTAATGTCAAGATTAAGGGGCGGTTGTAGCACATGACTCAATGTAAGTAGGTTGCCGTAAATTACATTTCGGTTGCCTGTAATCATAGAGGACGGAAGGGGGTCGAAAAGGGACCCATTATGAAAGTCGTCTGCTTGGATATTCCCCCTACATTACATACATACATAAGTTGAATATTGGTCAAAATTAATTATCTCTAATGTAATTATTTAAAATAAAATTTATTAGCTCCACGTGACAAACGTTGATACATAAAAAATCTAGATCTAAATGTTAGCTTGATTACTTATTTCTTTATACAAACACAACATCGACTAAAGTTAAAGTTAGCACAGAAATAAATGTTTACACCGATTAAAGATTTTAATATTTTCCACATTTAGGTTTAATTAAATGATTAATTGATACAATTATTTATTTAATTAGGAATTTCTATTTGTTCTGTTTTAATCAAATGTGTGATTGAATTAATTAAAAAATTAATTGAACTTTAATTAAAAAGTAAATAAAATCTGTAATTGATGCAACATGTCTTCCAAGTGAGTATGAATTTAACAGAAGCTCATAATCGTACATACATATAAACATAACAGCAAAATTATGACGACTCATAGAGTTGTAGTTAAAAATTTATAATAACAATAAAAAACTGTGAGAAAATTAAAAAAGTTTCAAATAGCTCATCTGATAGATTAAAGCGTTTTTATGTAGCTCAAAATCAATATGTGTAAAAATCGTTAGAAATGCAAATGTGAATTTGAAAAAAAAAATATTTATCACACAATCAATACAATATATGTATGTGTTTCTATAAACTCTTTAAATTTCTCGATAAAACAATTTATTGGATTCACTTGAAAAGTTAATAAAAAATATGTACACAAGATAAAAATATATCACTTTTTTCAAAAAATTTCTTTATCATTTATTTGCCTAAGATTTCGAAGCACACTTTTAGCACACGTCCATAAAAAGAAATTAAAAAAATATTTATATTTTAGATAAGACTTTATATGAAAACAACATTAAACCACTGTTATAGGGACAATGTTTATTATTTATTTCAAGTATTCGGAGCCAAGCCAGTGTTTACCAGGAGGTGCTTGATAAGAAAAACACACTCAAATGCGTGGGTGTTTTAAAACTGTCAAGTTTCTGTTCAGTTGTACACTTTTTGTGTGAATGAAATATGTGTCATTGATTGTTAAGCCATATTTATATTTATATATAAATATTTTTAAAATCAATATGGACTTTTACCCATATGAATCCATTTGTATATAATTTTAATGGAATTGTTATTTTCTTTTGATACAAATATTTTTATGAACGAAAAATATACATAAATGTATATAATTATAATTATGACTAATGAGTCGAACTTAAGTTTGAAAAGTTCAAAATAACAACCGTAAAAAATGGAGCAGTAAAAAAACCAATAAAGTGCCTGAAAAATTATACGCGGAGTAAAAGTGGTTATGGTATGTTACTAGTACTATGAACAGCTTATATTTGTTTTATTCATTACTATAGTCACAAAAAACAACAAAACACAATGCAACATGGTTGGTTTGTACGATAGTCTTATTAGTATACCAAAATAATATTGTATTTATAACCACAACATATTATTAAAAGAAACTATAATATGTGTGTTCGTATGTAACGACATTATGACTAAAAACAAACAAATAACGTTTGGCATTTTGAAGTTTTCTGTTTAGTTTTAAATTTTTAGAATGTTTCAAAATATATTTAATTATATATTTAGGGTCATGTTATATTTTACAATATGGTTCTAAAAAAATGTTAATGTCATGCTAATAATATGGTTGCACTACAGCCATATAATTCCATCATAATATGTTCCTTTTTAAGTTAAATGAACCATGTTTTTTCTTTGCATGTAGAAAACAAACACAATTATTTATTATATTTTATTAACGATTTTATAAAAAATACATGATGAAGCACAAAACAGTAAATGCGACAACTTAGCAAACAAATAATATTTGATTAAAGGAAAAAATTAAAATTAAGCTTGAGGTCAAGATGTTTTATTTAATATAAAAAGAAAATATTAAATATGCCAATATTTCGCTACTCCTTTGGGTAGCATCATCAGGGCAAAAAGGTTTAGAAATACATAACATTTAAACACATAATAACATTAGAAAACAAAACATATTAGGTTTAAACATTAACTCATACAAAAAACAACAAATGACAATATATAGACAAAAAACATATTAACAATAAAGAACAAACAAACTTATCCTATATTGTAGCTCGACTACCATCGTCAAAAGTTATTATTGCACTGAATTAATATTAAATCAAAAAGTTAAGGCCGGGGTACATAGAATCCGTCATACATTATACGTCGACTTTTTTAACGCACAAGAAAGTTGAAATTCAGCTTTTCTAATGAGTGTTGTCACAGTCAGTACGTCTCCGTCAACGCAAAGTACGAAAGTTGGGCAACTTTTAACTTTTGACGTACGTTGAAAGCTATAATGAGAGAGAAACAAAGGTCTCTCTCAAAATCAAATTTTTGTGTTGAGTGGAAGCAAAAATAAAACAAAATACAACAAAATAATTTAATTTGAAAGAGTAAAATGGAGAAAAAAGCTTTTCTCCTGTTTTCTTTTCTGATTAAATATCCCTCAACAAAATACTCATTGTGTCAACCTCTTCCGTTGTTAGACAAAATTTATACGATGCCATTTTTTCATGCCATTTTTTTCATGTCTCTTTTAAAGTTGCAGCGAATTTCATGGCACATTTTTACGATGAATTTTTTTTTAATGCAATCGGCTTGAATTTGTTTTTGACATTTTCTTTTGATTTTATATTCGTAATTTTTATTGTTTATGCGTTATTTGAAAAAAATATATGCACTCGTACTGAAATATAAAATAAATAAAAATGAAACAAGCAAATAACGAAATTTTACAAGAAATTATTAAAATCATACCGAAATGTATACATAATTAAACCAAACAATTTCATTTTTTGAAATCAACTTTGAACGAACGAAAATTACACAAAGCAAGTGTCAAAAAATCCCCTCAAAATTCAAGCCATTTCATTTTGTTTACCCCGCTTGTTTCTCTACACCTCTTGCCAACAAACTAAAATTGCATGCAACCAGTTTCATGAAAAATGTCATGGTGTAAGTTGGCTCTTACTTTGATTTCAATTGAGAGCTTTAAAGTATAACGTATGACGGATTCTATGTGTCCCGGCCTTTATTTTGATAATACTTCTATTCTTTGTCTACCCTTATTTATTAAATGTCTATAATTCTGAGCCAAGGCATATTTAACAAGGTGATAGCGTAAGGGAGTGGAAATTTCAGCAAACAATTTTTTCAATTTTTTTATATGGATTTTGACAGTAAAATAGATTTTATTCTCTCTTAAAAATCCTGATTAATGTCAAACTCCATATAAAAAAAATTGAAAAAATTTCTCTTTAATATTAGCTCCGCCTTATGCCTTGTTCTGAGCTATGCTCTCAACGTCAGCTTTACAGTTTATTCTCTTAATTGTAGGTACATTTATTATCTGCAACATCTCCAACATGTAACGGCGTTTATAATCTCTCTCTGTATTTAATATTTTAATATTATCAAAATTTCGAGAGTGATTGTTATGTGCACAGTGGGTGGCGAGTGCAGTTTTTTGTGTAAAATTATTTAACCTATTACGCTGATCAGATTTATGGCCAGCAATCCTAACTTTTAACTTATTTTTTGTCGTCCCAATGTTAACTTTATCACACTTTTCAATTTCATTGCTATCGCAAGCAATTTCGTAAATTACATTCGATGTCCGTTATATGAACTTTGTCTTTAGTTTTGCTGAAAAAAGAACGTAAACTATTATCTGTTTTTTGTGCTATTCTATATTTGTTACAATCAAATAGTCCAGATTTTTCAAATCTCTCAGATATATTTGGAACATATCTCTCAATATCTCTCTCAATAGTGAACTTAATTCTTGGGTGAAAGTTATTGAGAATCGTCAGTATATTATCTATTTCATTTTTTCTAACAATGGCAAACAAATCGTCAACATATTTTGTTAAAATCTTGGGTTAAATAGTTAATTCCCGTATACAAGTTTCCAATAGTCTTTCCATAACAATGTCCGCGACTATTGGTGAAGCTGGTGAACCCATAGGAAGTCCCATTTTTTGGGAGTATATTTTGTCGTCATATTGGAAATACCGGTTGTCTCTAATGCAAAATCTTAAAATACGTAAAAACAAATGCTTTTGTCATATTTGTATATTCTTTAATCTCCTCCCACTTTTCCTCAATAATAGTTAATGCTAAGTCTACCGGTACACTAGGAAAAAGTGAGACTACGTCGTTTTTATCTATCGTCAAGTCTTTTATCTCTCATTCCTAAATTGCACTGAGTCCCTAACATTATACGGTGAAATTTTAGTGATGTGTTTTAATATGTCCGTCATGTATTTAGAGAGGTTTTTTGAGGGGCAGTTAATGCATGAGCAAATTGGTCTCAGCGGTAAATCTTTCTTGTGGATTTTTGGAAGTCCATAAAACCTTGGAGCTAAGGCCGTGTCAGTTTTGAGTTGCATTTTCTCCGTTGTCGATATAATATTATTTTTCGAAAGCTCCTCAATTATACTTAAAAAGGTCGAATAAAACATAATTTATTATAATATTTGATTTTAGACATTTTTTGGTTATGTGCGAATAAATTTAACATATTTTGTTAATTATGAACATATTATGGTTAAAAACAATATATTATTTTGAAATATTTAAAATAAATTATTTTTGTTTTAAAGTTTAGCAAAAATAGTGTAGTTAACCATTTAACGATAACCATTTAATGATAAAATTTAACCAAAACTTGTTTATCGTGACCAAACTAATGACCAACCAGAATTTGCTAATCGCAATCATATATCGTTACAGCAGAAATAAGGTGGTTCCTGTGACCATACCTTACTATTTGCTATGCTATACTATTAGCTAAAAAATACACCAAAATAATCCAATAATGAAAAAAGCCTACTATTTAAATCTGTGGAAAAATGAAGCAATTCTTCCCTAAGGCATGTTTACACTATAATACTTTTGATTTGATTTGTTGTAAGTTAAGAAAATAAAAGCAAAAAACGGTTGTAATTTGTTTATTTTTATTAGAGTTGCCATGAGTAGACGTTTTTACACGTAAGAATTTTTTTCCCCTTTTAAATTTTTTTTTTTTTAAATAAAGAAAAAAAATTATATTTATTTAAATAACTTCAAATATAAGATAAATCTTCACAAACATTAAAATACACCGCTGGTCTATAAAAAATACTTCATTTTATTAAATAGTTTAAAATACATCCGCTTGTCAAATGTCTATTCACAGAAAACCACTTTTCGCTTTATTTAATGCTACATTTTTGTTTCTGTGTTCGATTTTTTAACGCTATTTTAGTCATATGTTTTATTCTACTCAGTACAATTTGATTTTACACTATTATATTTTATATTTTTCCTTAATAAGTAATATTTAAAAATCGTAAAAACAATTTAATGAAAGTTTACAAAATCCTTAAAAAATATATAAATAACTTTTCACCAATTAGATAAATCGAGTCCCTTATTACATTAAGTATAAGGTTTGGAATAGAAACTTTAGCACAACTAAAATAAAGTTCTTTTTTAATTTGTACTAAAACTATATTTATTTTATACCTTTAAACAAATATCAGGATCATGTAATCCAAAGGCTACTAGAACTTCGTAATGAAAATAACCAAAGATTAACTGTCATAAAACGGCAGCAAATGAAAGATTTGCTGCAACAATAACATTAATTTACTAGATAAAAGTGGTAGCAAGACATTTTATGGCAGCAAGATTCTTAAACAAAATCATCTTATAGTGTTTTTACATTGTACAAATTATAATAAAGCTTATCGCAATCAACATTATCATCATCGTCATTATTATTTTAGTAGATAGAATCACGTACAAGAACTATTAGTGCTGCTGGTAACAGCTTCTGAAATGGTTGCAGCCAACTATTAGCTAGATATTTCAGCCGTTCGCAGTTGAGAGATGTTTTGTAATTTCAGGTTTATGGAGAGAAGTTTTCCTTCGCTTTTGTAATTGTTTTCTTTGAAAGTTTTTCAAAGATGATGGTTGGTAATAACTTTTAGAAATAATGTGTTTAAAGAGAGGGAAAAATTTATAAAAATATATTGAAAATTCTTAATGCGGATTTTAGATTTAAATAAAAATAGTTAAACTTAATGGTTTAATAAAAATATATAATCACAATAATAATAATTATTTTTTTGTAATTATTTTTTTATTGGTGTAATACACAAACTAATAGAATTGGTGCAAAATAAAATATTGTCTTACTTCACTCAAGTTGAGGGTTAAGTGAAGTTGTTATGCTGTAGAGATGGACTGTTTCTTTTTTTAACATTTTCCTAACTTGTTCACTTTAATAAAATTTTTTCTTCAAATGTGTAACGAAAAATAAACTTTATTTGCTCAAGCCTGCTCTACTAATACCCTACAACAATAAGGGAAATAATGTTAAGATCTGGACGTTAACAAAAAAAGGTATAAGGTTTAATTTTTATATAAATGAATATTTTAAATTATGTATATTATATGAACCATTTATTAAAATATAAATGCAATTTTGAAGTCAGACTTAAGTTCGGTTTATTCTCTCTAAGTAGAAAGAAGAGAAGAGAGAAAGAATTTTTTTACTACAAATAATTAGAATAATTTTAAAACTTAATGAAAACCATTAAAAAAAAATAAAAAACTGCTGTTTCATAATGTGACCTTGTTATCTAGACTTACAAGAACTATACAAAATAATAGATCCAGGTAGGACTAATATCAGTGAGATTTTAAACTGCTTATTGTGTTTTAATGAGAAGCGTTAGATTTAAAAGGCTTAATTTTTGCTAGAACTTTTCTAAAATTTACCTACTCAATGACTGATAAAATTAATTTTAAAAAATTAATTAATAAAATTAAATTTAACTTAGAGCACAAGGAGTACAAGAGGCACGGTGGCTATTATTTTCAGAAGAAAGGGTATTAAAAATACGATGTTTTTAATATTTGCATATTTGTATAAGTTAATACATGTTTATTTTATATTATCTTCGACCTTAAGAATGCAAATTTCTATTTATTCCCTGTAAGGGCTCTATGTCGCTATATTTATTTAAA
Organism: Phasia obesa; assembly: GCA_949628195.1. Classification (NCBI taxonomy): domain Eukaryota; kingdom Metazoa; phylum Arthropoda; class Insecta; order Diptera; family Tachinidae; genus Phasia; species Phasia obesa. Next base: position 104,345,472 of record OX451218.1, on the reverse strand, counting down.
TAAAACTCTTTTTTGTTCTGCACTCGACGACACCTTTGGTTAACATTTGCCTTTTGATATTTGCTTTAATAATAATAAAATGATTCCGACAAAATGTTCAATCGTTCGAATGAAATGAAAAACAGAAGAGAATTCAAAAAATTTTTCTACCAAATCTTCGCCCGTCTAAACTGGGACATATAGCATTCAACCAATTGTGTTGCAAGCAGAGTTGGGGGATGCAAATTACAGTTTGTAATTAGTTACACATGCAATTTTAATAGCAATTTTTCTAATTTGCAATTACTTTCAACTATTTATGATTGTAATTGGGGTTTTTTCAATTACACAATACATGTGATTTGTAATAAAAAAAAATTACAATTACAATTACAATTACTTGCAATTAAAAAAAAAAACATTTACTATTACCTGTAATTAAATTCAATTACAATTAAATGCAATTGAAAAGTTTAGGCATTCACTAAGTAAGTGAAGAACATTATTCAATTATAACTTTTAAAGTATTTATTGCCCAAAAATATTTAATTAAAAAAAAACATAAATTATTAATTACTTTCGCATAATAAAAACTTTGAAAAAATATTAACAAAATCTTATTAAAATAAATAAACCACAGTGAAATAAAAAATATAGAAAAGCAAGAACAAACATTTAATTTCAATTAATTCTGAACAATATTTGTTTACTTTAACTTAATTGCCTTAAATGTTTTAAAAGTTAATTTTTAGATTTATTCAATTTAACTTATTGGTTTTAAAAGGAAATTGAAGTTTGTTTTATTGCTTGTAATGATTACCATGATTACCGCCTAATTACAATTACTTGGAACTTGTAATTGAACATTTTTAATTACATGTACTGAAAATTTTCAATTACTAATTACAATTAATTAAAATTTTTCAATTGATTTTGACTACAATTACTTATAATTTTGAAAATTTTAATTATTACTAGTCGAACTGTTTACATACAATGAAATTTATAATCAAGCTTAAGTTCGTTTTTATTCTCTCTAAGAAAGAATTAATTAAATTAAAAATTAGGTGATAATATTAAAGAAAAATTGGAAAAATTTAATTTTTAGACACCAGGTTCGCTGAAGGAACAACAAAATATAGGTGGTAAATATTAATGTAAAAATATTCAACAAGAGGGAAGCTTAAGGTAGTGGTAGACTTCGTTCTCACCAACTGACGATTGATAATTGAATACAAGTTTTCTCGTATTCCTTTATCTGGGTTTGGTTGGTTAAATAGATGATGCTTACAACTAAACACTACCCTAAGTAGATAGATACGAAGAGTGCAGATGACGGTCGTAGGTGTCCAGAAAATGTGCATTCCGCTCCTGCTGGTGTCTAAAAATTAAATTTTCCCAATTTTTCTTTAATATTATCACCTAATTTTTAATTTAATTAATTCTTTCTTAGAGAGAATAAAAACGAACTTAAGCTTGATTATAAATTACTTATAATTTTTAATTGGGAATATCTAATTACACATTACGTGTAATTATAATGCTAATTAAAAAATAATTGAAATCCCCCTGTCTGGTTGTAAGAGTTAAGTCTTTCCGATTTATTAACAACAATTTTATTAATAAAAACTAATCCCCACAATAGGGGATATGGGCGGAAAAATAATATTAATCTACAGTTTATAAATGGGAAATAAATATAATAAAATTTGTATGGTAGATAAAAATTAAAAAATATTATCATGTCTCTCTTTACCTATTTCATTTTCGTAGCATTGACGTTAATACAAAGTTCCAAGTCCGTAGTCTCTATGCTTAATTTCCCACAGTTAGTATTTTCTTTTCACGGAAAGTGCCACGTACTCAGTCTCTATATTAGTTATTTTTATATTTCAAACTAACTAATTAATACTAGATTTTAAGTCCGTACTTTTCGTACTGTGTAAGGCAACCGATAAAAAAATAAACTTAAAATTTAAAGAGTGTCGCCATAGGTGATGTAATTTGACCTATATGGGCCTATCATTTGAACAGTTATAGACAAAACTTTAAAATTTGACAGAATGTAAATTACTATGACCGTTGTGATAAAATGAATAAATATTCAAAATTTTAAATTAAAGGGTGCTCCAATAGTTCAATTAATGTATTGTATATAATTGATGTATATAGATTGATGTATATAATTGATGTATATAGACATACTTTTGAACAGTTGTACACAGACTTTTGAAATTTAAAAAGAATCTGTATTGATAAGTCCGCTATAACAAAAAGTATACAATTTGAATTTGGAAATAAAACGGTGTCCTTATAGTTAATGTAAATTTATGTATGTGGCCAAACTTTTGAACTGTAATAGACAGACAGCTGAAATTTACAAGGAAACTGTATTGCAAAGTCCACTATAGTAAGTATACAATTTGAATTTATATATAGCAATTATACAATTTAATTTAATTTAAAACAAAGGGTGCCCCCATAAATTATGTAATTTGATCTATATGGTCCTATCTTTTGAACCGTTAAACACAAACACTTGTAAAGAGTGTACCAATAATTAATGTAATTTGATATATATGGCCAAACTTTTGAAGCGTTATAGAGAGATACTTGAAATTTACAAAGAATATTTGTGTCCAAGTCCTCTATAATAACAGGTCTTTAACATAAAATTGTAAATTAAAGGGTGTCCCAATAGGTGATGTTATTTGATCTATGTGACCCTATCTTTGAAACCGTTATAGACAGAGGCTTGAATGGTGTCCCCATAAAAGACTTTTGAAAAGTAATAGGGAGTGGCTTGACATTCACATAGTCTTTACGTTTTTCCCTCTAATTTTGGAGCATCTTTTATTTGGTTTAAATATAATTCTTACAGATTACTTATTTCATTTTTAGTTAAGAATTGGTGCCCTTCTATCTGTTTTGAAGTCGGTTTTTTGCAAAAAATTTTATACAGTATTTTTCATACCGATGTATCTTTTCTGTTATTTATTCCCAAAAATAGACTGCAACAAAAAATTAATAAAATAAAATAAATTAGTCTAGCCGTTCTAAAGTGTTACCGTTGCATACATGGACTAGTTCATTATTATGTTTTCACCGGAAGATAATAAAATTATGCTTCACGCAGGAAAATTCTCTTTTAACCTAAAAAGTGCAAAACTGACGGAAGTTATTAAAGACTTTATTCAAACCACAGTTCTTCAGAGATTCCTACTGATGGTTCATCATTGTTTACTGACTGTAGAGTTTAATGATGGATTTATAATCGTGCAAATGCTGCATGAATGATGATTATTTGATGTTTGTTTTTGATGAGCCATATTTTTTTTTATCTAAGTTTAATGTTTTACCTAAGAAAAATAAGAAAAAAATGTTCCACTATTTTTAACCAATTTTATTTTGTTCTTAAATAAATAAGAAGTACAACACGAACAACCATAAAATCATAAATTGTTTAGACATTTAAAAGCTTAAGGGCATGACGACGTTAAATAAAAAAAGAAGAAATAAATAAACTAAAACAGAGCAGATCATCATCAATGTGGCATCAACAAATAAGGATTATTTGTTCTGTTCAGCAAATAGAGTAGAATCGGAATATTTTTGTATGGTTGGCATTAGATATGATTGTGAGAGCAAAACGGCCGCGGCGTCGGTGGTGAAAAATCTGATGGCTTAGGTTGTGATGGTGATGATGGAGGTGGCGTCTGTGATGTCGGCTTTACAAAAATCATAATTATTTGTGGTTCTTCGTTTTCATCTCCACTTTTCATCATTTTTCAATATCATGGTTTCAAAAAGCAACTCAAAAAACAAAATACTGGAAGCGTTTTGATCTAAACACCTTCTTGGAAATTAGTTTTTATTTGTTTTACTTGTAGCTGCTTTTAGTAACTAAAATTTATTTAAATGTTTGTTTTATGAATGTGGCCTTAAGTTATTTAAACTAAACTAAACTAAACTAAAATGTTAATGTTAATGTTGTTTGCAAAACAACAGATATTAAAATAAGATCACAGCGACTTAAAAAGAAGTGTACCCAACTACTTTTGGTGTAATTTAACAATTTTTCGAATCTTACATCACCTGAAGTGTCAAATGAAAAGAAGTGCAAATTGCTAGCGGCCCCACCAACCAATAAATAATGATTCTAATTTATTACCTCTAATAGAAGGTGTTAACAAAAGTGATGATTTATTTATGTTGGAATTATGCAAAAGACAATAGTGGGTGTAGAGGAACACAAAGAAAAAACTTAAATGGATGTTTATTTTGTGAACTTACGTTTTTTATTTATGGTGGTTTCAAATTTGATATAAATTTAAAATTATTGGTCTCTTATGTTATAAAATCTTTGGGTAAATGAAACAAAAGCAATTTATCAAAAGGTACTCAACATACTGATATTACTTTTACGAAAGACTCTGTATAAAAGTACAGACGCAGACGCTCTAAACGTTACAAATTAAAAATATAATTTAGTAAGTTTTTATTAATTTATATGTTAACTACAGCATATTGTTTGTTCGAAAATACCTTACACTATAAGAAATTTGGCTTGATAGTATTTTGTCTAATATTTTTCAGTTGCTACCATGACCTCTACATGTAGAGAAGAATCACCTCATGTTCTCTGTAACATGCCATGAATAACTTATGGTTGTTTTAATCGTAACCATGGTCACGATAGACAAGTTTTGTTTACTATTTGATCATTAAATGGTTACTGCACCCACAAAATGCAACATAATTGGATTGAATTATATAATTTTCAAACCAAAGTTTTATTTGTATTCTAAAATAATATTGTATTTACAACCATAATCTATTATAAGTATAATATAGTTATGCTCATATGTACCCAAAGCATGAATAAAAACAAAGAAATAGTGTTTAGTTTTTTTTAATTTCTAGAATCTAAATTTACGGTTTTATCCTTAAAACATAATTTATGAATTGAGACAATTCTTATATTGAATGCTTGATCATAAAGTATATTTTTATGTAGAGAAATAAGGCATGATTTTAAAAATATATATTTATTTTATAACAATATGAAATTTCATTTTATATTTTACAATGTTATTTTTTAGTTAGACAATAATATGGTTCTAACATAACAATATTATTATCTTAATAATAATAAAATGGTTGCACTACAAACATATAAGTCAACCATAGTATGTTGCTCTTAGATTATGGTTACCTCAACCATGCTTTTTCTTTGCATGTAGAACGCGCCATATAAAAAAACATCAATTAGATTTAATTATATTTAAGAGGTGGTAGCCATTGAAATGAAGCTTTATGGGATTGTGACGAGGGCTGTGTAAAGTTATAGCAATTTCTACACTCTCAAGGCAACAACGAATCGTTTAAATTCTCTGCACAATAGACTTGTAGATAAATCTTAATGCCCAGCAGTACTCAAACGAGTAGAGATCGTCCTGCATGGTTTTGCTTGTTTTCACATGGCTAAACCGTAAACAATTTTTTATTAAACAAGTAAAAGTGCTATATTCGGCCGTGCCGAATCTTCTATACCCTTCACCACGGTGATTTTATTTATACAGACATGTACAGCATTATCCATATTGTTGACTCTTTACTTAAATAAATTCGTATGAGAAAAAATCATTATTCATGAGTTAAAGAAATAGAAGTCCAATGAAAACAAATTCCGTTTGCTACAATTGTCGCCGTGTTGTCAGCTACTTAATGATATTGAACCCGACAGCTACTTCGTAAACTCTGTAATTGTTGTAGAAAAACTTATTTTGCTTTTATAAAATTAAATAACTTTTTCAAAAACTTATAAATATTTCCTCCAAAACTTTTTGTTTGTATATGAATTTGTAATTTACAATTTTGTGACATTTTTTTTTTTGTTGAATAAAATAGAAATTAGCCTAATTTGACGACAGCCACAACGGTGGTCGTGTAGCGATGTAGCTTTGCTGGCTTCAAAATAATCGTTTACCTATAAACGTGTATATTTTATTTTTGACAGTTTCTGGTCGGTATCCTGATGATGTCTATGTGTTTAATGCACCTAGGTTTTAAAACAGAGATATCATCTATATAAAAATCAAACGCATTTAAAAAAATCAAACGTATTTAAAAAAAATATGTTACTCTATATAAACACATACATACATATGTATATTCTTAATATTAAATATATGTTATGTTACAGTCATGATTTTCATTTTCAAAGAAATATTGAAATTTTTGTTTTAATTTTTCGAAAATTGTGTGTAAAAATTTTTTGTAAAAATAATTTTTTAAATTTAAAATTTTATTCGAAAATTTTTTGGAAAATTTTTTAAATTTTTTTTTTAATATTTTTCTGTAAAATATCTTTTTGAAAATGTTTTGTAATTTTTTTTTTTTAATTTTTTTTTGTAATTTTATTGAAATTTTTTGTTAAATTTAGGACCTTTCTGCAATCTATATTGAGTTAGAATGGTCAGACTAAAGAAAAATAAAAATCCTTACACATGGGGGGTCCTTTTAACTGCTCCTATTTATCAGTGGGTACCCTGTGGGTTCATTGGCTACCTCTATGTCTATTGCTTTCTATTAAGGTCTCTAATACAAATCAAAGCAGAAAAACCCTACCAATCTAAAAACAAACAAAAATCGCCCCTCGCAGGGGCTTATTGATCCCCCGAGATCTGTATGCACTCCTTGCGATCTACCTGTCGCAGTCTAATATTTATTTGACAAAAAACGCAAAACAGAATCATTAAAGCCGAAAAAAATTATAAAAAACGTAAAAAAATATTGGTGGGCGTGGTTTTTGGCCCGTAGCCTCCAAAGGAACGATCCGATGTTGCTGAATTGCAATACCAAAATTTTCTAAACTATGCCTGATACATTGGTGTGCTTAAATTTTTTGTATCTCTTCTGGTGTCTTGGCAAATGACATTACCACACTAACACAGACAGACGGACAGACAGACAGACAGACAGACGGACAGACGGACAGACGGACATCGCTTAATCAACTTCTCTATGTATAAGGATCCAGAATATATATACTTTATGGGGTCGGAAATGAATATTGTAGAAATTACACACGGAATGACAAACTTATATATACCCTTTCCACCTGTGGTGAAGGGAATAAAAAATACCAAACGTTTAAGATTGACACAAACACGCAGAGAAAAAACATAGTTATGGTATGGTCACAAGAACCATCTTATATCATATGTTTCTGTATATGGTTGCAATGAGCAACTTATAGTTGTTTTAATCATTAATATGGTCACGAAAAACAAGTTCTAGTTACTATTTGATCAATAAATGGTTACCATATCTAAAAATTACAGCATGGTTGGTTTGAACTATATAATTTTCAAACCATAACCAAAGTTTTATTAGTATTCAAAAATAATATTGCATTTGTAACTATAATATATTATTAGTATTAAACAAGTTATGATAAGTTTGCTTACATGTAAACACAGTATTTTGTTTGGTTTTTTGAAGTTTTATGTTTAATTTTTTTTAATTATAAGAATCAAATTTTACGGCTTTATCTTTAGAAAAAAATAATTTATGAATTGAGTAATTGTGCATATCGAATACATCAAAATCTATAAACAAATAAGGCATCTATGATTTTTTAAACATATTTATGTATATCTCAGTATATTTGTATAATTTATTTCATAATAAAATTTTATATTTTACAATGTTATTTTTAAGTTAGACAATAAAATGGTTCTAACATAACAATGTTATTATATAAATAATAATATGGTTTGACTTCAACCATATGATTCGTTCATAATATGTTGCTCTAAGATTATGGTTACCTCAATCATGTTTTTTCCCCTGCGTGAACACACAAGAGTTTTAACATCTTTGGTCGGGCTAATCCAACTGCAACTTGTACAGTTGTTAAATATTGATTTGTTTCTATTTGGCAGGTATTCACGACTGAATAATCGTATTTAATATTTTATTTACATGCTACTGAGAGACACATTGGGATAAATAGATTGTTACTTACTTTTTCCACACCTTGTATTCTCCTTAAAATTTCCCACTGCTTTAAAGATCTCAAGCACATGGAATTTAAAGTAATTAAAAAATTATAAAATTCAACAAACATGATTCCATAATCAATGATGTCTCAATGATACAAAATGCAAAACAGAAAAAGAAAGGATAAAATAAAGTGAAAAATCAAATAACACGCAAATTAAATTGAATTATTCTGGTTAAAAAGTTAATTTAAATCATGTCACAACATAAATTCATACGATTCGATAACACAGTGTGTGATTTCATTTGCGTGCCAACATATAAAATCGATTTGATATCGAAGATAAATCTTATCTCACACACAAGACACTACAGCAACATTAAATTACAAGGATACCAAAAGATTATAATTCATTCATATCGGGGAAAGAAAAAGCATTAAAAGAACAACTAAGAAATACGTAATTGATTTGTTAGATAAAATATTATCTTGAACATGAAAAGGAAAGGAAAAAAATTTAAATTGATATGATAAAGATGTAATTATATTTATTTTTAATGCCACATTTATAGGGAGATATAGAGGGTGATGCAAATACAAGAATCTTTTTACAAATTAAATAAAATGAACAAAACTAAACTCAATTTATTTTGATATATTATGGCTTTATTGGCAAATGGCTTTATTAAATAAATAACAAATTTTCCCAAAACACAGTGCAACAGTTAAAAAAATATACAGTTAGTATAGGTTTGATTTTACTACCAAAGGGTAGTAAAACCCTATACTCGGTTTGGCGAAATTGGTGACCAATTTTTATTTATGGGCCTCGCAAAATTCTGGGACCTTCAAAGAAGGTGTCATCAGTGTTTGCCTAATATCTCATTCATAGTAGGTTATACCGCTTATCCTTGTTGGGCAATAATATAACTGAGGATTCGTCAAATAAATGCCATTAACATTTTATGCCAAAAAAAAAATAAATTATTCCTGCACTTTTTTTTAAAGAAGAAAATTTTGCAGTTTTTCAGCATGACTTGCAGAGGACTCCTAAATTTTCACTAACAATATATAGGAAAATTGTAGCCAATGAACTGAACTGAACAACTTTTCTAAACAATACAATCTGAACTTTACTTCCAGCAGGCTTCGCAGTAGTTTAACCTGTTAGCCCAATCTTCCACGACTTTGTTGAGGGTTCTGACGATATTAGCCTTAAGCATGTGGATCGTTTGTAGATTAAACGCATAGTACCGCTCTTTAAAGGCATCGTACAAGAGAAAGTTCAAAGGATTTAACTTGCAGCTCCCAGACGTCCTAATGGCATCACCAATACGGCTGATAACACGATTATTGAACTGAACAGTCTATATCAACCACTTCAGGCCCATAAGCATAGCTCTGTATCTCCAGCCTTTTTTTGAAATAACGTTTCCAGTAGCAATTTCGAAATTTGGGACAATGATGTAACGGCTTCAAAATCCAAACGAAAGTATCACTCTTTGTGAATGCATTAGCTTCTCGACAATGAGGTGAGGGTCTTCTGATCTCCTCGTCAAAAAACATAATTTGTCGGTCAAACTGGGTGGTCGATTGAAGCTTCTGTAAGGCCAAAACTGAAATACAAACTGACAACCATTATGAAGTGGATGATCGATTGCCTGCAAGTACTGAGTCAGTTAGACTTTGTAAGCGAAGAATCCGAGATTTTTTGCAACATTCACGTCATGCTGGTGCGTGAAATGCGGACTTGTTGAGGTCAATGGTGAGTCGACGTTCTGAATTGAGTTATGACTTAGCTACAATAAGAATAACGGGAATCATGAGTATTGCTGCTACTAACAGATCACTCCCACAAACAAAATGCACTAACTTGAACTTGCACTACTCTCGATGGGTGTCTCATTTGGGCCAAAACTTTAATTAACAAACGAACAGTTTGAACAACACAGCATTCACTTTAAAAAAAAGGTTCGGGATATTTCCCAACGTTTCCCAATATAAAGTGATACTTTTTTGTACGCAGAGGTATGATACTGACTGATACTTAATATTTTGGACAGAATAAAATTTATCATCATCAAATATACACATGATTTAAGAAGTTACTTGTATTTGGACCACCTGTTACGTATAGTGAATATTAGAAACTTTACTTCAGAATAAAAGATTAAATTACTAAAGTCTTATATATAATTATGCGTATACCAAATGGATCTATTCAAAAATTGTATTATACCTTGACACCTTAAATTACAAATCGATCTAGTTTCTTTGGTTAAAGCACAAACTCTTCTAAAAGTAAAGCATGATTTATTCCTAACCCTTTTGAGTTATTCAAACGCTTCAAGGTGTAGGACACTATTTGAAAAATAAATATATTAAGATATGTATTTCTTCTCTTTTTAAAACACGCAACAAAGATATTAAATTGAAAGATAACACGTAGATTATTTGGCTAGATGTGCTCTTAGAGATCTCCTCAAAGGTAATACTTCGATTTAAGCCAAATGGTTTTAAAATATTGTATGGCGGCAAATGTTTAAGTAAAATGCGTGAAAACATGCATTTTACTTCTTAGATTAAACGAAGTAGCAAAAAGTAACATTGAATGCCTTTAACCATTTTCAATTATTGTTTAGGATAAACTCAAGAGCAAAACCAACACACCTTGGTGGTCTCTAGAGATTTCTATGGTAACAAATTTGCAAAACGTAAAGGAGAAGTGTTGCTAATTTCTACCTAATGGAAAAATAAAACAATAATTCTTGAAATTTATTTTAAAAACTGGTATTAAATAAATGACAATTATTACGCATTTCAAATTGTATTAACGTTTGTTAAGTACTTCATTAAATTATAATCCTACATAAATAGAAATGTCAACAAGAATAACATAATAGATGCATGGCCTAACACATGCACACACAGCCACAACACACAGACATCAAAAATAACAATTGTTAATTTTTAAATGCTTGAATGAATCCTTGTGGTTTTATACACTCGTAGGCACCAGCATAACTTATTAATGTGGACATCTAATGTATTGTATGTATGTGAGTATGTATTTGTTGAAGTATTTTCTTTATTATTTCATAGACCTCAAGTCCATTATGCAATGCATCTTCTTATTGTACAACTCAAGTACCAGCTGTGACTTGAATTTTTGTAAATTTTCAATCTTTTTGCATAGTTTTTATACTTCCCAAGATTTTCTTTGAATTTTCTTATTATTCCCAAAAAATTAATTTCAAATTTTTTTTGTATTTCTTTCCTTAAACTAAGAATTTTAAACTAAGAAATTTTTTTCTTTTAAGGATTAGGTATTTTGCATAAGTATTTTGTCATTTAGCCTGTGGCGAAACCGTGCCATGCTTTTGTTTTTTTTACTTCGTTTTTTTAAAGCATTTGTAATTAAAAAATAATATTTTTTCAGTAAAATCTGAAGGATAAAGAGAACTAATACATGACTTGTCCCATGAATATTTTTTAATTTATAGGAACGGTTCCAGTTCTAACACTTTCTATGAAATTGCCAATTTATACCACTTTAAAAAGCTGCAGGCCTAGGAAGGGGTCAGTTAACAGTTTTATATTAGTTATGATACGGACTTGATAGTATAGGTTCGATTCTACTAACAAAGGGTAGTGAAACCCTAATTACGATTTGGCGAATTTGGTGACCAATTTTTATTTATGGGATCTCGACAGATTGTGAAAATCAGTGGGCCCTTCAAAAAAGTTGTCACCAATTTTCCTGCAATATCTCATTCATACTAGGTGATAGCGCTTAACTTTTTTCTGCAATAATGTAGCCGAGGATTCATTGAATAAATTTAATTCACATTTTATGCCAAAAAAATAATTTATTCCTGTACTTTTTTGAAAAAAAAAAAAATTGGAAAACATTTTTTTGCCATTTTCAGAATAACTTACAGGGGCTCCTACATTTTCAATAACAATATTTGGAAAAATTATAGCCACTGTAAAACTGAAAAATTTTTGTGAACATACTAATACAATCTGAACGTGTCTATGTACCTCTAATGGCTGCCTTGTTCTTACTCATAGTTTTCCCATTGTTGGAATTGGTTTTCATGGGATTTTTATTTTCTTTTATGTTTAACTATAAAAATCCATTCAAATTTAAAGGTTTAGCAAAAGGTTCAAAATTCTATAAAAATCAAAAATTTTATGGAAACAATATCGAGATACCACCAAAACATTAGAAGTTATCTAAAAAGGTAAAAAAAAGGTAAGGAAATAATATTCTAAAAAATTAAAATAAAATTCACTAAAATGTTGAACCACTTTAGAATTATGAAAATTACATAAGATTCTAAAATTAACTAAAAATTCGAAAATAAGGTTAAAAAAAAATAAAAAATATAAATTAAAAATTCATTTAAACAGAAATTCTACATAAATTCAATAAAATTAAAATAATATTTAATTTTAATCTGAACACAAAATATAATTTACAAAAAAAATATTCCCCTAAGAAATTATCCAGCAGCTCAAAATCACATAATATTAAATAAAATGTTAAAAATTTGTCAAAAGTTTAAGTGAAACAAAATATTAATGAAACTTTACCTTAAGAATGCTTAATTTATCAAAAATCAACAAATAATTCAAATATTGGAAATTTGCTTGAAATCAAGATTCCATTAAAAAGTAGAAAATTGATTTAGGCTTAAATCTAGTTTAGTGAAGCTCGACCGATCAAAACAAAGGGTGACAGAGAACTAAAAAATAATAAAAAAAAATTAAAATAAAAAAATTGGTGGTCGCCCTTATTTTCCGAGTTATAGGCCTCTGAACATTTCATATGAAATTGTGATTGTGTACTACATTTTTGAACAAATTGATTTACCCATATTGACGGGTATCAATTTAAAGCTTTTGGTGCTTAAATTTAAAAAAAAATTGAACCCATTAAGAATCGGTGACATTTTTTTATGAAATTTTATGCATCGTACGTAGGAAAATTTTAGTAAGCGAAGCCGGTGTTGGTCATATCATAGAGGAGAAAATCCTTGCGCCCGGCCGAATGCCGGCTGTGCAAAAAACCTTTAGTAAGCAAAGCCGGTGTAGGTTTCGATTTGAGGGTTAATTGCTTTTTATCACATTTGTTATTACGTATTACTGTACTTAATAGTGTCAAAATTTTAAAATTCAAAAAAATACGTTGGCTCTTAATGGGTTAATTTAAAAAAAAAAAATTTTGCATCACCTGATAGATATTTCCAAAAGCTTTAAAATGATACCCATATTGACATAATTTGTTTAAAAATGTAGAGTAAAATCATAGTTCCATATGAAAAGTTCAGAGGTCCATAACTCGCAAAATAAGGGCGACCGTCAAATTTTTTTTTTACATTTTTTTATTATTTTTTAATTCTCTATCACCCTGTATATTTTTTTATTGGTCCAGCTTTACTAAACTAGATTTGTTCCTTGTTTTAAAAAAGCCAAAATTTGATTTAAAATTTACAAGAAATATTCATTTTCAAAAAAAAAAAATTCATTAAAAATATAAAAATATTTTAAAAAATTTAATTTCGTAGAATAGGGAAAATTCACAAAAAAAAAAAAAAAAATAAAGCAAAATTGCATTACGAACAGTAAAAAAATTTAATTTAAAGTTTTATAAAACTCGATGAGATTACATACACCCCTGTTCAGTATCACGAATCCGTCCATTAAGTACATAGAGAAGTTGGCTAAGCGATGTCAGTCTGTCCGTCTGTGATCGGGTTGAAGTCAACTTTGCCAAGGCACCAGAAGAGATACTGACAATTTAAGCTCACTGATCTGCCAGGTATAGTTTCGAAAATTTCACTAATGGAACTCAGCAATATCAGACCCTTCTATTCGAAGCTGTGGGCAAAAAAACCACGCCAACCTAAATTTTTTCACGTTGTTTTTATTTTTTTCGGTTGCAATAAGTCTCTTTTGCTATTTTTTTTGTTTAATAAATATTAGACCACGACCAGTAGATCGCATGGGGTGCATACAGATCTCGGGGAATCAATAACCCCCTGTGAGGGGCAGGTACTTCTGCTTTTATTTGTATAAAGGCCTTTATATAAAGCAATACACATAGTAGCCAATAGACTTACAGGGTGCCCACTGCTAATCAGGAGCAGTCAAAAAACACATTGGGGGGGCGGTCAATATGATGAAATTTTTTAAGGAATTTTTTGCTTTTGCCTGAACATTCTAACGCAATTTAGGTTCAGGAAGGTCCTAGTTAAAAAGAAAATTACAAAAAATTTTAACAAATAATTTTCCAAAAAAAAATTTTAAACAAAAATTTTCATTTTTACAAAAAAAAAAATTCAATAAAATTTTTACATGGATTTTCTATAAATTTTTTCAAAAGATTTTCAGTAAAAGTTTTACAAAGTAGTTTTAATAAAATTTTACAAAAAACTTTCAATAAAATTTTTACACAAAATTTTGAATATAATTTTTCTTTGTTTTAATGCGTTTGTCTCTTAAATTAAATAAATTTTGTACCTACATATGTCTGTAAAAATAAAACCACCGTGGTGAAGGGTATAGAAGATACGGCACGGCCGAATTGTCCATTTGTCAAGTATTTATGTATTGTTGAATTGAAGTTTATGTATATTTTTATCTCCAGTATTTCCAGGAATTTAGATTAAATGTTTGTAAATATATGAATACACAAAAATAGTCTTTAATCAATTCACTAACTTATTTGTAATATTTGCAGCTAGTTTGAGTATCACACGTTTTGGACCAACTGTAAGTTTTAACTTTTTATATACATACATATGTAATTTTTAATTTTGATAGCATAAATCATTACTTATATAGAGTTTTTCAAAGACTTGCTATAGCCACAGTAGAATATTTTAAAAACAATTGTATAAAAATGTTTTAATTTTATTTTAAACAATAAAATGAATTTTGAATAAAAAACTCATAAGGTTTGCGTGCATTAACCTAACTCTGCAGGATTTTCCATTCCATTTGTTTAGCAACCCAATAAAAACGTCACATAGAAAAAACTAAACAATGAAAAATTTAAACATTTCATTAAAATAAAGATTTACAACAATTAAATTCATGTTTATAGAATATTGAATGTTCATTTCAAAGTATTTAGCACATTTTTCTACAAATGACGATTGAAGAACCTGTGAGGTCTATTTTGTTTTTTTTTTTTCTATACCAAATGTGCTTTACTCTTTTTCTTTATTTTGTTTTTGAAATAAAAGTATAATATGAAAAGAATAAAGACATGAAGACATTATGGTGACCAAAGTAAAACCAAAATTTACGAGAAGATTTAAGTAAAAACAAAACAATTAAAATCTTCAGACCTTTTGGCAAGAATAAGAAAATGTCACAAGATCATTGAGTATTTTTTAGTAAACAATGCAATTTCATATTAAAGATCTCTCACTCCCCACAATATCATTTTTATTATCTGTTTTAGTTTCTTATCCAAAGACAAACGAATATTTCTACAAGGTGGTCCTGTTTTTTGTTGTATTTTTCTTTATTCTAAAATGTTTTGTTGTTATAATACATTTGAGGTCATCATGACATCTCTTTTATTTTGCAATGTTTTGTCACAACAAACCAAATATTTCACGTTGACATTTTTGTTATTAAGACATCCTTCCAACTATGAATATGGGTTTCCAATTCTAGGAATAGTTAATATATTTTCTTTGGAGTTGTTTTATAAATCATACATAACAAATTGAATTAAATAAAATATTTTTTTTATTCTTAAAATTTTCGCCACTTACAGGCATATTGTTTCGTTTCCATGTAAAATTTGTGGGCAATTTTAGTTGTAACACCGCTAACATGGGTTTTAAAAACAAGAAGACTTATAATTTACAAGTTTCCTAAAGTGAGAAAAAAAGAATAAAACATTTTACTGTATTGTAATTGTAAATTTGGCGCCACAATATATTCTATTGTTTAACATTTTACAGAAGTCGTTACCAAGTGAAAGTTCGCAAGACTTTTATATTAAATAAAATAAAGAGAGAACAGATGAAACTTCTCAGTTTTCGAAATTTCGAAATTGTTTTGGAAACAATTAAATTTGGTTTGAACATTAAAAATGCTATTTTTAGATTTGGAGCATAAAACTAATTTTTTAATATGAAGACTAGAATATTATTTTATTATTCCTTCTAAAATTTATCTTATCATCTGTTAAAATTTTGCAGAAAGGCTTTGAATAAATGCTGCACAAAGCATTTTCTCCTTATCGAATGATCACCCAGTATATTAACACTACTTGCAATCATATAATTTCGATAAGAGCTAGTACCACATTAGGAAATTCCAATGAAATCTTTCAACTATATCTGTTTCATCTTGTCTTTGTTTAAAACTTAAAATTTTATTTTGGTTAAATGTGAAAAGCGTAAAATCTCGGTGCATATTTATACTTTTCGATGCATATTTGTACTTGTTTAATGCTCAATGATGAATATTTCATTAATCCCGTGAAATATCTCCCAAATGAAATAAATCCAAAAAAAAAAAAACGAAATAACCCCCAAGAAGAAAGTCAAAAATCCCATACATATTCGAAGTTATTTCATAATGAAATAACTCCCAATTTTTTGGAGGTTATTTCATAATTTTTCATTGGAAATTATTTCGCAATGAAATAACTCCCAAATGAAACAACTCCTAACTTAATTCTGTTGAGAGTTATTTCATTTATTTTGATTGGGTGTTATTTCATTTGACTAAAATTTCATTAATCTGGATACAGAGAAAACTTATAGTCAGGGAAGCCGGTGTTTGTTATACCATAGAGAAGAAAATACTTGCGCCCAGCCGAAGGCCGGCAATGTAGGAAAACTTTAGTAAGCGAAGCCGGTGTTGGTTATACTATAGATGTTAAACCCTTCTATGGCCTTTGGTCATATATCTATGATATATGGTATGATATCAAAGTTATAGACCTCCTTCATCGAGAGGTACCTGTTACCATAGAGGTTAAAAAAGTGCCCGCGTGCAAATATAATTTATATCGGGAGTTATTTCATTTTTGTTGGGACTTATTTCATTTGGGAGTTATTTCATTTTTTTTTTTTTGTAAAAATATAATTGTTTTGAATTAACGCTTAAGTTTTTGGATCTTATTTCATTTTGGCGTTGGGAGATATCACGTTTTTTTAATTTGGAATTTAAATCATTTTCGTTGGGACTTATTTCATTGGGAGTTATTGCATTGGGAGTTATTTCATTTGGGAGTTATTTTACGGTACCTACAAAAAACAGGTCACCAACCTCAATTTAGATATCTATTTAATGTACGTGGACTATCGAAACAAACCGTTTCCTTATGTGCCCTTTTTGACTCCCTTCCGTCCACAAACGTTATAGGCAACCGATTTGTAATTATGGCAGCCTTACATTAATTGAGTCACGTGCTAACACCAGGGATTACACTTGACTTTAGTGATTTCAGACTGTCGACTGGTAGGTGTCGGCATTTTTTCTCATCACGGAGTCTCTAGTAATTGCTAGCATTTGGACGAGATTCTCCACTTACCTTGATGACCTTGATGCAGTTTTAAATCTTAATTTTTTCAATTTTCTGCAAACTTATCTTAATTAGGCTACAATAAAATCCTTAAAAACAAATGATGATCATAAAAGATATTTTTTTATTTTGGTAAACATTAGTCTTGACAGTCCATAGTTTGCAGTCGTGAAGTAGACACGTGGCAAATTTATTATGGAAAAATATTCGATAAACCAACATGTTTTAAATGTTAAAACATTTTATCAAATTCAATCATCGATTACTGTGACGATGAGAAGGTTACGTGAAATTTTTGGGAGAAACAACAAAACGCACTATTTATCGTGTAGTGAATGATTTCGAAGAAGGTGCTAGGACCAAGCATGGATCACAACGTACTGGAAGAACAACTTTGGCCACAATTTTGCACAAGGATTTGAATTTGTTTCGATTGAAGATTCAGTTGACACAAGAGCTTCTTCCACAAGATCATTTACGCCGCCGTACATATGCCAATAGGATGTTATAGCTCGCCAATGATAATCTCGATTTTCTTGCAAAATATTATAATGAGTGACGAGGCTTACTTTCATTTGAATGGATAAGTGAATAGTCGGTTCTGAGCAATGGGAAACCCGTAAATTATCCATCAGTCACCTTTGCATCCATTAAAAGTGACAGTCTGATGTGAAATTTGGTCAGGGGGAACAATTGGACCTTACTTCTTTGATAATGAATACGGCGTAATGGTAACTGTGAATGGGGAGCGATATCGTGATAGGATTGAAAACTTTTTAACGGCACAACTGCATGCTTTGGGCTTGATTAACATGTGGTATCAACAAGATGGTGCCACATCGCATAAAGCCAGGATTACAATGGAATTACTGGGAGTAGTATTCCTTCGCAAAACTTCAGATTTAATAGAATAAAAAATCATAAAATAATAATAACAATCATATAGCACGGGCTTTTTATTTTTTTCTACACTAGACAAATTCATTTGACTACTGCTGCTTAGTTTTTTTCGCTAGAAATAATATTACGTAATACGTACCACACCAAAATCCTGCGATAATTCTCAGGTCCATGCGTCGTAGTCATCTTGAATTGAACCCTTAAAACGCGTAACACACAGTGAAACAAATGTTTGTTAGAACTTTTCTTTTTCTTTTTAAACTCTGTTAGTATTTTATCGGAGAGATATATTAAATGGGTAAGGTTCGTTACTATAACTTGCTTTTAAAGTGTGTGATAGTTAAAGGTTATATCTTACTTACTTACAATAACAAAAAACTACTTATCTCTCAGACAAAATCCTATTTTTAGCCATTGGCAAGTTATGATAATGGATCTTAATTATAAAATTCAACTGTGTTCTTTTTCTTAAATATAACTTTAATCGAATATAATTAAAATAACTTTATTCGAATATATTTAAATGATTTAGTAAAATACAATTATTCTTTTGAAATATGAAATTGAAAAAAATCATTTGTTTACTTGATCGACTTACTTTTATTTCAGTGAAAACCCAAATCTTTGTATAAATTGCTTAAAGCCTTTCGTGTTGCATTTAAACTAAATTATCTGTTGTTAATAAGTAAATAAATATTATTGAACGTAAAAAAAATTATCTTTTACGATAATAAAAATTCTTAATATAAAACTATCAACAAGTTCACTATTGTTTTCAGGCTTAATCCCTCAAAAACATGGTCGATCTGCTGGACGCTCATGTCTGATTGCCATAAACTACTATTGAACCCTGTTTAATAAATCAGTGTAGTGCAAGAGAAGGAAAATAAAGAAATTTGTTTATTGCTGTATAGAGTTTTAATTATCTTTTCAATATCTAGTGTTAAATGATGTTTTTAAACAAATTTTAACTTCTTGCACTCAAGTGAAACTGATAATAGTTGATAAATTAAATATAAAAAAAAGTGTTGAACTGACGTATGATTGACAGTAAACACGTGCTATCTCTAACACTTATTGATTTTAATACATTAGCGACCGCAATCATTACAAATACCGGAAAGACAAGACACAAGAAGGTAAATAAAACACAGACAAATATTAAACTAAAGAAAAATTATTTGTACATGTATGTGTGAATATGAATTCATTTTTATTTAAATATTGAAAAGTTTATTTAAACAAAATCAGTTTGGGATTTGCTGATGAAAGGGGTCAAAAACAAAATATACATTAACTAAAATATTAATTACGAATATTTCTTTCATTACAAGAATCCAAGAAACGTTTTTTTTATATTTAAACAAAATACCTGAAAAATATTCTTAATAGTCGCTGCCTAGAATTCAACTAATAAAAGTTGATAACCTGTATAGAAAACCTCCATCTGATAAATTTACTAAAAATGTGTTGATTTTCAAAAATAAAATCACACTGATTGTAAAAAATTAACATCCAAAAAATAAAACTAAAAAAAAAATTTATTTCCTGTTTGTTTCTTTATTAAATAAAAATAATTGTATTAAATTCTGAATACATTTTATCTTTAAAAAAAAGCCTTAACAAATTATCACTCATATTTCTTATATTTTTAAATTTTGTTTTTTTATTCCTTATACAAAGAAAAGGATATACAGATTGTCAGGATCTAAAGAAATAATTGATTTCTCCAATTCTAATCGTGTAATTGTAATTTTCAAGCGGTTTTGCAAGTAATTTTTTTTAAAGGGAAACAAACAAAAAAGCGACGAAATTTAATGCCTTTAGATTTTTTATGGTAAAAGGACATTCTTCAGCACTAAGATTGTAGCAGTCAGCACGGGGGTGTTTATGAAATTTAAGTAACATTTGCACCTACAGATTAAAAAGCAAAAAAAAAATGATAAGAATTAAGGAAAATAAATATTTTTATGTGTCACCCCTTAGAGAATAATGATGTTGTAGTCCTGGTTGCTTTTACTTAGCAAAGGCGTCATAAGTAAGTGTGAAATTATTTTAAAACCTTGAAATTGTTTTTCGTTCAAAAACAGTCATTTTTTTTAATCCGCTTAAAAATTTTGTATTTGTTAATGACGGTGGTCCTTTTTAGAGAATGGTTTTTAGAGGTCAAGGCTGACTGGCAATAATTTTCTGCTGCTCTACTGAAATTAAAATGTATATTTCTCACTACTAAATGTCATAAGTGTGCGGAGTTTCTAGAAATTAATTTAAGAAAATCATTTAAATTTCGCTTAAGTTTTACAAAATTGGAGTTTTTCTCTTTAGCTGTCATAAGTCCATTAGTTACGGTCATGTTTTAGCTTTTGTGGTTAGTTGTAATTAATTGTGTATATAAGAGAAAGTAAAATTAGGTCACATTTAGTACAAAAATGTAGTTATGTGTGTTTTCTTTTTCATAGTCACGTGCATTAGAAGCAGCAGCTGAATTTTTTTAATTTACCATTTGGAGTTTTTTTTTAGCCCACAGAAATTATTTCATCAGCTTTAGCGAGTTGCAAATTTATATTCGAATTTATCGTCACTTTAACTTGTCGACGAAAGAGCTAAAGTCGAATTTAATTCTCTTTAAGTATACTTTATTAGGGTTTCCTACCCAAAGGGTAAAAACCTTTTTTCTCTAAACTTAAATTCTTGAAATTTGCACATAAGTTGTATTACTGTGACCGCCACAACATCAAATACTAAAACTTATAAGATGTTTCGAAAGTAGCGTGTTAATATGTATCGGGTATAGTCTTTATTTCTTGAACCGTAAGGGGCAGACTTGAAATTAACACACACTAACTAAAATAATAACCGCTGCATAAACAAGTATAACAAATAAACCTTAAAATTAAAAACCTCTCCTAGCGATTTAGTACCAAACGAGGTTTCAGACAAGGCGATAGTCTACCGTGTGACCTTTTTAATATCCTGCTAGAAAAGGTTATACGGGATGCGAATGTGAATAGAACTGGCACGCTATACACTAAACAACACATGTTACTCGCTTACGCTGACGATATAGACATCATGGGTCGAACATTGCGAGCGGTAACTGCCACCTTTGAAAAAATCGAAAAAGAATCTGCCAATGTGGGTCTGGCAGTAAACGGCGATAAAACCAAGTTGATGGTATCAACGCACAAGACGTCCAGTTGACTCGGGCAGACAGTGGAAGTTGAAAACTACAACTTTGAGGTAGTCAACGATTTTATCTACCTCGGTATCGCCATCAACAAAACAAACAACATCAGTTTTGAGATAAAGAGAAGAATAATACTGGCCAATAGATGCTACTTTGGACTAGGTAAGCAGTTTAAAAACAAGGCCACCTCTCGACAGACAAAAATCACTCTCTACAAGAAAGTGATACTACCCGTGCTATTATATGGTTCCGAAGCTTGGGTACTTGCGAAAGCAGATGATGCTGTGCTTGGAGTGTTTGAGAGAAAAATTCTTCGAAAAATCTAAGGACCAATCTGCGTTGGCGGAGAATATCGGTGTCGTATGAACCATGGGCTGTATGCCGACATACATAGAAATAGTCAAACGTATCCAATTACAACGATTGCGTTGGCTAGGTCATGTTGTGAGAATGGATGAAGATGCTCCAGCTAGAAAGTCATTTGAATACGAACCTGGTGACGGTTCACGCAGAAGGGGAAGACCGAAACTTCGATGGAAGGATCAAGTTGAGAAAGACATCTCGAAACTTGGTGTCAGAAACTGGAGAAGAAGCGCAGAAGATCGAGGCGCTTGGAAATCTCTTTTACGTTCGGCTACAGGAACAAATGTTCTGTAATAGCCACCTAAAAAAAAAAATTAAATTAAAGGGTGTTCCGACAGTGACATGATTTGCTGGTGTATGGCCTTATTTTTGAACCCTAATAGGTAGACTCTTGATATTTTCATAGAAAGTGGAATACCACGGCCGCTATAACAACAATAACAAAAATTTAAAGAGTGTGCCAATAGTGACGTGAAATCGAACCATAAATTTATACGGAGTCCGCTACACCAAAAAAAAAAAAAAAATAAATAAATGAAGTTAAAGGGTGTTGAGAAAGTGACACAAATTTACTTAAGTAGTCTCATTTATAAAACGGAATGGGTAGACACTTTAAACCTAAACAGGGTATGTATATATATATTTGTATGCCATAACAAGTACAAAAAGTAAAAGCAAAAATTAAAGGTTGGTTCGATAGTATTATGATTTTGCATATATGCCGTTATGTTTAAACAGTAGTGGACTTACAGTTAAAAGTATAACATATTACAATATCTACTACAACAGATTTTACAATATCTACTATAATAATAAATAAGGAAAATAAATACAAATTAAAAGATATTCCCTAGATGCCACGAATCGCCATCTCTTGTAAACAGTAGAAAAGACACTGGATATTTACACAGGATATTTAGTAGTATGCTGTAGTTTAGAAAAATATTTAAAAATTAAAGGGTGGCCCATAAAACCTAAAAAAATTTTAAACTTGTAAAATTATAGTACGGAACCCTACGTGTGTGAGTCTCCAAGTATTCCAAAATACCGTACCGTGCTATTGGAATTTTTATCATGTTTTGTAGGATATACTCATATTGTCTTAGATATTTTAATTGTCATAAGATTATCTATGCAACAAAAATTAAAAGTGTCTTCAATCTTAAGCCCACAAAATCTGTGAAGGTACGCAAATTTTTCGAGATTCAATTTTTCTGATTTTTGATATTGTGTTTTTAAAATAAATAAAGATTTTTTATATTAGCGGAGTTCAGTGTTCGATGCAAATGGTCTTGCAAAAGTGCAAGTACGTAATATCATAGCATTTTTGTGAATTCCAACAACAAAATACCTATTGTTTGCATTAAACACTGAATACTAATGTGTTTTTAAAATAATATCTTAGCAGTGAAAATTTGTTAGAACAAATAACTGTTGTAACATCTATTTTATTAAGAGTAGTTAATTAGAAGATGATTTACAAGATTTATGTATTTAGCTTTACAAATTCTTGTACTACAGACCAGCTGTATTTATTCCAGCTTCTAATAAAAAATCAGGTTTTTGGAAACTCCATTCCACGTCTAGCCAAAATTTCTGTGAAATATGCTACATGTATCTTCATTCATACATATATTTCGGAATTTTTATCATGTTTTGTAGGATAAAACTAATATGTTTTTCAGATATTTTAATTTTCATAAGATTATCAAAAATTTAAAGTGTCTTTAATCTTAAGGTCACAACATCCATGTAGTTAAGCAAGTTGTTCAAGATTTTTTCATCTTAATGTATAAAACGTCTGCTGTAATAAGGCTTTTTCATGTTCTGTTGGGAAATAAAATATTAAGTATTTAATATTATGGTTATTACCCATAATATTTTACTATAAAAATGCAATTTATTTGTTGGGGAGAAAGCTAGCTCCTGTACGTATTTCACAAGTTGATTAGGCCAGCTCATCGGGAAAGCTTTTTCTACAAAAAATGTAGATTATGTTAGTAGAAGCAGACTACAGAATAAATTGCATTTTTATTACAAAATATTATGGGTAATTAGCATAATAATAAATAATAAAAATTAAGATTTTTGGAAAGACATAATACTTAGTATGTCTAGTCCCTTTGGGTCCCTTTTTAACCGACTTCAAAAAAGAAGGAGGTTATCTATTCGTCTGAATGTTGTTTTTTTATGTATGTAACCGCAGAACTCAGCCAATTCTGTACCGATTTTAAAATTTGTTTCTTTATTTGAAAGGTTATGCTTTCAGGTTGGTCCCATTAAAAACAGTTCATTATATTAAAAATTAAAGGGTGTCCCTATACAACATACATGTTTTTTACGTGTATTACGAACCGTAAAGGGCACCAAATTAAAATTTTAAAAAATTGCGTGTCGCTATAGCTCCCAACAGCAGAAATTAATAAAAAAAACTTAAATTTAAGTTTGACCTATTTGGGCCTATATTTTGAACCGTTATAGTCAAAACCTTTAAAATTTGACAGAATTTCGATTACTATGACCGTTATAATAAAATGTATAAATATTCAAAATTTTAAATTAAAGGGTGCTCCAATAGTTCATTTAATTTGATGTATATGGCCATACTTTTGAACAGTTGTACACAGACCGCTGAAATTTACAAAGAACCTGTATTGCTAGTCAGCTATAACAAAAAGTATAAAGTTTGAATTTGGAAATAAAAGGGTGTCCCAATAGTTAATGTAATTCTATGTATGTGGCCAAACGTTTGAACTGTTATAGACAGACAGTTGAAATTTACAAGGAACCTGTATTGCAAAGTCCACTATAGCAAGTATATAATTTGAATTTAGAAACTAAAGGGTGTCCCCATAAATTATGTAATTTTATCTATATGGCCCTATCTTTTGAACGGTTAAACACAAACACTTGAAAATTAAGCAGAATGTCCACTACTTTCTTTGGTATAATAACAAGTATAAATATTTGGAATTATAATGTAAAGGGTGTCCCAATAGTTCATGTAATTTGCTGAAAATGGACAAACTTTTGAAACGTTATAGACAGACAGTTGAAATTTACAAAGAATCTTTGTGGTCAACTCCTCTATAACTACAGGTCTTTAACTTAAAATTGTAAATTGAAGGGTGTCGGAATAGGTGATGTTATTTGATCTATGTGACCCTATCTTTAAAACCGTTATAGACAGAGGCTTGAATGGTGAAATGCTGGTGAAAATAGATTAACTTTTGAACAGTAATAGGGAGAAGCTTGACATTCAAATAGTCTTTATTTTTTTCCCTCTAATTTTAGCGCATCTTTTATTTGGTTTAAATCTAATTCTTACAGATTACTTCTTCTATAAGTTTTAAAGTCGGTTTTTTTTGCAAAAATTATTAATCATCCTTTTGGTTAACAATAATTATCTATTGTCGATCGGTTGTTGTAGACTAAGGAGGTATGCATCCCTTAGTCTGACAGCTGCCTTTCGCTACAACTTCACCTTTCTTAATTCGCATATCAGTCATAATTTCTTTTTAACGTTTCCTGTTTACAGTGCCTGAACGCAGCACCCTTGCGTTTTCATTTACAATTTTCTACCAGCAACATTCACCATGGCCAACAAAAACCATAGCTCCCACCATACAATTCTGCTCCAAATATCCTCAGCTACGTGCAGACAGACAGACCTCCACGTTACGGCGGTAAATCAGTATAAGAACTTAAGGTTCCGGTATCCAGTATATTCTTACAAGTGCATATTTTGGGTATGCTGTAGCAAATTATTCAAATTTTTAACAAAGTTGTCTACTATTTGCTCAACTTTTTTAGTCAGCACATCTTATTGTAGTATATATTCAGTAACCAAGAGGCATAAGACCTATTTCTGTAAATAAAAGTGATAATTTACAATAAAAATAATTTAAATTAAAAATACTATAATAGATTACCAAATTTAAATTAATACAGGTCTCAGCAAAGAAATTCTTTCTTCCAATTTCGTTTCACTTTTCAACATTAAAATATAACCTTAATTATTGACATTAATTTTAACCTTAGACCTCTAATTAAACTAAATGTTTTTGGTTGAACAATTTAAATAAATGCACAAATATCCACACAACATCAAAGTGCAGGCGTGTGTTCTTCCTTACGAATACTGTTAAAATGGGTGGTCTATGAGAACATCCTTTTCAAGAGCAAAAAGCAAAAAAAAAAATAAAAAATAAAAAACAACAACGAAAGTATCACAAAAAAATGCTTTGATCTTTACGAATTATTTTAGTCAATTAAACGTTATGTTTTTGTAACTAATGAATGACTTGTATATATTTTTTTTTTTTATTTAATTTCAAATATTAAAACAAAAGATCAATAGTTTTACCAATTCTGATCAGTGTGTCTGCCTTGTGTTTATTAAAAACAACTCAAATGCCGAAATAGTTTCAACATTTAGTTGAAATACACTTGTGCTGATCTAAGGAGTCTATAAAAATTAAAAAAAAAGGAAAATATTTCTAACATTGTCATTGTTTTATTTTCCATTGACCATTTAAATGGCGTCTAACTTTGTTTTAGTATTTCAGAGTTTATTTCTTCGGTCGCTGGTTTTTACTTTGAAGTTTTTGTCTTGTGTTTTAATAATTTTAAATATTTTCTCTACAGCCTCCCATATTATTATTACTTCATTCATTGATTTTCCTTTTTTTTTTTTTTGATTTTATCTAATTTATTGAATTTTTAAAATTACACCCTGATTTTTGTTAAGTCATTGCTGGGTCGGAAGTTGCTTTATATTATTTAATAGGTCTTTAAGGTGTTAAAATTGTTGTTTAATTTATTATTTTGGCTTTAGAGATTATTCACGGCTTTGCTTGGTAAATCGGAATGTTATCAATGAAAAACTATAAATTTTAGATTAATTATAGTGTCGACTTCCGCATTCTCAAAGTAGAAATACTATTTACTGTGAAATTATTTGCTTAATTGAATGTATGGTTTTTATTTTATTTTATTTCATGAGAACTATTTCTTTGCCTTAGATTTAATGGCCATACAGGAATTTCAATTCGTTTTGGTTAAATTTGTTGATTGTTCTACACATAATATATTTTCCTTCAGGTGAAAAAGGTTATTTGAAGGTGTGTAAAGTTGTATTGGGAGATTGCAATTTATTTACATCTACACTTTTTCAAATTGTATATTTTACTTTTTTTTGCCAACTCTGTTTTATGTTGCCCTAAATAATCATTATAGAGTATATATATTAATCACGAGTAAACTTCTGATAGACAGTGGCACTAAAATATAATTTACCCACAGCCGTAAGACATAACCTTATTATGATCCAATATCTGTCCGCCTATCGGTCGGTGAAAATGAGCGGCGATAGTTCTCTTGAAACGTAATATATTTAAAATTTTCTATAATCGTTATAACACTAAATACTAAAAATAATATAATGTTAAAAATTTGATTTAAAAATTAATATAAAAGAAAACTAAAACTCATGCTCTAATAATGCTGTTGAATTTTATTACAGAGAATTAATTGCATAGTTTTAGAGTAAAATATCAACAAGAATATAAAAATTTCGTTTTTATTTTTACTAAAGTTCTCTTTTTATTTTTACGTGTGTACAGAAATAAGTGTTGTTAACTCTCTAGCAAACAATTTGTTCTCTTAAGTCTAAAAGTAAAAATTGAAAAATATATATACTTAATTAAGTCTAGCCAGTTCTACACAAAACTTTATTATGAATTTTTGTTATCATGTTGTGGTCATCTCACTGATGTTCGGTGGAAAGAATCAATATCCCTCGTTTTTAGTCTAGCGTATACAATATCATTCCGGATGTTACGGATCACGGGATTTGCATGCATTTCAAGCTTCTTTAAATACGTAGCTGTATGTTTCACTATGTCTGCTTAAACTAATGGCTCGTTTAGATCTTTGTTGCTGTTCGAGTTTGAAATCATTATAATATTTTTATTTTAACGTCTTTGAATTTTGTCGAAGTTTTGAAGCACTGCTTTTAGCTTCGTGTGTGTCAATTTTGCTTCAATTTGCATTTCGACTGGTAACTGGCGAATGACACGCGTGATGTTTTCCTCCAAGGCTTGAATCGAAGCAGGTTTGTCCGCATAAACTTTAGACTTTACATATCCCTACAAGAAAAAGTCTAACGGTGTGATATCACACGATCTTGGTGGCCAATCGACCGGCTCAAAACGTGAAATTATGTGCTCACCGAAATGTTCTCTCAATAAATCCTTTGATTGTTGCAATGTGTGGGAAGTGGCGCCGTCTTGCTAAAACCAAATGTCACCGAGATCATGAGCTTCGATTTCAGGCATCAAATAGTCGGTTATTATTGCACGATAACGGTCGCCATTGACGGTTACGTTCGCACCGCCATCATATGGAAATATGGACCGATGATTTTGATGGGTTTTTTCAATAGTGCTCTGCTGTCTTCTAAATCAGAATTGCTGATTCTGAGTACTGAAATATATTTGATATGTAAGCCAGTTTATACGAGTAATTGTCGTCTCTAAAAATCTCCCGCCTGTGATATGATTTCTTCTAGGTTCCATATTGAAACGATAGAAGGTGGCTGATCTGAAGATAATTCTAGTGACACGACGAGAAAAAATTATACCGAATAAAGCAAATTAAAAGAATTATAATGATAATTATAATTATCATTATATATATATATTATATATTACTTATATTATAATTATAATTATAATTATAATTATAATTATAATTATAATTATAATATAAGTAATATATAATTATATATAAGTAATATATAATTATAATTATAATTATAATTATAATTATAATTATAATTATAATTATAATTATAATTATAATTATAATTATAATTATAATTATAATTATAATTATAATTATAATTATAATATAAGTAATATATAATTATATATAAGTAATATATAATTATAATTATAATATAAGTAATATATAAATGGACACATCTAGGTAGCGGGAGTAATGGTATCGAGCATCTCCGACAAGGCTATATGCGTTGCTTGAATTATATTTTTAGCAACGAGAAATCCTTAAGGCGTAGAAGGTCTCATATTTTGATGTTTAAACTTTGGTCTCTAAAATGGCCCAATTGGTTGCCATTGGGTAAAGTCTTTTCACGGACGATTTGTATTTACCTTTAAGTACTGCTCAATGAACACGAGAGATGAGTGTTCTCTGGCAGTTACCGCAACCTAAATTCGATTATCAACATTGTCTTTTAGTTTACAGTTTAATGGTCATGTATGTCAATATACTTTCATTTCATTTCGATAATTTTTTTACTTCGATGTGCTTTTAACAATATAACATACTGAAGCTTGTAACAAAATGAGCGAACTGTCACTAATCGTTTGGTTGGTACACAAGCCCATAAACCCATAATTACAGCACATATAACCACGCGCAGAAAAAGCCACCAAAAAGCCAATAGGTTGATGGTAATTTTTTTTAAATTGGGGAATAATTTATTGGAAAATCGAAAATTTTTAGTTTTCCGCAAGTCGAGTATAGAAAAAAAAATCATAAAATATTTAAAAATTTCTTTGATAACTTTGTGAACTATTTTAAAGGGTTAATCGATTTCGAATGAAAGTGGCCCCAGGCTCCCTAAGTATTTTTTAGGAATTATGTTTTTCAGTATTTAATTTGAGTGCCGAAATAAAATGAAAAATTTTACATAATCATAAATTTCGGAGTCATAACAAGTATGTTAACAGCATTTACACTCACAAAAAAAAGTTAAAAATATTTTAAATTTCAAGCAGCTCTCCTGTAAAAATTTACTCTTTTGCCCTTAGCTCCCTATCTATTTGCGCGGTCACATATGTTTTATGGAACACGTGTACTTTATATTTGAAGCCGATTGATAGCGTTGCAGTCTATATAAAACATATTAATATATATATACTGAAATATGTATAGAGTTTACTTCAACAACTACTTAATTCGCCCAATATCGATTTCATTGCCACACTTACTTTGAATGAATAATTTTTTTTTGCTTGCATTTGTGTTTAATTAAAAACCATAGAATTTATTTGTTCACAGAAGTCTCATTCATACCAGAATACTCATTACTTCTGAGTTATTTTTGAGAGATAGAATTATAAAATGGGAATTATAAAAACATTTGGAAAATGTGGCTGTTAAAAAAAAAAAAATAAAAATTCCGCAATGATAAGTTAAAGACCTGGTTCTGTAACTATAGTTGCAAATATATTTGAATATGTTGAAAGCACAATAGCTGACCAAATAGTGCTTCCATAGAAATATTATTGATCCCATACATTCTAAAATATGTTTTACAATTAATGTTTTTGGTGTAAAATTATAGTTTTGCCTTTAGTAATTTTGTTAGTAAAGGACACTATACTAAACCATGCATGCTGTCTTATAAAACATCCAAGAACTAATAGAACCTTTTTAAAAATGTTAACAGTTTAATGTTTTAGTTTTGAAAATTTTTGTTTATCTTCTGAAATTCATTACTAGAATTGATAGCACATTTTGTCCTTAATCTCTTCATAATTGTTTCATATAAACCCTCATTTCTTTGCAAAGGCACGTGCTTGTCTTGTACCACAATAAATGCCAGCTTTACCTGACCACCCAAATAGTAGTGAAACCCGCATAAATTGAGCTGAAATGAGTTCTTTAAAAACCACATAAATAGCAAATATTGGAATGCAATCGATTTGCAATTAATTGAAATTCCATATGGCACTAAATCAATTCCAAACGAAAGTATTTAAAGTCAATTTAAACAGCCTTCAGCATTAAACAAAGAAGAAAAAAAAGAAAATTACTTTATTTTAAAATAATATCATGTTGTTTTATTCAAAAAAAGAAAAATATATGTCTCTATGCTAGAACATGCAAAATCAGCAGGTGATTTTGATAGAGAACATAATCATACAACAAAACGATTACAAATTAGAAAACAAGATGATTCACAAGTTTCTGTGATTACAAAATCAAGACTACGAAAAGATACTAAAATAAAAATGTCAATCAGCAATAATCTTATCTATAAAATGTTTCAAACAACTACAACGAAGGCAGAAAAGAGATGGTTCATTTTCAAAAATTCCACGATAAGTTTTACAATCCTCATAAACATGCAAAATAAGATATAAAATGCTTAGTGCAGCCGCTCACTTACCTGTCTAGAAAGTCCTGCACTTGTAGCCTTATCTTTGCAATACACGTAAAGAAAAATTGTGACTTCAAAATGTTTACCTTATGAAGTCAGCAGTTTGCTGTACAATAGTTTTAACCATAAAAAATTCGTTTTAGAATACAAATGCAGGTACTTTTAAAATGTTGAAAGTCATTGAAATTTATTATATGACCAATTATGATTTTTTTGAAGTCCCACCTAACATCTGTTTTAAAATTAGAAGATACAAAATTGTTGCCACCATAACTTTATAGGCCATATATATTAAATATTACTTCTATAGGGATCATTGTCTGAATTTATTATGCTTTATTTCTCTCTTTTATTGTTGTTATGTAAACAAAAGTAATCGGTTATATAATAATGTTCAACTGATCCGTAATCTTATAGGAGTATACTATAGCAGACCAATAAATTTTTGGGTCTCTTTCTCAACCCCTTTCGGTCCCACTACATATGTCATCACTGAGCTCCGCATAATTATTAGGTTTATCAGATTTCCAGCTATCGTAAGATGGATCTACCTCGTAAGATAGATCTATACCATCCATTCTCGTCTAATTCTGTGATCCATGATCGCATTCACAATCTTCATGTGTCTGTCAGTGATCCTAGGATCCAGTCTAAAAGTTACTAAATGTAAGCTTAGCCACTCTACCACCCTTTTAGGGTCCAACCATTATATTCTGCTATACCACCTTAATACAATGAATGGCTGGATTCGAAAGGCTAAACTTCTGAGCGTTGCCACACTACGTTTATATACCGTGTATTCAAGCATCCAGGCTTATGGCCCCACACATCTTTACTAATCTATTATAAATGAGATTAGATTTTACTCATGCCGTTAGGTTCTCCCCAGTCAGCTCCAAGTTTTTCCACTGATTTGTGATTGGACTGGTTGGATTTTTCAGAGTTATTACCCGTAAACACTCTTCCCGATCGTCACGATTATGAAGTCATCTCCTCAGACATCTATGCGCTGGAGTTAATTAAGGGTTTAACCTCGTCTGTCAAGTTCAGTTCACTCCAGCAACGGTGTAGACGAAAGCTAGCCACCTGCTCAGAACATTATATTATCTAGGAATTTCTGTATTAAGATTGAAAGTCGACTGGTATAAAGAGTTCGCATTCTAGTGAGAAAGCTGCTCTTGACAATTTAATCTTTGAGGTAAATTGTTCAAACATGGGCTAGTGTAATATTATTAAAAGGTTTACTTTTCACTGCACGACTTCTTGATTAGCATCTCGACAAGGAACCTACATACCTCGGACCAGAATCACGAAGTTGTATAATTTGTACTTCTGACATTACGAGGATCACTAAACATTTGAACAAAGCAGGCAGAGATAGAAATCAGAACTGAATATTTGCATGAGCAAGATCATGAGCAAGTGGTCATACTCGAACACAAAATAGCTTACTGAACACATGACTACTCATTCCATACTATTAGTGAGCAAACCTCTGTTAGTATAATAAACGCAATTAGCTGACCGAGTAAAACGAACTTTCTACACTAGTGAGAGCCATGTTTACACTCCTCATATTCGAAGTACTCAGTAAGTTTTGTTTAGTAGTGGGCAGAACTTTTGGATAAGGCGAATTCATCCCAGGTGTGAGCAGTACGGCAACAACTACTGCAAAACAACAATTTCGAAATTCTACTAGCAGATATAAAACAATGTATTTTTGACAAGAAATTAGCAAAAAAAAAAGAGCAAAAAACAGTCAGCTGGGCTAACGCCTCCAGCTGGTATGAATTCGCCTTGTGCATAGTGCGGATTGCTTGCACTAATATTTTTTTGTATTTATAGAGAAAAGATGACCATAAAATGAACGTAGGTTATGTTGTTAAAAAATTTTGTGTGTTTTTCTTTGTAAACTCGAACTGTGCTCGTGTTGAACATAACAAGTTCATTGTTATTATGTTCAACATTTACTCGTAGTTATTCAAACTTGCTCATGAAAACTCTGCCAGCTCATCGCATTTAGCTCGTAAGTCTTTGGTGTTTTTTATTGTCCACTCATATTTACTAGTGTACATTGAACAGACATGAATTCAATGAAAAATTATAGTGAGCGTCTTATGAGCTTAGTTCTTTGTGCTCAAGAAGTGAATTAATCATAACCATACCTCGGGTTTATTTAAAATAACTAGAGTTCGCCCCGTGGTCGAAATTCGACCAAATTTATTTCTGACACATTTTATATAGTTTACATACATACATAAATACACATTCTTTTTTAATGAAACAAACGTTAATAGCAATTCATGTTATTCATATATTTATTAAATTAAACAAAATGGGAAACAAAATTGTAACAAAAATCTTATACATACTCGTAATAATGAGACGTATTTTATTTCGGTTTTAAAAAAAGTAAATAAATTGTGCATGGTTTCCTGCCACATTCAGTCACTAATGCACCGACGCGAGATAAAACACATCATGAATTTTAAAATGATAGATTCCTTGCATGCAATTTCTATAAATTTTTGCCTCTGTACTAACCATTGCAAATGCTGAGTTAAAAGCACGAATATTTTCAAAAAAGTTTTTTGTTTTACGCTTTTCAACAGCGTTTTGTGAATTCAAATTATTAAATAAAGAATTAAAAAATTTTGAGACAATGGCATTAAAGAAACTTTTCCCTTGTGGCAACATGCTGTAAAAGAAGTTAAATCATTTTGAGTTACTTCAGACTCAAAATGCTTAGCACTACAAAAACGGCATATTAAGTTCATTGGACCACAGTTATGACTTACAAAATTACTTGGAATAATATTGAAAGCACATTTGAAACTATTTAATAATTCATTATCATTACGCAGATTGTCGGTGTTAATATTTCCAGATCTGTTCTGAGTAAGATATTGAATTGCTCGTCGCCGTCTCTCCATTCTACCAGTTATTGATCGTCTGCGTGGCCTCTCAAAAAATATAAAAATTAGTTTCTTTAACAAAAAAGAAAATATATTTTCATAATAAATGCAAAATTAGGATAACAGTCACTTTGAATTCAAAGGCAAAAATATTTAAAAATCTTAAACCGTTAAACCGTTTTATAAATTATGTATGTATGTATATACACTTTAGAAAATTTTAAAAAGTTAAATAATAAAAAAAAATACCACCTCACTTTTAATTAACACTTCCTAACAAAGGCTTTAATAATTTGAAGCTAAGAATAAAATAAAGCTGAAAAATAATGCATTTACAAAACACCTACAAACAAAAGCAAATCGAAAAAATAACTGTTTCTAAATTTCTGGCATTAATTTAAAAGGCATTTATTTAATTATGTGTACATACGATGTTTTCGTCATTCTTGCACATATGAACATCTGTTGTTGTATTTTCAACTTTACTCATTTAAATAGAGAAACAACTGTATAATTACTCCTTCTCTTTTTGTTTTCAAAAAAAAGAAATTGCATACAAACACGCACATTTGGTTTTACTTGAAGCTACCACATACTTGTGTGTTTTTAGCATGTGTAGTGGTAGCAATTTAAAGAGCCATTTATTCCTAAAATACTGAACCGATTTTAATCAAATATAGACTGTGCACTAAAGCTAGATAATATCTACTAACCGGTGAAAAAATAAACAAAATCGGTTGACAAACATAGGAGAAAAAGGGATCCAAAGTTTTGTCTTTGCCTATTTATATATAGACTAGAGTTCGCCCCTTGGTCGAAATTCGACCAAATTTATTTCTGACACATTTTATATAGTTTACATACATACATAAGTACACATTCTTTTTTAATGAAACAAACGTTAATAGAAATTCATGTTATTCATATATTTATTAAATTATACAAAATGGGAAACAAAATTGTAACAAAAATCTTATACATACTCGTAGTAGTGAGACGTATTTTATTTCGGTTTAAAAAAAAAGTAAATAAATTGTGCGTAATTCATTTCAAATTGTACTGCGCATAGCATGGTTTTCTGCTACATTCAGTCACCAATGCACCGACGCGATGATAAAACACATCATGAATTTTAAAATGATAGATTCCTTGCATACAATTTCTATCAGTTTTTGCTTCTGTTCTAACCATTGCAAATGCTGAGTTAAAAGCACGAATATTTTCAAAACAGTTTTTTGTTTTACGCTTTTCAACAGCGTTTTGTGAATTCAAATTATTAAATAAAGAATTAAAAAATTTTGAGACAATGGCATTAAAGAAACTTTTCCCTTGTGGCAACATGCTGTAAAAGAAGTTAAATCATTTTGAGTTACTTCAGACTCAAAATGCTAAGCACTACAAAAACGGCATATTAAGTGCATTGGACCACATTTATGACTTACAAAATTACTTGGAACAATATTGAAAGCACATTTAAAACCATTTAATAATTCATTGTCATTACGTAGATTGTCGGTGTTAATATTTCCAGATCTGTTCTGAGTAAGATATTGAATTGCTCGTCACCGTCTCTCCATTCTACCAGTTATTGATCGTCTTCGTGGCATCTCAAAAAAATATAAAAATTTGTTTCTTTAACAAAAAAGAAAATATATTTTCAGAATAAATACAAAATTAGGATAACAGTCACTTTGAATTCAAAGGCAAAAATATTTAAAAATCTTAAACCGATTTAAAACGTTTTATAAATTATGTACATACACTTTACAGAATTTTAAAAAGGTAAATAGGTATGTAATAAAAAAAATACCACCACACTTTAATTAACACTTCCTAACAAAGGCTTTAATAATTTGAAGCTAAGAATAAAATAAAGCTGAAAAATAATGCATTTACAAAACACCTACAAACAAACGCAAATCGAAAAAATAAGTGTTTCCAAATTTCTTGCATTGATTAAGAAGCAAATTATGAAATTATATGTACATACAGAATAAAATTCAGTTTATCAGAAGAGTAAAAAATGCATTTACAAAAACAAAACAACTAAAAACAAATGCAAATCGAAAAAATAACTGTTTCAAATTTCTTGCATTGATTTAAAAGGCAATTTTGTTGTTGTGTTTTCAACTTTACTCATTTAAATAGAGAAACAACTGTATAATTACTCCTTCTCTTTTTGTTTACAAAAAAATGAAATTGCATACAAACACGTACGTTTGGTTTTACTTCAAGCTACCACATACATGTGTGTTTTTAGCATGTGTAGTGGTAGCAATTTAAAGTGCCATTTATTCCTAAAATACTGAACCGATTTTAATCAAATATAGACTGTGCACTAAAGCTCGATAATATCTACTAACCGGTGAAAAAATAAACAAAATCGGTTGACAAACATAGGAGAAAAAGGGATCCAAAGTTTTGTCTTTGCCTATTTATAGGTATATAGATTATGTTTCTATTAATAATACTCGTATTCCAGATATACATATGTATATACTCAAATATTTTATCTTTTGTATAATATATTAAATCATGGTTTCTTTCTGGATTCAGTTAAAAGAACCATAATATATTCACAAACGTACTTTGATTTCACTAACCATATTTTTTCTTTACGTGTACAACCGTTGGTGTTGCAAGTATTTTATTATCTTCTGTTACTCTTAGTGCGCACGGCTTTTAGCTTGAATTATCAACAGGATATTATATTCGTCCTTTTCTATTGAGTTAATTTTTGGTTTTCTTTTTAGTTTTGTTATTTGAAATTTTTGCCATAAAATCTCAAGTACTTTAAGGTCATAAAAATGGGAAAATTCCCTCAATTACACTTGCTAGGTTGTTTAACTAATTCGCCTGATTTGTCGTAGTTTTTGGTAAAATATTGAAAAATTCTCAAAGCATTAAAAATATTGTATTGTTTCTCTCATTTTCGCACTACACCACTTAATGTTGTTTGTCACTTCTTTATTTAATTATTTTAAGGTTTAAGGTTTAGTTTTCTTAGAAGCAGTTTAAGCAAATAGATTTGAATAAAGATTTATACAGAGACAGTCAAAGAGATTTTTAGACTTTTAATACCATAAAGATTTATAACGATTTATAAAGGATTTGTAAGGATTTGTAAGAAGGACTTGATTTCGGAAGATTTTAAATATTTATAGATTTAAATGGATTCACAAGTTGTTTGGGGAAAAGTATTATTTGGTTTTTTAACATCATATGTACATATATAAAGGGTGTTTTTTATAGAGGTATAGAACTTTAAGTTGCAATAAACCAACGATGGATTATTCGATTGACATGAATTTTATTTATCCGAAAGATAATCTTGTGGCATTACATTTTAAATATGATTTCTGGCATATGTCCAGATTGGACTACATCCGTGCAGTCCAATCTGGACATCCAATTTTCGATGACTTTTTTCAACATTTGCGGCCGTACATGGGCAATAACACGGAGAATGTTGTCTTCCAAATGGTCAAGCGTTTGTGGCTTATCCGCATCGACCAATGAGTTTACATAGCCCCACAGGAAGTAGTCTAGCGGTGTTAAATCACAAGATCTTGGAGGCCAATTCACAGGTAAAAAACGTGAAATTAGGCGGTCACTAAACGTGTCTTTCAATAAATCTATTGTGGCACGAGCTGTGTGACATGTTACGCCTTACGGTTCACGATAAATTGCCAAACCAAACTGAGAATAAATCACTTGACAGCTGTTAAATCCGTCACCATCTTGAAAAGTAATGCCAACTTAAAGTTCTATACCTCTATAAAAAACACTCTTTATAAATTCGAGATATTGGGGCAGTTTGTTAAAAATTTTTTGCCAACAAAAACAATGATTTCAAGCTCGATACATTTAGTCTAGCGGTTTCCTGTTTTTTTTATTTCATCTAAATAATAAGATTTCTGAAGGATATAAAAATAAGCGTTTAAAATGTATTACTTCTTGCAAATATAACTAGAGTTGGAATAAATTAAGCAGTGTAGAAATAAAGTAAAAAAAATAAAAATTCACTGTTGGTTATTATTGATTTGTCTAAGTATTAAACTTTGTTTTTAATTTTTTAACTTAATTCTCATTTTGTTAAGGAAATTTTTTATCTAAAATGTATTTTTAGCTTATCTAAAATTTAGGAACACTTTTCCTGGTGAGCTCAACTAAGCACTTAGCGATAAACATGTCCATAGAAACATGTTTACACCTAGTAATCAATTCCAGTGAATTTATTATTTGAGTAAATAAAACGGTATAAATTAAATTAAAATAATAAACGTAAGTTTCGTTTGACCTAAATATTTTAACCTAAAACGGAAATTATCGGTAGAAATTGATGAATAGCGTAGCAGTTCATAGCTCAATTCATTGATTTTTGCCTTTTAGCTGAGATCGTTTTTGCTTCAAATTACTATGGCACAATATTGTCCAAAACGTTTCAGTAATATTCGCCGCTAATCTCTTTGTAAACCCAACAGCCTGTGGCCATAACCTTGCTAACAGTGCCACGTTAGCCGTCTTTGGTGTCGATGGACTCGAAAACATCCACTGCTATGATCTCTGTCGTATTTTGATAGATCCTTCCTTCGTTCACAGTTACAAAACGGCACATTTTGTTTTAAGCCAACACAACCTGCGAAGCTTTTTACTTGTCTGCAGAAATTACACAATCTTTGGTGGGAATCGAACAATAATTATAGAACACAAGATTACGGCATATGCATGTTTTCCCTTTAGATGGCGTTGTTCGGCCAATGTAAAGTTACCAAATCTATAATCAACAAATTGCTTCAAATAAGTACGTACAAATAAATCTAAGTTATAGGCAAAAATTGGCAATTTATTTAAAAAACTCTAATAATTTATAGTTATACTCTTAATTAGAATTATTAGCCAATAGGAAGACAGTTTTGTGACGTCATTAAGCCGACAAGCGCATACAATTTCAATTACATTTTCGGGATGGCGTAACCTTATCTTCTATCATTCTTGGAATCGAACCCCTAGACTGATAGACTAGCGCACTACCTCTCAGTCTATCCAAGCACTCATTCAGATTGGACCTGAACAATATTAAACTCAACTTTGAATTAGTCACACGGTTGGACTTAATGTTAAGTGGGAGTTATCGCGGCACCTATCTCGTAGATAGCTTATTTATAATGTTTTAAAGATATAAATGACAGCAACTACACGGCTACAAATTCTGTTGGCTACAATTTTAGCCATGAAATCAGCTACATAATTATATTAAAGAGGACGGCTACATTGTAAACTCTGATATGTATTTTACTTCTATAAAATAAGATATTATTTTTTAATAAAAGATATTTTCTCAAAAGCTATTGTTTGTAAATGAATTTGTAATTTTTAATTGGAACATTTTCTTCTGTTGAAGACTACAATCACAACGGTGGTCGTGTAGTCATGTATCTTTGATGGCTTTAAAATAGTCATCTTACTATAGACGTGTGTATTTTATTTTTGACAGTTTATAGTCGGTAGCCTGTTGTTGTCTATGTGTTTAATGCTTAATACAAAATTTGATGTACGCACTCGGTTGAGATGACTACAGCTTTGTGCATCTTACGCATATTCGTCCTCTCATTGTTTAATATTTTGCAAGTATGTGACGTAATTACCTTTTTGTGGGCGTCATGAACTTTTGGCATCAGTTGTGCTGGAATGATTCCAACAAAACATTTCAGTAAACCAACTTTAATAATTGAAGATGGTTTTACAGGGTTCCATAGTACATATAGTATATACTTGCCAAAAATCCGAAATTGTTCAAGTAATAGATAGTAGTGAAGGGAAACATTTTTAAATTAAGAGTTACTGAGCTAAAAATACTCTTTAAACAAAATCAACAAAGTAACCTCGTACTAAATGTAATGTATGAGAGTTTTTTTAGATGAATTCTGCAGAGCATCAAAATCATATTTCAGTAAATATTACTTACCAACTCAATGATTTAGCAGTGTTCTATTTGGCAGATGTGGCCCGGAACAGCCTCCTTTAAGGAAGTGTGCCTTAAATTTCAATGCAGCTTGAAGTAATTTCTTTAGAGGTTTGATTAAATGGCGTATAAAACCTAAAAGAAAACAAAAATTTGTGTTGCCTAATAATTAAAAGAACATCAAATAGATACAAGGAAATAGTGTGAAAATGTCTGCAATTAACGCCTACTGAAAACACCTACTTTTTTATGTTGCAAAAATCTAGTAAAAATGTTATAAAAATTAAAAAAAAATTTTGGACTAAATGTTGCTGAACTAAAAAAGGAAACAAAAAATGGGCGATGCCATGGCGAACCAAAAGGAAACCAAACAATTATTCGGAGGAGTTGTAAAAATGGCAATAAAATATTTAAGTAAATGAATGTTCATCAAGTAATAAAATAATGCATTAAGAGAACTATACAGTCAATGCTATTTTTCTTACGACAAAGAAATTTTTAAAGAATGTGGTTTTATTTAAACGAATATTTTGCATTGACTAGAGTCCTTTTAGATTAGATTTATAAAAGATTTCCTTAGCAAATCTTTTTTTGATAATGTCAACACTAATGGAAATACAAAAAAAAAAAAAAAATATATTCTTTAATAACAGAGCATAAAAGTTCCTATTCTTTGTATCTTTGAAGAAAAAGATGACTTTTTTGTCTTAACCACAGGACATTTTTATGATTTAGAAGCATTAGCCAAGATCTCATGCAGTGTGTAGAGTCTTAAAACAATGTTTAAGCAGTTAATCCTGTATTCGCTTATTCTTTATTTCATTCTTTCAAATTTTGCCGCATTGACTGCTCTTTTTTGGTGGTTGTTGTTGTTGGCTGTGTGCAAAAATAGAAACTAGAACAAAAAAAATGTCATTTATTTCTTTTCATTATTATTCAGATCAACAAAAAAATGCAGTTTTTATAATCTTTATAAAATATATATAGAGCAGACTATAGTGAAGTTGAGTTCGAAGAAGTAATTTCACGTCCTAATGAACATGAATACATCAGTGCATGAAGCCGACTGCGGGGACATTAATATTTTTTTTTCGTTTTTTTTTTAATTTTTGATTTTGTGGCTTTTGTGTTGAATTTGTAGTTATTTAGGTTTATGTGAGGGATAAACTACTC
The DNA here is from genome assembly GCA_949628195.1 of Phasia obesa. NCBI lineage: Eukaryota > Metazoa > Arthropoda > Insecta > Diptera > Tachinidae > Phasia > Phasia obesa. The sequence continues at coordinate 104,304,227 of OX451218.1, read as the reverse complement.
ACTAAAACAAAAAATCAATAATGTGAAACAAACCACAATCAAAAAAGTCATGGCCGAAATAAAAAAAAAAAAGTTTTTATGTTGCAAATTCAATAAGACAATTATTTTTTATTAGCTGTGCCCGCCACGTCCCACATTGGGTTGAAGTTGCTAAAAACGGCTCTTAATTCAGGCGTTAGGTATAGCACTTCTTTTTCGTTTCGTAGTATTAAATGGGTCATTACTACTTAAAATAAATCAGTCAAGTGCGAGTTACTCTCACACACGTAGGGTTCGTTCCGTACTATGTCTAGTACGCCTTTAAAAACTCAAGTTGTTAATTTTTTCATGTCTTATGGGCCACCCTTTTCTTTTTAAAATCAAAGTCATATTCGTGAAAATTGCATCACTATTGGAACACCCTTTAAATTTTAGCAATTGTTGTTATTACGGCCATGGTAATACACTTTCTATAAAAATATCAGGCCTACCTATTGTGGTTCAAAAAATAATGTAATATACGGCAAAAAAATGTCACTGAGGGATCACCCTTTAATTTTTATTATTTGTTATAGTTTCCATAGTAATAAACCTCTTGCAAAAACTTCAAGAATCTACTTATTATTGTTCAAAACTTAGGCCATATACACGCAAAGCACGTCACTCGCGGAACACTCCTTAATTTTAAGGTTTAATTTAATAGAAAGTGAACGCAGAGTTAATTACTGTCTGCAAATTTTAAGTGGTTGCCTCCTATAGCTCAAGAAATAAAGACATAACGGCAAATAACACCTCACTTTCGGAACACCCGATAAGTTTTAGTATTTATTGCTATAGTGGCCACAGTTATACACCTTCTGTGAAAATTTCAAGAGTCTACCTATTATGGTTCAAAACTTAGGCCTAATACATACATATCACGCCACTATCGGAACACCCTTTAATTTTTAGGTTTATTTTTTTACACTTATTTATATAGCGAACTAAGTTTTAAATACTGCTTGCATATTTTTAGTGTATTCCTCCTACAGTTCAAGTAATAAGCAGATATTCGTGAATAACACCTCTCTTTCGAAACACCCTATAAATTTTAGAGCTCGCTACTATAGCGGCCACAGCTATACACCTTCTGTGAAAATTTCAAGCGTCTGCCTATAAAACTTAGGCCTTATACATGCAAATCACACCACTATCGGAACACCCTTTTATTTTTAGGTTTATTTTTTTATACTTTTTTATATAGCGAACTAAGTTTTAATAACTGTTTTTAAATCTTGAGTCCATGCCTCTTACAGTTAAAGAAATAAACACATATTCGTGAATAACACCTCTCTATCGGAACACCCTATAAGTTTTAGTATTTGTTGCTATAGCGGCAACGGCTATACATCATCTGTGAAAATTTCAAGAGTCTACCTATTACGGTTCCAGAGATAAAAGGCGCTGACAGACGGACAGAAGGACAGACATTAAAGCGAAAACAATAGGGTTACGTTTTTACACTTTATGTACGGAACCCTAAAAATCATTTTTGAACAAAAAAAATTTTTTTAAACGCAAGGGATGTTCGTTTGTCAGCTCGAATGAATATTTAAATTGCTTTGGAAGCTCCATTTTTGAAGATAAGTGAATGAAATTTGGGCAATTTAATTTTTTTAGGTTAGTAACTTCAACGAAATCGGTAAATGATTTCGTATAGCCCCCACACAAAATTTTCCCCGAAATAGGCCATACTAATCTTTATTTATTAAAAAGATTTTATTAATATAACTTTACATTTTATGTATTAGTCTTCATATTCGCTGTCAGAAAAATAAATATCATCGAAATTATTTTCTTCAGAAATTTCAGGTAATAATAGAAGGTCCAATACCTGCTGTGTTAACACGCTAATTTTCTTTTTGTAATGTTTGCTCATATTACTAATAATAGGCTCATATTGAAAATATCTTCATTGGAAAAATGTTCTCTGTATGATTTAAAATCTTTATTACGAGCTTCCTGTGCTTCCTCCGATAACTGGCCAATAGGTAACAGTGCATGAGTAATAATCTGCGGACCATGTATTAAAAATTTATGTAAAGTGGGAAACATGTAATACCGTGGGTATTTTTCAACAAAGTATTTTGCAGTCGATAAAGTAAATTTTCTAAATTTTCAACATTAATCTGATGACCGCACGATACAGCACCTAAAATAGTATGTATCTTTTTGATTAGTTCAACGTCGATTTTTGTAATTTCCGCAGAAACTTCGGAATTTTGAAAAAAACCTCTGGCTGTATTCCCGTTATTTGAGTTTCCAAATCCTGGTTTTGGTCTGGTTTGACAAGTACACGTTAAAGTCTAATGTTATATTACCAGTATGGGAGACGAACTTATAGTTTGAAACTACAGGGTAATAATATAAAAAGTAGGAATATTAAGATTCAGAAAATCAAAAAAAAAAAAACAATAACAAAACTACATGTATATGTTCATTCTTACATACATACATGTTTAATGCAGTGAGTGCGTTGCTAAGCATACACAAATTTTTCTTTGATGCTGAAATAGAAAACAAATTTTTTTCTTCTTATCGCGAAAAACCCGCAAAATGTTTTTATATGATTTGTAAGTAGACATATCATAGAAAATTCCAAAAAAAAAAAATTTTTTTTACACCATTTTTCAAAAAAATATTAAAAAAATTTTTACAACAAAAATATTTAACTGAGATACATATTTGAGTTTCAAAATACCTGAAGTTGAAGGTTCCATTGTTTTATGTTAGGATAATACAAAAATTGAATTAAAAATTTTTTTTTCAGTTTTTACCACTGTTTTCAAAAACTTAAAAAAAATTCAACTTTGACAACGAAAGTAGTCGAAAGTAGATAACATAGAAAAATTAAAAAGATAACTAGTGATGCACAATTTTGTTTACTATAACCTGAAATAGATTACTTTTTAAAAATATAAGTTTTAAATTTTCAATTAAGAGCCATTATTGGAAATATTTTGTTCGATATTGCTTTGAGAGTAATCCACAGGGAATTTTAAGTCTCTTACTTTTATAGTCGTTCATTTATATTTGATGTATACCTTCATATAAAATAAAATTCGGCAAAATTGCATACTTTCACTAATTTTACTCTATTTTCTCTTGGAAATGAGATATTTTTGTGGAAAAAAGTACTCTCTATTTAAACCGAGATACTAACGGAGCTCCTCATAAAATTTTTTTAAAATTCATACCGTAGTTTCTATGTGATGCGAACACAGACAAAAATTCCAAAAATTGCTGTTTTATATCACAGTGCAACACGGAAAAAATAACCATATACGGACACCACTACGTGATAAAAGACCAAAAAAAAAAGACCCCTGTCTCCCAGTTTTGCCCAAAGTCCTCCATGTTTTTTTATGGGCCCTCAAAGATGTGGGGCCTCGATGTCATTTTTGCAAAAAATGATCATTTACTCAAGCTCATATTTTGCAAACCGTTTGAAATCTTGATATACTCTCTGAGGCAATTTGTAGCTCTTGTCATAAAGAACAAAAATTGTTAACATATAAAATCAAAAAAACTTTATCTTCAAGGTCAAAATCGCAAAAAACTTAAAAAAATTCAATTTTTTTACCTTTTTTCCCCTGTTCAGGTCCATAGGTTCGTTCAAAATTCAAGGAAACAATCAACTACAAAAATGAACCTAAGATCTCAATAAACAACTTTCTAGAACATATGAACTTCCTAGGAATGATTCTTAACACCGTTTAGGTAGCGCTTAGGTAGCCGAAATGAATTTAAATTGAAGATGAAGTTTTTTTGATTTTATATGTTAACAATTTTTGTTCTTTATGACAAGAGCTACAACTTTGCCTCAGAGAGTATATCAAAATTTCAAACGGTTTGCAAAATATGAGCTTGAGTAAATGATCATTTTTTTTTTGCAAAAATGACATCGAGGCCCCACATCTTTGAGGGCCCATAAAAAAAACATGGAGGACTTTGGGCAAAACTGGGAGACAGGGGTCTTTTATCACGTAGTGGTGTCCGTATATGGTTATTTTGCCATGACTTAAAAAATTACACAGTGTGTATTGCATTTCGATTACTATCTGCATCAGCAACAACATTTTCTAAAAATGTTTCATGTACAGAAATGGTCCTGTTACAGTTTTATTAATTATTTGCATAGATTTAGACATTGTGAAACTTAATAAAAGCGACCGACAAAAAATATTGTTAAATAAAAGTGGATTTCTGCAGTCGATTTCCTTACCCGGTAAGGATAAATTAAAACCAAATATTCTATGTTTGTAGCTATGTATGTAACAACTGTTGATGTTTCAGTAAAACAAATGTAAGTTCTTAAGTCCTTAAAAGTCATTTTTGAAGAAATTAAGTAAATATTTTAAAGAATTTGTGGATCTAAGACATTAAATTTAATATAATTCTGGTTGAGTTGAAATAGTTGACAAGAACTGGTTACTAATACCTCCATTATAACAGACATACATATACATTCCTTGTATTCAAATACATAAATCGACATCTGACCCAACTGGTTAAGAAACTATGGAATAGATTTAGAAATAGGTTTATATCGATTTCTTCCAGCACAATTTATTTAAAAAAAAATTATATATAGTACATGAGGTAAATTTGACATTTACAGTATTAGTGACACTGTTCGTGCTTCTCGTCTGCTATAGAAACATTACTATGCATATTATCCTTTATAATCTGTGCTGGTGTAAGACAAAATTGACAAAAATAAATTACAAAATCTACGATCATCATTGTGATGATCTTTAAGAAATATTCTTTTCAATACTTTACACAATAATTTAACCTGCTTGCATGAATTTGAAAAGAAATTTGCCGCCATCACTATCACTGCCCTCCGTTGCACTTGGTTGACATTGTGGTTGTGCCGCTTTGTCACTTCTTTTTTTTTTGGTTTTCTTGAATTTTGTTTTTGCTCTTTGTATTTTTACTTTTTTTTGTTGTGCAACATTTGCTGCTTTGACTAGCCTTTGCGGTAAAATTGTGTAGTTTTTCTTTGAACCTCCTTATTTCTCACGCTTTATAGTTCTTTTGCCATTTTTCATTGAATTTTACGGTAGCGGGCGGTTTCATTACGTCTTAAAAATAATGTTCTTGTTTATTGTGCCCTGTCTTTGTGTTTTTTATGATCTTACGATAAACATTATCTGATTATGGAAAGATTTTGATTTTTGCGGTCTGATTTTATTTTTGTGGTATTAATCGATCGGGTATTAAAAATTTTATTTAACCGCAATGTCTTTTTAAAATTTTTAATGTAAGTTCTGATTTACGCAAATGTGTGTAAATAGAAAATTTAGAGGAGCATTAATTTGTGTTTAGTAATTATTTTTGGTTCTGAGTAGTTGCTACAATTGTTAAAGGAAATTTCTTTAGGTTAGGTTAAGAAGGGTTGTGCCAGCAATGGCACTCGGAGACCCGGAGGGTCCATTGTGATTCCCTTCAGCTAACTAAAACTAAGAAAAACAAGAGGAGAGAGGGAGACCTCTTATCCGTCCTGCTATCTATCACTCAACCACCCGATTTCCTTGTAAAGCCATGACATCCTCTTTTTTACATCGCGCGATGTCGAAAAGCCCATCTAGAAATCTCCTACCTAGCCATGTAAGTTTGCGGTTTTGTAATGACACGCGATGTGGCGAAGAGTTTCCAGCTCCTCCTTGTCCTCACACATCCTACAAAAGTGCGATGTACCGACCACCCATTTACTAATTCTTGCAAATTCGTCAGCGATTTCGTTGCCCTCAACATTACAATGACCCGGGACCCAACACAATCTAACCCTTTATTTTTCTGCCAGCACGACGAGAGCCTTCTCGCCGCCATTCCGACCACAAAGCCCGCGTTGGGGAGTAGGTGCAAAATGATGTCCAAAGTTGCTTGAGGTGTACTTTTACTTGCTCCTGTGATGGCAATCGAAGCACATCTCTGGACCTTGGCAAAAGTTTTTCTAAGAGACTCCTTTCACAATGCTTCCCATCAAACAGAGCAACCGTAGAAAATAATGGGTCGTCAACGGACATGTAAATCCAGTTTACAACCTTTGGTCGTAGTCTCCAATTGCTGCAAATAGAGTTCTTACAGGCATAGTAGGCATTTAGACCCTTCTTGAGTCTCTCCTGAGTGTTCCTACTCCAGATCAATTTACTATCCAGGTATTTAGCCTCACTTGCTAGTTTTAACTCGACACGATTGACCTTAGGTGGTCTGAAACCTATCACCTTCTATCTCCTGGTGAAAAGAACTAACTCAGTTTTTTCCCCGTTAACCCCCAATCCCTTGCTCGAGGCCCAGGAAGAAAGTTCTCCAAGTGCAGCTTGCATCACTTCACTGATGGTAGAGAGAAATTTCCCCTTTACCAGTATCACCACGTCGTTTGCGTAGGAAACTATTATCCTCCCCTGTGCATCAAATTGCCGCTAAATGACGTTCACCACCAGCAACCATAGTAGTGGTAATAAAACCCCACCCTGCGGCGTTCCCCTATCCGAGTTGATAATTTTGCTGCTATGCATACGAATAATCCACTCCACTATTAAGTCCTGAATGTTAAGATCTACTAGTGATTCCCTAATAGCCTCCAGTTTGACTTTATTGAAGGCTCCTACAATATCTAAGAACGCCGCTAACGTATATTCCCAATCCTGCAAACCACCCAACCACTTTTATAACTGCAATTTCTTGATTTTACATTTTGATATTGCTTATTTCAGTTTCTATTGTTGACCAAAAGTCAGTGAAAAATCGCCATTAAAATCGCCAACTATTTTAAAAAACGCAAAAAAATTGCCATGTTGCCAAATCGAAAATTTGATCCCAAGTACAATTGAAAATCACCATATGAGAAATCGCCATAAACACAGCCACAGTCAAAACAATTTAACAAAATGTATTAAAACTCAAACAAAACAATAATTTATGAATTTATATTTTCTTACTGTATTTATACACTGGCTTTTTAATTCCAACTATAGTTAATGAGCGAAAATAACATTTGCCACCAGACTACTTTCTCATCTTAACAAGTTTGTAAGAAAAATAAACAAATCCATTGTCAAAATCTCGTAAGCGCCATACAAATGACATTTGCATGCAAAATATAATGGTTTTTATATTTCAAGTTGGAAATGTTAAAGACTCAACCACTAAGTTTTTTGTATTTAAGAATAAAAAAAATCAGGAAAGTTTCAGGCCAATTGGAGCATTTTTGGTAGAGTTAAAAGTATTTTTTGTTTTCATAAATACAAAAATAAATGTTTATTTAAGCACAGAAATTAGCGATTTGCTGGTTGCGCCAAAACCACGTAAGCGACAGATTTGGCTACAATTAATTGTAAGTAACAAATTTAGAAAAAAAGTTTCTATACCCTTCAGAGAGTCACACAGCCATGTTTTGTAAAAAAAAATTGTTTTGAAACCCATATTAAAGAAATTATTAAGTTTTTTTCGTTTTGTAAAAAACGACTTTTTTACGCTTACGTGGTTTAAGAATAAACGCAACGATATTACATAAAGAATATAATATAAGTTCAAAGTATATTCGAATCGAAAAATTAATTATTTTGAGTTTGGGGTGTTAAGTAAACTACCGCATGGCCTTTTCCAATTATTGCAAAGACACATACTAAATTTCGCTTTAATATGTCGCCCGGTATGACCTGTAGAGCGATCACAAAATTTGGGGTTAAGGAAACTATACTTTGACCCCTCCTAATTATGCCAAAAACTATACAGCGCTTCATCTCCATATACCATATACCAAACGGTATGACCTGTACAAACACCACAAAACTAGTGGCGTACAAAAAAATAAATTAAAAAGTTTAAAAACAGATCTTCTGTTCTATTGATATTAGCATTTTTAGGAATCGGAGCATCATTCTTATTTAGTTGATTAATAAAAAGTAGAAATATGTTTTTTTTACATTTATGTAATTTTGAGTAAAATTTATTGAAATTCTATGCCTTGCGTTTTCATTGGATTGAAAATAAACCCTTTTTTCAAATAAAAAATTTATATAACATTTTATTATTAAACGCAACCAAAACCTTTATTAAGCGATAAAATACAACGCAAAATGATAGAAAGGAAGTAAAAGAATTTTGCAAACAATAGAGAAAGATACAAAACTGAGTCTGATATTAAACATAAAAAACAGCTTGACGAACAAGTAACACATGAAAAGCCAGCGAGGAAAATACTCTATAGATTGTAGGCAGTAAATGAATATTTTGATAGAAACAAAAAAACACACAAGGATCAAAGACCTGCTACTACGCATTGGCAAAAGGAAAACCAATAATTTCGAAAATTACGCCGTGTTTTTTTTTTTTTAATCTTCAAACAGGAACTTGTTACATTAAATGAAAAATTTCAACACAAGTGTTTCTTGTTGCAAAACACAAAAAGTGAAAGAGCGATTTGTAGTTGAAAGACACAAATCAATTTGTTTGAGCATCACTATGTGTAGAAGGGTGTTATAACTATGATACGCAACTTAAATTTTACAAAAGATTTCCTTTTTTTGCGCAGTTTAACAAAAAAAAAAGGTAAAAGATCTATTGTGTTACACCCCGTACTACCTAACAACAACATAAACAAGGATAATTTGAAAGAAAAACAAGAGCGTATCTTGTACTCACTCTGTAGGAGGTGCTGCTACAACAACAAATTCCTATACATACAGAGTTTGCAAAACCTTAGGCATAGCAAGTGAAACCTTAAAATGCCTGTACTAATATTTTAATACAACTAAGCTTAGACTTTTAATTACTAGTTTAAATACCTGTTTTAATACACAAAACTTATAATGTGTCTTGGGAGTTTCCCAGTCATTTATTTTTACAACAAAAAAAAAAAAAAAACTAAACAGAGACAAATAAAAGTTGCCTAAAATATGTTGTTGTTTTGAAAAAAAAACAAAAAACGAAAAGTGCTGCTAATCTGCTGAGCGTAGCAAATCTATTTGTCTTCAAGATTATATTACTCGTATGTAGCTTAAGATAATTTTAGAAAAAATATGCAAAATTGAGTAGAACGGACCGGACAGTAAGTGGCAACGAAAAATGGGCAGAAAATTTAGTTTGTAAAATTTATATTAACTTTATTTTGAAGAAGAAAACACCCAAAATAAAACTTTGCGAAATAATGTAAATAAAAGAGAATAGTAAGATGTACTGGGCTTGAATGTTTATAAAAGATTATGCAATTTTATAGCAAATGTGAGAAAATATTCTTGGACATTTTAAATGAATTGCAAGATAGATAAAATATGTATATACACGTATGTATGTTAATGGAATATTTATTATTTCTTTTAAATTTTACTAAAATAACTAAAAAAAAAAAAAAAAACAAAAGTTAAATTTGTTTTTTTTTTCAGTCCGGGGTTGTGGGTTCGATTCCCACTAAAAACGCTAGTATTTTTTACTACAAATTGGGTGAAAGACCAAGAAGATGCTTGGATATAAATTGGGTGCCTACAAAAGGTTAGTAACAGGTCACGGAAACTTTAAGTTTCGAGGCAAGAGGATACTGGCGGACACTGAGCCTGGAAAAGGTTAAGACGGCAGAGCAGATTTTATATGGACGTCCAGTAGACACATATTAAAAAATGTATGTAGATTCTGTGGAGAGCTTAGCCTTAGACAAATGTTACCATGGACTCAGTGATGAGAAAGAATGTTGACATTAATCAGTCGCCAGTCTAAAATAACTACAGTCGATACTCAATGATTGTAACGTATGGTGAATAAACACCGTTTAGGTAGCGCTTAGGTAGCCGCAAAAGTGAAAAATTTCCCGAAAATTTTTTAATTTCATTTGTTTTTTCTTTACTTCAACAAGAATCATTCCTAGGAAGTTCATTTGTTCTAGAAAGTTATTTACTGAGATCTTAGGTTCATTTTTGTAGTTGATTGTTTCCTTGAATTTTGAACGGTTTGCTAACTATGGACCTGAACAGGGGAAAAAAGGTAAAAAAAATTGAATTTTTTAAAGTTTTTTGCGATTTTGACCTTGAAGATGAAGTTTTTTTGAATTTATATGTTAACAATTTTTGTTCTTTATGACAAGAGCTACAACTTTGCCTTAGAGAATATATCAAAATTGCAAACGGTTTGCAAAATATGAGCTTGAGTAAATTATCATTTTTTTGCAAAAATGACATCGAGGCCCCACATCTTTGAGGGCCCATAAAAAAACCTGGAGGACTTTGAGCAAAACTGGAAGACAGGGGTCTTTTTTTTGGTCTTTATGACGTAGTGGTGTCCGTATATGGTTATTTTTTCCGTGTTTCACTGTGTAATAAATCAAATTAAAGAAAATGTGGATGTGGTAGGAAATAAAGTTTACAAGCCGCCTAAATTCGAGCTTAACGAAAGGGTGAAACAATAGGCTGCAGTTCCAAATCGTATCATCAATTGGGTAAAAAATATGACTGTGACAAAAACACATTACTTAGATATTTCGAATCCATGGGAATTCGAAAAAGGAAGAAAAAACAGCAATATTCACCACCGAAACACAACAGAAGACTATGAAAAGCAGGTTACGCAAACTCTCCAAAAATTACTTCTCCTGCTCACCAGAGTACAAATGCGTGATGGATGACGAGTCAATTTCACCGTCGGAGGCAATGAATGGCAGCCAAAAAATATTACTTTAAGTCTTCCAGCTACAAAGCACCCGAAGAAACTAAGTTTATCCGAAAGAAAAAGGTTCCAGGAAAAGTTTTGTTGTGGTAAACCGTAAGCGAACGTAGCATCAAAGAAGCAGTTTTTTACAGTTGGTTTAGCTGTGAATGCCCAAGTTTATAATGAAAAAGGTGTGCCAGCTCTTAGCAACTATATCCAAAAAAATAAATCTTAAATTAAAATAAGTTATATTACACACATATTTGATACTTTTAAGTTTGTTCGGATTTCATTCACCAAAAGTAATGTAAAACGTATATTAAGAATCGCCGCTACAAAATACATATATAAATTCGTTTACGAAAATTGCTATTTCTTTAAACAGTCTAGCTGCTTTTGACCATTTTTGTAAAAATTTATTATATTTAGGGCTATATTTTTTCCCTATAGATACGTAACCTTACCGTAGTCCTATTGGTTTCGCTAGAATATCGGTTCGTCTAAAAAGCTTGGCCAGGTTTTTTTCACAAGGTAAAAAATCGCTGTTTTTGTAGCGTAATAGCCTTAAATTTTTAAATTTTTACAGGGTATGTAAAATCATGTCCATATCATGTCATAATAAAACTAAAAAAATAAAAGATGTTTTAATAGTGACACCATTTTTATTTTGAACCAATATAGATAACGACTTTAAATATACACGGAATATGTTTTACAATGTCTACCATAACAATATCTATAAAAAATAAAATTAATAAAAAATAAAAAGTGTCCACTAGAAGTCGTTATTTTAACGAATTTCGCCGTATTTTGTAAATGTTATAGGCAGGCAATTTAAATTTATCAGTGTATGATAAGAAACAAAAGTTTTCGAAAATAACCAGCAATAACATCAACAAAATTTACCAAATAAATTTTCTATACCGTTTTGATACATTCTCTATCATACTGACCAAGCCATTTAACAAACGTTTGCGAAAGGTTTTTCTCAAAAGCTTTTTGTTTTGCTCTCATTGTTTTCTTTACTACCTTAATGTACGTTTAATACAAAACGATATGGCGTAATCATTCTCATTTTTTCTGTTTTACTGTTTTTTTGCTCACTGCAAAGAACATAATTCTTGCAAAAAAACCGACTACAAAACAAATGTATGTGCATCAATTCTAAACTAAAAATTTAAAGGAAAGTAATCTGTAAGAAATAGTACTCAAATCAAATACTTTTGTACTTGTTGCTCTAACGGACATAGTAATATACGTTCTGTACATTCAAATATCTATCCGTAACGGTTAAACAGATAAAGCCATATAGAACATATTACGTCAGATAAGAGGACACCCTTTATTTTTTACACTTATTATTACTTACACAGTAATAAAAAGTAACGGTTCCAAAGATATGGCCATATAGCTTGAAAAATATCACCTAGGGGACACCCTTTAATGTACAATTTTAAATTAAACACTTATTTTAAAGAACAGATTCTTTATTCAAAAGTTTGGCCATATGCATCAATTTACATCAACTATTCAGACTCCCTTTCAAATTTTAAATATTTATAAATGTTATTATACGGGACATAGTAGTGAAGATTCTGTCTAATTGTCAAGTGTTTGTCTATAACGGTTCAAAAGATAGGGCTAAATTTAAATTACATACTTGATGTTATAAAGGACTTAGATATACAGGTTCTTTGTAATTTTTAACAGTCTCTCTATTACGGTTCAAAAGTTTTGCAATATACATCAAATCACATCAACTATTGGGACACCCTTTAACTTCTAATTATAAATATTTAATTTCTGATTATAAATATTGGAGATTCTGTACAATTTTCAAGTGATTGTCTACAATGGTTCAAATGGTTCATATATTTAAATTGACGTCACATATGGGGACACCCTTTAATTTTTAAGTTTATTATTTTATTGACTTCTGTTATTGGCAGCTATATTAATAAGCAGTTTTTTTAAATTTTAAAAGGGTGCCCTTTACGGTTCATAATACACGTAAAAACATGTATTTTGTATGGGGACACCCTTTAATTTTCAAAATTCTGAACTTCTTTTAAAATGGGACCAATCTGTAAGCATTTCCTTTCTAATAAATAAAAAATTTTTAAAATCGGTTCAGAAATAACATATCTTTTGAACCCTAACAAGTAGAGATTAAACATTTTTTAAAGCAGGTAATAACATCATAAGACTAAGAATAAAATGCGCATCACATAAGACGAAAGAGAATCCTTACGAGTGTGAGCCTACATCGTACTCGACTGATTTATTTTTATCTAAATTTTTTTTTTTAACTGAAAGCTGATTCCTCTTTTTGGTGTAGGGTATATAATATTCAGTGTTACTTAATATAGCACTTTGGTCTTTTTTATTTTAACCGTTTTTATAACCTTCATAACAGGTGAAAAGGATATATATAAGTCATTCCGTGTATAATTTCTACAATATTCATTTTCGACTCCATACAATTTTCAAAAAAAAAATTCTACAATAAATTTTCCAAAAAATAATTACAAAAAATTTTCAAAAAAAAAAATTAAAATATAAAATTTACAAATTTTTACAAAAAAAAAACATTAATAAAATATTTTTACAAAAAGGTTTCAAAAAATTCTTACAAACAATTTTCTAAAAATTTAAAAAAAATTTTCAAAAAAACATAAGCGGTTAACAAAATATCTAGCATTACTATGATGAAGGGTATATAAGATTCGGCATGGCCGAATATGGCACTCTTACTTGATATATGTATACCGTTTAAAAAACGGTATGGGGTCAAAAACATCCTGTAATGAGATCCTGATCCTTTAATGGGATTTTCCAAATTGATTAATTAATAATTTTTTAATTTTCGGCACAAAGTTTGTTGTTTTTGTTTAAAACAAAGTAGTCACAAATTATTTGTTGAAGGTTGTGAAAGACTTTTTTTGTTAACTTCAAATCCTTTTTCCAGGTGTTAGTTTTTCCTTTAGAAGTTATGATAAAAATATGTATATAAAAAACGTCTTAAGAAGTCATTGTCATCAGTTTTATTCGAATTCATTATCATTCCAGTTTCATTTTTTATGATCATAGCAATAGTGACTTTTCGATGACATAGCATGACATTAATAAAGAAACCACAAAATTTACTTTCAATCAAACATTAAATTTTGAAAAAAAAAAATAATTAAATATAGCAACGCGTGGCAAATAAAGGTATACGCACACACAAGGTTCAATAACTTAAAAAATAAGAAAAATTTCAAATTCTAGGAAATACACGAAGTAATAAAAATTTGATGAATAAAAGAAATTTTCGTAAACATTTCTGTTTAACCTTTAATATAAAAACACAAAGAGATATTTTTAATAAAAGTAGACAAAGCCAGGCTTCTGTGAAATAAAATTTAGCTTCTATGAAGTCATTGTGTTGCTATCAAACTTTTGAAGTCCTTTGTCATTTTGAAAAGGGCTAGTTTTTTCTCTTTACGTTTCGTTTCTTTTATTATTATTTTCTCTTCTGTTCATATTGTAGGAGCTCAAATGATCCTTTTTTCTATTGTTTCCCCCTTTTACATGATTTTGACGGGGGAAATGTTCAATAAAAAAGAAAAATACATGAGTTTTGGTTTTAACTGCTGAATTGAGTGCAAGAAGTTTATTTGATTTTGTTCTTTCGCTATGTTCTTAAATGTGTACGTGTTTTAGTTTATGTTTTGGAGTTTGAAAGCGGAAAATGATTTATAAATTGGTTCTTTTTATCCGGCGTTGACTTTTTATAGCATATTAACTAACGAAGAGTGTCACTGAGTAGCAGTTTTATAATAAAATCTATGAATTTAATGCAAAAAATCGAGTTGTGCAAGTAAATTTACCAAAAGATGAGGCAATACATTTTAAATGTCAATTTTATTTTTTCAAATTTTGGGGAAACAACGAAATTTCATTGCCCAATCTACGATAAGACAAATGTGGTATCTATTATTGTAAACCATTATACCTGTTGTAGTTATAAAAATAATTTTATATACATTTGGTTAATTTTTTTTATATTTTTTGGAAAACAAACACTTCTTTAATTGTATAATAACAATGGAAAAACATTTTTATGAATATAAATTGATAACAGTACATAACTACACATAAAGTTTTTTTTTGTACCAATTAAGAGTTTTTAGTAGTTTTAAATTCAAATTCAATCAATTTTTTAATTAATTCAAATATATATTTTTTTAAACAGAACAAAAAAATTCATTATTAAACAAATAATTGAATCAATTAATTATTTAATTATATTTTAATCTGAAACCAATTAAAAGTTTTAATTGGTGAAATTTTTTTTTCTGTGTATCATATTCTAAACTTGCAAGACCGAGGTATCCTACGGTGGGCTAATAGGTAGTATGCTACTCTGTCAGTCCGGGGTTGTGGGTTCGATTCCCACTAAAAACTGTGGTATTTTTCACTACAAGTTGGCAGGAAGACCCAAAAAGGTGCTTGGATATAATCTCGGTGCCTATAATTGGTCAACTTCATTAGTGACAGGTCATGGTAACTTTAAGTATTATCTGGCCAAGTTTAAAATCGAGGTAAGACGGTACTTGAATGTGCCTGGAAAAGGTTTGTATCGATTTCCAGCACACCGGCTATCATAAAAGGCTTTGGAACGCTTTGCAAACATTTATTAATGGTGTAGATGCTGTGGAGACCTTAGCCTTAGGCAAATGTTAGCAATTATCTTAGACTCTGTGATTAATAAGAATCTCGTCAGTCGCCAGTCTGAAATCACATCAGTCGAGAGTAAAAGGCTAGTGATAGTACGTGACTATATGAAAGTTAAGTAGTCGTAAAATGCCAGTCGCATATCATAAATCATTGCGAAACGAAAATAATTCTAGGCCGGTACAACAGCCTAACCGAGCACTAGTTATATGTACGCATAGCTAAAGAGCCTTCTTAGGTAAATTATTAAAGTAAAGCCTGTTCCTAACAATATAGATATTTTTCTCAAATATCTTTTTTTATATTTGCTGTACACATCCGATATTCCAACTAGCAATCAAGTGCATACATCAACTTTTGCTGATGACACAGCTTTTTTAAGTATTCATGTAAGCGCCCAAGTAGCATCACAACATTTACAAGACCACATAATAAAGTTGGAAAAATGGTTGAAGAAATGGAGAATAAAGGAGAATGAACAAAAATGCACTCATATAACTTTCACTTTCAAGCCCCCTGATTCGCATAAATAATCAAATGATACCCCAGCTTTCAGACGTCAAATACCACGGTTTACATCTTAACAGGCACCTTACTTGGAAAAGCCATATAAAATCAAATCTAACATAAATGAAGTTGAAAGCAGTCCAACTTACCTGGCTTATTGGTAGAAACTTTACAGTCAGCTTATATTGCAAAATCCTACTGTACAGTTCGATCTTTAAACCATTATGGTGTTATGGGATTCATTTATGGAGCACTGCCTCAGCTTCAAACTTCAAAAAAAAAATTCAAAGGCGCTGAAGTAGCATTTTAGGAATGACTAGCTACACCCATCAAAAACGAAAATGCACGCTATTCTCACGTCAAAAATATTTTAGTTTAGAGTATGACGCCCACTGTTTCCATCCAATCTGTTTTTTGCTAGACTATGCGTAGTAACTCGATTATAATTTTTTACTTATTATGGGAGGTACTACTCCCACTATCCTAATCTAGTGTGTATTTGGTAGATAATGCACATTGAGGGTTAGATATGCAAAGATATGCTGGATATGCTTACCCCACAGTAATCCATTTCGATTATTATATTTTTTGGAAATAAATATTTTATATTGCACTCATAATAAAAATTCAAAGGAACCATGCGAGATTAAAAATAAATAATGTATATAATACGATTCCAAATATAATTTTTTGTATGTAACTTAAAATTTATTTTTTAGTATTTAGGGAAATAAAGTATTCGCGAAAAATTTGTAGGATATAGGGTAGTAAATCCATCTTATCTTAATTTTTTCTTCTGTTATTGATCTAATGTTTGTGTATAAAGAAAGCATATCAATATTTTCGTATATTCTTGGCCTTTTTCTCTTAGGAAAAACACTCTAAATTCGGAATTGTCACCCAAAGAAGTTGTATAAAACATCTTATATTTTAGAAATCTGATCCATTGTATTTTTAGCCAAGACACAACTTCTCCATTGGTGTTTCTCTTTCTATTAGTCCCAGTTGTGTCGTCGAAATGAAATCTCTCTGAGCCGCTTGTTCTACCAAAAATGGGTTTCATTTTTTACTTAATTCTATTAAATTACAATAATGCTCAGGTATGTATAATGTCTAGAATTAACTATAAATAGTGCATTTTTACCTTGAATGGATTACCTGATCATACCTGAACCGATCTCTGAGGACATGACAAAATTATTAATAATTATTTAGCCAAACTTTGAAAACGGACTGACTTATACCCCTATTACAATATACAGTAACAGTATTTTGTTTATCAAGCATAAAAAATAAACTCAATTTATAAACTTAATTTTCATGGCTTACTGGGAATTACTTCAGATTATGCTACTTGTTTAGGATTTGATATGAAAAAGCTGAAAAAATAGATTTTTAAAATTTTTGACTTATACCATTTTCAAAATCAAGGACGCATCTGTAATTGAAAATATAAGAGTGTAAGGCTATATATCAAATCACTGTGGAGAAACTAAATAAATATTTTTAAAATATTTAAATAACACTTTTACCCTTATCAAAAATACAATAAGAAGTGAAACTAAAAAATAAAAGCATAAACATTAAAGTTCTCCAGTATTTTTTTTTATTTTCCTTCGCTCCACTGTGCCAAAGCTAAAAAAAGTTACCAGTTTTTTTTCATTTGTTCCTTTGTTTACTTTTTCGTAATTTCTATTAATGAATATACGAGTATAGCTATTTGTACAAAAGGTGACCTATTGTTTTTTTTTTTTTTTGCTTACACTATCAGTAATTTATAAAGCTTTTTCTACACTGCACTTGATAAAACAAACAACTAATATTAAAAAAATTGCAAGTAATTCAACATTTTTATACCCTTCACCACAGGTGGAAAGGGTATATATAAGTTTGTCATTCCGTGTGTAATTTCTACAATATTCATTTCCGACCCCATAAAGTATATATATTCTGGATCCTTATACATAGAGAAGTTGATTAAGCGATGTCCGTCTGTCCGTCTGTCCGTCCGTCCGTCTGTCCGTGTTAGTGTGGTAATGTTATTTGCCAAGGCACCAGAAGAGATACAAAAAACTTAAGGTATTGCAATTCAGCAACTTCGGATTATTCCTTTGGAGGCTACGGGCCAAAAACCACGCCCACCTATATTTTTTTTACGTTTTTTTTTTAATTTTTGTCGGCTTTAATGATTCTGTTTTGCCTTTTTTTGTCAAATAAATATTAGACTGCGACAGGTAGATCGCAAGGAGTGCATACAGATCTCGGGGGATCAATAACCCCCTGCGAGGGGCGATTTTTGTTTGTTTTTAGATTGGTAGGGTTTTTCTGCTTTGATTTGTATTAGAGACCTTAATAGAAAGCAATACACATAGAGGTAGCCAATGGACCCACAGGGTACCAAGTGACAAATAGGAGCAGTTAAAAGGACCCCCATGTGTCAATATGATGAAATTTTGTTTTGTTTGTAAGGATTTCTTTTTGCTTTAGTCTGACCATTCTAACTTAATATAGATTGCAGAAAGGTCCTAAATTTAACAAGACAATTTCAATAAAATTTAACAAAAAAATTTCAATAAAATTAAAAAAAAAAATTTGTAAAAAAATTAAAAAAAAACTAAAATTTTTTGTCAACAAGGTATTTTACAGAAAAATATCAAAAAAATTTTTTTTTTAAATTTACCAAAAAATTTTCGAATAAAATTTTACAAAAAATTTTTAAAAAATTATTTATACAAAAATTTTTTCGAAAAATTAAAACTAAAATTTCAATATTTCTTTGAAAATGAAAATCATGACTGTAACATAACATATAATTAATATTAAGAATATACATATGTGTGTATGTGTGTATATAGAGTAACATATTTTTTTAAATGCGTTTGATTTTAAATAGATGATATCTCTGTTTTAAAACGTAGTTGCATTAAACACATAGACATCATCACGATACCGACTGCAAACTGTCAAAAATAAAATACACACGTTTATAGGTAAACGATTCTTTTGAAGCCAGCAAAGCTACATGGCTACACGACCACCGTTGTGGCTGTCGTCAACTTAGGCTAATTTCTATTTTATTCAACAAAAGAAAATGTCGCAAAATTGTAAATTACAAATTCATATACAAACAAAAAGTTTTGGAGGAAATATTTATAAGTTTTTGAAAGAGTTATTTAATTTTAATGTCAGAGTTTACGATGTAGCTGTCGGCTTCAATATCATTAAGTAGCTGACAACACGGCGACAATTGTAGCAAACGGAATTTGTTTTCATTTGTCTTCTATTTCTTTAACTCATGAATAATGATTTTTTCACATACGACTTTATTTAAGTAAAGAGTCAACAATATGGATAATGCTGTACATATCTGTATAAATAAAATCACCGTGGTGAAGGGTATAGGAGATTCGGCACGGCCGAATATAGCACTTTTACTTGTTTTTTTTTTATTTTAAAAGTTAAATAATGCATTTCGTGCACCTTATATTTTAATTATACAAAGTAACAAAAAAAAAAAAAAAAAAACTCATTAATATTCTTAACATTTTTATTACCCACACTTGTAATAGAAAACAACAACAAAAGCTAATAAATAACAAACAATTGAAATACTAACAAAAACAAGCAGAACTGCCAAATGATATTTTACTTTTGCAATTTCAAAACATTTCACCAACTGGCCTTATTGTCAACTCATGCACTTGCACATGCGGAGGTGTAGCGATGCAATACATAACACCTGCTGAAATATCTTCGGACTTAAGCATTGTCAGCATCTTAAAATGCTCTGGTACAATTTCCGTGTCCACTAGTCCGGGGCTAATACTCTAAAAATGCAAAGGAACAAATACATACGAAATAACTGAAATATGTAAAACAAACAAACAAACAAGAAAACAGCAGTTACCGTTATTTTTATTTTGGTTTTCAAATCACGAAATTCTTGACGTAAAATTTCCGTTAATGCTGTCACAGCATATTTGGAAGGAGGATAAATATTAAAGCTGTTCGCTGAACCAGGAGGTGGATTAAAAACTTGATGACCCAGAACACTATTTATCAACACAACATGACCCTGATTAGAATTGCTCTTTTGCATTGATTGAAAAGCACGTCGCGTACAATAGACTATACCCATGACATTTGTCTGCAATGTTTGTTCCAATTCCTCAATATTCATGGTCAGTAGTTGCCCAGCTTTGTAGGTGCCAGCATTATTAATCAATATCTCTATGCTGCCCAATTTGTTTTCAATCCAATCAAAGGCTTCATTTACTGACTGCAAGTCAGAGACATCACATTTTATGGGATGCAAACGACTTTGCAAGTTGTGAGGCAAATTGGCACGAATTTCCTCGACACGTTCCTTGCGACGCGCTAAACCCACCACAATGAGGCCAGCTTCAACCAGATCTTTTGTAATGGCAGAACCAATGCCCGAACTGGCACCGGTAACAACAGCCACACGATTTTGCCAACGTTCCATAATGTTTTTTTTTTCTATTTCTTTTTGTATTTTCACAACAAAACAATTTTCACAACAAATATTATATTGGAGGTGTGAACAGCAAATTCATTCACAGTTGATGCTACTCGTATTTTGAATTCACGAATGAAACTGAAAAAATTTATACGTTGTTTGGGCTTTAAATGTAAAATAATAAAAGCTGGACGGTGTCTGATATTGTTGTTTTACTGTTGCAGTTGCATTTTTGTAAATTAATAAATGAATACAACGAATAATTATTTTTTAACCCTTTAACTTAGATATGAACCACTGTACAATATTACAAAATATTCATATACTATTTGCATCAAAACACATATAGATTGAATGTCATTATGGACGGACTGTATATGTAATTAAAGAGCAAACAATCGTGTAATCATACATACACTTTGTATATAAGAATTACTCTGTATGATATGCAATAATAAAAACAAAACTATCAGAAATAAATTATTAAATGTGTGAATAACATTTGTTGTAATATTAAGTACACATACCCAAAATAGAAAACTACTTGTCATGATCACAAGCAATTTTATTTAGACGTACTTCCTTACTTACATATCGTTACCTTAATATAGAAAGGCCCTAACTCGTTTTTTTTCAAATCGAGTTTTTTTTTTAATATTTGTATAAATAAAAAAATGTTACAGCATTAATACACTAGGAGAATTTAATAAAAAATTGCGTTAAAAATAATTCGCAACTACAAAACTATAATTTATATCAAGTTTTTTTCTTCTCCGTTAGTTAGGGCATTTCTATATTAATGTATCGATATACAGATATATGCGATAAGCTCCCATATTTTTTTTACTTAATTTATATTATCAATGAAAGCGTACAATGTGTTTAATAAAAAAATTATATAGGAAGAAGTAATTGTTTTTTTATGTTTTTATCACTGTTGCCAATTTAGCTATTTTCTTCTCGAATGTAGAAAAAAATCTTGCAATTTTTTAAAAGTTTTGTTATTTTATATCATGGTTTCTTTCTCAACAGACAGCAACTATGGCTGCATTTGCCGAAATCAGTATCAACACAAGAAGGGACCAACTTTAGCTTCGAAAATACAAAACTTCATAAGAATGGATTTTAACAATAATAACAATTTAACCGGTATGAGTGGCCAAATTAGCTACTTATTTCTTAAAATAGATAAAAATTTTGTGATTTCTTTGGGCATTTTTTAATAAATGTGTTTCATTCTCAACTTTTCTTTAAGTTTACAACGTATGTATGTCATTCTAAGGTAATTGAGTGGGCTGCAATTAATGTGATTTTAACTGGTAATGCGGATATTAAAAGCGCATTTTCAATAACTATCGCAACTTATAATTTAGTCAGTAGTTTTAAATAGAAGATATTTCTATAAAATATGGGGTAAAGGAATTGATCCACCACAAACAGTGTTGAAAAAAGTTTTTTTTTTTTTTAAACCAAATTCCCTTTAATTGAATTAACTAAAAAAATTTTTTAATATTTGTTAACTTTATATTTATGTGTAAACCCCGCTTAAAAAATAAAGGAATAGATGTTCAAATTGTAAACGATGAAATTATTTTATAACCGACTTCAAAAAAAGAAGGAGGTTATCAATTCGTCTGTGTGTTGCTTTTTTTTATATTTAATCTTTACATGTAAAAAAATTTTAACTTTATGCCTGTCTGTCTGTCTATGTTAGCATCACTTAACAACTACTGGATGAATATTAATAAAATTTATGGTGAGATATCTTAGTATCTTGACTCAAATTTAGGATACTTTTTTTTCTCATTTCCAAGAGAATATAGGTATAAATTAGTGATTCAATGGTACTTCAAACTTTGCAGCACCTTTACACTTTGTCAACGGTTTTGAATGAACAAAAATGTACTCCCATAACTTCAACACTGCATAGAGACTCATGCCCTCCTATTTACATAAATAACCAAATGATACCACAGCTTTCAGACGACAAATGCCTGGGTATACATCTTGACCGTCGCCTTACTTGCAAAAGCCACATAGAATCCGAGTTAGCACAAATGAAGTTAAAATCAGTCCAACTAAACTGGCTTATTGGTAGAAACTCTACCCTCAGCTTAGATTGCAAACTTCTACTGTACAAATCGATCCTTAAACCAATTTGGTGCTATGGGATTTAATTATGGGGCATTGCCTCAGCTAGCAATATTGAAAAAATTCAAAGGCACCAAAATAAGATTCTACGAATAATCGCAGTTCAAGATCTAAAACGTGCCAACACTTAAATCAAGAAATAGCGAAACATGCGGTGTAGTATTTGAAGAAGCTTGAAACTCATCCAAAACCATTGGCGCGTAACATTCTTAATGCTCCTCGTTACATTCGACTAGAAAGAAGAGATATTGATTTTCTGGGCCGTACAATAGAGGGATAACCCGTAAATGATTTCAAAAATCGTGGAACATACATTATTTTTTGTCTAGCTCTGGCTGGACTTATTAAGTTTATTTATATTTATTTTAGAATTATGACATGAGTAATTACACGGTGTTACAGTCCAACATTTCTGGGAAGTGACACTATTTTTTTTTTGTAGGTCTCGTCGAGTATAACAAGAATCGGTTTGTGAAATTTTCCAAACACCCTCAAAATCTTGAGATACGGTTCAAAAACCGGTTTTGGGGTCCTTTTCGCACTTATAATCCTGTAACTTAGTTCGTTATCAACGGATTTTCAGTTTTGCAACGGCTTTAGAAAGAAAAAAGAAACTATGGAAATCTGTGTGTAATTGTCCACCAAACACAAAATTTTTTATCAATATTTTCGGCTCTTTTCAACTTTGGCGACATTTTCACACACTATTTTATTTGAAAACTATACTAATCATTATTTAATTTAAAAAGGATATTTACTACAGATTAAAATTCAATTTTTATTTTCAAAATCGGTTAGTAATTTAATGTTATTAAATTTTCTATGAAAACGAAATTTTTGCAAAAACCCTTGCGTAATGTTTTTCGAATTCTTTTTTTGCACCTTCACTTTTTGAAGCTTCTAGCAAGCTTTGCAAATTAAAAAAAAAAATTGTAACCAATTAAAATTAAAATGTGTGACAAAAATAATAGATTTTGCTATATTTGTGGCTTATTTACGGATAACCGTCATAGGCGTGATTTTAAAAATAATATTGGAGTTGTGAAAGTGTACAACAAACTCTTTAATCGCTCTTATAATACTAGTCGTTGGTATGAGACGGAAGTTATTTGTGAATATTGCTGTGCAACATTAAATAAATGGAATCTTGATCATTCAGTTGCTTTGCCCTTTTCTGCGCCTATGACTTGGCATCATCAGCCATATCATAAACTAGATGATCGCTACTTTTGTAAAACCAATGTTTTAGGCCACAGTTTTAAAACGCGCAAAAACATACAGTACGCAAATGTTCTAAATGTTACAAAACCGATACCTGTGAATGATGACGTTTCGACAACTAGCAAATCTGCTGATGAAACTGAAAAAGATTTGGAACATAAAGAGTTTCTTCCATCCAAATCAACTACAACGGAACGGCATTTTGTTTCAAAAGCAGATTTCGACGATCTCGTGCGCGATTACATTTGTCAAAACGAGGTTCTGAAATCCTCGGGTCGCGATTAAAGCAATGTAATTTGGTGGAAAAAGATTTTAATTATTCGTTCGTTCAATATATTGATGATACAATAAATAAAATATGAATTAAACAAAACAAAAAATTATCTTTTTTTTTGGTTAAATTTCATTTTGTAGTAAAGCCTCAATTTTTTCGATATACTGATGTGTTGGTAAAAATTTAATGTTCAGAAGACTTCTCGATATCTTTAGCGAAATATACATTCACTGAAGAAATTTAGGTATCCGCAAAAATATTACCTAAGAGCTCCTTATTATGATTGAATTATATGGCTGCAGTTAAACAATGAACATATTAAAAGCATTGTAAAATATAAAGACAAAATTTAAATTTTACAATTTTTAGTTTTTGAAAATAGCAACTTATTTAGTGTAATGCTATTGGAATTAAAAATAAATAAGAAAATCTAATAAACTATTCCCAAGCATCTAATATACATAGCTTAGCTACTCTAAATGCAACTGTACCACATGTTCTTAAATTATCATAATAAAAAATAAAAACTTTAACAATTAAAGTTTTTTAAAAAGGCACGCTTAATAAGCGTGTACCGGAAATGGCATAAATTTGAAGAAAATTTAAACACAATTTAAAATTACGAATAGAAAAAAAAACAAAATAATTTTAAGCAACAAACAACGGAAATTACCAGTTACGCCTCATAGATCTAGGCGAAAAAAGGACCACGTGGATTGTTATGAGTAATCAACAAACACACACACTCACATACACGCAAAGAGAAAAACTTAAGGATACAAACAAAAAAGCCTTCAAGAGACAAAGCTGTCTAGGGCCAAAGACTCGTTGAAAAAACAACACACACATATAAAATAACTAAACCTTCAAAAATGATAATTTGCTGAGTAATAAACTTCCGGTGGTGAGCAAACTTAACAAACCAGACAACTAACCAACCAACCAACCCTACTTTTTAAAATAATATTCCATACAATGGGTTGCTAATAACAACTCTTACTCTTAGAAATATAAATAATTCAACTAACCAGGGCACCCAGAAGACAATCACTCATGCATTCAGCAAGAATTTAAAAACAAAAAAAACGAAAAGTGTGCCTTGTAAAGCGAGATAGGACCATTACACACCCTACTAACCAAGAAAATAACAAAAGGACAAATGTGTTAATAAATACACACATACTCATATGTACATACATATATAACATTTTTATTGTTATTTTTGAGAAATAAGTTGCATTGCCACATTACTGAATTTAAATTTACATAAAAAATGTGAAATCAACACCCATTCACCATATATGTCCTTTCTTTAATTTATTCCTTCTTTTATTTTTCTCAAGTAAATCACTTCTTTTTGGACTTTTTCTTCGGTAATTATTACAATCCATAATGAAATGTCCTTATGATCAACACCTCCTGATTTTCCTCTACATTTACTTGCCAGTAACAAACTGTATGTTGCTGTTGCAAATGTAGGTTTCCTTTCCTTATTGTGTTACTTTGGTGTTGATGTCCCTTTTGGTTTCCTTTTCATTGTTTAGTTTTAAGGAATTTTTATTTATTTGTAAATTAATCTGTCTTATGGATTTATAAATAGTTTTGGTAGTCCTGTACTTCGTAACATGTTCGATTTTATGCAAATTTCATACATTTTTGTTTTTTTTTTTTTTTAATTTATAAATTGTAGCAGCACAATCAGTGGCACGAGTATTTAAGGAAATGGGTGTTAACACAAATGTATGTTAAAGTTGCAAAATTTCTTGGTGAACAAATGTTGCACAAATTAGTTAGAAATTAATGATGACATATCATGCTATCACAGTTCATATTAATCTTGAAAAGAAAAAAATAATTTTAAAAAAGTACTGTTTGATTTTTGGATAAATAACGAATTTATTTATTTGATAAATTTAAAATTTAGTATTAGAGTAAATGATTAACCGCATGTTATTAATCTCCGTTATTATATTTCCTAAGTGGTGTAAATCCAATCAAAACAAGTTATAGTGCTATATTCGGTCATGCTGAATATTACTCTGTTATGTTTTCCAATGTCACAATAACATACATTCGGTTTTACTTTCAACTTCATTATTACAAATATAATATAGACAGACAATTGTTTGTAAAAATTGGATCGACAAATTTTATGAAAAATATTTGGTAAAAATTATATTTAAATTTAATTGCTAAAATTTTATCGAAAATTTTTTTGTAAAAATATCGACAAATTTTTATTAAACTTTTTTAGAAAAATTTTGCGAAGAAAATTTTATCGAAAATTTTTTACCTACATTTATTCGAAAATTTTTTATAGATATGTATATCAAAAATATATTTTAAGTTTTAGAAAAAAATTCTATAAACTATTTTGAATTAATTTTATCAATAATTTTTAGTAAAAAATTTATCAATAATAATTTTTTTTTTAATTTTATCGATAAGTTTTAGTAAAAATTTTATCGAAAATTTTCTGAAAAAATTTAATAGATTTTGTTTTTTTAATTTAAATATAAATTTTTTGCAAAAATTTTACCGAAAATTTTTTGAAAAAATTTTATAGTATATTTTTTTTTCATTTTATCGAATATTTTTTGGAAAAATTTATCGAAAATTTTTTGTAAAAATTTGATCGAAAATTTACGTAAAAATTAATTGAAAATTTTTTGCAAACATTTTTGGAAAATTTGTTTTAAAATTTTATTAAAAATTGTTTGTAAAATTTTTGTAGTATTTTTTTGTACAAATTTTATCGAAAATTTGTTGATAAAATTTAATAGAAAATTTTTTGTAAATATTTTATAGTAATTTTTTTTAAATTTTATCGAATCTTTTTTGTAAAAATTTTATCGTAAATTTGTTGGTAAAATTTTATTAAAAATTTTTTCTAAAACTTTTATAGTATTTTTTTGTACAAATTTAACGAAAATTTTTTGTAAAAATTTTATAGTATTTTTTGTAAAAATTTTATCGAATATTTTTCGTAAAATTTTTTGTAAAAATTTTATTGAAAGTATATCACCCTATAATTTCTAAAGGGTGTTTTTTACAGAGGTATAGAACTTTAAGTTGGCATTACTTTTCAAGATGGCGACCGATTTAACAGCTGTCAAGTGACTTGTTCTCAGCTTGGTTTGGCAATTCGTCATGAATAAACTCACGCCTGAACAACGCCTGCAAATAGTGCAATTTTAGATAGATTTATTGAAGTACACGTTTGGTGACCGCCTAATTTCACGTTTTGGACCTGTGAATTGGCCTCCAATATCTTGTGATTTAACACCGATATACTACTTTCTGGGGGGCAATGTAACGTCATTGGTCTATGCGGATAAGCCACAAACGCTTGACCATTTGGAAGACAACATTCGCCGTGTTATTGCTGATATACGTCCACAAATGTTGGAAAAGTCATCGAAAGTTGGACGTCCAGATTGGACTACATCCGAGCCAGCCATGGCGGTCATATGCCAGAAATCATATTTAAAATGTAATACCACAAGATTATCTTTCGGATAAATAAAATTCATGTCAATCGAATAATCCATCGTTGTTTTATTGCAACTTAAAGTTCTATACTTCTATAAAAAACACTTATATCTTCTATACTTGTCGTTTTAGTGGAAAAATTTTTATATACTCTGTACCTGTTCCGTTTAAGAAATAACGTAAATTCGTATTATTATTAAGAATAAATAATTCTGTTTTAACACGATCCTTTTTTACACGATTTGAAAATAAAAAAATAAAAATTTTTTACATTTAGCACGATTAAAATCTTTTGGGCTTCGATTTTTTTGTCAAATTTAATTTTTGCAAAATATGTTCACATCACAAATTTTTGTGTATATAATAAAATTCACTTGTGAGAGCAATTGAAATGTGTTAATATATTGTGAATCATCAACGCGTCCCTAAAAGAAAACGTCGAAATTTACAAAGGCTCAGCATTTCTTGGCGAAATGTTCGGTTTAAACGAATCCACAGTAAGAACTATACAAAAATTCAATTCAAATTAGGCAATCGGTGATTTTTGGAACGAAATCTGTTAAGCCTTCATCTACACTAGAGGCACCAATATACATTATATGTTTCATATACTTATATGTGATTTAATAAAATAAATATGTTTTGTTCTTCTTACAAAATCCTTGTTTTCACTAATTTTAATAGGAGATAAGGAATCAATCACCTATTTTTACATGACGTTTTTTTTTTTTGGAACTAATCTGCAGTGTAAAAACAGTATTGGATGTACCAGGCCCTAAATACCCCCAACCAAAGCATCTTGCAGAACAAGTTCTAGGCTACAGATAAAACCAATTATACAGTAACCTATCATTCATATGTTAGCTCACTGTATAGGAATTTTATTCTACGAGACCCCAAAGCAGGATACGCTCAAAGTACTTGTTTTGAATTCTCATAGTACCAGCTCACAGTACCAGAAAAATTTAAGTGTTTCCTAAATTTATTTGGAGGTAACGAAAAATACATAACCATACCGTAAGTAGCTTTAAGTTACCCTTTTTAAGTGTTAGTAGCCATTGGGATGTACACCGAGATAATGTGTAAAACGTTTTGATTGTCTGAGTCCTGTAAGAGTTTCCTTTCCAAACAAAGGTACTGGTCTTATAAATCGACGCCGGGCTTCTAGGTTGGCTATGCACTCCTCCCTATCACTGCCAACCTGACACTCGTGACTAGGAACTCCGCTCAAATTTTAACCTATTGTGGGAACCAAGTTCATTTAACTATGCCGCAAAAATTATTAGTTCAAATAATTTCATCTTCAACTGAACTGAGTAGGTACCTGTTTTTGCTTTACCCTCCATTTGAAAACTCATAGTGTAAATTTTCCTTCCGTGGAAAGCCTCATGCAGCTATATGACTATTATTCTTCTATCCATAGCTACTTCATCGGCATTTGAGTCTCCTTACATACAAATGGTTTTAAATTTTCCTTGTTTATTTAATTATTGTATGTGCGACTTTTACTGTAGAAGTTAATTAGTTTTTAATTGTCGACTGTGCCATTTTACAAACTTCACATAAAATAAATCGTTCAGGAAAACAAATCAAAGACATCCTGTGAATTTAAAATCCTGTAAACACTTTCTACTCCTTTCATGAATTGTATGTTGTGCACGATTCAAGAGTCACCATGAATAGGGTTGTATTTATCAGTTTCTTTGGGTTCCAAGTTTCTACAAATCTCCATTTCAGAATTAAGTGTTTGTGGCGATAATTAAGTCAGTTTTTACTGCTCATTTTTGTAAACTTAAAAAAATATTTTACGTACGATTTTTACTTAATTTTCAGAAAAATCCATAAGAACAGGATAATTACTTCTTGTAAATTTAAATCATTTAGAATATATTGCTTAAGCTATGAGCACAAAAAAAGAAGTGATCGTTCTAAAAATTGCACTCCCAAGAACACTCTACTGAACAAAAGTGTAAAAATTTTCACATTCTCCACTGCCACTTGTCACATTTTCTCGAAAATATTAATAAATAAAACTAAATATGTTAATGAGAATGTAAAAGGATTTTATTTTGTGTTTTCCTTTTGAGACACATAAATCATTATTTGAGAGTAAGAAAACATTAAAAGGGCGTCTAAGAACATAATTTTTATAAAAAGTTCCTTGCAATAAGTTGTTGGGTGAAGAAATTTTAAAATTTATGTGACGCCAATAAAAGTATAACATCAAAATGACAATAAAACTTAAGAAGTATTTGTTTATTTTTCATTCAAAACCATTTCTCTGAAAAATGATCTTCTCCATAAGAGAGATGTAGAGACTTTAAGATCATAAAAATAATATTATTTGTATCAAATTTCGTGTTTGGAGGAACAAATGAAAATATGTTGGAAATATGTTGTGCCTGTAGAAAAACCAACATAAAAATTTGTGTTACAAGCACTTAAACGGCAGTAAAGTGGAACATGAAACACTTGTGTATGAATGCTAGAAAATAAAGGACATTTTTATTTTAATAAAACAAACAAAGTTCAAGTCGTTTGAAGAACAAAAATTACAAAAAGGAAAGTGCAAAAAATATGAATGCAAGATAAATAAATATGAACTTCCTGAATGTCATTTAAAAATAATGAAAAAAAAAATTACAGAGAAAGAGAATAATATTCATGACAAGCAACTTGATAACAAATGAGAGATGTCATTGGCAGTCTCTATACACTAAGTGCTACTAGTCATTTTTCAAGTGTATTCTCTTCAAGCGAAAGGACAATGAAAACACAGCATTTCCTGGCACGCTACATTGCATTCAAATCCTGTTTTTCAATTACATTAAATTTTTCTTAGTTCTAGCATCTTGAGAAAATATTGTAATCAAATCTTAATGCCCGTAAAATGATCTTAATACTGGTCTTAGAATTAGAAGCTGAAGAAAGGAATTGCATAAACTAAGATGACATGTCATGTCATCTTAGCAAATATTATATCATTGGCTTAAGTAGAATTTTGACACCTTCACTTTCCAAATGCTTAAACTAGTTCTATAGAAATTTTCCTACAAATTCTATTATTTTTCTATTTTTTCTTGTTGCCAAGCATTTAACAGGGGTAGCTACAGTAGCAAATTTAGGGAACAGCCTCTAGAGCTGGTTTAAAATTTCTTTTTTATTCTGATTTCAATGGATTTCATTTAATTTCTTGCTTAAGCTTCTTTGATATCCGGTAACAATGTTCCTATTGTACAGTCACAATTATTATCTACATCATAACCTACTCCTCCTTTTCTATATGCATACATACATACATACATCTCTCTTCCTTTTTCGCTTCTCTTACTTATTATCTGTCATTTGTGTCCATGTTTATTCTTTTAAAATTTTAAGCTGTCTGTCGTATTTAATTTCATCAAGAAAATGCAAAAATTCTTTTTACAATTTTTTCCCTAAAAATTTATCGCAATCTTTCGTACGTTCGTTCTTTTACAATTCTACAATTCATACAAGAATCTTAAATCTTGTTTATTATTTGGTGCTTCCTGTACTTCCTCTTTTTGCAGAGTACAGCCATAATTACAAAACATTTTTTTTTCTGAACGGAAGATCCTTAGACGGTCAAACAATGTTTATTATTATTTATTCTTTTTGATAAATGTCTATCATATAATAAAGGACACACATGTATGAGTCTTTGATTTACTAGGTGAATTTAGCTCCTAAAAAACAAGTTTCAGTGCTAATTTTTAAACAAAATGAATGATTGCATGATCTGGGAGCCTTCATAGATGGTTGTTATTGCGCTAATCTATCAGTCTGGGGTTTGCGGCTGCTCTTCCTACCTATGTTTTCTGCAGATAAGCCAAGAGATTCGCAGTTTGTGTTGTTAAAAAAGCGTAATTGAGAGTAGATTCTAGTTGCAATTTGTAGCGCAGGGTGAACCTTTTACTCTATCGGATTAAAATAAAAATTAAATCTACGCCAAAAAGGGTACCCAGATAGGCTAGTAGGTAGTTTGCTAGTCTGTCAGTCTGATAGTCTGATAGTTGTGTGCTCGGTTCCCAACAAAGGGTCTGGTCTGTTTTACTACAAGGAAGGATATCATCTAAGTACCTTAACTTGGTTCACTGTTTTAGTGATAAGTCATGAAACTTTAACTAACAAATATTAAATGAGAATATAATTCGGGACCTTCATAGCCTTGGAAAAATGTTAGCAAATACGAAGTTTGTAAATTAAGAAATGACACTGATTTTCTAGTGTTCCAGTTGGCAAACTGGAACAAATAAACATCTGATACGCGTCTAGTACACGTTTGAACACGCTAGAGTTGTTGTCCTGTCCGTAGTGAATACACAGAGCAAAAAATGCCTAATAAAATCAAAAAGATTTTCTCTATGAAATGTTTTTAGGCTAAGGTGTATGTATTTAAGCAGAAAGAAGGCAAGTTTTTTTTTCGAAGAGATTCCTTATTATTTTCATGTGGTAAATCTTTTTTTAATTTGATCAGGAAGGGAATCCCATTAAATCAATAAGAAAACTTGTTATTCACAATTTTTTTTTACTAATTTTTGACACAAAAAATCAATTCATAGAGAAAAGCTTTTCATTCTATTAGGTTTTCTTCTGAATTGTAAAAGATATAGATTTCTTACTGATTTCATTAGCCAACCAAATTGAGTTTTTCAAAAAGGTATTACTTATTGATTTCATTAGGTTCCTATTTGAACAAGTGCAATTGATCTTTTTAATTTTCTTGTTATTTCGTTTATATAAATCATTGATTTAAAATCAACATAGAAACATAAAATATACATTTGGTGTAGTGGTTAAGTGCATGCCTACAAAACGAAGCACCCCAGGTTCGATCGCTACCAGAGGACGAAAAAATTTTCACAGTGGTTTTTGTGTTTTAAAAGTTAAGTGGCTTTAACCCCCTCCAGACAATCTATCAGAAGAAGCCCCATGAAGGCATAATGTCAAGCAGCCGCCAACACCTGGAGAAAAAGAAAAAATATAGAAACCAAAGATTGGTTAGCAAGGTTTGATTATTAGCAAGTTACATGCGAAAAATTTCAAAGGAGATTCGAAAAAGCTTTATAATATATATAACTTTTTAAAAAGCAAAAGTTCTTAAATTTTTTTCAGTTTTTTATTTTGAAAATTGTTTTTTCAGAAAGTTTCTATAAAACAAGATAGCCTAATAAAATCGAAAAGAAAACCGTTAAAAAAAAAAAAAAACAAGAAGAATACCTAATAAAAAACATAAGTTTTGTTCTTGATTTTTTCAAAATGGTTTTCTTTATTAAAATAATAAGATAATAATAAGATATTTTATAATTTTTGTTCTATTTTATTAAGTATTTAGACACTGTTTTTTCTGCGTGTATTTTTGCGAGAAAGGTTTTTTATTACGTTCAAAGAATGAGTGACATCAGTTTCGAACAATGCACATAGGGGTGTTTTGCCAATCTAGCCGGACATTAGGCCAAAAATTAAATTTAAGAATTATAAAAATTTAAGTACGCAGATCGACAGACAACAATATTCTGCATTGAGTAGAGAATTTTTAAGGCTTTTGCTGGAAACTTGTCGTTTTGGGACACTGTTAAAATCAGGAAAGTTGGGTAAATTGCTTACGTTTTTATTGACTTTTTATGATTTTGAGAGGTTTGCAATATTTTTTTGTAGCTAAACGAAAAGATTTTAAATTGAGTTTCTTTCTGTGTAAAAAACTATATACAGCTGGTTATATTAATTTTTAGAAAAAAATTTTATTTTAAATTTTTATGATAAAAAATGTCGATCGAAATTAAATAAAATTACCCATAACGTTATATAATAAAAATGCAATTTATTTGTTGGGCGAAAAGTGCTAGTCCCTATACGTATTTCACTGGTTGCTCAGGCCAGATCATCAGGAAACCTTTTTCCTTATTTTAGAGAAGCCAAAAATACTCTATAAGTATTAAAATTCTACAAAACACAATGCGAATTATGCATGTTAATAGAATAATATTATAGAATATTAAAGCTTCTGTTAAAGCTTTAATATATTTTTGGCTTCTCTAAAATTAG
This sequence comes from Phasia obesa, assembly GCA_949628195.1. Lineage (NCBI taxonomy): Eukaryota > Metazoa > Arthropoda > Insecta > Diptera > Tachinidae > Phasia > Phasia obesa. Next base: position 104,270,652 of record OX451218.1, on the reverse strand, counting down.
GAAAAGGTTTCCTGATGATCTGGCCTGAGCAACCAGTGAAATACGTATAGGGACTAGCTCTTTTCCCCCAACAAATAAATTGCATTTTTATTATAAAACGTTATGGGTAATTAGCATAATAATAAATTTATAATAATTAATATTTACAAAATTACAAATGACAAAAATTTTATTAATAAATAAAATTAAATTAAAAAATTAAAGAAGTGCTTGCTACATAATGACTTACAGTTAGGAAGTACTTCCATCAAAAATGCCTAATTCCACACTCGATTACTCGATTACCACTTTCTAAATTTTTGGCTGAAAACCCTTTTGTCGGTCTTAAAATGTTTCTGATTTTTAGGTTGTTTTAAATAAATTAATTTGAAATATTTTAAATAGAATTAATTGTTATTATTTTAAATAAATTCTATACATACAAAATATATACATATAAAAAACTGCAACTGCAACTGGATAAATTTAAATAAAATTGTATGGTACCTTAGAATCTAGGTTAAGATATATATTCTTTTTCCGTAAAAATATCTACTTTCCAAGATTGTGGGGAGAAGGTAGAGAACAATTAAAAGGGGCGGGGCACACATACTCATATACTCTTGAAACTCGTTTTGTACCCTAATTCGTAGTTATAATTATAAAGTTTAAAATGTATACAAATGCGTCCATCCACACAAATTGCTGCAATAAAAATTGCACCATATAAACACAAATGAAATTTAAAAGAAGAAGAGAGATAAATTTTAGCGACATAAGTTACATAATGTAATTGGGCTCCTACAGAGCTATATCGAACAAAACATTGTAAGGGATCACCTAGTATGAAAGGTAACACGTCCACTCTTTCAATCCAGCCACGCTTTTACTAAACTATGCACAATTGTAAGAGAGTTTCTTTTAAACTAACCGTGAGCAAAATTCGAATCCGCTTAAGACAATAATTTTTATACAGATGTTCCAGGAGTCACTTAAGATATGAATTCGTCGCCAGTTATAAATTAAAATGTTGGAAGCTCTATAAAATAATTTGACACCTCAAAAGTGTTAAAAAAAATGGAAGTGGATACGAGAGAATTTTTACTTTATATTTGAAGAAAAGTACAAAAGCTTGGTGACGATTTATTGAAGAAGCATAATTTTATGTTAATGGTTTCGTTAATTAGGGAAGCCATAGAATTTGTTTAAGACTTAAAGCTTAAAGAAGAAAGAAATGTATCCACTACGTATCACTGTTTAGATGTGATTTTGGGCTAGTCATAAATTACAAAAATTTCTTCAAAGATCAACCAGATCAAGCAGTGAATGTTACTGTTACAGCCTACATTGAATGATATTTACGTAGAAGACTCGTTTATGAAAAATTGCCATAAAAACATTCGGCAAAATAGTGTAGAAGTACTGGCAATGTCTAAGAGGTAATTTAACCGATATGCTCTAGCCTGTGTACTTTGTGATTTAATAAAAAGTAACCAGCTAAAGAAAAAAGTGATTTCAAATTTAAACGAGAAATGCATTGGAGGCACAGTGTAGCAGTTGATCTACTTTTCAAACATTTTGGAATTTCAAAAGAATAATATTTTATGGGATTTTTCAAAGAAGTTGACACATGTTTAGTCTTATCTCGACTAAGATTTTCTCAAATTTCTATAGAATTTTAGCTGAAAAATAAAACTTCTAATGTAAATAAAAAGATTTTTGTAAATTTTTTGGTTTAAAATATTTTTTGTATTTGTTTTTCAATATTTTAAATAAAAAAATTATAAATAATTTTTTAAGGGGTTTCAGTTTTGCTTAAAAGATAAAGTTTAGTGTCCTCCATATTTAAAAATTAACTTAAACTAAAAAAATTATAACATAAAAAATAAAGTTTTAAATCATTGTCTTCCATTTAAATTAATAATAAACTTAAAATCTAATAATACTCCAGGCACTGCTTCGTTGAGTAAAAGCATGACACTTAAACATTTAATTATTTATTTACATTTGTACAACCGAGAGACTAGTTCTTTTAATTTAATTGTTTTTTGTAGTACCAGGAACCAGATACAAAATCATTTTTTTAAAGGCGGGTATGGCTTAATTTTCACACGTGCGAAGTTTCTCCCCTTATTGATCTTGCCAAGATGAGATGTAATCCAAAAGTTCTTCATCGTCATGTTGTTCGGAGAAATCAAATTTGAAATCTTGTTGTTCGGGTTCTTCTAATTTCAGAGGCTGTACAAAACTGTTGGCACCATTAATGGAGATATCAGAATCTGAGTAAGATGGGGTGGGTGAATGTGTCATTTGATAGGATTGATGGTCAACTGGGCTATCCATTGAGGAGTAACAATAATTGCTGCCATCATTGCTGGACTCATCATAGTGTTGTTGCTGCATGCTGATTGTGGAGCCAACTGGATCTGTTGACTCCAATAGATCTTGTAAACCACGAATATATTCAACAGCAATGCGTAGAGTATCAACTTTGGAGAGTTTTTTGCTGGCACCACGTCCACCACTTGACAAAGTGTTAATAACTGTTTGAGGAAGATGTTGACGTAGATTGGCAAATCCATTGTTGACCTGCTTGACACGATTGCGCTCACGGGCATTGCGGCGTGCTACAGAGGGCAATTGTTCACCATACGGCATATTGGCATAAGTGTATTTCTTTTTAGCCATCATTGGTCCGCAAACTGATTGTGACTGGATGTTTTGCAAGTTGCTGGTACCCAATACTTTCGGTTGAGCTGGTGCAATGGGTTGCAATTTGTTGACATATTGAGCCTGTAAGGGCATTTGCTGCTGCTGTTGCAACATCATCATGTTGCCGTTGACAATTTCAAAATGATGTTGTTGAAAGTTGTTTTGTGACATACAAACACTAGCCATTTTTTTTAATAATTTTTACGAAATTAATCCACAATATTGTTTTTAAAATAAATTCACTTTTGTTAATGCGCTAAACGTCTTTTCTTAACGATCTCTTGTATTTAACTGAACTCTTTTTCTTGCAAGTTTTTCAATTTAATTGTAAGAAATTTATATTTATGTTGTATGCGAGTGTATAAAGAGAGAGTGTACGTTTATTTAGTAAACTTGTTAAGGTTGTTTTATAAAGTTGTTTGCTGTTTGGAATCGTATTCCACAATGATACCCTTCGTCCTGTTGCTTCGCTTTATGTACTCACTGTGAGAAGTGGCAGTGTGCAAGGCCTTAGCTACCTGCCTGTTGTTTTTACCCTCTCTACTTGAGGTTCTTTTAGTTTTTAGGGTTTTTTTTGCACAATACAAGTGATCGTTGTTGGTTTTTACGTGTTGTTGTGTTTCCTACCGAAAAGGAGAGCAATGTAAAATGAGTGCATGTGCTTGTTTATAAGAAAGAGAATAAGTCTTAGTTTAGCAGTAGGTAGAGGATTATAAATAGAAATTATATTTTAATACATTGTGTCAAGGTGTCAGGTTTAACATAGAATTAGTTTTTATGTTAGATTTAACATAGTTCCTTAGGATTTATGCAAATCAAAGACATGGTCGCTTTATTAAGCGCCTCGTCTCTTTGCGAGATTTTTTTTAGTTTGTTAATTTTTAAAAAAAGTCATATTCTATTGAATTTCATACACAATTAGCAAATATTTACTTGTTTCAGAGAAATATTGTGCAAATTTATTTTAATTTATTAGGATGAAACTTGAAGCGATCATTCTATATATATTTGAATTTTTACATACAATGAAATTTATAATCAAGCTTAAGTTCGTTTTTATTCTCTCTAAGAAAGAATTAATTAAATTACAAATTAGGTGATAATATTAAAGAAAAATGGTTTTCTCTCAACAATTATTTAGGAAAAAATATGAAAAAAATAAATGAATAAAAAATATGATATTACAGAACACTTCGATCATAGAAGCAAAATTATTATATTGACCATTGATTCGGTTGATATACTGCGTTTATTTATTTGCAGAAGAAATAAAATTTTGTCTTTTTATTTTTAAATAACCATTTGATTTCATATATACCCACAAATAACTTATTTAGTGAGGCATTCTTAGTAAGATTTTTTTCTCAAAAATGCGCCCCTCATAAATTTCCAGCCATTTAGTTACCTTACCATGCAGTTAGTAAAACTTAAGTTACCTGATCTCAGAATTTTGTAATAAGAATTAATATTATTTAAGACTAAGTAAGACCTTCCCAATGCAGAGAAAATTTGTATTGTTTCCATAGCTTTCGGTGAGGACCGCTGTCACTAGATATTTGTTTGGAACGGTTGGCGAGAACAGCACGGAGAGAAACTTGTTAAATGTGAATGCCAAGAGGGACCTAAGCTTTGGACAAATGCTAGCAATTACTAGAGACTCCGTGATGGAAAAGAATGCCGAAAGTAACCTGTCGATAGTCTGAAATCATTAAAGTCAAGAGTAAAGGCTGCTTGCTTCAAGTGACTCAATAAAAGTTAGGTTGTCGTAAATTACAAGTCGATTTTCTATAATCAGTGAAGACGGAAGCGGTTCGAAAAGGGATCCTACATTAATAACAATAAGTCAAGTCTTCGATAGAACTGGATTATTATTCCAATAACTGGATGTTCTTTCATCGAAAGGGCTTGTTTGTCCTAGTTTTGTGACTGTTTACTGACGAAACAATTCCAATTAACTAATAACAACATGCTCTTTGATAAAAACTTGTAGCCTCTGTTCTATAAATTAAGTGAGAAATTTTTTAAATGAAATTATTATAGTAATTTTGAAGTTTAAACTTTTTAAAATAAAGTAATGAAAAAGTTCATGATTAACACTAGTGCTTACATTAAATTATAACCGATGACTGCTGGCGGTTGCATCCATTAATTAAGCAATCATTAAGCGATATTAAATCTGCCTAAGCGCTATTAAACTTACAAATACCGAATATTCTAATATAATAGTGGCACGCTTTAATTTGATCCAATGAAAAAAATGTTTTCCCCAATTTAAGATTTTAATTGATTTCAGATTAGAATTCAGTTAAATAATTAATTGGTTCAATTATTTGTTTTATCAGAAAATGTGTTTGTTCTGTTTTAAACAAATATATATTTGAATCAATTCAAAAATTAATTGAACTTTAATTTAAAACTTTAATTTGTGCAAAAATTTTTTCTGTGAATGCATGAGCCAGCCTTTCAGTTAATTAAGTATGCAACTTGCTTTGTTAAAACTAGAACATGTAGTTTAAGCCAATGATCTCAAAATATATGTATGAGTATATTAAGCTAAGGAAATTGTGTACTTTTTCCCCTCCATATTAAAGCTTTAACTGGCGTACAAAGTTCCGATATGTCGAGCGTTTGGCGATTTATAAAATAGCGATTTTTACAATGACAACATTGGAAATATTGACACCAAACACGAAAACTTTTTTTTTTTATTAAAAGATGCTTTCAAAGCTGATTAAAAATGTCATATATTCTATATTTAAACCTTATGAACTCTTATCATCAAAATGATTAAACTCATTATAACAATCAAAAATCATTCTTGTTGAAGTTTTTAATGAATTCTAATGTTGGATGACTACGAAGCTAACGACCTTGCTCTCAACTCGAACCTTTTTAGGTAGACCTACTATAGCTGTTTAAATTTATCAACAGGAAAAATCTCTTAGCCGCCAAATCTTTTACAAAAAGTGGATACGGAACCCTTTTCCAAGCAACACTCAGCTTTACCATATATAGAAAAAAATATTTTCACCAATCAAAGAATTTAATTGGTTTCAGTTTAAAATTTAATTAAATTAATAATTGATACAATTAATTGTTTAATTACGGGTTTTTATTCTGTTTAAAGCAAATACTTATTTTAAGCAATTAAAAAATTAATTGCACTTTAATATAAAACTAATTAAAACTTTTAATTGGTGCAACTACTACTGGACGGATTTTAACAAAATTTTGTGAGGAGGTAGCTAAGCATCCTGATTCCAATAGAAAGTGGAAAAACAGCAGTGAAAGTACGCAGTTTCAGGTTTAAAGGTACTGAAATTAAATATATAAATTTTAGAATTTTATCTAACGCTGGGTACCTTTATATAAAGAAAATATGTATCTGGATGAATTTTAATAATTTTAACAATATTTTGTAAGGAGGTACCTTAGCATCCTGATTCCAAATTAGGATACTTTTTTCCGCAAAAAGCAGTAAAATTACGCCGCTTTTTTTTACCGATTTAAAGGTACTACATACTTTAAGGCATCTTTTATTTTGAAAGCGGGATATTTTAAACACGGTTGCGCAAGAAATGGCGCTGATTTAAAATAATGACAAAATATTAATTACTTACTGGCAAATAGCCAATTGTATAAAATTTTTATTTGACTTGTATTTTTACTTTGTGGAATTACAATGTTATTAAAATCTTTAAAACACCTATTATAGGGCTTTACAATAATTTTTAAATTTTTTTATAAATTTTAGAATTTTTTCCAGGGTTGGGTACCTTTATATAAAGTAAATAGATAAACCATAACCAAAGTAAGAGTCTTACAATTGGTGTGAAATACTTCCAAACCCAAATCGAACAAAATATTGTCAGGACGCCCACGACGTGGTGTGCATAGCTAGATAGAAATAGTGTTGTAAAGAAAAAAAAAAAAAAAAAAATAGAACATTATATAGAATTTAAGTTACACACTAGCGGAGTATAATGCGTTTTTCATTTGTTTGATAATTAATCAAATGTCGAGAAATATACCAGTCAGCTTTTCTAGATTTTTTTTATTTTAAGTTCCTAGTGCTTCTTATAGGAATTTTTACACTATACAAAGATCTTACGGTTTATAAAGGAACACTGACTCATTTCAGTACATTTCAAGTTTGAATTTACTTGTAAATATCATTGCTTCACCCTTTTTTGCATTGCTCCTTAGGTATTTATTAAACGTAATTCTGTGAACAAACTAGATAAGTCTAAGTCTTAAAGCAGCAACTAAACATAAAGTCGCGTGCCACTTCACCCTACATATTGGTAGTGTGTGTGTGTGTGTGTGTATGTGTCTAATCAATTGAACTACCTGATGTTAAACAACAATGTTAGAGAATTAACAGAAACAGGCACATTTAATTTTAACTTAACAGCTCTGAGGATTAAGTCAAGTTCATTGCGGGTAATAAAATTTGTAGTCTTTAGAAATTCACTAGAAGTACACACACACACACACTGTAAAGTTAACAGGATTTATTTATACCAGAAAAAAGTACTAAACTTTAATTTTTATTTGGGATGGGTTTTCTATTCTACTTGTTCGCCGGTTACGTACAAATCTACCTAGAATTTAACATTTTCACTCAAAGGACTTGTATGTTAGTATGCTAGAATATTGTAAAGTAGTTTTATTAGAATGTTTTTTTTTTTTTTGTAAAATCAAAGACAATAAATTTCTACGTCGCACAAAACTAAATATTTGTAATAAAAAGACTTTTTTGTTGGCTTCTTTTACTTTCATTTTACTTTTATTGGTTTTTTCAAACAAAGCATTGTGGACATTATGTATGTGGATGAATGCGTTTTTACTCTGCAAATGAATAGAAATATTCTTGTATTTTTAAGACTGTGTATGTGTGTGTTATTATAGGAATTTCTTTTGTTGCAGTAGTTGTGTGTCTAACATATTTTTGTTGTGTTTGTTAACAATTGAGCATTGATATCTGAGATCTTTGTCATGTTACAACAACAATATTCTCCACGTTATAAAGGATCTTTTTCGTCTACTAGATTCCTTAGAGTTTTTTTTTTGTTTTTGTAATCCTTTGTTTTGTAATGCTCCTAGAATTTTATAAAAAACGAAAATAATTTTTTGCGTAGAATAGATTTTTTGTTTCATGTTAAAGACATTTTTCGGTCTCTGCAAGTGTTTGAAGATGAAGAATATTTAGTTTATCTTGAGACGAGCTGGTGTATGTTACTTGTAATATTTTTGGTGTAAAAAAAAAAACAATTATTAACGAAATATTATAAAGTAGCAATGAAGATTTTTGGACAATTTCTTGCACTACGAATGCATTTCATCCAAAGAAAGCGCTTGCTCTAAAATAATTAATTCTAGAATTAGGGTTCTAGAACCAGTTCAGATTTTTTATAAAGGAAGTGGTACTGCTATCAAATATTATAATTTTTCATTGCGTAATTGTGTTTGTGAAACAATAATTTCTGTATGATTTCTACGAGTCATATCAGGCTACAAAGAATTTTGTTTGAGAATTTAAAATGTTTTTAAATAAACACACAAATAGGTTTTGTGACAAAATTAGAAGCTACTGAAGATTATTTAAACATCTCACATCATTCTAGTGAAATCTGTGGAAATAAGATGTAATCCCCAAGTAACTCAAAGATTCAAAAAAATAAAGAATAATTTTTTTTTGCAAGAAAAAGCTTCATTCTAAAATATTTGAAAAATTTTTCATTGCTTTTAACCACCAACACTTTGCAAAATATATTGCTCTAATAATTCAAAGGAATTGTTGCAAATAAAAATCATCTGGTATTAAGTTGATTGGATTTATTCTGACATCGAATAAAAAAAATTTTGCTATACCCCCGGTGAAGACCGTCGTTACTGGCTGTTTGTTTAATAGGGGTGGCGAGCGCTTTCCATGTGAGGACATTTATCAAGCCACGTTGAAGATAGCACATAACAATTTATTTTCCTTGCCTTCTCTTTGTATGTTTGTCAGAACTTGTGTGTGCCTGCAATAGAACGCAGAGAATGATAAGTCTTCTAATGCATTATAAGTAGTAAAAAGTCTGTAATTAGAATAATGAAATCCGCTTTTACATGTTTTAATAAAATTTCGAAGACTTTTTGATAATCCCAATGACGTCAGAAATCTAAGCAGTGGCTTTATTAACTAACTTTGCCTGCTCGAAGTAAATGTTTTCACAATCTAATCCATCATTATCCGAAAATAGAGGCTAAATTAGAAGTCTCGTATCGGGGTGTTTTTTATGTTAGTTCGAATTTTTTTTTCGAAGGTCGATTAAAAAAAATTCGAACTAACATAAACAAAGGCCGCGATACGGGTCTTCTAATTTAGCCTCTACGCTGATACCGATACACGGCAGTATCCTGGCTATATCGCATACATTCCTATTAGAAATATAATATTTTTAATATTTTAAGAAACAATTAATATTGATAAGTTATTGGGTAGTGTGTTAGTCTATCAGTCGGGAGGTTTTACGCTCGATGCCCACTAAGTACTCTGCTCGGTAAAATTAAGTTAGAATATTGAATTCTTGATTTAATTAAATTAGTCGAACTTTTTGTTAACATATAAATGAATTATTAAAGTTGGTCTTGGGTTCTTTTACTCACTCTGACTGCTAATAGCAGTTGAAGTATATTTTTATACAAATTATGCAATTAATTTTTATAATAAAATATAAGGTGGTAAATAATAAAGAAAAATATTAAGCAATAGGGAAGTTTTTGGTAAAGGTAGACTTCGTTCTCACCAACTGATGATTGATAATAGAATACAGTTTTTCTCGTATGCCTTTATGAAAGTTTGGTTAGTTAAATAGTTGATGTTTACATTTAAATACTACCCAAAGTAGATAGATGCGAAGAATGCTGATGACGGACATAGCTGCCTAGAAAATGCATTCTTTTCTGCTAGTGTCCAAATAAAATTTTAACAATTCATTTTTAAGTTAAAATATAATTTGAAGAAAAACAAAAAGCAAAAGAAAATAAAATGGGAAACCTTCACGAAAAGAAAAAACATGGTTGAGGTTACCATAACCTAAGAGCAAAATATTATGATTAAATTATATACATAGTTGTAATGAAACCATATTAATATTATCTATATCTATACATATAATAAAATAGTAACTCATTTCCGTCTGTCAGTCTGACACCACCTTTATTTATTTTTGAAAGAGGGATATTCTAAACATCTGTACATATAATAAAATAGTAATTCATTTTCGTCTGCTTTTCATTTTTGTATACATCACGTAAAAACTACGGGATCAATTTTAACAAAACTTTGTGAGGAGGTACCTTAGAATCCTGATTCTAATTTAGAATACTTCTTTCCCGCAAAAATCTCATTTCCAAGAGAAAGTGCAAAAGAGCATTGAAAAAACGCAATTTCCGGTTTAAAGGTACTGAAATTTTTGGTTTAAAATTGGGATATTTTAAACACTATTGCATGAGATTAGGCGCCAATTGAATAAAATTTGTATTTGATTTGTATTTTTACTTTGTGGAATTATATTGATATTAAAATATTTGAAACACCTTTTACAGAGCTTTACAATAACAAAAGGCATTGGTACCTTTATATAAAGTTAATACATAAATCATAACTGAAGCACTATAAAATTGAGAGTCTTACAATTGGTGTGTAATACTTTTAAAGCCAAATCGTGCAAAATATCATAGTTGGCGGTCGTGCACTAATTCTGCAATCTTCACTCACACTGAGTCATATTGCAAAATTATTGCATTAATTTTTTGGATTTCTAATGGTGATTGGAAAATTTGCAGCCTTAATTAACATTAGTGATAGTGAGTTAAAAAATCTTTGCACTAAAATTTAATTATTTTGATTTCAAAAATGCAATCAGCAATATATTGCAACTTTTTTTTCTTCACTCAAGTTGATTGCAACGTAGAAATTTTGCATTCAATTTGAGGGTCAATTTGAATTATTATTATTTGTGTGCACTAATTCAAAAGTGGAGACCAATACTTCATTAAAAATATAATCCAATCTATTTTATATTTATTAATGATTATATAAAACAGTAAATTAATTTCTATAACATAAATATACGAGTATGAGCATCTAGGCCTTCAAACATTAATTTAATTAATTTTAAGTTTAAGAATAAATAAAATGGATACATAAAAAAAGTAAAATTCAAAAAACTATTTGCAACAAGCATTTCATAACTGATATCACCAAATTTTTTTATCTTCTATGAGTGTCTACTATTTCACTAAAGGAAGACAAACGCTCCACTGGTGCAGAAGAAGGCAAAGGCGTGTTGAATTTTTCCCTTATTACTGGATATTTGTTAAGACAACTCAACTCATTCTCAGAAGCCAGTAGATAAGTATTTAATTATATTCGTTTTTTCTACTATTAAAGGATTTAATATCAAAGATATTAGAAGACTCGTTATTTAAACAATCGTTTTATTTACTTTGTCAATTGCACTAAAATCGAGGAATCTAACTTACTTAGTAATGTTCGAACTTACTTTATAAAAAAAAAACGAATTTATTTCAAAATTCTCATGACCAATCATTTTTGAAAGTTGATTGAGAGTATGAAACCATGCATCTTTTTATTGATTGCAAGTAAAAATTTTGCAATCAATTGAGAGAGTGAAGAATTCTTGCAATAAATCTGCGTTGAGTGGTAGTGCAAACATTTGCACTACCACTAAATTCTTTTGATTGCTAGTGAAGCTGTCCAGTTTATCATTAGGCTGCAAATAAAATAGTGCAATAATTTCTTTTGCAATATGATTTAGTGGTAGTGCAATGCTGATTTCAATCAAAATTTAGTGCACTACCCCCATGTATGCAAAATATTCTCAGGACGACCACGACGTTGTTATTATTAAACATAATAACAATATTGGTTTTTTAGAACCATCATACTGTCAACCCTGACGACTCTGATAAAAATTTAAACATATTGTAGTAAAATATGACCATAATAAAATAAAAATTTATTATATTATAATCAAGTAAATTAAACGATTATAGTATGATTAAAAACTATGATATTTTATATGTGATAAACCCGTTTGTTAAAACATTTTTGATGATAAAATACCCAATTATTGATGACTTTACATCAAATAATCCTTAATAAATCTTTGCTTACATTCGATTAAACTTGACATACTTTGTTTATTATTAATATATTATAGCTAAAAATTTTGGAATCCTTATTTATATTGGGTTTTGGTTTGAAGTTTACTAAAAATTGTATAGTTAGAACAAACCAAGTTCCACTTTTGGGGCGCAGTAACCGTTTAATGATGAAATTTAAACCAAAACTTGTTTATCGTGACCAAACTTAAAAATAACTAAAATTTTTTTGATCGCAACAATATATTGTTACAGAGAACTTAATGTGGTTCTTGTGACCATAACACAACGATGGTTTTGCTCTGAGGGTAGACTTCTTTCTAAAAACTGCATGTAAGTTAATGGATAGATTTTGAATACAGTTTCTCGTATTTCTTTATCTCAAATTGGTTACCCCCGGTGGTTCCAATTGTCACTGCAGGAATGGCAAATGCTTTGACGCGGTTCACTCGCTAGGGTTCCTAGAACCTAAATCTGGAAGAAAACGTCTGTGATAAAAATCGCGGGTCGTCTTCGAGGCCCGACCAGTGCCCAAAGGACTGGTAACACGGGCATCGGTGGCCCCACAGAGAGCCTATCCTCTCTGTGACCGGTTATTGGCGAGGTCCCCTTCGGGGGTACACGTGGTGGTTGTGGTTTACGATCGATTAATGTAGGTATGGTGCAAGGTCGATCAAGTATGCTGTTGCACTCTCAACAGACGGAGTTTGGATAATCTCCAAACTCCTAAGCAAGAGGGTATAATATGGATCTAGGCTTGCCTTGGATAAGGCTTGCTATATTGTATAAATTGCTACTCATTGTGACTGTATCACAAAAATATTGCGATTGGTGGCAATCGTAAAGTGTTGTTATACTACAAAATGGGGGCGCTAGTCTACGCTTAAATTTCACTCGGTGGTAAGACCACCGTGACATTAGGCTAACTAGGCAGGTACTCACGTTAATCTTGTTCCACAATGTCAAATTGGTTGGTTAAATATATCTGTTTACAACTGAACACGTCTCAAAGAAAATCCATCGCATTCTGTTTATGTCTAAAATAAAAATTTTACCATCTTTCCTTAAAAATTAATAATAAAAATATCTTTAAAAAATATTCTACCATTAGTTAGATCGAATAAACAAACTTAAGACTATTTTATTTATTATTCATTAACCCTGTCAATAGACAGTTCGAATAGATTTTTGATGACACCCTTTGCTATTCTTAAGCTGCTCACAATACAAGTTAACTCATTCATCAGCAAACGCCATTATATTTCTAATACTCTTTTCCTTCTTTGCACAATAACCTACTCCAAGACTGACCTTGAGAGCTATTCTAAGCGAACCACCTCAGGGACTTTCCCCCAAGTATTTTGCGTGAAAAAAAAACAAACAGTGCCAGCAGACAAATTACAAACTTTTATTTAACCAAATGACAGACAATAAGTGACACGTGCTTCCTATTAAGAAGTAAACGAAAACGGATCCAAGACCTGGCATGAATTGAATTTCAATTCAAAAACAAATATTAAAAATAGAAAAAAAAGAAACTTTGTATGAGTAGTGTTCATGAATAAATGATCAAGATGATGACAATGATCAAACAAATAACAACAAGTGAACATTTAACAAGGCCCAAGACGGTCCAAGAACAGTAATAATGGTGATAGACAAGCATTTGTTATTGAAAGGATTAACAATAAATCCCCTCATTGCAGACATGGTTGGTTGGTTGGTCGGTTGGTCAGTAAGTTAGTGAGTTCATGTGTATGTAACCGTGATTTGCAAGTGTTTGTTAAAATTGAAAGTGAACCGCAAAGATAAATATTTAAATAAAATAAAAACCAGCAGACGGACAAATAAATAGGCTCAGCTTGACAAATCATACCTGCTAAGACGACAAATAGAGACTTTAAAAACAACTTTATGCAAGGAGTATTTATTTATATGCGCGTACCATTGAATATGATGATCACGGATTGATGGTCATGGAGGTGATGACGAGATTTTGTTTTCTTTTTTTGTGTTTTTGACATCATGTGACTTGTGGCTTGTGCTATCACAGCGCGTGCGTGTCCAAATACTCGGTTGAAGAAAATTAAAAAAAAAACTATAATGTTATTAACAATTCATACGCATAAATTCACAAATGTTGAAAGAAATCAAATTTAAAGTTCTAGACTTCTAAAACAAACAACAATAATATGGGGGACAGCTGCAAATAGGTAAATGAATTTAATACTCACAGCTACATACTTGTTTCTGCTTAGCACATTGCTCTTAAATGGATGATGAGATCGCAATAATGATGGTGGCGTTGATTTTCTTTTTTGATTTGTTTTCAGGTCTACACTGCTGCCAACTTGAATACGACAACACCTAAAACATAAGAGTTTGGCTATTAATTTCATTCGAAGAAATAATAAATTTATATGGGTAAATTAAAGAAAATAATGCAATATTCTGGGGAAATCTAAAGGATGTGCCAAAAACTAAACCAGAATTAATTAAAAATCCTGAAGTGGCCTACACTCAACTTTACTATACCTTAGGAAAACAGATATTTTTATGGATATATTACATAAGGAATAGAAGTTCAAAGTATATTCGAACGGAAAAAATATGTAATTCCAAACTTTGATATATTACACTGAGTAACAATTTAGCTGTGATATTATGTTAAGTTTTTGATTATTTTTGCAATTATGTTTTTAAGTTATATGTTGTAACGCGTTAAACTGTATCTGTCGAATTTAAATATAGAACTGAAAAAAATTCCAATAAAAAAGTTATTCCTGAAGATGTTGGAAAATCCCACCCAAACGTCGGATAGAAAGAACATTAAACAAAAAACAACTTTTATTTACATTTCAATTTTAATGATCTTAAAAGTCCTAAAAGATATAAAAATTCTATAACAACAAAGCATATTATTAAAAACTTTAAATGTACAAGTTTTTAATTTTTAACGTCTTATAGGACACCCTTTAATTTTAAATTATTTTTTTACACTAGAGCAATTTAAATATCATGTTTCTGACTATAACGTTTAGAAGTAAAAGCTAAATTCCTCAAATTTGCGACATCTAGAGAATATCCTTTTATATTTTTCATTTTATTTTCGTAACTTGTTGTTATACACAGAATATGTTGTAAACTATAATCTGTATAAACTTTAAATTTCAGCCATATTGTTGGTCAAATATAAGATCAGAGCAAAATCGTCTCACTGTCGAGACCACAAATCAGACCAGATAAGACACAAAAATTGGAGTGTTACCAGATCACAGCTTTCGTTGGAAAGCGATAGCAAGAGTTAATGCTTTTCTTATATGAATATCTCTTTCTGATTATAGCTGCAATTTGACATTTTATTGTTTACAAAATAATTTGTGAAACTGGTGGAAAATTTTAATAAAATTTGATTTGTGTGTAAAATTAATTGTTTTATAAATTGTTTTAAAATAATTTGTGGCAAAAATAAAATTTGAACAAATATCATCCGAAGTCAGCCAAATAAATAAAAGGAAATAAAACAACAGGAATCCAACAGGAAAAAAATGTAAGTATAACAAAGGTTTTCTATTGAAATTAATTTGTTTTTAATTAAATTATTTTGATATTTCAGCAGTCGCCAATGCATAATGGGCTGTCCAAAAGGGGAGAAATTTCTTCAGTTCCCGAAAAATCCAACCAAGTGTACATATTACATTTGTTAAATTAAAGACAATTGGAATTATTTACTTTGATTTATGTAAAATGATATGTTACAAAAATATATGTCTTATTTATTATTTAAGCAGGTTCTTACATTGGATAGATACGTAATTACCCTGTGTTGGCAGGTTTGTTTTATTATTGGTGACTAAAATCTCAAGGTAAATAAATATGTTACAAGTTTCCTTTTAGTTTTTTAATATATGTATGTAACTTGTTTTTTCTAATTTCAGTCGTATTTAAATCTAACCAAATGTCACCAAAATATTGGTGACATTCCCTTCAAAAAAAAAAAAAAAAAAACTGGTGCTGGGAACGATGACATGTATCTTTTCATTGTAATCTTCTTCCTTAACTATCTACTTATACTAATAAATTGAAAAAGATACTGCAACTATCTCCAACAACTGCGAACTATTATGTATTACGTTCGCCTTTTTCTGCTGTTAACATTACTTGAAATTAGAAACAAAACATTAATAAGACCAGAAAATAAAAATACATAAATTACTTTATTTAAAATGTGCACTTAAAATCCAAAACTAAATATGAAAACTGCAAATAAATTTTCTATTTAAATTCAATTAAAATAAAAATATGTATTTTTATGTAATTTAGTGCAGCATCATTTAATATTAATGATTACGTGTTAGAGCAAGCTTTCGTGTTGACCGAATGTTGGTACGAATGCAACGTGAATCAATCCCTTGGCATTTTCGCTCCTGCTTTTTTCACAAACGATACGAAGGCGTATTTGATTTCATATTTTGAGAATAGCGTGTAATGGGCCAGTTAAGTAAAGCTTTCGGTTTCTATTTCAGGACTTAGATCTCCCGCAAAAACATTATTTGAACTAGTTATCAGAACTAGTGCCACAATTCACCTAAAATTAAAATGCAATTTATTTTCCGTATATATAACAGTATATTTAGATTGATTTGCTTACCTTAATTTCTTTATCGAGAAATAAACGTTTATTCATTGCTGTTAAGGCGGTCGTGGTTGATTAATAAGATCAATAACCATAGGGATCATTGCTCATGTAAAATTTTACAACTTTTCAATGAACCCATTTTACTAAAAAAGCAACTAAATACGAATATGCATCAAAATTCCCTACACATATTTTCGGTTGTAGTTATACATTTTTGTAGCACAGTGCAACACAGAAAAAAATAACCATATACGGACACCACTACGTGATAAAAGACCAAAAAAAAGACCCCTGTGTCCCAGTTTTGCCCAAAGTCCTCCAGGTTTTTTTTTTATGGGCCCTCAAAGATGTGGGGCCTCGATGTCATTTTTGCAAAAAAATAATAATTTCCTCAAGCTCATATTTTGCAAACCGTTTGAAATTTTGATTCACGCTCTGAGGCAAAGTTGTAGCTCTTGTCATAACAAAATAACAAAAATTGTTAACATATAAAATCAAAAAAAAACTTCATCTTCAAGGACAAAATCGCAAAAAACTTTAAAAAATTCATTTTTTTTTTACCTTTTTTCCCTTGTTCAAGGCCATAGGTAGCAAACCGTTCAAAATTCAAGGAAACAATCAACCACAGAAATGAACCTCAGATCTCAATAAACAACTTTCTAGAACATATGAACTTCCTAGGAATGATTCTTAAAACCGTTTAGGTAGCGCTTACCTAAGTAAGCGCTTACCTAAGGTAGCGCGGTTAGCTAAGCGCTACCGCAAAAGTGAAAAACTACATAAGCGCTACCTAAACGGTGTTAAGAATCATTCCTAGGAAGTTCATATGTTCTAGAAAGTTGTTTACTGAGATCTTAGGTTCATTTTTGTAGTTGATTGTTTCCTTGAATTTTGAACGGTTTGCTACCTGAACAGGCGAAAAAAGGTAAAAAAATTTAATTTTTTAAAGTTTTTTTGCGATTTTGACCTTGAAGATGAAGTTTTTTTTTTATTTTATATGTTAACAATTTTTGTTCTCTATGACAAGAGCTACAACTTTGCCTCAGAGCGTGAATCAAAATTTCAAACGGTTTGCAAAATATGAGCTTGAGGAAATTATTATTTTTTTGCAAAAATGACATCGAGGCCCCACATCTTTGAGGGCCCATAAAAAAAACCTGGAGGACTTTGGGCAAAACTGGGACACAGGGGTCTTTTTTTTGGTCTTTTATCACGTAGTGGTGTCCGTATATGGTTATTTTGCCATGACTTAAAAAATTACACAGTGTGTTGTTGATGATTTAGTTCGTTTGCTGACAAACACTCTTATTTATATTTATGAAATATAGTTGTATACTGTTATAGGTTTTCGTTTTTTAGGTCCTCTATTCCACACGAATCCCTTAAAACGTTAGCTTTGGTTTAAAATAATATTATAAAGTAACATTATATAGGGCATCGACGGAATAATGTTTTTATTTCTCACCGCCATTATCATGTACAAGAACATTTCCTTATGTTCTGGTTGCTAACTGCACTTTGCAACAACCGTAATATATTTTAATAACTTTTATCGAAATTATTAAACCAGTTTATTTTAAATATTATTAAGAAAATATTATTTTTGTTAAAATTTTGTTTCCAATTTTTGTTTACTTAATTGAAAACATATGTTAGTAATGGCAACCTATAGCTGGTACTTCTTAGTCATTGCTTTAAAAATTTGTTCTTATCTTTTTATTCACTTTATCGAAAGCTGCAAGTACAAATGATAATGTACTTTTTTAAACGTCACAAGTAGGTAATCTGGTTAGTTATCTGTGGTCGAGACGTCCTTTGATTTTAGAATTAAAGTAGATTTAACGTGTCTTCTCATTCAGGTTTTGCTAATGTGTCACATTACAAAACCCTTTAATTTTTATTTTTTTATATTTTTCGCTATAGTGTTTATAATTTTACACGCTGTGTATAAATTTACATTTAAAAAATTAAAATCATATTCGAAAAAATCGCATGACTATCGGAATATCCTTTAATCTTTAGTAATTGTTGTTATGGTAAAACACTTTCTATAAGGATATCAGGAGCAATCCTATTGAAAAACATGTCACTGTAGGAACTCCCTTTAATTTTTACTATTTCTTATAAAGGGCTACATTTTGTGAAAATTTCAAAAGTCTATATATTATGGTTTAAAAATTAGACCATATTTATGCGACTCACGTCACTGTTCGAACACCCTTTAATTTTAAATGGCTGTAGTGATGAACCTCCTGTAAAAATTTCAAGAATATTATGGTTCAAAACTTAGGCCATATACATGAAAATCAGGACACTATCGGAACACCCTTTAATTTTTTTATACTTGTTTATATAGCGGAAATAGCTTTAATTATTGTGTGCAAATTTTAAGTAATTTCCTCCTACAGCTCAAGAAATAAAGGCAGATAAGTCGGCACTTTCGGAACACCCTATAGATTTGAGTATTTGTTGCCATAGCGGCCATGTCAATACACCTTCTGTAAAGATTTCAAAAGTCTATCTGTTATGTTTCAAAAATTAGGACATATTCTTGCGAATCGCGTCACTGTCGGAACACCCTTTAAATTTTAATATTTGTTACAGTGACTGTAGTTAAAATTTCAAGAGTCTAACTATTATGGTTCAAAACTTTGGAAATTTACATTCAAATCACATCACTTTTGGAACACCCTTTGATGTTTTGGTTTATGTATTTATACTTGTTTATATAGCGAAAAAAGTTCTGATTACTGTATGGAAATTTCAAGTGTATACCTCCTACTTACTTATACTACGTTTGGTAAAGTAAAAAAGTGAACTAAAACAACATTAAATATATTTCCAAGTAAAAAAATAATTTTAAATTCACAAAGAAAAATCCGTATTCATGTGAGGGGTGGTGTAAAAATATTGAAATGTCTTGATATTGAAAATAAAAAAGTCTGATATTTTGTTGCATATTAAACGTTTATTATTAAAAATGTATGATGCGTGCTGTTGCGCATGGTCAGTTATTACTGCCGCTTGCTTTGCAATCAGGGACTCATTTTTAATTCATTCAATTTTTATTTTTATAATTTTATGAGCTTAAATCACTCTACTTGTTGCTGCAAACAGGCATAGTGACCAATAAGTTTTTGCAATGAAATTACAAATGTAACTTCGAAATAAATTGTATTAAAACTTTCAAAGAAACATAAAAAGCTTTATTACATTAAATCTTAAAAATAGTACTTAAAAAAATACAATAATGGATACAATTTTGTATGACATTCCCTGTGGTGTAACCGTTTTGTTTAGTCTCTGCATTGTCTATATCTCACAAGAAAATTATGTAATTTTAACTAAACTTTACAAAAATATAAATTTGTTTGGTTCGAAAGTTGACTTTCCAATTCCTATAGAAACATTGTAATGTGAGGAAAAATTCATCTGTAGCACTGTTTGTTTTAAAATATTTTCTGTAGATTACATAGTTTATATTTTTTGTGTGATCTAAAGTTTGTATATCCACAGGGAAAATATTTCAAGTTGAAAGGACCTTCCACCTGGCCTGTTGGCTCGAATGGATTAAAAAAGCGATGCAAAAATGGTTATGATAAAAAGTTATTTTGCGGCCCACAACATTTTGTAAGCTTGACAAGTGTGAAGGTAATTTCTTAACACTTAATCTGCTGATAGTTTAAAAGTAGTGAAACACCACACAAAACTACAAAAAAGGGATATGATTTTCAAAAGGGTTCTCCTTTAACATTTATAATTTTATTTATTTATTTATTTATTTATTTGTTTCAATACAAAGGAAGCCCTTAGGGCCTCTATGTATTGTTATATAATATATTTTTGTACAGTTCATATAGACTAAAAATAAAGCATAACTGTAAATTATTACATTTGTTTGAAATTTATTAGTTTAAAAATGGCTCCCCAGCCATATGAATTAAAAGAAAAAAATTTAAGAAGTACCTATAGCAACGGAGATTACAGGATGTGAGCATTTAAGAAGTTTAATAATTCACGCTTGTAGGTTAAAAAAGAATGTGAGAAAAACTTAAAAATCAGTCAAGTGCTAGTCAGACTCACAAACTTAGGGTTCCGTAATATGTACAGTGCAACTTTAAGAACACGTATTATGGAGCACCCTTTATTTTTTAATTATTTTTTATACTACAGCATAGTACTAAATACCCTGTGTAAATATCAATTGTCTACCTATAATGTTTCCAAGAGAAGGTCAAATTCGCGACATCTAGGGAACACCCTTTTATTTCTATTAAATCTATTTTCATTACTTATTGTTACAGTAGATATTGTAAAATATAATCTGTTGCAAATTTTAAGTGTCACCGTATTACTGTTCAAATATAAGGATTTTCTATAAAAATATCAGGAGCCTACCTATTGCGGTTCAAAGAAATAAGGCAATATAAGTGAAAAACATGTTATTGCGGAGTACCCTTAAATTTTTATAGCGACGATGACAACTCATCTTCGTCATAGCGGTCGTGGCTACATATCTTCTGTACAAATTTCAAGAGTCTACCTATTACGTTCCAAAAAATAAGGCTATATACGTGCAAATCACGACACTGTCGGAATACCCTTTAATTTCTACTATTTGTTATAATATAACAATTAATACAACTTCAGTGAAAATTTCAAAAATCTATCTATTTTAGTACAAAAAATATATAAACGCAATTGTCGTCACTGTCGGAAAACCCTTTAATTTTTGCTATTTGTTTTAGAGGCCGTAGTAATATACCATCTGTGAAACTTTTAAGCATCTATCTATTATGGTTTAAATATAAGGCCATATTCACGCAAATTACGTCACTGTCGGCACACCCTTTAATTTTTACTATTTGATATAGTGGCCATAGTAAAATACCTCCGTGGCAATTATTTAATGCTAAAATAGTAAAAAAACCTTGTTTCTCGTTATCATAGTAATGATTACAACAACTACAAGTTGTTCATCGCAACCACATATTGTTACAGAGTTATAGTTCTTGTTAACATACCATAACCATGTTTTGGCGAAGCTTGAAATATATCCAAACTCTCTGACCAGTAATTGTCCAAACGATCATTGTTTCATTCGACTAAGAAGGAAGGATATTGCATTTTTTCGCCGAACACCAGAGTGATTATTCTAAAGTGATAAAATTAATTATGAATATAATTTTATGCGCTGTATTCGGCTTAACGAAATATAATTTTGTAGATTTGAAGATATAAACACTTCGTGCAGGGTTTTAGAATGGAGATCAGAGATACATAATCTTTCATTTTATTTTAAGGATAATAATTAGATACTTTTATTTGTTAGTTTAAACGGCCAACGTTGGTGGTTCAAACTGATATGTAATAAAAATACATATACATACAAATGTATGTCAAAATATAAGCAAAAAAGAATATAGAAAAAGTAAAATTATTTTTTTGAAAACGTAAAAACTGGATAATACATAGATTTTTTTTATTAATTTTCAACTTTGGAATAAACTCTGTAAATTCTATAAATATTAAATTATATTAAAAACTACTAGCATGTTGTTCTTCTCGAGACAACACAGAGTTTCTTTGATGAAATTATGACATCTACAAAAAAATGTTGCCATGGTAATACCGCAAGGTTTAAGGTTTAAATATAAGATTAGCGCTAATTAAAAAAAAACTTGAGTTTAAACTTGGGCCTAAAAACCCACTCTTCTGCTTGTTCAATTATATTTAAAGATAAAAAATTATTTGCAAAAAAAATATAATCTTGGGGAAACCTTTATTGCAACGAATATTAACAAATATAAATAAAAGATATTAAATCCCAATCGTTCACATATTTAACTCTTTTAATTATCTACATTTATATCACATTACTTTTACCATCTAATAACAGGTGCCTTACTTTCGTTTTCTATTTTTTTTATACCCTTCACCACAGGTGGAAAGGGTATATCTAAGTTTGTCATTCCGTGTGTAATTTCTACAATATTCATTTCCGACCCCATATAGTATATATTTTCTGGATTATTATACATAGAGAAGTTGATTAAGCGATGTCCGTCTGTCCGTGTTAGTGTTGTAATGTCATTTGCCAAGGCACCAGCAGAGATACAAAAAATTTAAGCACACCAATCTGTCAGGCATAGTTTCGAAAATTTTAGTATTGTTACTCAGTAACATCGGATCATTCCTTTGGAGGCTGCGGGCCAAAAACCACGCCCACCTATATTTTTTTTAAGTTTTTTTTTTAATTTTTTTTTGGCTTTAATGATTCTGTTTTGCCTTTTTTTGTCAAATAAATATTAGACTGCGACAGGTAGATCGCAAGGAGTGTATACAGATCTCGGGGGATCAATAACCCCCTGCGAGGGGCGATTTTTGTTTGTTTTTAGATTGGTAGGGTTTTCCTGCTTTGATTTGTATTGGAGACCTTAATAGAAAGCAATACACATAGAGGTAGCCAATGGACCAACAGGGTACCCACTGATAAATAGGAGCAGTTAAAAGGACCCCCCATGTGTCAATATGAGGAAATTTTTTTTTGTAAGGATTTCTTTTTGCTTTAGTCTGACCTTTCTAACTCAATATAGACTGCAGAAAGGTTCTAAATTTAACAAAAAAAATTTTCAATAAAATTTAAAAAAAATTACAAAAAAAAATTTTTTTTCAAACAAATTTACAAAACATTTTCAAAAAGATATTTTACAGAAAAATATTCGGAAAAAAATTTTTTTTACAAAATATTCCAAAAATTTTTCGAATAAAAAATTTTTAAAAAATTATTTTTACAAAAAATGTTTACACACAATTATCGAAAAATTAAAACAAAAATTTCAATATTTCTTTGAAAATGAAAATCATGACTGTAACATAACATATAATTAATATTAAGAATATACATACATATGTATGTATGTGTGTATATTGAGTAACATATTTTTTTAAATGATTTTGATTTTTAAAGAGATGATATATCTGTTTTAAAACCTAGGTGCATTAAAAACATAGACATCATCAGGATACCGACTACAAAGTATCAAAAATAAAATACACACGTTTGTAGGTAAACGATTATTTTGAAGCCAGCAATGCTACATGGCTACACGACCACCGTTGTGGCTGTCGTCCACTTAGGCTAATTTCTATTTTATTCAACAAAAGAAAATGTCACAAAATTGTAAATTACAAATTCATATACAAACAAAAAATTTTGGAGGAAATATTTATAAGTTTTTGAAAAAGTTATTTAATTTGATAAAAGCAAAATAAGTATTTCTACAACAATGTCAGAGTTTACGATGTAGCGTCGGCTTCAATATCATTAAGTAGCTGACAACACGGCGACAATTGTAGCAAACGGAATTTGTTTTCATTTGTCTTCTATTTCTTTAACTCATGAATAATGATTTTTTCTTATACGACTTTATTTAAGTAAAGAGTCAACAATATGGATAATGCTGTACATATCTCTATAAATAAAATCAACGTGGTGAAGGGTATAGAAGATTCGGCACGGCCGAATATAGCACTTTTACTTGTTTTAATTAATCTTTATTATAATACAACTAAATTTTAATGGATTTTAAATTTAATTAAATTTCCATTAAAATTTAAACAAATCCCTTTTCCAACTATAATTTCTTACATCATCACTTTCACTCCTACTACTTAAAAAAATTACGAAAATACTTTTTATTCATTAATCCTTTTTTAGAATGTTTTTTTTCGGGGTGTTAACATTGAAAATGGAATTTCATTACTATCTCCTTTAACTCCTTCCTATACATTTTCTTTGCATTTATAACAATTTTCTCATTTCCCTTTCGGTTTTATGTAAAGAAATAACTACCGTTTAAATATACATTCGTCATGTTTAATTCACATTTAAATTTCTTTTGTATTTTTTCCCACAACATTTGATTGATTACAATATATTGTATTATCGACTAAAAAGGATAGTTTTAATAGGTAAGATTGTTGGAACAGGTAAAAAGGATCTTTGTTTTTACTAAGAATGTTTAGTCTAATTAGATTTATATCAGCATCCTTTAGTGAGATTGAAATCTAAGACATCTCTGTTTTTAATAACTGCATTTCTAACTGGAATCTACAGTGACATCTAGTGACAAGTATTTGTTAATGAATTTCTGGTACATTTATAAGGATGCTGTGTTTTTTGAGCACAAGTCTTATTAGATGAATCTAAACTGATAGGATTTTTTGACTATTTATATACACTATTTATTATCGAAAATCACAACCTCAAAATTGTGTCAAATATCGTTTATCAGCTATACAAAGGATAATGTTAAAACAGTGTGGCAAATAAGATATATTTTTCATTAACGGAAAGAACAAAAATTGAAAGTATTATGTTATGCTTAATTATAGTTATAAGCATTTATTTAAAAAAATCAAAAGACCACATTATTAAACACAAAAATGCATCACAAAAAACTTTAATTTATCAAAAAATCGAGATTTTAATTAGAAATTGAAATTTCATTGAGAAAAAAAATTAAAAACTAAACAAGACCCAAAAATTCAAAATTAAATAGTATTAAAAAAATATTTGAAAAAATCTTTAATAATTACAAAATTTGAAAATCAAACAACAAATCTAACAAAAAACATACCCAAGGCATATTTAATCAGGTGGCAACGAGAGGCGAAGCTAATATTAAAGAGAAATTTTTTCTATATGGAGTTTGCCATTAATCATGTATTTTAAGAGAGAATGAAATAATTATTGCAGTCAAAATCCATAAAAAAAATTCCAAAAATTTTTTGTAGATATTTCCTCTCCCTTACGCTATCACCTTGTTAAATATGCCTTGAACATACCAATAAAGAAAATTGAAAGTCATCTCAAATATTAAGCGACCAAGCAAAAAGACACTTAAAGCAGCGTTGCCACAACGAAAAATGTTTTTCTACCAAAGTCATCCTTAAAATCTACCAAAACCTAGCAAAACTTAAAAAAAGCTACGAAAATTTTTTTATTATAAATTAATTGTATCCTTTATTTTGTCAACTACACAAATTCGTTTGCATTGCTTTCATATCATTTACTCAGGGACCATAAATAACAGTTATTGTTTTAAAAAAATTATTTTATAACAGTTATTTTGAGATTTACATAAAAAAATCTATCTAAACCAGTTATTTTTCAACGTAAAAATAAAAACTCAAATGAAAGTTTTTTAAAAAAAAAGAATTTTATTTTCCCGTCAAAAAATAAAACTCATTTTATATAAATTGATAACCAACATAATCACCTGGCATTTCAATTGAATAAATCGTCATTAAAATAATGTAAATTTTAATTTGTTATTGTTTGATTAACGATCTTCAGCGGATGTTTTCCCATTTTCACCGGATTTTTCTTGAAAATTGATAATTTTTTCTCTGGTGCGAAAAAATACATTATCCAAATCCATAAACTGGCAAAAAAAGTCAATAGTTTGTTCCTGCAACCCAGGAAAGCGTGGAAGGAGCATTATATGCTCTTAAATTGATATTGAACGGCCTCATTTTAAATCTATCCACAAAAAAAAAATTGTACAAATAAAAAAACGAGTTTTATTTTTTGACGGAAAAAATAAAATTCCGCAAAATAAAAGTGTTTTTTTTAAACCTTAATTTGAGTTTTTATATTTACGTTGAAAAATAACTGTTAACTATGGAGTTGAGATCGATTTTTAAGATCATCATAGATTCTGAAAGAGCTCGTCAATACAAATCTATTGATATACGAGTATAGATCTCCGTTAGCTCTAACATAAAGAGTTTTTGAGTTTAATTTTTTTTTGATAAGTGTTATTTACGGTCCCTGTATTTACTATGTTTTCTTTCATTAAACATATATTTTAGTATTGAATTGTTTTAGTAAATTATATAGATTTTTTAAGCACTTTTTTGGTAAATAATAATAAACAAAGTGGAATCCCTGACTTAAAGTCAAATTTTTGAAACCTAAAAATTAATCAAATATTCGAAATCTATGGAGATTTTGCTGAAAGTTGTCTTTATTGGAGTTAAGCAGACGCTGACTCTTTCATTTCCTGATCACTAAGATAGGTTTCAGATCTAGCAAGTTCGTCAACAATTATATTCCCGGGCACCCTTGTGTGCTGACGTATCCAAAAGAGTTCCAGGTAAGAATGTCTCGCCATCTTCTCTAGAGATGTCCGGCAATCGAGAACCAATCTGGACGTCGGTTAGACGCTAGATAAGGAGTTTTTCGTGGCTTTGCTGTCAATAAAATTTGTAAATCTTTGCATTGTATCCTGTGGTATTTCAGCCAGCTTTTCGCTCTTTTTGTGGTTAAAATAAAATAATAATTGTAGTCTTAAATCGAGGGATGATAACGCCTACCACACTCGATTGTCCGTTTCAGATCCGTTTGTGTGAACTTCAAACACATCTTCATGATGGCATAAATGCGCCATCCGAATCTTCTAGCTAGCAAGGGTGAGGGTCGTTGATATTAATATGGATAATTGAAGCACATCCCAAAATAGTCGTATGGCCTGATTATCAAAAATGGTAATTTACAAAAAATTGAGACCCCAACAATTCCCGCAGAGTGGAAGGATTCTTTTACAACTATAGTTCCTCGTCCAGGAAAAGACCACCCAAAGTAGAATCATACAGATCTATAAACAGTTAACCAATCATGTCAAAGCTGTTTGAGACGATAGTAATAACTAAGCTAAAAAAATTGTAAACGAGAAAGAATGTATTCCGAACCATAAATTCAGCTTTAGGGAAAACATAGTACAATGGAACCAAACACTGATAAGTAAATGTTGTTAAAACGCCCTTGAATTACTTAATTCTACAATTAATATTTATTAAAAGATTTTGTACTCAAATTCATAATTCGAAATGTTTTTTTTTTTTCAAATGTGGCAAGGTAGTATGACCTACATAAATTTGATGAAAAATAACTGGTATTAATTTATATGGGTTAATAGTACAACTGTATTTAAATAAAAAACTATACCATGAATTAAGTTTCAAAAACTTTATTTTCAACAAATTTTGTTACACGTGTTTTTGTTTCAAACCGTTCTTATCTTTTAAAATAACAATCTTTGAGTTATCAATGTATCACATAAAATATCAAAAGTTTTCACTTTCATTATCGCAATCTAAACTCAATACCACAAAACAGGATACAACAGACAATTGAAAACATGAATGACATTGACGGTAGCAATTTCTTTTATCTCACGCCAACAGCAACGGCAGCAACATCACACGTACTTATGATACGAGTGCGGGTTTTTCGTAAATTCCAATTAAAACATAAAGACTTCCAGGCCAGATCAGGTGAAAGACAAAAAACGTGATCTTAACACAGATTTATAGATGGCGATAAGGAACGTACTCAGCGCTTGTGTCACTAAAATGACAGCTAATTTATTAACTATTTTATGGGTGTTCTACAAAATCACCAAAAAGTAACTTAAATTGATAAAAAAAAATCAACATTATGTGTTTGGAAATTTTAATACAAAAAACTACTCAAGTGCTGTGAAACATAAAAGAAAAATCACCTTCATTGATAACTTTGCTGCTTTATAAGCAGAAATTGCCTGCAATAAAAGTATAAAAATTATACACTTGTTTCTTATATTTAATTTTTATTAAAGGGAAATCATTAAAGTTCCTAATTTTTGTGTCGCAAACAGACGAATCTCCCAACCAAGCAATTCTTTGTGCTGTAAAAAAATCCCTAGTAGTTTTTGCTGGACTCCTGCCTGGCTCTTTAATTCACAAATAATGTGTCTGTTGTAAAATTTTAATGATAATTGCTACAACAACTCATTTTTCACATTGATAAACCATGATTATTCATTCATTCGAACACTCGCTCATTCATGTGTTCATTCATTCAGTCATTCGGCCCTGCATTCATTCATTCACACCACCTCATTTTACTTTAAAAGATAACTTCGAGCCATTTTTTAAAGATCCTTGTTTCTCTAGGTTATTTTTCTGCAAAAATAAATCCAGTAAAGAAAATATTTTTTTTTTTCGTTGTACATTTTTCTTTAAATATCAGCAACAAGATTTGTAATTATCACTTGCATTTTTCACTAAACACCATCAGAGATCTCAAGAGATCACGGTTTTCTTTTGTGATTTTTATTCTGTAAATGTTGTATGTCGCAAATGTTGATTTGTATGTTGTTTATGTTGAGATAATGCATGTTAAAATATCAAAATACCATCTTGTTTGAAGTGAATCAACAAGATGAGGACGTTTATCACAACTGATAGTAACCTGGCGTTGTCACATTATTTGTAAGAGGGACGTCGAAAATTAGTAGGAATAAATTAAAAGTCATTAAGAAAAGTGGAATATAAAATCATTTCTCGTAGCTTTCATTCTACATCATTAATTCATTTAATAGGTTTTAATTCTATACAAAACGACTTTTTGTGGCATACGATTTGAAATGAAATTTGAATTTATATATTTTAATAAATAAAAAAAAATAATAATAATAATAAATATTGGTACAAATACTATTACAAATAATATATTGTAACTTAATTTATCGAGAATATTACCAAATACCTTCACCCGTTGTAGAGCAAGACCCAAAATCTTTGGTGGGCATCGAAAAAAAAAGTAAGAGTGCTATGATCGGCCGTGCCGAGTCTTTTATACCCTTCACCGCGGTGATTTTATTTATACAGACATGTACAGCATTATCCATATTGTTGACTCTTTTCATAAATTAAAAAAAGTCGTATGAGAAAAAACTCATTTAATTAGCGAAAACAAATTCCGCTGGCTACAATTGTCGCCGTTTAGTCAGTTTCTTAATGATATTGAAGACGACGGCTACATCGAAAACTCTGACATTGTTGTAGAAATACCTATTTTACTTTTATAAAATTCAATAACTTTTTCAAAAATTAATAAATAATTTCTCCAAAATTTGTGTTTGTACATATGTATATGAATTTCTAATTTATAATTTTGTGACATTTTCTTTGGTCGAATAAAATAAAAAGTCGCATACATAAATAAAAAATTAGCCTAAGTTGACTACAGCTACAACGGCGGTCGTGTGTAGCCATGTAGCGTTGCGGGCTTTAAAATAATCGTTTACCTATAAACGTGTTTATTTTATTTTTGACAGTTTGTAGTCGGTATCCTGATGTTGTCTATTTGTTTAATTTTTTGTAAAATTTTATTCGAAAATTTTTTGAAAATTAAAAAAATTTTTTTTTTCGAAAAATTTTCTGTCAAAATGTCTTTTTGAAAATATCATGTAAATTTGTTTGTAAATAATTTAAAAAGTTTTTTTTCCAACATTTTTTTTTTTAATTTTAATAATTTTTTTTTTTTGTTTCAATTTAGGACCTGTCTGCATTCTATATTGAGTTAGAATAGTCAGACTAAATCAAAAAAAAAAAAAATCCTTAATAAACATTTTCTCTAATTAACCCCCCACGTGCCTTTTAACTGCTCCTATTTAGCAGTGTTGCTGAAGTGCAATACCAAAATTTTCGAAACTATGCCAGAGAGATTGGTGTGCTTAAATTTTTTGTATCTCTTCTGATGCCTTGGCAAATGACATTTCAAAGTCAACACGGCTAGACACACAGACGGAAACGCTCAGATCAGGGATTCAGAATATATATACATATTTTATTGGGTCGGAAATGAATATTGCAAAAATTGTAAAATGAATATTGAAACAAATATGAACGTGATATTCCGGCAGAGATGAACAACGTAGCCGCGTAGCAGGAGGAGAGGTAAGCCTTTGAAAGAACCCTGGTATATCCGCAAGAGATAAAAAATTTTACCTTGCAATAGGTTATTCGCTAGAGACACTTCTGAGGAAATAGACCCTCAGAAGAATGTCAAGAAATTTACATGAATATAAGCAGGTTACATAAATGTTTTCGTGACATATCATAAAACTTCAAGTATAATCTGGCGATGATGGAAATCAAAGAAGACGACCTTAGCCTTAGACAAATATTAGTAATTACAAGAGGTTCTGTGTTGAGGAAGACTTCGACAGTTACCAGTCGACAGTCTGAAATCACTACAGTCGATAGTAAAGGAAACTGACAGCACGAGAATCAATGAACATAAAGTACCAATCGGTTACCAGAATTGTTTGAAGAATTGTGGAACAAGATTAACGCCTAGTCGGCCTAACCTCACGGTGGTCTTACCACCGAGTGAAACTTAGGCGTAGACTAGCGCCCCCATTGTGTAGTATAACAACACTTTAGGATTGCCACCAATCGCTTTTTGTGTGTGATACCATCACAATGAGTAGCAATTTATATAATATGGCAAGCCTTTCCAAGGCAAGCCTAGATCCACATTATAACCTCTTGCTTAGGGGTTTGGAGACTATCCACACTCCGTCTGTTGAGAGTGCAACAGCACACTTGATCGACCGTGCACCTTACCTACATTAATCGATCTTAAACCACAACCGCCACGTGTACCCCCTAAGGGACCTCACCAATAACCGGTCACAGAGAGAATAGGCTCTCTATGGGGCCACCGATTCCCGTGGTACCAGTCCTTTGGGCACTGGTCGGGCCTCGAAGAGGACCCACAATGTTTATCGCAGACATTTTCTTCCAGATTTAGGCTCTAGGAACCCTGGCGTCTGGTGCCCCTATTTTCCCCAAGTGAACCGCGTCAAAGTATTTGCCATTCCTGCAGTGACAATTGGAACCCCCGAGGGTGAGAATTGTTTGAAGAACTAAGGAATTTGATAAAGGATCCACAAAGTTAGGGATTTGCTTCGGTATTCCCTCGATATATATATGATAATGGATATAAATAACGCTGTACTATAATTTCAAACTTTTTTAAAAATTACGGGGTTCCGTCCTTCGCCTTGTACGGGTTTTTTTATCATAAGATGTAGTTAGTGGGTTAATATTTTCTACAAAGATATTTTCCATAACATTTTTTACATTGCGATTTTTATATAGCGATATGCTGCAAGAACATACCACAGGTGGGAGACTTTCATCGCCTCTAAAATAAAATTCCGACGTGATCTTTCAAAACGCCGCCACACGTATGTAATTTTTTTTTTGGTCTCCGTTTTCAGATACAATCGTCGGATACCGTATTTTTTCTGTTGAAATGTGTAATTAGATAGAGAAAAACCATTTATGCTCATTATTTGGGATTTTACCGAAGAAAAAATAAACTTTATGTTGCACATACGTTAAAGGCAAGGCAAGTATGCACCAGAAAGTATTAAAATAATAAAACCCCCATTATTTTCAAGTTTAAACCACCTCTCTGCTTTAACAATATACGATTACATTTATAATAATGTTACCAATTAATTAAATACGTTCTCAGTACCACAACAAGTTTTAAATATTTCTTAAAAATAAAAAA
The DNA here is from genome assembly GCA_949628195.1 of Phasia obesa. Lineage (NCBI taxonomy): Eukaryota > Metazoa > Arthropoda > Insecta > Diptera > Tachinidae > Phasia > Phasia obesa. The sequence goes on along the minus strand of OX451218.1, from coordinate 104,238,724 downwards.
CATTTTAAACATTTGAAAAATATTTTGGTTTCATCCTACCATTTGATGGAAGAAATCATATTAAGCCTTTAGGGTTCCTTAAATATACGAGTCTTTTTTGGTTACCAAATTTGCATAAATATTATTTTATTTTAAATTTGTCGGTAAGTTTGACCACCAACTTGCATCATATGGTAGACTAATTGCCATTATGGAACAAAAAAGGTGTGATGTTGTGAAAATTAGATTCAAAACGTTTGCCAAAGTGTTCAAGAAGAACGAAAAAAAAAATATATATAATGTTGACATTCAAAGCACTTCTGCCTCAGCTTAAGGTAGTAATTTAACCATTTAGTCATGTACTAATTTATCATTTAGCCGCTGTATTGTTTAATACGACATTTTAGGTTGTTTTAAGAAACAAGAACATAGAATTTATATGGAATACAAGTGGCATTTATTTAATTTTTTCCCATATAAAATTTAAATAATTACACTGTATAAAAAAATGGAAAAATAATACAAGCAATATAAATTTATACAAGCTATAAATTTTACACGCTGAGAAATATTTTTGTTATTTTTATTCTTTACAAACTTTTGAGATTTAACAACAAAATGTTACAATTTCTGGATTTAATTCTAAAAAATAAAAAAGTATTTATTTTTTATTAATATGTATTTCCAGCCTAATAACTTTCAATGCAACTCTGCTCTCTTTAACTATTGGTTTTCACTAGAATACAGTCGAATTTTTAAAAAATCGCAACTATTAGTTTTTAATTTTAACGAAGATTGTAGAAAGAGAATTTCGAAACCAACTGTATACTGTGAGGAACCTGCTCTGTAAATTTCAGTGGTTTATTGTATTGCGATATTATTATATATTATTATCATTCCAGCACAAATAGCCTTCAGGACATCCAGAGGAGACCGTCACTCCAGAAATAATCGATGCAATCTATGGAATTATATTGAACCTGTAGGCATCTCAATTGAGTGGGTACATACAATTTTGCATGATAATGAACTGGAAGATTAGATCTTTCGAAGTCTAACAAGTGCCCAAACGATTGGTACCATTGGAAGGGGTACCATAGTCCCAGTGAGCGGTACTTGAGGAGGCCTTTCGGAGTGTGACGTGGTGGTAGTGGTAGATTTATTCTAGTATTCTGTTGCAATCTAACAGAAGCCACCAAAGTTGTTCAGGTGGTCTTCAATTCTTAAACAAGGTGTATGAGCATGGTCCTGCCAGCCATGTTTTAAGGTGACAAGGTGACTGACGTAAATCTGTATCAGAATTTTCCTTAATGGGACTCCATCCAACCGGGGTTGCTATTTGGAATAAGTTCTTCCAGTGACTGTGTGTTTATGATATTATGATGTTTTTTTTTCATTTAGAATTCCGATCTATTCAGTTACCTTTTACCTGTAGGCTCTTTGTCGTAGCGACCACCTTATATTTTAATTGAATTTCTATAGGTTGGATATAAAGAAATGTATCCAACATTATTGTTGTTGCTGTTTTGATTAATCTCCTTATGCCAAGGCAGCACACTCTTTGAACTTTCTGTAAGATTTTACTGCTGAACTTATTATATTTTTATTGTTGCAATTTTGTTCATTGACGGCAATCAGATAACTGCTGTATATATGATTATAGGCCTAATATCGCTTCTGAATAATCAATGTATCATCCTTAGACGAAGGCCACTGACTTTTGTATGCGACCTGCGTGATTAAGTCGTGTCAGCTCTTTTCTTAAAGTGTTTCAGTTTTTGATAAAACTAGAAGATTAAAATTTTTATATAAACTTTTTAATATGTCCTGATTTATTATTTAAAACGGCTGCATGCAAAATGAGCCCATAAAATATCACCCAAATCAAAAAAATTAATTTCCAAATGAATGTAAATGAATTATCGCCCATATTTAAAAAAATATAAAAATAAATAAAAGTATAAAAATCTGAAAGAAAATATGTGTGAATAAAAACAAAATAATAAAGGTGTAAATAGTTTTCTATTATGAGCTGAAAGAGATTTTAGATTTAGAGGCATCAGGCAAAATTTTTTTTAAATATAAAAAATCGGACATAAACTCTTATTTAAAAATTTCTCTATAATATAAAACCTCTCAAATTTGGACAATTTTTTTTATGAAAAATCGCCAAAAAATAAACAAAAATTAATTATTCTCCTAAAACTACGAAAAACATCCAACTTTATTGGGTTACTTTTCATATGGAACATAATATATGACCACCGAATTTTCATGATTTCTATAGAAAAAATCCTTTGCTACTTAAAGAAACTTATAGAACGCACATATGTTTTTTTTATTAATTCTGTCTTTTATTTGTGCATTAGAAAATTTTTTTCACTGTATAAATCAATATTTATTACATTGGGAACTAAACAACTTGACACTTGATACTGTTTTTTATGAAAAAGATGCCATAAAACTTAAACACCAAAGGAAACAGACAAAATAATACAAGTAGTACTTAAAACAAGAAGTTCATCTACAGAAGTCGTTATTCTACTCGTATTCATATGAAAAAAAAATAATTTTTTTGGCAACATACAATTTCTATACCGACTGCTGAGTGATATATTCCAAAAGGAGTAATAAAAAATGAAGTCCATGCTGTTTTAAACCATCCACCCAAATCCACACACTCCTTAATCTAGGCACTTCGAATAAAATAAGGCTGATGATGATGGTGTTTGCGATCGTGCAAAAACAAAAAGAAAAAGTAAGAGTGCTATTATTCGGCCATGACGAATCTTATATACCCTTTCCAAAGTTAATGTTTAATATTATCTTACTCTGTTTTGTTTTCCAATTTTACAATAATATACATTCGGTTTTTACTCTCATGATCTTCAACTTCACTATTATCGAATATTTTTTGTGACAGTTTTATCGATGTTTTTTAAATATTAACGTATTTTTTTGTAAAAATTTTATAGCACATTTTTTGTGAGAATTTTATCAAAAATTTTTTGTAAAAATTTCATCGAAAATTTTTTCTAAAAATTTTATCGAAAATTTTTTGTAAAAATTTTATCGAAAATTTTTTGTAAAAATTTTATTGAAAATTTTTTGTAAAATTTTATTGAAACTTTTTTGTAAAAATTTTATAGAAAATTTTTTGTAAAAATTTTATCGAAAATTTTTCGTAAAAATTTTATAGAAAATTTTTGTAAAAATTATATCGAACATTTTTTGTAAAAATTTTATAGAAAATTTTTTGTAAAAATTATATCGAAAATTTTTTGTAAAAATTTTATCGAAAATTTTTTGTAAAAATTATATCGAACATTTTTTGTAAAAATTTTATCGAAAATTTTTTGTAAAAATTATATCGAAAATTTTTTGTAAAAATTTTATCGAATATTTTTTGTAAAAATTATATCGAATATTTTTTGTAAAAATTTTATCCAAAATTTTTTGTACAAATTTTATTCAAAATTTCTTGTAAAAATTTTATTCAAAATTTTTTGTAAAAATTTTACCGAAAATTTTTTGTAAAAATTTTATCGAATATTTTTTTTAAAAATTTTATCGAAAATTTTTTTTAAAAATTTTATCGAATTTTTTAAATATTATGGAAAATTTTTTGTTAAAATTTTATCGAATTTTTTTTTAATATTATTGATAAATTTTTGTAAAAGTTTTATTGAAAGTTTTTTGGAAAAATTTTACAGAAAATTTTTTCTAAAAGTCATGACCTTCCTCCAATTTATATTGCGTTAGAATGGTGAGACTGAAGCACATTTGGGTGTCATATTGGTCCTTCAATGTGCCTATTTTGTGTGGATCTATCAGCGACCTACATGTGTATTTCTTTCTATAAAGGCCTTTAATAAAACACAAAGCAGAAAATCCCTAACAACCTAAAAACAAAAAAATATCAACCCAAGCAGGGGATTGATCCCCCGAGAGCTGTATGCACTCGATGCGGTCTACTGAAAACTGTGGAATATTTATTTAAAAAAAAGCAAAACAGAATCATTAGAACTAAAAAAATAAAAACAACTTGAAAATACAAGTGGGCGTGGTTTTTTTCCCTCAGCCTCAAGTGGAACAGTTTAATGTTGTTGAGTTGCATTAGCGAAATTTACAGAACTATTCCTGGCACATTGGTTGGCTTATATTTTCTGTATCTCTGCTGGTGCGTGGACAAAGTTGATTTCAACTCGAACATAGACGGACAGGTGGACAGACGGACAGACGGACATCGCTCAATAAACTTCTCTATGTATGAGGATTCAGAATGTATATATTTATGGGGTCGGAAATGAATATTGTAGATATTACACACGCAATGACAAACTTATTTGTATGAACCCTTTCCACTTGTGGTGAAGGGTATAAAAATGCTAGTACGTATGTATGTATGTTGTGTCCCTTTTATTGCTTTTTTTATTTTTGCTGAAATTTATTTCTTTGATTTCAGCAATTTAAGGTAATTATAATGTTGCTAAGGGGTAATTTTAACACTTCGACACCAAATCGGTCAAATATCATCAAAGAGATTGGAAACGGCTTTTGCTAAGGTTTACGAGTAGTTTTAAATGAAATGGCAGCTTTCTGCTCTGCTGCTGGGCTAACTTTTTTTCGAAAGAGGGATAATCATCATTACAAAAAGTTTTTTCTTTGCTTTCAAGCGTAGAACTAATATTATTCTGTTTGCGTGAAAATGAATTAAATGAGTGTTGTAACAATGAAATCTTCTTAGAATTAAATTTTATTCCACACCTTTGGTAGCGAAAGTAAATGTGGTTGGTTCATTTTTATTGATTATATTTTTTATTTTTATTATGTTTTAGTTTGTGTTCTTAGTACACGTATTAAGAGGAAATAAAATGTAGTTTTTTTTTTTGGTGTTGAAAATCTTTAAGTATCTGAAGATGAATGAATTGTTAGTAAAAGTTAAAGTTGTTGCTATTGTTTGCTGCCTTGTTATTGCAAGTGGTTCTTGTTTATCCTCGAGGGCACGTTTCGCACTTCGACAATCTGAGTATTCTTTTTTTCTCTTTAGGTATTTTTACTTTAGCACCTTAAGAGTGTCTAATTTGGAAAACCAAATGTATTTTATAATATAGTTGCACTATGGGGTTTGAACTATAAAAAAATTGCTGTGTACTAAATACTTTCTATATTGAAATATGTAGATATTTTATACTACAGTTCGGAAAAAAAGTGAACTTTTGACAAGAGTTTCTGTTTCCACAAGAATCATTTTTATTATAATCTCACAAAGTACTTTTTAGAGGTTATTTCATGAAAGGTACTTTATTTTGAGAACTTTATTTTGTGTTAAAGGCTTTTTTTAAACAGTCATTTTTGTAGGAAAATTTTACAAAAAATTAATTTTTTAAAAGTTCTTTTTAACGATATTTTTAAAATGCATTTTTAAAGGTCTTTTTACTTTACCATACATAGTATAAGGTAAGGTATAGTAATCATGAAAAAAAAACATGGTCGGGATTTCGACGGATTTATAAGTTTTGGGTGGGTGTGTATGCCACTATTTTTGGGGAGTTTGTACAGGTCATCCCGTTTGACAAATCAAAATGAAATTTAGTATGTGCCTTTGGCATATGGTGGTGAAGAGCTGTATAATTTTTGGGCATAATCGGGAGGGAACAAGGGGTAGTTTACTTGCTCCCAAATTTAGTAGACGCTCTACAGATCGTACCGTATGACATATCAAAATGAAATTCGGCACGTGCCTTTTGTTTTTGGAGATGAAGAGCTGTTTTAATTTTGGGCATAATCAGGAAGGGGTAAGGGGTAGTTTACTTAACACCCAAAACCGAAAATAATAAATTTTTCGATTCGAATATACTTTGAACTTTCATTGTTTATGTAATATATCCATAAAAATATTTTTTTCCATTGGGTATGGTAAAGTTGAGTGTAGGCCACTCCAATTTTATTAAAAGAGTATTTTTTAAATTTTGTTTTTGAAAGGTACTTTTTAAAATGTTTTTTTAAAACTAGTTTTTTTAGACAGTACTGCCCGTATGCAAAAGAAAAAAGTCTACTTTAAAGCTAATTTTATATGAAAATTTTGTCTTAAAGTACACTTCAAGTAGAATTTATTTCTTTTGCATAAGTGCAAACATCTTGTATATTTACAGCTTTACAAGGGCTTTTTTAACTAGAATTTTTTTTAAAGGCGCGTTTTTAAAAATGTTTTTTATTTGTTAGTTATTAGTTATTTTTTAAATAAAATTGCCAAAACATTACTTTTTAAGGTATTTTCCAAAAGGTACCTGCTTAAAGTACAGTTTTATGTGGTCTTTTTTTAAAAGATTTTTTAAAGTACTTCTTTAGAAGGGTTTTTTAAAGAAACATTTCTTAGATAGCCTTTAAAAGGTCCAATGTTTAAAAGGAACCTTTTTAAAATTAAAATTAAATGGTTTACTTTTTTAGTTTATTTTAAAAATTTTTCTTTGAAGTACTTTTCTTAAAAAAAATTTAAGTACTTCTTTGAGAGTAATTTTAAGAAAAGTTCTGTTTTTAAAGTTCCTTTTTTTAAGTACAGAGTGGCGCAAATTTAATCATAGAATTTCGCTTTAAAATAACTTTTTACGAAATAAAAAATTACATTGAGTTATCTTTATTTGTACCCTTAGAATTTTCTCTGTTAAGTGCAAAAGATAATAAGTGGCGGCCAGTGTTGATACACATATCGGATTTTATACCGCAAGACTTCCGTTAATATAAAATTATTTTTTTTCCTTTAATTACCTTATTTGTAATTAATATTCTTTCAGCTTAGAGAGAGTGTAGCGAACTTAAGCTTCAAAACCTCATTTGTTTGGAATGTGTTTTATTTTTGGCGACGAATACATGCCGCCGAAATTCGTCGTTCGTCCCAGTTGCGTTCCTAACAATTGATATTGATACTCATACTCATAATTTTACATTTACATGCATTAAGTCATGGCACTTACGAGACTCTATTTTAGGATATATTATCTTTTTCTAAATTTCGAAAATAACTTCGAATTTTCGAATCAAATAAAACAAATTTTTTTTTTAACTTAATCCGCAAATTTCATTTTCTATTTTATTCTGTTCTCTTTCACTTAATCAATATCATGTTCGAAATTTTGAACAATTCGAAATTTGAATACTTTTGGCATAAAATTTCTTTTCATTTTACTTTTTAACAAAAACGTTTAACATTTTTTTATTAAGGCAAAATAATTAGTTTTAGTTTTCTTAGAAAATGAGTTGCATAAGAAGACAAAGTTTTTCTTTCTATATCTATACATATAATAAAATAGTAACTCATTTCCGTCTTTTTGTCTGTCTGTTTTTCATTTTTGTTCGTATAACGTAAAAACTTTGTAAACATTTTTGTTAAAAACCATCCATTTGAACAAAAATTTTGTGAGGAGGTACGTTAGCATCCTGATTCCAATAGAGGGTACTTTTTTCCGCAAAAATGTTTCATTTCCAAAAGAGAAAGTAGAGAAAAAGCAGTGAAAAAAGAAATTTCCGGTTAAATTTTCGGGTTAAAACTGCTATATTTTAAATACTATTGCGTGACATTAAGCGCCAACAGAATAAAATTTGTATTTGATTTGTATTTTTACTTTGTGGAATTACAACGTTATTAAAATATTTTAAACACCTTTACTAATAATCTTTAGAATTTTTTAGAATATTTTATAAATTTTAGAATTTTATCCAGGGATGGGTAAAATTCTAAAAAATATAAAGTAAATACGTAAACCATAACTGAAGCACTATAAAAGTAAGAGTCTTACAATTGGCGTGGAATACTTTCATAGCAAAATCCAGCAAAATAAAGTCAGAACGCCCACGACATGGCGGGCACAGCTAGTCTAACATAAAATTTCTGTCTAAAAATAAATTCATTGAATTGGTAACTACGCAACATTTCATTTATTGCCCCATAGTAGTTTAATATAATAATTTTTGTTCGAATGATTATTATGATGATGATGATGATAATGGTGGTGATGTTTAATGTTTTTGGGCTGTTGATTTCTTTTTTCACACCTTAAAAAATTTACTTCACACTTCATGTTTTATCGTCGAAAAATATCAGACAATTGTTTTTAATATATTTTGAAACAACAGGAATATCAGCAGCAAGAAGCAGGCAGCTTTAAGCTAAACGTGATGTTTGGTGAATAATACCTTAGATCCTTTTACGAATAAAAACTGCTAACTTCATTTAAACATCATGAGATGTATATCCTGTCAACACTTTGGCGCTTTTGTGTCTTCACTACAAAATAAAAATGTCTTGGAAAGTAAAAATGTGGCAGAAAAAATTGCATGAAAAATTAAGCGTTGACTTCTGAACAGGGGAGTAAAGTGAGTAAAGGGTAGTAAGGTGAAGTCTGTATGCAGTGTCGCTGACTTCACACCATATTGCTGATAATTGAGCCACGCGCATAAATAACCGTTATTAGGTGTGATCGTGCCAAGTTGATTTCTTTTATTACTACTGAACAACAATCGATCTTTTTAATTTTCGTTTTCATAAATTTTTTTTCTGATTTTTTCATAAGTTTTTTTTTGTCATATTTCGGTTGACTTTGAAGAAGCAGTAGTTTCTGTCCGTCTGTTTATGGTATATTTTTTATGTCACCCCAAGTTATTTTCATTTTTTTCAAAATTAAACTTTATGGTAAAAGTCCAACAAATAACTAATTTTAACGTTGATTTAAATTGACACTTGTTGATGAATATTTAAATGATCGAAAAATACTTAAAAAAAGTTTCGTTTCAAAAGAGAGTGCAAAATAACAAAAAGAATGTTGCTGCATTTTAGAGTACTACATGTTGCAAGGCAAAATAAAAAGGTGTCAATCATAAACAAGTTGACACTTGTTTAACTTTTAGTGGCGGTAGCTTACGATTTTTGTTTTTTTATCATAAAACAAAGTATTTACCAGACATTATTTTTGCATACTAAAGGCATTAATTCTTAAATAATTATATGTATTGACAGAATATCGTTCGCATTAAAGCATTTTATACATCGTTACGTGCAATCACGGCACTAGAGAAAACATTTTCATTGGAAAATAAAAAAATTTAAAAAAATATGTAAATAACCAGCAGTATTAAGTTGCATTAATTGAGAATGAAAGTGTTGTTACTAGTAATAACTTGTAATACAATCTGCTTAATAAGTGCAAAATATGCAAAATTATGCTGAAACTAAAAAAAATTTAATTGCTTTAAATGGTTTAATTTACTTTTAAAAACTAGGATAGTTAAATGCTGAAGAGTGCAGGTGATACTAAAAGTTTATTTTTTGGTTTTTGTTTTATTTTCCAAATCCATCTGACAATACGAAAAAAAATAACCTCAAACTTTGTATACGTTTCTGCAAGGGGGAACAGGCGGCACATTTTAAAGATTTGCCGAGCAATTTATGAAAAAAGATCAACAAGTTTATAAACATATTTTAGTTTTATTTTACATAAACAGGTGACCAGTAATATTTTTTTTTTTTTTAAATAATTGAAAAGATACAAATTTACCAAATTAAAATTAACCTGCTTAAATTTTTGGTTATAAATTTGTTTATTAAATCGCTTTATTATGATTTGAGAAAATCGATGTTAAATACACTTAAGATATTTTCATAACTTTCTAAGAGCTAGTGTTGGAATCTTATCTCACAGATGGTTTCAAAAAAGCTATCAGGCAATTTGATCTCGATGAGTGGACTGCCGTACAATCGTAAAGAAGGTGAATGATCGTTTTCTCCTTAACATGTACGCGACAGCTATGATAACCTCTAAAGCAAGAAAGGTGTAGTCAATTAGGTAGGTAGATAGGTAGGTCTGAGAGGATCACAAATGATTCTCTGTGTGTAGATTCACAAGACAATTCTTGATCCATAGTGACCCCTCTAATATTTTCCGGTGTCCACAGCTCTGTTCTAATCAATCCCTTTGAGTAGTCCAGTAAGCTTCGTAAATTTGACAATTACCATAGCTTTCACACCCCTCAAGTCTTCCATATTCTGAGAGAAAAAAGAGCCAAAACATTTATTCCGCCTGTGTGATATTGCAGGATATTGACAAAGATGTGTTTTCCTCCTCTTCGCCACACCATATGCAAATATCAGCATCGCAGAGTCGAATCGAGATCATTATGTCTCAGATCATTATTATACGCAACAGCTTATTCCTTTCTCCTTTACCTTTTTCCCAGCAAGAATATTTCGTCTGTGTGCATCTCACTGAATCCTTTCACATTGCGTCGGCATCACGTCTAAATTGTTCTCTTATCCACTCATATATTGAATCAAGACCAGGGTATACGTCCACACAACTGACACTTATGTGCAAATCAGCGCCAGCTAGTGCCAAGTCGTCTGTCCGGGTACCCAGCATAGTTTTAGCTTATGTTGTTCATTGAGAGGTTGTAGCTCTCTGCGACAACGGCTGACTACCTTCAATCTAATGCACCTATTTCCAAGTGCTTTTAAAGCCGCCTGGTTATCTATGTAAATGAGATATTGCTTGAGATTATCGGATTAAAAAAAAATTGTGGCTTGAAAAATGTTACATAGGTTATCCAGTCTAGAACTATGTCTGATACCTAACTTCTCGCAGAATACTCCTCCACTTCCTGTACCATTATCCTTTTTGGAAATATCTGTATATATCTAAATTACTCAAGTTAAATTTTCCAGAGGTTTCCAATCGTTTTTTATTGTGATGAATCGCCATGTCCCAAGAGATTTCAGGTGTCAAATAATCGGTTTCCAAGTTCTCTAGTTGATATTTTCTTATCAACGAGAAGTGTCCATAATTTCTAACATTTAATTGTTTGTTCTGTCTTAATCTTAATTGTGTTCACAATGCATATTATTTTAGATATAAGTTTATCGGGTCGATTTCAAGTATTCTACTTCAGTTGCTGTAGATTTCCTTGCTCCTGTAATGCTAAGTGCCACTATACTATTTACTTTTTCGATATGCAAGAGTACATGTTTTCAGAATTGGCCGCCATACAAGTGATCTATGACACAATATTGGTCTGACTATAGCAGTGTATATCCCGTAGAACATTCATGGATAAGGTCCTCACGTTTTTCCAATTAGAGCTTGGCAGGAATACATTACAGCATATACCTTTCTAACTTTCTCATGAAGGTTACCTTTCTTTTTAAGACCTTGGTGAAAAATTACACCTAAGAATTTCGCTTCTTTTGACAGCGGAAGCGTTCTTCCCCCAAGTATTGGTGGATTAAAACCAAATACTCTTATTCTTGTAAATACTACAGTCTTGGTTTTTTTGGGGTTAATACCAAGGCCGCAATTTATAGTCCAGTGGTTTAAGGCTTTTAAAGCAAATGTAGTCAATTAACATTTGCTTAATGACCTGTCAACTCCGACTTTTTGTTTGGAATTGTTGTTCAGTTTGCGACATATTAACTCGAACCTATGAATGTATCAGCCGAAAATACTGTTTCTAATAGGAAACGAAACTAAATTGGAAGCGTCTAAACAACACAGATTATCCTTGATCCCTCGAAGTAAGTCTCTGGTATTGCTGTCATATATTATACTGACCCTTTTTCATTAAAGTCTTAAAGAAAACAAAACCTTGAAGTAGTAAATAGTCATTGTAATCGAAAGGTACCCTCAAATCTGTCCTATAACTCCACAATCCAGAAGCAGACAAACTTAGTGTGCACCAATATAATCACCTGAAGCAGTCCACCTTTAAATTTCCAATAAGGATTTACTCCTTCAACTGAGGGTTCTAACACCGCATTTCGACGCTTGACAACGAATACACTTATGCGGATTTTATCAGGCAAAACTACAAAGGAACTGTTATTCTACATGTTTTACATCTTGTCCAAGGGCTATGTTTTATAAAGACTAACAATTCCTGTGCTCCTTCACTCTTCGGACAATGAAAGTGCACTCCTATTAGCTATACTTCTCAGACACGCCTCCGGATTTCTCATATTCCATGGATAATATGTAGTAATAGGTACGAAGAGTAATAGATCAAACATTAAGAAAAAAAATATACGTAGCGATACAAAGAAACACTTTTATTACTTTAAATTCCAGAACCCCTTTGGAAGTGAGAAATACCGTTATTAAATTTATTTACACCTTCTAATGTGAGTCATTTCAACCATTCTTCACCGTTCATACTTCCTTAATGGTTTTCAGTTCCATTTTAACTAGTGATTTTAAAAATCACCTATAAAATAGTTAACAAGTGAAACTGTCATTTGCTCACAACATTCTTGTTTTACCTGATTTTTATTTTCGCCCAAAATAAAATTTAATTTATTTTAAGTTGTTTTAGAGATTTTTATCATCAGAATGTTCTAGTAAATCACCAATAGCAACTGTGTTGATTGTTATTACGTGCTACTGTTGGCACGTATTAGGAATTACTTTGGTCATGTATTTTTCGTTGTTATGTCCGGAAAAATTATAAAATTGTTTTTGTAACTATTTCTAATGACATTTTTCTTAAGGGAGGTCGTTAAATTGATAATTGATTGTTTCACTTTGTTAGAAATAGCTGAAAGGAGAAAGGAAACGACTAGTGTATGTTTACAGTGCCTTGTTATCTATATAAACATACATATATATAAAGCACAATATGTGTTTGTTTGTCAAAAAGTTATAGCTGCCTACACCAGTGAACCAATTTTCACAGTTTGTTATTAGATATATTGGTTATTGGTATAAAAAAAAGAGAAAAAAATCGTTAAATTGGCCAACAGTGTAATTTCATTATGCGAGTTCCAGAAGGATAGACATTAAGGCACCCTCTAATTCTCTACATTACATGCCGAAAGAAATTTAGAGCTTCGTAGCTTTCGGACTTCTGCTTAAAGCTACAATAGCTAATCACGAAATAGTGGGCGCCCACGAACTCAAAATTTAAAAAAAGTAGTCCAGCTATTTAGGTCGTTCGAGTTTGTCACGAGACCAGAATTTTAAGACTTCAATAACCATTATACAAATCATAACTTTAAGATGTACCTTCAGCGGTAGATCCATCAATATATTTGGTATGGCTATACTACAAACGCAAAGAAATTGTCCATTACCAGGTGTCCACCGATGAGGTATCACCATATTAGTCTAATTCTCTTTGCATTTGAAAGCAAATCTACATTGTTAACGTGGGGGTAATATCGGATCAGACCACTTCCTTAAGTGGTTAAATTTTAATGGCCGATATTGAATGTGAATCACAGCTAAACGTCAAGTTTTTTTCTGCACTTAATTTGACATTTCTCAATTTCAGACTAACTCAATTTGAACCATGGAAAGATACACAATCGAGCAATGCGCGACAAATTCAATGGCCATGTTATGTCACGTGGTGGCGATGTCAATTGGCGGCCAAGATCATGTGATTTGACACGGTTGGTCTTCTTTTTTTCAGGTTATTTGAAAGAAAAAGTGTACGTTGATAAGCCAGCAACAATTTAAGAGGTAAAGGATTGTGGAACAAGATTAATGTGAGTACCTGCCTACTCGGCCTAACCTCACGGTGGTCTTACCACCGAGTGAAACTTTGGCGTAGACTAGCGCCCCCATTGTGTAACATAACAACACTTTACGATTGCCACCAATCGCTTTTTGTGTGTGATACAGTCACAATGAGTAGCAATTTATATAATATGGCAAGCCTTTCCAAGGCAAGCCTAGATCCACATTATAACCTCTTGCTTAGGGGTTTGGAGACTATCCAAACTCCGTCTGTTGAGAGTGCAACAGCACACTTGATCGACCGTGCACCATACCTACATAAATCGATTTTAAACCACAACCACCACGTGTACCCCCGAAGGGGACCTCGCCAATAACCTGTCAGAGAGAGGATAGGCTCTCTGTGGGGCCACCGATTCCCGTGGTACCAGTCCTTTGGGCACTGGTCGGGCCTCGAAGAGGACCCCCAATGTTTATCGTAGACCTTTTCTTCCAGATTTCGGCTCTAGGAACCCTACCGTCTGGCGCCCCTATTTTCCCCGAGTGAACCACGTCAAAGCATTTGCCATTCCTGCAGTGACAATTGGAACCCCCGGGGGTAAGAGCTACAGGATAAGTTTATTCGGCACATTAACAGCATATAACCTCAATTATGCCTCAGCTTTATTGAAAATTTGGTTAATCGGATGGAGGTGTACCGCTGAGGTCGCGGCGGCCATTTGGTTGATATTTTATTCCATACATAATTGAACCATACCAATATTATCAAAATAAAAAGAAATGACTATAATTTCCTCAATAATTTGTGTGATAATCAACATCGGCCCTTAAAATTTAACCACCCTTATATAATTGAAACCATGTAATTATTTACTGCGACTTCCGTTGGCTTTAGTCCTGATAAACAAAATCGATCAATACGAGTATCGATACCTAGATACTTCTCGTTCGGTATCAAGTGGGCATCAATACTTTACGACCGATACGGTATCGAGTAAAAATATCGATTCTATAATTGTATTGTTTCATACATTTATACATATTTGCACCATTCATTTGAAAGATGTTATGGAACACTAGCATGATTAGAAAAACTGTCACAAACTGATTTCTTTCTCTAAGAAACTTACCTAAAATACTAAACTCCCGCATTCTCCCTAATAACCGACAAACAGAAACTGTGAATCTCCTTATTTTTTGTTAGAAAAATCAAATCTCAATGACGTTTTACATGACTATTATTATTTTCATCTTGAAAAATACTGTTATAATTTCCTTACTTTTCTTTACTTCTAAAGGATTTCTGTCAGCAGATGTCATTATGATACAATAAACAAAATATTAAAATTACAAATAATTATTATGATGTTTTTGGCTGCTGCAATCACATAATGACGCATAATTACATTTAACGTAACACGAATATGCCTCCGGTTATGACACGCTTATTCTAATGCTTAAGTTTCCTCTCATTCAACACCTTTAACGGTGGTCTAAGATCAAGATAGGGTAAAGAAGAAATAAAGCAGACAGCCTCCGAAGTATGACTCTTCAAGGAATATTTAAATGTTTGGCTACACTTTAACGCATGTGCGTTGCTTATTTCATATTCATAAAAGTGTGTTAACACTGCAACAGCACCTGCCATAAAATTTGAATACACAAATGTTTAAATTTCAATAAAAAGGAATCACGTTTTTCAAATGTGTTATTATGATTTTGTTGTTGTTGTTGTTCTAGTTGTTGTTGTTTTATCAAAATTGTTACAAACAACAACATAAAGCGAGGTGGTGGTTGCTTGATCAAACTCTTTCACATTCAAGGGAATTTGATACAGAATAAATGTAATTTTTTTTAATTCCTGCATGATTGTAAAAGGATTTTAGAGTGTTTAGATGTGTTAGTTAGTAAGAAAAAAGGGTGACATTTAATTGTTTGTCATTGTTGTCATTTGTAAAAGGCATCTGGTTTTTAACACAATTACTGTTGAGTAGAGGAATTTAATGAAAAATCTATACCAAAAGCAGATGCATTTTTTATTTTTTGTAATTTTATATTATGTCTCGTATATTGAAATGCTGCATAGTAAATATTTTATAGCCGGTTGTAAAAATTTTGTAAACTAAATTAAACGTAGGAGAACAAGTTTGCTGATAGTTTGTAGTATGAAATATAATTACATAAAAAATAGTCAATAATGCATCAGCTATTCCACAGCCGCGTCTGGCACACTACAACACAGCAATCACTTTAATAACTTTGCTAAAATGTAAGCAAAGGGTCTTACATTTTCGCAATAATTCGACACTCATGTTGCCAATTTTGTATTGATTTTTCTTCTGAGACTGAAAAAGCGAAAGATAACTAAAGCTAAAAATTAAAAATATTTAGTTTCTAATCAATTGTATAGACCAACGATAATATTTTATGGTTGTAAAGCGACACCAGGGTCTGTTATTGCAATTATTCGAATAAAAATGTTTAAGCTAACCGATTTAAATTTATTAATAAATCCATTTTACGAAATTCTTTAATTTATAACAGAATAATATTCGATTATTTTGAGTCGAATAATCGAATAAAATATTTAACATCTTAACATCTTAACATCTTAACATCTTAACATCTTAACAATACAGTCACCATAGGTAGAAATTTTAAATTACTTTATTTTTTAATCAATAAAAATTCAAATTATTTTTAAGCCTTGAATGGCACGACGTCGCACATTGCTTCAATGCAATAAACCTTACAAAAATATGCGAATTCTATGAAACTTATTAGCACAGAAGTGTACAACTCTGTTTTCGACTCACGGTCACGCATACTCACGATGAGAAAAATTTTACTCACACACGAACACTTGTAATTCATTTAAACAAAAATCGTTTCGAAGTTCATTGCCACTACTTGAAACGCTCTCTTCATCATTAACCACACTTTCTTTTTGTATATCTGTAAATATCTTCAAAATCTATATAAAATATTTTTTTAAATAACAACTTTTATACCCTTCTACACAGGTGGAAACTGTATACGAGTATATATGTATGTAAGTTTGACCTTCCATGTGTAATTTTTACAATATTCATTTCCGACCCCATAAAGTACATATTTTGGATCCCTAGACATAGAGAAGTTGATAAAGCGATGTCCGTCCGTCCGTCCGTCTGTGTTTGGGTTGAAATATACTTTGCCAAGGCACCAGAAGAGATACAAAAAATTTAAGCTTACCAATCTGCCTGACATAGTTTCTAAAGTTTCGTTAATGCAATTCGGGAACATCAGACCATTTCATTCGAGGCTGCGGGCAAAAAACCCATCCCCACCTACATATATTTTTTCACGTAGTTTATGTATTTTCGGTTGTAATGATTCTTTTTTGCTATGTTTTGTTAAATTAATATTATACCACGGGGCTTTTCTGCTTTGTATTAAAGGCCTTTATAGAAAGCAATACACATAGAAGTATTCGATAGATCCCAGAGTCAATATGAGGGGTTATGTTGACCCCAAATTGTGCTTTAGTCTGACCATTTTAACGAAATATAGATATGAGGAAAGTTTCAGCTTTTACAAAAAATGTTCTGTAAAATTTTTACAAAAAACTGTCGATAACATTTTTACTAAAAACTTACGATAACATTTTTACAAAAAATTTTCGATAGAATATTTAAAAAAAAAAATTTCTAAAAAAATATTTAAAAAAAAATTCAACAAAATTTTTACGTTATTTTAAAAAAAATGTTGCAAAAAATTTTGTATACAATTTTAACAAAAAAATTTCGATAAAATTATTCAAAAAAAAATTTCCAATAAAATTTTATAAAAAAAAATTCTATGGAGCAAATTCATAAAAAATATTTTCGTTTCATAAAAAGTTTACTAATTAAATATATGGTATTCTAGCCACAAGTATTGCTTTGTTAAAATAAAAATCACTGTTAATAATTTATTGTTAAATTGAAATTTCTAAAATAAATTTATTATGAAAAAAAAGAAATCCCAAGAAACCTGCATTTGGTTATTAGTAAACACCCCATAGAGTGACACCATTGCCCTGGTTTTCTACTACCGATGACATAACACACAAGTCATATTACAACCTTACTTTTCCCATCTACATTTGCCATTTAAAATTATTAATTGAACCTGCCTACTTCCCTAATTGTAATTAATTACAAATGTAATTTACATTAACAATACAATTTATATTGAATTTTGAAATTATTATATTTTTAAACAGAAATTCCTTGTTCAATATTTACAAAATATTGATGGGTTTTTAAGCCATAACGACCCTAGAGAATACCTGTGGTGAAATTATGCAAAAACTCAAAAACATCAAACCGAAAATGTATTTATCTTATCGAAATATTAATTACTTTAAAACCGCATACATGAATTTAACAGCCGCATTTACATTACGTACAAATTGGAATTGAAATATTTGTATTTATCTTCGTTTAAGAATCTTGTAAACTACTTGTTGAGCAAAAATTTCAAAGAAAGATTTGATAAATAACTTCGATAAGAGTGTGTGTTCGATGTATAACATTACAAAACATTTTTACGTTTAATATCTTTTGCACTTCAACAACACTCACATACAAGTATTCACATTCATCAGTGTTGCATGGGATTTTCTTTGCCACATAAATAATGAATATGTGGTTTCTATTCACAGCAGGTATTTTCCAAAAGTATTCAATACTAATTGGCAGTAGATCTTAAGTAGTTGAAACCTAAGAAATTCTTGCATCTACAATTCGCAGAATGCATTTTTTGTTTCTTTTCTATTGTTAAGAACTTCTGTAGCCGTTTATAAAATATTAGTTCGTTATTAATTTTATATTTATACGAAATTATTTTTTTATTTTTGATGTTGAGTCGAATATCGAACGTAGAAATCATTTTGTATGGTGACGTCATTTATATCCATATATTTTAAAGAATAAAATAACCACGCTAAAGCATTTAAGTTTCCTATAATCGATTAAAAAAATATAATTATAATTTTAGCCTTTAAAATATATTACACAATATGGAAACAAAAAAGTCTTCAACAATAAAATTACTGAGAAGAAAGGCAAATTCCTTATTATCGATATATCAATGTGTAATATATTTAAAACAACATTTTTTTTTAACTTCTTTTCATTACTTGTAAATTTCTCTGCAAAATACATATTTTAAATTATAGATTCTGAACATGTGTTTCAATTCTGTACTTTTATTTTGTAGCTTGTTGATTGAGCAATTAATTAGATATTTTACGACCTCCTCTAAGAAAAATTATGCCTTAAAAAGACATACAAAGAAAAAAGCATCTAATAATTATTCAGGACATAACACTTATATGACATGTTTTACTAAAGCAAAATTGATATAAAAAAACTGATTATTTGTAATACTCAGCAGTGTTGAGAAGAAAAGTGTAAACAGGTGATTTAGTAGAGCATTGCTACTGATAATAAAATTCTATTACTTAAGGATATAAATTTAAAGGACACGAAATATTCTGTATACAAAGGAAATCAGATAAGAAAGTAAAAGTAGGAATGTGTACAATTGTTGTGATAAGTCGATAAGTTTTAATTTTTCAATTCTTATAAATTGTTGAAAAAAAAATCTTTAATTTAAAAATATCAAGAGTATATTAAAAACTTGTTTTGATAAATTTAATTAAATTAATATTATTAAATAGTACCAAAACAGTTTTTTAGCAAGACTTTTGAAAAAGAGCTCTGGCACTATTTGGTTGTTGGAATCTAGCATAAAATTACAGAAGTCGGCGTTAGAATTTAGTTTGATAATGCTGTAGTTTTATTTTTATTTTACCATACGTAGTATAAGGTAAAGTATAGTAATCATGAAAAAAAATCGAGGTCGGGATTTCGACGGATTTATACGTTTTGAGGTCTACTAAATCCATTTTGACTATTTGACCATTTTATGGCGGTACAGGTCATACCGTTTGACATATGAAAGTGAAATTTAGTATATGCCTTTGGTATATGAAGATGAAGAGCTGTATAGTTTTTGGGCATAATCGGAAAGGGGGCAAGGGGTAGTTTACTTAACACCCCAAACCGAAAATAATTAATTTTTCGATTCGAATATACTTTGAAATTTTATTCTTTATGTAACATATCCACCAAAATATCTGTTTCCATTAGGTATGGTAAAGTTGAGTGTAGGCCACTCCAGTTTTTTTTTTCTGTTTTATTGTAAATTTATAAATTAAACAGAATTTGTAAAAAATAGGTTTTAAAAAGGATATGTTCAAGGAAAGAGGTGGCTATATTGCGAAAAATAGAATGTTATATTGTCCCAATCTCAGCGAAGAAAAAATTTAAAGGTGTTGACAATCATAATTTCTAGAATGCACCATATGAGTAATTCATTGGTAAAGCAAGGTACCCTATATTGGAAACATATTATGATGTAATCCTTTTCTTGCAAAAAAACAAAATGTTTGGCTCTCGTGGTCATTATGAGATGCTGCTGAATCATGTTGAAAAGGCCAACGGATTCCACAGAATAGTTTAGATGCTTAAGAAAATAAAACTCCAGTTAGAATGTTTTTATGTTAAATTATTAATTTACCTTTGCGCTTTCCTAAGTAAAAACTAGCAGCCAGCCATCTGTTACTGTTATTGCAGTTCAGGCGCTACCATTCATATAGCATTTCTGTGGTCTAAATTGTCTTTTAATTTAAACGCTAACTACGATCGGTTTGTTTATTTACAAATAGATGAATATTAAAAAATTTATATTATCAAAGAAGATCAAATTTAAAAGATGACCGTTCATTAGCGGCTTCTTTGTCCTTGATACTCGAACGGTATTTTTGTAGGGCCTCAATGCGCTCCATACTACGAGCAGGCATATTGAAACATTTTTCCAATGGATCGAGGATCTTTTGTCCTTGCAACCTCCATGGCATTTTCTGATGCTTTCGAATGACGAAGTATCATTGTAATGTTTAAAGACCGGCTACATAAATACTTTGTTAAGGTTTTTCCAACCAACTAGGTTTTTCCAACCAACTACATATAAAACGGTTATTTTGTTACGTTTTCAATCGATAACTGGTTTTTAACTGCGACTTAAAACGACATACTTCCTCAGACTTGGAAACAACATAACAGTTTAGCGCTCTTAGAAAAGCTATCGTGCTTTCATTAGACGCTTAGTTAGTACAGCAACATGAAATTATTAACACTTCGAGCATCCTGTATGTTTAAGACTTAAGAAGTTAAAACATTAAGCAACTCTAACGTGTTAGCATTTTAACATTGTCCAATTACATTTCATTTAAGTTTTGTTTTAACTATGAAATAATACTTTTTTCAAAACGGCACCACTTCCCTGCTAAGTAAAATTAAATACTAGAAAAAATTTCATGCGTTTGATCCAAACATGCAAAACAAAAGACTTAAGAAACGAACCTGCAAGAAAATTTAAAAAATTTATTTTTATTGTTCTTAAATTTTCTATATAAATTTAAATCTGTAATAAGATATGCCTTATGTAACTTTATGATTTTATATTTAGTCGCTCTTTTTGTTGTACAATAAATACACGTGCCTTAAGGGCTAAAATATCACATTACTCACTGGTACTAACAAGATGAACGAAGTGTCTAAATTGGTGTTGAACAATATTACCACAAAGTAACAAAAAACAATGAACAAAAAAGAACAATAAACCAGCAGAAAAAAGGCCATTGGCAAAATAATTGAATACAAATTGCAAAAATATGAATTGATCTTTGAATGTTACAAAAAAAAAAAAAAAAAAACTATTAAAAAAGCAGAACACACACGTATAGAAAAAAAAGATGAAACAATTTAGCAGAGATGTAGAAAATTTTACAGATACTTTAGATGCTTAATAAAAATAATCGATTATATTTTGTTCTTTAAATTTTAAATTTAAAAATTTAATGTTTTTTATCGATTTGATTTTTTAAATGTTTGTCAAGACACACCTTATTAATCTGATAAGCCCCCAACATTTACCACAAATTAATAACATAATAACATAAAATTTATTGCCTTTACATTTTATAATCAAGTGACACTTTTTATAACACTTTCCTTTGTTCGAACAAATAAAATATAAATCCACAATTGTCTTGTTAAATTGACTGTTAAAAAAGGATTTAAACGAGAAAAAAAAAAATTCTTTACTCATAAAAAATTGAATATTCCTTTAATGTTTTTTAACCAGGATAACATTGTGTTTTTATGACAAAGAGTTTCTTATCCCAACAACTCAATTTTAACGACCCTTATATTTTTTCAAGACTTGAGGATTATTAAATAACATCGCATTTTTAGTTTGTTTTGGGGTGCTTTGTAATATTTTCATATTTTCTTTTAATGAAGTTAAGTATTTTTTCAAAAGAATTTCGATTTTCGTCTTCAAAAAAAAAAAAAAACTCAAAATGAATCACAGCATGTATGAGAGGGTATTTAAAGTTAATAATTTGATATATAAGCGTATTAATGTCAAGAGATAAGAAATTGATATTTATATTATTTTTTTTAAATGTCATGAAACCTATAGATGTTAATGATAAAAATTCTCAATTAGAGAAATTCAGAGAATTTAGAAAATCAAAATCGATTTTTATATTTTACTTATAAATAGTATTTAAAATTTAAAATTTAATTTCATTATAACAGTAAATGATCTAAAGATTAAAGAGTAAAATAAAACAGTCAAGTACGAGTCAAACTCACGCACGTAAAGTTCTAGAAGGAGAAGATTAAAATTGTTTCTACAACTTCTGTGGGACGACCTATAATGTTTAGTTTTATGTTTTGTGGGACAATCTTTAATGCTTAATTTGATGTTGTATAACTTGGTTTTTCATTTTAAGTTTCTGCTTATTATATGTGCTTATTCAACAAATAAGCACATATAAGGGGTTTTTCAACAAGGGACGCTACAAAAGTAGAGCGACAGGGACAGCAGACGACGCCATATTCTCTTCAGTAAGGTTTGCCATTTAATGATGGAAAGATATACGAGCCAACAACGAGTCGAAGATTTACTACCGAAAGTCGGAGTCGGTGGCCTCAACGTTAAGAGCGCTACGTCCAATTTATGCTCGTCAGAATTGTCCTAGCAGATCAACAATTGAGCGTTTAGTGGATAAATTTGAATCCACAGGCACAGTACAAAATATTCCCGTGCCAGTGAGACAAGGAAGTGCAGGTAGTGTCGAGAATATTGCTGGCGCTGATGCTTCAGTTGAAGAAAGCCCAAATGTGTCTCTCACACGTCGTTCTCAAGCTTTGGGCATCTCTGTGATGTCGTTGTGGCGAATTTTGCGAAAAGATCTTGGTCTACATCTTTACGAGATCAAATAGACGCAAAAACTGAAGCCGCTTGACTACCAGAAGAGTCGTATGTTTGTGAATTGGGTGCTTTGTAGCGCTCTTATTGAAAACCCCTTTATATCATAATCACGTATTCTAAGGGCACAACCCTCACTTTTGATACTTACTGTTTTATCGGACATTGTAAAACTTACTTTATGTAAATTAAAAAGGTCTGCATATAACTCATTAAGTCTCAATCATACTAGTTTAAAACTGAGGTCTTACACGTAAAATTGCATGACTATCGACAGATTTTTTTTTGCAATTTTCTTATTAGGGATCAAAAATCACATTACTCTCAATGTACCGTATAATTTTATGTAACTTTAAGTTTCATAACAATACTTATTGTTATAGCGACCATAGTAATTCAACTTTCGCTAAATTTCAAGCAACTACCTGTTACGGTTCCAGCAATAGAGGTCTCTGACAGATGGATAGACGAAAATGATGTGTAGCGAAAGCCAATAGGATTCTTTTGGTTTCTCAATCCCAAAAACAAACTAGATGGTAGTTTTTGTATATATATTTTTTCTTATTGGTCTACATTTTTATATGATACTCTGAAAGAGTTTTACTTTCTTCACATACGTCAAGTTTTCCTGCAGCTAGTCTGATTTTTGTGAGAGAAAAAAGAAATGTACAAATTTTCTACACTTTTTTCTCTTCCTCCCTTTAAATTGCAGGCTCAAGTTCGTGATTGGGTAATTATTTTTTAATAATAACAGATAAAGAAAAGGTCATAAAAGGGGCATTATGTAGTAGTTCTAATCAAAGAACTACTGCAAATCAAAGAAAAAATAAAATGAACACTTTCAACTAAAGGTATGGCGAAACTTAAACTCGGAAACTCATTTTTTCAGATAAGCTAATGTTAAATTTAGGGAGTGGTTATCTGGATATAGGAGGATCACTTTTCTAATAACGGTTCGTAATTTGGAGATTCTACCTATTACTCTATGTATTAAGAATTATAATTGTTTACTTTGTCTGGGAGGTAGCACGTTAACTGTAAGAATCCAGTCTGTTGCTTGCTAAACTAATCGTATTATTATGGTGCTTACTTGTGGAAAATGTCTATATTTCTATATAGCTATAAGAGTCCCGATGTATACGATAATAATTGTTCACTTTGTAAGGGAGGCACCACGCCCACCATTTCGCTCCGATCTACTTTTTGCTGGGGGTTACTTGTGCCAAAAGACTTAACCTATAACAGTTATATACATACACGATAATAACTTTTCTCTTTATTCCGATTCAGCCGTTTCCCCCCTATATTATGCACATTAACCAGGGAGCTACTTGTAAAAAATTTCAAAGTTCTACTTATTTTAGATCCTAAGTAACACAATGATAAAGTTTTTAATTAAACAATAAAAAAATTGTTTTGCTTAAAAACTTTCGATACTATCGAATTATGTAACACCTATATGTAAGTGGGAAAGTGGTAATGCGTGTATTATGAGAGCAATAATATTTATTTTATTGTAACTTCCTGTGCTTTCTAGCCCAGCAACTTCCAATGCGACACTATTCCCTTTAACTTTTTCTGTCAAATTTTGGATGTACCCTTCCTTACCTTCGTAGTTAGATAAATATTTCATTAATTTGAATATTTGATACACCCTGGTTAAAAATAACTTCATCAATGTCGATTACAGAATTGGGCTTTTATTTAAAAAATTTAATATCTATATTATCTGTAGCTTCACCTGTAGTTTGTAAAGAGAATGAAGACTAATAAGCGACAGTCAGTACTTAACGCAGCCGCTGGATTTAGGTAGCTAAATTTAACTAATAATTACTACCAGAGTAAATCAGTTAAATAATGTGCACTTTTTACTTGTATTGATTTACTTTCTTAGAGAGAATAAAAACGAACTTAAGCCTGACTATAAATTTCATTGTATGATTTACTTTAACTTTAGATAAAGCAGGTATTATTTACTTTATTTTTGTTATTTATTAATACAAAAACCTAACAATTCCTGCAAATGTGACGTTGAAAACCAGAGTTTAAAATGCTTGGTTAAAAATAGCAACAGCACTTAAATCTTTTTTTTTTATCAGCAAATAAAAAGACTGAATTTCTCGTCATTTATATAACATTTTGTTACAAGCGAAGCAAAAGCAAAAACGAAATGCAAAAAAGTGAAAGAAACGCATTTTAGCTGAAAATAACCGCCAAAAACAGCAGTCGTAGTCAGTCACAACGTCACGCTAAAGAGTTAAGCATAAGTAAAAATATAAATGAAGAACAACTTATTGCTTAAGCAACAGCAAACGTTTTTAAAGTAATTGCTTTGGTGATTGCTTTGCTGCAGAAAGAGACACAGCAAATGAGTTGCTCTTCTTTATTTTGTATTTTCTTTTTGATTTTGTAATAGTCAAGCATGTTTAATCTCTGTTGAAAACACTTAATCAACTTCGTATTTCCTTTTGAAATTTGACGATAGCATCGATATTGAAAGAAAACTATCGATAGTCAGCTAAAAATAAAACTATCGCTACTATCGATAGAACTATCGATTGTTTTGCAGCTCTATATAGCTCTCCGACAAACAAACAAATACAGAAACGAACAATCAAAATATATATTTTGTGCTTTAACTAATTTTAGAGAGTCCAAATGAATTTGAATTAATTTTATTGTTTGTGAATTTTCTTCTTTAGATATATTAATCATTATTATTATATTTTTGAATTTTTTTAGTAAAATTCTGATTATTTTGTGAAATTTTGATTTTTAGTGAATTTAATTTTTTTATTTAAATTTAGACTCTTGATGAAATCGCAACTTAGTTAAAAAATTTTTTTTTATTGAAATTTAGGTATTGTTTGTAAATCATTTTATTCGAATTTTTTTCATTGAGCTCAATTTTAAGTGGAATTAGGTTTTTTATAGGGGAATTTTGACTTTTTATGAGTTTCTATTTTTTGGTTAAATTTATAATATTTTTGGTGAAATTTATTTTTTTTTTTATGAAATTTTGTGCATATACTAAATAACTAGATTATATGTAAAATGTTTGCTTAGTAGTATAATATAAAAAGAAATAGTGTTTAAAACTGTAAAACAATTTCAAAAAGCTCTATCTCCTATGAAATATAATATAGAAATTAAATTTTCTCATATCCTTTTTCTTTGATAAGTTTGTTTAAATACAAATTTAATAATAATTGAAACTACCTAATAGATATATACGAAGAGTGCTGATTACGGACGTAGCTGTCTAGAAAATGCATTCCACTCTGCTGGTGTCTAAATTTTTCTTTCTCTCTTTATAATTAAGAACTTAAGCCTAAATAATTAATTTATTCATTTAAAAATATGTTGTTTAAATAAAATTCATACAAAAGAATTTTTTTCTGAGACGAAGTATTTTACATCACAATAATATTTTTAATAAATAAATGGCAAATATTTTAAGACTTAAGATGGCCAAGACCCACGTAATTTAGTATCGATCGGATCAAAAGTTTATAATAAAATATTATTAATGCCGGAGATATACTGTTTGAATTCTGTATGCTTAGAGTTGTTTAAAGGAAATTAAGCCATTCAGCAAATATTCTCATAAACTTTGATGATTGAGTTCTGAATGTGTAATAGTTAAATTACACACTGTGTAATTTTTTAAGTCATGGCAAAATAACCATATACGGACTCCACTACGTCATAAAAGACCAAAATAAAAAGGACCCCTGTCTCCCAGTTTTGCCCAAAGTCCTCCAGGTTTTTTTTTTATGGGCCCTCAAAAATGTGGGGCCTCGATGTCATTTTTGCAAAAAAATGATCATTTACTCAAGCACATATTTTGCAAACCGTTTGAAATTTTGATATACTCTCTGAGGCAAAGTTATAGCTCTTGTCATAAAGAACAAAAATTGTTCACATATAAAATCAAAAAAAAAACTTCATCTTCAAGGTCAAAATCGCAAAAAACTTTAAAAAATTCAATTTTTTTTACCTTTTCGTCCCCTGTTCAGGTCCATAGGTAGCAAACCGTTCAAACTTCAAGGAAACAATCAACTAAAAAAATGAACCTAAGATCTCAATAAACAACTTCCTAGAACCTGTGAACTTCCTAGGAATAATTCTTAACACCGTTTAGGTAGCGCTTAGGTAGCCGCAAAAGTTTTTCACTTTCCCATAAAAAAAACCTTTGGGCAAAACTGGGAGACAGGGGTCTTTTTTTTGGTCTTTTATCACGTAGTGGTGTCCGTATATCGTTATTTTTTTCCGTGTTGCACTGTGTTATGTAGATAATATGAATCTGAAGCATTTTATTGAAGTTAAATCCATATTTTTAGTTCGATAGGAAACGATTAGGAAATACCTATTTTAAGTACTTTATCAAATGTCATTGCTAAGGTCGATACAACACTCAACACTTACAATTCATTTTTATACCACTTTTCCTTTTATTTAAATGTTACAACGTCGTATTTGCGTAGTTAATAACGATAGATATACTCAAGTATCATTTACCGGATGTTTCAGTTTTAACGCTTTGGAAAGAGAAATATAGAAATATAAAAAACTCATTAAAAATAACAACTTTTTAAAAAACCATTAATTATTTTTACATTTGTTACACAAACGATTTTACATATACTCGCAGATTAGGTAAAGGGAACTATATTTGTATTCAGTTTTTTGTTGATTTTAACAAGGATTAAAATATATTTAGTTGTTTTGTTATAAACAGATTTTTTTTTTAACACGCAATACAAATCCTTTTGAACAGCTTCCTTCAAGACAGATTACATTGCAACACACAAACATTTATACACTGACGTGTTTTAGTTTTACTGGCAAAATAGCATGTAACAGCATCTTTTTCCCTCATAACAAGACTGTAAAGAAGCGTTTCATCCGTATTTATTATTAAGTCGTTAAAATTATATCAGCTCAAAATAAAACAGGAAATAAAAATTTAATTTTAATTACGTTAAGATTAAAAAAAAGGTTTTTTGTTTTTATTATCATTATGTTTTATACCTTCAATTTGATTTGGTTTTTATCTGTTGCAGTCAGAAAACAAGTGCATAATCAAAAATGGAATTATTTTGTTGTTTTGAAAGTAAAACAATTCAATATTCTACATTCCATTTGTTCGACATTGTGATGACGCCCACTATATTTCAAGCAGCTGTTGAAATGTCCATGTCATTTTTATGTAGTTACTATCAAAATGATGGTGTGTAATTATAAAATAAAATTAAATTTATTTGTATTTCTTAAATATTTAAATATTTTACAATTTGGCATGATACCCGTATGTTTAAAAGTTAAGGTCAGATATGTTGTAAGAAATATATTTACTTACGAACATAATGCCAGTCAAGAAAAATAGTCATGTATTCTATGAACGGACCAATTTGTAAATACTATTGGAGGCCAGGTTTCTTCCAAAGCGTGACACTAGAAATTTTACCAATAAAAATGCTGTAAAATGCTCTTATTTAGTTTTTTTTTTGTATTTATTGAAAATATGTTATTGGTTGATAGATCCACTTTCCTCGTGGATACTTCCATTCACAATTACTTTAATTTTATTGCAGGTATCAAATCATTCACTTTTTGTGTTTTTTTGTTGGGCTATACACCTCTCTTTACGAGCAGAGTCATTGACTATTATTTACCAGTTGAACTAAGCGTTATCGTAGAATACGCTGACTTCTGGTCATCACCTTTCGAAGCATTGCTTTTGATTTTGCTCTTTAAGCTACCAGTTTTGTTACGCTAAGCATCAAAATTCTTTCTGCACTAGCCTACTAGCTTTGATTTGACGTTGTGTCCTTTCATGACCTCTTGACGGTCGACGTACACCTTCTCGACTTTTAACATGTAACCAAAAATCAATTAGATGGCTCTCAGGACCGCCAATACCTATACGTTGAACACACTACATTCATGTGGTGGCCTATACGACTCACGAATACTGGTTCCTAAAATTTCCTAAAATTTAAACTAAGTGTTCTCACGTAAATCTCACAGCTCATTAATAACGGCCGTTGAGTTGAAATTTTGTGTTGATAACCTTTTAACTGCGACGCAAAACAATACACTTGCGAAGGATTCTGAACATCAAAACAACCTGACGCTTATCTAAAAATGATGGTGCTTTCGTAAGCCATATGGTTGCTAAAGCAACGTGATTTGATAACACTTCAAGCTCTAAAAAATCATTAAAACTATGAAAAGTATAAAAGTAAATTTTTAAAGTACTGCCTGCTTGGCTTTTTCTGACTGTAGAAAACACCTAGAGTCTTTGGTGGGAATTAAACCCCCAACCCCCAGACTGATAGACTAGTGCCCTACCAATCACTCTACCGAGGCACCAACACATATAAAACAAATATATTTTTTAGGAAAATCGCATATTCGTTTACCTCAGCGTTAAGTTTAAGAACAAATTACTTCACCAGTTTCGAGCCCATGTTTATCTTCTGCATGTGATAACTCTCTACTTAAAAGCCGACACAGCTTTGTTCAGACTGCATCTATAATCAAGAATAAGCCACAGTACAAGCCTCTCTGCTTGGTACTTTCTAGTACTCAAAAGTGTAGGATGTGCCC
Source organism: Phasia obesa (assembly GCA_949628195.1). Taxonomy (NCBI): domain Eukaryota; kingdom Metazoa; phylum Arthropoda; class Insecta; order Diptera; family Tachinidae; genus Phasia; species Phasia obesa. The sequence continues at coordinate 104,209,259 of OX451218.1, read as the reverse complement.
AACGGCACCTCAATCGGTGCACGCGATCTCTTGAATAGTGAAGTATTTAAACTAACACCGATTACTTTTAAACTTTACGTTACTAAAACACAATAAAATAAAAATATTCAAAACTGCATAAACTATATTATATTACACACTTTATCCGAACAATATAAGTGTTTTTTCTCTTTAGTAATTTCACCTACGATTAAATTGCTCGCAGCTTATATGGGTGGGCTGCTTTGTTTTCTGCGGACTCTGATGATCATCCCAATTGCGATTTGTTTTTATTTGCGGCAGAGCAGATCAAATGGCCAACAATATAAACGCATAAAAATGCAATTTGATACTTTATAACTAAACAAAAGAGAGGGCAAAAATAAAAATTAGCAAAAAAGATTTGGTGTGATGTAAGGAAGCATGAAACATGAAACACATGAATGCTCAGTGAGCACACGCGTATTAAACAAAAACGTAAATGCAGTCGAAGCCAATTATCAAAATAAATAGCAATCAATTTATAAGCTTCAATAAAAATAATAAAAAAAGAGAGACAAGCGTTCAAAATTGTATCAAAATGCCTTTAAGTGAAAACAAGTATGAAATTTGATATTTATAAGGCTTTTAAAAAGAAATTTAATTTGATTCCCTAACAATAACAGATATTCAAATTTTTAAGTATCATTTAAGGCAATTTGCTAAAAACTTTTCAAATATATTGTTTTTGAAATGAAATGCCGTGTTCGATACGGCAGTTAATCACTAGTTAATTTTGAAAGGTCAAGGAATGCTGCATACAGTATTTTTTTTTTTTGCAATAAAAAATGACTATAAAATTTTATAGCTACTGGCTACCAAAAAGGCATATTACAAACTTTTGTTTTCTTAGCATGGATTATATCAATGCCACCAGATGTAAGTCTGTTCATTTTCAGTTTAACTTTAATGTCACCAACTATTTGTTTTATTATTACTAGTTTTATCATAATAAAAATTTTCACACTTAAGTTGACCTTGCTACCGTAACTAACCCATTCCATTCTGCTCTCTGACTGCATCTATTCATTTGTTAAGGAAAATTATTCAAGGTTTTTATGCTTTGACTTTGTAACAATCAAAATATTTACAAATTTGTATTAAATTGTGAAATTAATTTATACATGCTTCTACGCTGGTGACAATTGTTTTGAAAATATGTAAGTCTTCGATTTTCCTTTGCTTTGATATTTTGCAATCTGTTACAAGTCACAAAACCTTGACCAATTTAGCGAGCACAAGTGTTTCATCGGTGCAATGTAAAACATCCTTGTTGTTATTTGACAATGCCAAAGTTCAAAAGTGTGCTGTTTTCGACTTGCTGCCTTACTTGCTTTGCCGGTGACTTCTCAGCATGGCGCTTAAGGTTATTTAAGAATGATACAAAACTCATTAAAATGCAATAGCCGTAGTTTGGAAAAAAATCAAATCAAATACTATTAAATTTTTAAAGAATATTTTGACAACGGAAATTCCTTTAGATTGGTTATGGCTCACCAATTTTCTGTTATTTATTTGTTTATTCTGAAATTGATAACTTCTATACCAAAACAAAGGTTTTAAGGTAAATGAAGAACATACATTATTTGTTTTGTTATATGGAAGAGAAAACAAATAACATACAGGAGAAGGTAAAACAGAATAGCTAGAAAGAATATAAGTGCATATTCACATTGTGAATATCACATATTTACAATTCACAATTGTAAATATTACATATTCACAATAAAATTTGTAATATATAACTTATTGTAAGAGCCTTATCTTTTGCACTATTGCAAAACAAAAGGGGACCCATTATGGAAGTGGTCCGCTTCGATATTCCCCCTACATTAATACACTATAACAATAAATTATTGTGGGGGTATATTTGTGTGATATTTATTGGAAGAACCTCAATTTCGTAAAAAATGAGACCATCTATAAATGGAAAAGACGATTTGTGTATGAGGGGTGTAGAATTGAAGAGAAGTAGGTTATTATACAGCTAACAAATTTTTTAGTCAAATCTACAGACGATTTTCGTAAAAAACTAATTTTTTTAAATTCCTTACATTGAAGAAATTTCTTCAATATTACTATTTTTTGTTGTTGTTTAATAGGGTGTAAATATTATAAAAATGTAGTTAAGTTAACTAACATTATTAATTAATGTTTATAATCTTTTTTCTTTAAAATACTTTTATCATTATTAGATAAAAATCTATACATCTTCAGTATAATCGGAAAATAAAATTGCATAACATTATTGACTTATTAGCTTTATTCCTCTTTTAAACGAGTACGGCTTTCAGTTCCTGTTGCAGTTATTTCAGTTTTGTAGACAATTTGAATGTTTTTCTCAAACTGCCAAACAAAAATATTTTTGTTCCAAATCGCTAGTAGTATAAGATTTGCGCGAAAAATTTATTCGATAAGTTTTACTTTTCATCAACACTCCGAAATTGACCAAATATCCGATGGGGAAAAAATTACAGATTTTTTCAAAACACTAAAAAGTAGGGCAGCAATTTGGCAACCTTTTCTAATATTTGTGCATATGTATATTGTATATGGTAAAAAACGAGTACTACTAGATGGCTTTCGCATCTAAAATGTATAGAAAGAGTATTAGAAAATTGGGATGTACTCTTAGAATTATTTAAACAAGCTTATACGCAGGACAAATTGAATACTACTGAAAGGATTTTTCTCGAGCTGAACAATGAATGCAATAAGGTATATGTATCTACTTTTTCTCAAGTATGTTCTGAATTATTTTAATTCCTTGAATGCACTGTTTCAATCTAAGTTACCACTAATTCATATTGCTCAACGTGAATCCATAAAAATTTTTTTAAGTTTGGGCCAAATTTTTATTAGAAAATCCGAGCTTAATATTTTATGTAATGTAAGATCACCACATATTTCTTCGCCTATTGAAGAAATTTTTTTAGGGTATGAGTGTAACGAAGCTCTAAAAACTATCCCAAAATCGGCAGCAAATCAAATTAAAATAGACTGCCTAAAGTTTTATATTACTGCCCTTGAAGAAATGCAGCAAAGGTTACCCCTCAGAGAACAAATATTTAAAGAAATGGAATTTCTAAGCCCACAAATTGCATTAGGAAAAGATAGAAGTAAAAATGAGTTGTCATTTAAAAAGATTTTAAAAATAGTGAATATGGACGTTAACTTGCTTTTAGAAGAGTGGCGTAGTTTTGAGTATAACTTTTCAAATGAAGAAATAGAAAATTTGTTGAAGATGGATGTCGAAAAGTTTTGGGGTAAAATTTCCAAAATGAAAAATTTTAATAACAATTTCATGTTCCCTACTTTGTCCAATTTAGCTATATTCGCCTTATCATTGCCACATGCGAATGCAGACAGTGAAAGAATTTTTTCTATAATCGACGTTCGCACTAAAAAACGAAATAAATTAAGTCACAAAATTTTAATATCAATTTGTACCGTCTGCTCTTTCCTGCAAGAGGAAAGTAAAAATTGCTGCACCTTCCAATGTACCGAGTCCCACTTTAAAAAAATGGTGGCCACACAATTATATGATTGTCATGAAATCGTCAGCCAAAACTGACAATCAACTTTTTCGTATGCTTATTTTTAAACCAATGAACTATATGTGATTTTTTTTTATATGATGAACTTGTTTTTTTAAGTTTTTTTCTTTGTTTTTATTTATGTCGTTTTCTTTTCTGACAAAAATGTTGCATATATTTTACACTTTTTAAATTTCCGTGTTCTTTTCTACAAAAAATATAAGAGTGTGAATAAACATCATGTTCTTTTCTAAATATGTCGCACCAAAACCAGGTAAATATGCTACATTTTTTACACTCAACTTTTATTCAGGGTGAGATATTACCCTTTTTTTGGAAATATTTTTTTTTTATTGAAAGCAAGAATTTTATTTTGATTAAAATTTTTATGTGAATAAATATTTTATTTTATATGTCACATAGGCATAAATGTTAAATGTAAAATCAGTTTGCTTTTGTGTTCTTTTGAAATCATAAAAAAGTTCACATTTTTCAAGGGCTGGGTGATCCATAAAAAGTATTACCTATTAATAAGGCAAAATATTTTTTCAGAAAAGAAAACGCCATTAGTTTTAATGAAAAAGATAATAAGTGTGTTATTTACATTTGTATGTACTTTCAATAAATTTCTTATGCCTTTAATACAAAGTGTTTAATTTTTCTATATGTACATATATATGTATATACAAAAATATTACTGTATGAACTGTAGGGATTTTTGTAGACAATTTTTTTTTTTTGAGCTCGTAGGGAAAAATAGGGATTTTTTTGTAGCTGCGTAAAGATTTTTGAAAAAAGCATGTAACATCACTGCTCTGAATCCAAATATAATTAAAAATATCTCTTACAGTGATTTACCTACAACCTTATAAAAATAGAATAATATCGCTTTTTTGCATATTCGCTCGAGGATTAAATATATTCTAATTCTAGTTATATAAGCCTGAGGAAATTGAGTAATAATGGCTTAGTGAGTCCACCATAAAAATCTTAGAGTGGGACCATGGTGGGATCAGAAGTTATGTTAAAAAAACTTCATTTTGATTCACTACAAACTGAAAAAATATAAATGTTTTGATAAACTGGCTAATAAAAATAAGAAATATTCTTTAAAACTGATTCCCCCCTAAGCCAGATTAAAAAACATATGTAAATTAAAAAAAAAAAATTAAAAGACACTATCTCTAAAATATTAATATATTTTTTTAAATATAAGAAAAAAATTGTTATTAGATTTTCATGATTGATATCAAATTCAAGCGTATGAAATCGCCTTTAAAATGAGCTATTAATCAACTTCCTAGTATTTATAGAACTGGAATTCAAATATATTTAAGCCACTAGCGCATATGCAAAAAACCAATTTTGTATATTTAAAAACTGTAAGAGATAGGATTTTTTCAAATTGTATTTGGATTCAAGGAGTCAACGAATATAAAATATTTGCAATAAATTCGGAAGTTGTAAACTTGAAAATTTTTTTTGGTTGATTTGACATGGTATTAACATAGATATATGTATATTTTTTCAATGAAATGAAAAAAAAATTGAAATGTAAACGAAAATTAAGTCAAATCAAAGGATAAATTATTCACATTAACTTCCTTTAGGGATGTAAATTCAACTAATTTTTAACCGTCTTCAAAAAAGAAGGAGGTTATCAATTCTTCTGAATGTTGCTTTTTTTTTATGTATGTAACCGTAGAACTCAGCCATTTCTGAACCGATTTAAAAATTTTTCTTTGTTTGAAAGGCTATGCTTTCCGGTTAGTCCCATTTTAAAAACAGTTCATTATATTAAAAATTAAAGGGTGTCCCCATACAACATACATGTTTTTTACGTGTATTAAGAACCGTAAACGGCACCAAATTAAAATTAAAAAAAAATTGCGTGTCGCTATAGCTCCCAACAGCAGAAATTAATAAAAAAATGAATTTAAAATTTAAAGGGTATCCCCATAGTGACGTAATTTGACCTATTTGAGCCTATGAATGTCTATTACTCTGACCGTTATAATAAAATGTTTAAATATTCAAAATTTTAAAGGGTGCCCCAATAGTTCATTTAATTTGATGTATATGGCCATACTTTTGAACAGTTGTACACAGACCGCTGAAATTTACAAAGAACCTGTATTGCTAGTCAGCTATAACATAAAGTATAATATTTGAATTTGGAAATAAAAGGGTGTCCCAATAGTTAATGTAATTCTATGTATGTGACCAAACTTTTGAACTGTTATAGACAGACAGCTGAAATTTACAAGGAGCCTGTATTGCAAAGTCCACTATAGCAAGTATACAATTTTAATTTAGAAACTAAAGGGTGTCCCCATAAATTATGTAATGTGATCTATATGGCCCTATCTTTTGAACCGTTAAACACAAACACTTGAAAATTAGGCAGAATATCTCTGGTATGCTAACAAGAATAAATATTTGGAATTAATATGTAAAGCGTGCCCAAATAGTTCATGTAATTTGATATATATGGTTAAACTTTTTAGCCGTTATAGACAGATAGTTGAAATTTACAAAGAATCTTTGTGGCAAAGTCCTCTATAACAACAGGTCTTTAATTTAAAATTGTAAATTAAAGGGTGTCCGAATAGGTGATATTAGTTTGGTCTATGTGACCCTATCTTTGAAACCGTTATAGACAGAGGCTTGAATGGTGTCCCCATAAAATACATATGCTGGTGAAAATAGCTTAACTTTTGAACAGTAATAGGGAGAGGCTTAACATTCAAATAGTCTTTATTTTTTTCCCTCTAATTTTGGTGCATCTTTTATTTGGTTTAAATCTAATTCTTACAGATTACTGCTTACATTTTTAGAATTGGTACCCTTCTATCTGTTTTGAAGTTGGTTTTTTTTTGCAGTAATTATATTAGTTGTTTTTGTAGAATGTATTGCTACTGTTTTAACCAAATTTTTGTTAATTTACCAGAATTTCATTTTAATTTTTATGTTATTGTTTTCAAATTATCAGGTTTTAATGAAATATGTTTTTAACAAAAGAAATTCTATTGCTTTAAATAAAATTATGAACGAATCGTATATAGATTTGAATAAAAATTATTTTGATTTAAATATTTTTGCCGTTAAAGTTTTACTAATTTTTTTTAGGTAATATTACCAACGACTTTTAGTTCAGCGTTGACGCATTAAAAAATGTTTCTAAAAGGTTGAGAGCAGAAACGGTAAAGAAGCAACAATTTGCAGTTAAAAGGCCATTTGATATATCCACGATAGTGATATTTTATACCTTCTGTCAATGCTGGAGCTACATTGTCCGTCTTTATGGATTTTGAAGGTGCTTTGGACAAAATCTCTTTCTGAAAGTTGAGAAATGCTCTAACTGAGTGTAAGGTTAAACTCATTGCTATAAAATGGATCAATTCTCCGCTTAGGTCTAGGGCTATCAATCTGAAAAAATGGGCGTTTAAGAATCCAGGGTAGGGTAGTCTGGGGTTGCCCTCAGCTAGCAGTTTTGTCACCTCTTTTGTGGAACATCATCATTGATGGCGTTTTTGGGAAACTTGATGCAATAGGCGGCCATATGGAACATTTTTTCTAGTTATTAAGGGGGTCAGAGAACCTCAAATGCCGATGAAATGCATGAGTAGAAAAAAATAGTGAAATATTACATACATCGGACACTCTTTGTGAAAGGCGTTATACACAATGAGTGTATGAAGAACGGCTTCAACATTTTTACTCATGGATTAATTTTGGGCGGTGGAGCAGGTGCAGATGTAAAATGAACTGAACGGAACCTGTGCTGCATTTAGCAGATTTGTTTGGGTTGCCGCATGCGTTAGATTACCTGCTTGAACGTCGGGTGCAGGGAAGAACGTTTCTCATTGCATTTGACAAAGCGTCGGTTATAAAACGTGTGAGGCAAGTGCACGTTTATTTCAATCAAGTGCTGAATAGTGTTTTATAATTTAACAGCTGTGGGTTGAAGGACATAAAGGCCTAGCTGGGAATGAAGGTTAAGAATATCTGTTATGTAACCTGCAAGTTGCTAATACATCTTATCTACAACTGCTCTCCAGGGAAATCTTATGATTGCAGTTGGTGCTTGTGTTGGTGCTGCACTAGTTGGTTGTATCTGTTGTGACAATCCTACCCTGAAATCTCTACATACATCTGAATATTTTTCAATTCTGGATAGCCCGCCCGACATTTATAATATAAATTTATATTAAAATTAATTTATATTAAAAAATAAAAACGTAATAATAATTCTAAATGAGATAACATTTTTAACAAACACAACAAAAATCCTATTTTTGGGCGCAGAAAAGTCTACATACTGCTAAGTTGGAAATGCTGATATTATTAATCATGCAAAATAAATAGTGCTACAAACTTTTGTTAGTTACTATTTCAATCTTATTATCTATTCATAGTTTTATCAAAAAAGTTAATAAAATTGATAAAATGTGTGAAAAAGGAAAAAATATGTTTGGAGTTACGGAAACTTATTGTTAAGTACCACGAAAGTTTATAGTCTCTTCGGGAACGTGGTGAGTTAGTTGTATGTTCCGAGGCAATTTAACAAACTATAATTAAAAAATGTAAAGAAATAAAATGCTTTGAAAGTAAGGCAAGGAGCGGCCGTCCACCTAAAATAACTAATCATATAAAACGCCAGAAACACTGCAGTGGAAATCACAAAATAACTAGAATTTAAATAAATTATGTCAATTCACCCAGAAACAGTTCGAAATATACTTAGAAATTATGGATCTCATAGTTGTATGTCCAAGAAGAATTAATTAAACAAAACTCATAGTATTTGCAAAAGCCCACGTTAACAAATAAAACCCTTTCTGGTTAATGTTATGTTAGACAGAGAGTTTGGCCTAAAAAAAAATGATGAAACTATTGCCTATATAATTTACTTCCAGTTACTACAAAATTTACTTTCAACTGTGATACATGGTGGCTTGTGTGGGCAGTTTTATACTGACTGGGATCACGATAGGCCTATTTGTTAATTTAAAACTTCTTAAAGAAACTGATAAACAAATTGAGACTAAACACTGGCTGGTATTTCCAGCAATACAGCGATACCAAGCACAATGGGGGCTATGTAAAAGAATACCTTATATATGATGTACCTCACCAACTGCATTATTTACTTCAGTCGCCCGATATAAACCCGCTTAGAACTTATGAAAAGAACTAGATTGCAGGATTAAAACAAATTATAAAAAAATAAGCATAATCTAAAGAGTTCACTAATTGAAGAATGGAATCACATTTTAGGAGAAGTTTTGGAATTTTTCATGAAAAATAGGCTGGAGGCGCTTTAAAGTAAATTTGTGTACCCACAAAATATTAATTGAAGCTTCGGAAATATTTAATATAGACCTTAAATCATTTTTTTTATATATAGTATGTAGACTTTTCTGTGCCTTAGAAATGGTTATTTGCTGATTTTTTTTTAATAAATGAATTGAACCGTGATTTTTTATCTACTATTATTACCTGTTTCTAATACCAATTTTTTTGGTTAAAAAGAAAGTTCTACATCTTGCTTATATTTCTTGGAATTTAAATAAATAGAGGGCTGTGTAGAGTTTTCTGAGCCACTGTATATAGTTTTAAATAAGAATTAAGTTGAATTAATTATTTTTGTCATTAATATTAAACACGAAATTTGGTTCATTACCAAACAGACTTCTGTAGGTGGCTGTTATAACTATCAAATAATTTAATTGCATTTTCATCTGCTCAACTTTCTAAATAAATTTTTTATTTAAACTTCGTAGAGTATAAGAATTTAGTTTTGTTAAATTGTGCTATGCCTATGCCTATTGCTACTTTTATTGTATTTCATTTAAATACACACTGTGTAAGTTTTAAAGTCATGGCAAAATAACCATATACGGACACCACTACGTCATAAAAGACCAAAAAAAGACCCCTGTCTCCCAGTTTTTCCCAAAGTCCTCCAAATTTTTTTTTATGGGCCCTCAAAGATGTGGGTCCTCGAAGTCATTTTTGCAAAAAAATGATCATTTCCTCAAGCTCATATTTTGCAAATCGTTTGAAATTTTGATATACTCTCTGAGGCAAAGTTGTAGCTCTTGTCATAAAGAACAAAAATTTTTAACATATAAAATCAAAAAAAACTTCATCTTCAAGGTCAAAATCGCAAAAAACTTTAAAAAATTCAATTTTTTTACCTTGTTTCCTCTGTTCAGGTCCATAGGTAGCAAATCGTTCAAAATTCAAGGAAACAATCAACTACAAAAATGAACCCAAGATCTCAATAAACAACTTTCTAGAACATATGAACTTCCTAGGAATGATTCTTAACACCGTTTAGGTAGCGCTTAGGTAGCCGCAAAAGTGAAAAACTTCTGGAGTACTTTGGGCAAAACTGGGAGACAGGGGTTCTTTATTTTTTTGGTCTTTTATCACGTAGTGGTGTCCGTATATGGTTATTTTTTCCCGTGTTGCACTGTGATATTTTGGACCTTGATCATAACTATTATATTTATAGCAGACTTTTTTAGCGTTATTTGTTTAATTTTTTCAATGAAAATTATTGAAATCTTGTATAGAATACTCTATGCTGACAATGAAATATGTTTTATTTGTATAAAGTTGTACTACCCTCATGAAACATTGTTTATTTTAGTGAATTTTCCTAGAATCTGTATTCCGTGATGCCTTGACCATGTTTTATTACTCAATTTATTTTATTGTATCCTTTGTCAAAATATTTGTATGACATGATATGTTTCTTTTGCGTAAACAATCCTTAGCATGTAACGAATCTATTATCGCGTCATTTTCTTTTATAATAATAAATACAATTATGAAACCCTTACACTTGTCTCCTTAGTTTTAAGCAGTTTCATTTTTTCTCTAGTCATTATTAGTCAAATATACAATTTATAGAAAACAACAAAGCCAAACAATTTAAAACAAAAGTTTTAAAATTTGAAAACAATACAAGATACTTCAGATGAAACCAAATTTTTCATATTCCAACTATTATGGTCTTTTGATTCCTTTTCGAGTGGCTGCCATTAAAGTTGTATTCAATACATTATTTGAATTTAACCCGCAAAGAATTGAAACAATCAAAGGATTAATAACTAAAGTGTTAAGTCATCTTGTGTGAGTGTTTGTGTGTAATATTGAAATTCATGAATTTTATGTTTGTTTGTTTAAGGATATCGAGAGGACATAATCCTTTTTTTCAATCATTTGTTTGCTACGGCTAGCGATGCATGAAGTATGACCAGAATGATGAATGCAAATAATCCTTTGAAATCACAAGGAGAGAACACAAATGGTTGTTGAAATTAAGCGGGCCCTTTTTTGAAAAACCCATCAATCAGTGCTTTGTGTAAGTATTTTGTTATTCAAATCATTCTTTTATTTTTAAAATTTTCCAAACAAAAAAACGCTTAACTAAATAATTCGTTCAAATGCATGTGTGTTTAGCTACTGAGTCCTTCAGGGAAATATTTTTTTCATATTTTCTCTGTATAATATTCATTTAATAAAAATTGTTTTTTTCTTTTAAATTCTTCATTTAGTTTCAAGTGATGTTGCGGGTGCTTTATAAAGTGATTTTTTGTTTGTTTGTTAATATTCGTTGTTGGGTGTTTGCTTTTAAAGAACTTGATAAATTTTTATAACAAAATTTATATTTTGTGGCTTGAAAGTGTTTAAATTTTGATGTGATCAGCAAATAAATCATCTGTAGTAGCAGTTGATTCTTTGTTTTCTTACTTTTTGTGGGTTGAATTAAACAAATTTTAAGCGCCCTTAGCTGTTCTAATACAGTGGGCTTAAAAAAAACTAAAAAATTATAGTGATTGTTTCAACTTTTCTTTTTTTAATAAAATAAACTAAAATAAAATAAAAGCAATAAGAGATAATTTTTATAACCAAATAATATTTTTGAATTTCTTCTAATATATTCAGCACTGTGAATGTATTATATATAAATATTAATGATCACATTAAAAATTTATTAATGTTCATGTTGAATTTTGTTCATTGATCTACAATGCAAGACCAGAAACGACATGCTTGGTATATAGCTAAAATCAACGGTGTTACCACATCAGCAGGAATTATACTATCTGGCCCTGACTTGTAAGAATGAAAGATTTTGATTGTCCAGAGAAACATTGCCGTAAGTATATTTATGATATTCGATGTATGGTCGTAGTTGATCGCAATTCTGGGAAGTGGGTTTTCATCAGGACTTCCAGTAATTTTTATGCTTGGGATATCTAGCTGCCATCTGACTTCAGAATTTATACAGAAATTTACGCTTCTTTAGCAAGTATTTAGCGCAGTCTGCTTTTCTCAGAAAAACTGTCAATGCCGTTGCAGAAAACTTTCCAAGATTTACGATTTGTGATCCTGATCTGATTTCTAAATTATTCGTAGAAAACTTGTGAAGTGACCCTGCTCTCTTAACTTCATTAAAAAGCTTGCGACAAATCTTGAAAGATTCGGCTATTTTTGTGGATCACCATAATATACTGAGATTTGTACGTTGCACCGATGGTTTACAAGACATAAGCTGCATATTTGAAAGCATTGGTAAGTCTGTTCACAGGATCTTCAAAATACTTAGTATTTCGATGTTGGTAGAATAAGTAAGTACATTGGCAAGAAACGTCAATATCTATTATTATAGACCATGGCGTTACCTTTCCTTATAACAATGGGGAACACAAGCCAACGATGATCGGAAAAGGAGGGCATTAGAGACTTTCAAATCCTAGATTAAGAATGCGTGGTGTGCACTGAGAAGTGTTATGTCTAACACCACAGTTTGGTACAAGGATTGTGGTTTCAGAACCCCTATTTGCAACTGCTACATTGTTATTTAATGTAAGATCAAAAATATACTCCTTTCTCTTGTTGGTGTCAGAGCAACACCAGATGTGGTGGTGCGGATTTGCATTTAATGTTGAAAAGTAAGCTAAAAATGCATACACACATAACTTCAGTTTAAAAAAAGAAGAAAAAAAACGCATAATATAAATAATATAGTTAGAATAGGTTTAGCAAATCATATAACCAGGTGGAAATAAAATCGAGCATTTCTTATAAACCATAGAATCGCCCTCACAAACACAGCTAATAATAATATTAAAAAGAATAATGGCATGTAGTAAATAGATGTCTGATATTTTTTGGCACACGTTTGCCAAAGACAATACAAAAAATTTAAAATGTGTATAAAAATAAAAATCTACAATGATTTCAATCATCACCCGGCAAAAATTAAAAAAAAAAAAAAAAACATCTAAAAACTCATAAAATTATTGAACATCATTCATCATCACTACGAAATAATATTGTATGCGATGGTATAAAATCATCAAAAATATCTCCCATTGATATTCATTGACACGTAGACACAGTCTGAGATCTTTACCGGAGGATTATGGGGATTTGCCATAAAAACATTTAACAACTTTTTTTATTCTTATGCAGTTTTGCAAAAATATACTTTATACTTCCCAGCAAAAAACGCAAATCACGATTTAAATCACTTTTATTACAAATAATAGAGTATATTTTCATTTTAACTTGTTAAAACACATGTTGTTTGTCAATTAATTCACTGTATTTATAAATATAGAACACGGTAAAAAAAAGACTTAAACAAAGAAGTTTGCTTTTTTCTGTTACAGCCAGCAAATTTTATTGAGAAAGAGTTGGACTGAAGGGGTGAATGAATGTAAAACACAAAGGTAAATTACAATAAATAAAAAATCCGCATTTCCGTTTTTAAAATTTAACCCCAAAAATGCATATTTAGTGTGCAAAATACATTTATTACGCACTTTTTTTTTTTATTAAGAAAACAAAATTTGTAAATACGATAAGAATTATTTAAGTTCCTTGTTTGCATGCTACTTTGTGTTGGTTAACTTAATTAAGATGAGGAAAAAGTTTGTTTTAAAAAGAGTCTCGCAGCTAGATATTTTTAAATTATGGAGCTTGTTAGCCGATCCTTATTTAAAACTAGCCGTGCCCACACACGTTGTGTGGGTCCTGACAATATTTTGTTCTATTTTGCTTTGAAAGTGATCCACCCAAAATTTTAAGACTATTACTTTTATAGTTCTTCACGTTTTCGTATATTCTTTATATAAAGGTACTCATCCCTGGATAAAATTAAAAAATGTATATAAAATTATAAAAATTATTGTGAAGCTCTGTAGAAGACAAACAGGAAATGAGTTACTAATTATTTTAAAACAGCTCCATCTGTTGCGCAACATTGCTTAAGATATACTGCGTTCAAAAATATAAGATGCCTTAAAGAATGCAGTACCTTCAAATCGGTAAAAAAAATCTGGCGTACTTTCACTGCTTTTTCTCCACTTTCTTTTGGAAATGAAATATTTTTGCGGAAAAGAAGTAGCCTATAATTGAATCAGGATACCTCCTCACAAAATTTTATTAAAATCCATCAAGTAGTTTTTACGTGATGCAAACACCAAAAAGAGAGGATAGACAGACAGGCAGATAGACAGGAAGTGAGTTACTATTTTATTATATGTATAGATATATGTGTAGGGGAAATATCAAAGCAGAACACTTTATTAATGTGCCCCTTTTCGACCCCTTTCGTCCACAATGATTATAGGCAACCGATTTGTAATTCGGCAACCTTAATTTCATTAAGTCACATGCTACCACCAGCCTCTCGACTTAAGTGATTTCAGACACCGTTGACTGGGGAACTGTCGCCCGTCTTTCTCATGACGGAGTCTGTAGTAATTGCTAGCATCTGTTGAAGGCTAAGGTCCACCATAGCTTTCACATTTAACAAGCTTTTCCTAGGGGTCCTAAGTTATATGCTACCTACTAGCGGACATTCTCTAGGGGTAATGGAAACATATATTTGTATAAAAGCTATATTGAATTATTAATAAGAAATTTATTTATTATTATATTTATTCTAGAATGGATTGAATCAAATGTCCACAAATACTGCTCCTGCTATCCTCCTTGCTAGAACCAAATTTCCTAGTTCTGGCACAATGCATTGCACGAGTAGGACTCATATGTATATATTAATGAATTTTTTCTCTGATATTATTATCTGATAGATAAACAAGGTCTTGAAGCCTCTCACTCCAAAAACTTTACATGTTCTGAGAGAGAACTAAGAACTGATAAATGAAGGTACTGACCTTGCTCCCTCTTCTCATTCTGACGGAATGCTGACTTGAGAGAGCCCTCATTCACCAAAATTGTTTTCCATCAAGCAGATTAAAATCAATATTTTGAAGTTGGCTTGCCTTCTTTCTTAACTTTTTTCAAGGGATACAAGAAATATTTTTTTCAATTTCGAAAAAAAAACAAGAATATTGAAACTATTTATTGGGTGGCGCTGACTTAGGTATACTATAAATTGATATTTGCTGTCCTGAAGATGAATTGTAGACATCAATATCATTAAAACCTTTTAAAAAGTAGCTTAGCCCTAGTATTCATTTTTAAATTGCTACAGCCTAAATAGCCTTCTAGGTTTTTTCAGAAATAAGTTTAATAATTTAAAAAATTTTCCTTAAATTATTTTGTAAAAAAATCCCTTATGTAACACAATAAAGTATAGGGTGCAAAGACTTCCTTTAAGTTAAAACATTGTTATTCTTGAATATTTACTTGGTTAAGACAACTTTTTTTATTCTTTTGCGGAAGATATTGATAACAAAAAAAAATCCACCATATACAAATTCAAAAATCTTCAATTATTCTTGAAACAAAACACACAAAAAAGAAATAAAAGCAAAGAAAAACTTTAAAAACAAATGGGGCGGCGTAGCTGAACTGATCGATTGCTGCGAATGAACCACTACTACTCGTACTGAATAGTGGCAAATGAATTTTATTTTCTTAAGTCACTTTATGCGTATCAAGTTCAATTCTCCTCCAACACATCTTACTTCCATGTACTCGTATTCAATATGCGAAGGAGGTGTAAGTAGAAGGTTCTTTCATGGTAAATCCAAAAAAAAAAAAAGTTGAGAATATATAATGTAATAAATCATGATTGGTAATTACCCCTTGGCTGAGTGTAACACACTGTTGTAGTTGCTTTTTGCTTTTTGCTTGTTGGCCATACTTGCACTTCTAACCTGGCAGGAGTATCGATTTAAATACTCAAACTTTGCATTAATTTTAGTATTTTTTTTTTTTTTTTGAGATACAGTGAATGAAGTGTGGCCAGGTCAACGAGTTGCTGTTTAGCATGAAGTACGGTTTTTAAATACAATCGGTAGATGATATGGTTAAATGTTATTATCATGCTATTTTTTGTAAAAAAATGCATTTAACTCATGGATGTACAGCTTAATTTTAATAGGATCGTTTCAAATATACATATATTGGTAAGCTTTTTATTACATACGTATATTTTGTGTAGATTCTATAGAATTTATTTTAGGAATATTTTCTTTTTGTATTCTTCTTCAAAAGTAAAAGAGTCTATGCAAAATGTATTATTTCCCAAGAATTTATATAAACATTTAGTAAATCTGAGATCCTGAAAATGCCTTACATTCTGCTAGTGTCTAAAAATAAGATTTTCCCATTCCTTCTTTAAAATTAATCACTTTATTTAAAATACTTTCTAACTTAAAAATGTTATTTATATGTTAATAAATAGTTCGACTAATAAAATCTGAAATATTCAATGTAATATGCAATGTTCAAAGCAACTCCAATTTCTTCACCGAAAGAGATCATAATATGTTTCTCGTGAAAACCATTTTTTTCTGGTCAAATTACTTGTTTGAATCCATACTTTTTCATAAAAGAGTAATGCATAAGCCTAGATAAATTGAAGTACTACTAATAACTATACTCTCTGCTTTTAGTAATCAAGCGCCAACATTCATAAGAACAAGTAGTAGTACTATATTCGTTCATGCCGAATCCTTCACCATAGCAATGTCATAATCCCTTACTCTGCTGTTTCCCAATTTCACAATCATTCGGTTTTTACTTTTATGAATATCCGGGTATGTTCTGTAATCCGAAACCGAGTGAAAACAAAATCGAATAAATTTTTAAAGAAAAATATAATTTAGTTGCGCCTATTATTTTAAAACATTAGCAATCAAGGAAGTTATGTGAATGGTCTTTAATCAAATGTTTAAAAAATAATATCAAAATATTGTAAGATTTAAAAGTTATGGCAATTTAAAATTTCATTCGGATTCAATTTCACTCGGTTTTGGATTACAGAACATACCCGATCAACTTCATTATTACAAATATAATATAAACATATGTATAGAATTTTTTTTGGAAAATTTTTATTGAAAATGCTAAAATTTTTTCAAAACTTTTTTAATAAATATTTAAAGAAATATTTCTATAAAAATTTTATTGAAAATTTTGTAAAAAAATTTGTTAATATTTTATCAAAAGTATTTTTGTAAAAATTTTATCGAAAATTTTTTAAAATTTTTGTAAAAATTTTTCTAAAATTTTCTGTAAAATTTTATCGAACATTTTTCATAAATTTTTGGTAAAACTTTTATCGAAATTTTTTTGTAATAATTTTTGAAAAAATTTTATTGACAATTTTTTGTCAAAATTTTATCGAATATTATTTGTAAAAATATTGTCGAAAAATATTATCGAAAATTTTTTGTGAAAATATTATAGAAAAATATTATCGAAAAATTTATCGAAAAATTTTTGTTAATATTTATGGAAAATTTTATCCAATAAATTTGGCAAAAATTTTATCGAAAAATTTTTATAAAAGTTTTATCGAATTTTTTTGTAAAAATTTTCGATAAAAGTTTCTTGTAAAAATTTTATCGTAAATTTTTTTAAAACAATTTTTAATAAAAATTTTATCGAAAATTTTTAATACAAAATTTATCGAAAAATTTAAAAAAAAATTTTATCGAAAATTTTTAATAAAAGTTTTATCGCAAACTTTGAATAAAAACTTTATTGAAAACTTTTAATAAAAATTTTATAGAAAATTTTTTGTAATAATTTTATTGAATAAGTTTTGTAAAAAAATTAAAAAAAATTTGTTGTAAAAAGTTTATTGAAAATTTTTTGAAAAAGTTAGAACCTTCTTTCCATCTATACTGCGTTAGAATGGTCAAATTAAAGCCTGTTGACTGCTCCTAGTTCCCAGTGGGCATATTGTGGATCTATCGGCTACTTATATATACAGCAATACAAATTCTATAAAGGTCTTTAATAATTAAAGCAGTAAAACCCTACCAACCTAAAAACAAGCCAAAATTGCCACTCGCAGAGCGTTATTGACCCACCGAGATCTGTATGCACTCCATGCGATCTACTATTTGCAGTCTAGTATTCATAATAAATATTACAACCGAAAAAAGTAAAAACAAAATAAAACAAAAATATAGGTGGGCATGTTTTTTTGCCCACGAATAAAATGGTCTGATGTTGCTGAATTCCATTAACTATGCCTGGCAGATGGTGGGCTTAAATTTTCTGTATATCTTCTGGTGCCTTGACAAAGTTGATTACAACTCGAACACAGACAGACATATAGACATCGCTTAATAAACTTCCCTATGCATGTATATGGATCCATGGGGTCGGAAATGAATATTGTAGAAATTACACACTGAATGACAAACCTATATATATCTATCCTCCCACCTGTGGTGAAGGGTATAAAAATAGTTATGTTGTAAATTTTTTACAAAAAATTTTTTTAATAGGGTTTTAATCATCTAAAGTTGCATTTACAGTAATATTACATATTCTCTGCATTCAACTAAGAGCAATCCAGACATAAAAATTATAATATTAATCTTGAAAGTTACTTCCTCTTCAAAATTCTAACAAAACAATTATTATTTTACATTATGTTCAATAGAGATGTAATTCTATCAACTTATCATCAGATTTAAATACACTTTCTTATGTAAATTTGTTTCTTTGAATTTCTTACGAAAATGTGTCATGAGAAAAATACTTTTCCTTAACCCTGACCCTGATAATATACTCACAATTTGTTTTCCTAAAGAAAAACAATAAACACTTAGCTCCTCGTAGATTACAAAACCCGGTTGAACTAAATTCTGACAAGTGAACAATAACTGCTTTGGAACACAATGTTGTGAGAAACAAATGAACAACCATTGTTAACCCTTCAACTGTCAGACATATGTACAAAAGAAACAACTTATAAAAGAAAAAATAATTAAAAAAGAATAAAAACAGCAGCTTAAAAAACACGAAAAGTCCCCCAATGAAAATTGAATGGCAGATTTTTCTTTTGAGTTCATGGAATTTAAAAAACGGAAGAACTTTCACTAGTTTCCCAAGTTTTATTCAGACATTTCTATCAATTTCTATTTCATGTTGGAATTGTTTCGTTGTAGTAACAAAAAAGAATTAACAATTTTATTTTCTTGTGACTGCTTGTTTTCAAGTTCATACGTTTAAAGGGTCTGGTCTTTAACTGACAGTTTTTCCAAACAATGCCAATACGAAGGGTTAACGCTTTTGTTTTTTTTTTTTTCATTTTTTGTTTTGACAGGTCTTTTTGTTTTGTGTTAATTGTTTCGTTTGATAAACACAATTGTTAATACAAACCAGGTGTGAAAATTAGAACTATAGGAAAAAAAGATAATTCTGTTTTATATTAAAACAAAATTAAAATCGTTTAAAAATAACCAAATAAAATTTTA
This sequence comes from Phasia obesa, assembly GCA_949628195.1. Classification (NCBI taxonomy): domain Eukaryota; kingdom Metazoa; phylum Arthropoda; class Insecta; order Diptera; family Tachinidae; genus Phasia; species Phasia obesa. Next base: position 104,189,986 of record OX451218.1, on the reverse strand, counting down.
ATTTTTTTTAATTCTATTTAATAAATCATTGGCTAAAATTCTTTAAATTGTTGTTAAATTGTTGTTTTTAAATTTACTAAATACCTTGGCATATTGCTGGGCAGCAGCCATCTATCGATCTCTAAACGATCTGTAGGATTATTGCTAAAAATAAATGTTTCCTTTTTTGTGTGTTTTTAAGAACTTTTAATGTTGTAACACCTCGGGCATGAGATGTTAAGATTTTTGATAGTTCATTTTTGAAAGTTTGTTAAATACTTTTTAGATGCCTTAAAACAACCGCCTTGTCTTCAAACACAAAATGCCGCGTGTTAAATATTTTATTTGAATATCAATAAGGCTACAAAAATTTTTGACAGCCACCACCGAAGGAGAATTTTTTTAAGCAAATATATATTTGCTGAAAAAACTTCAAGAGTTTTATTCTTTAACCCACTAAAACCAGTGAGCAGTTGGAAGAGACAATAGTGTTTCTACTTATGTTTTTCTGCTTCGCAGCCATGCTGGATTTTATATATTCACTTAAATATTATTGCCTCACTTGCTAAGTCCACTAACTTCATATTAATATTTTAATTAAAAATTTTTTTTACCCTTCAACACAGGTGTTTGTGATTTCTACAATTATCTCTACTCTACAATTATCTCTCTCGATTTAGTAATTTACTGAGGATTCTAGATAACTTATCGAAATTCTTTATATGCCAATTTTTGAGATTTAGTTGCAAGAAGTTATTTCAACACCAGACAATAAACACTAAAGAAGTGCAATTTTATTATCCTTATATTTTTTATGTTGTTGTTTTCTTTTATATTTTTATTTTTGCTTTGTTGTATTGAAACCCAAAATTCAGAAAAAAGTCTAGATTAAAAGAGAATCACATAATCTCAACAAAATTGCACTAAAATTTCATTAAAACTCAAAAATGCACAAAAAATAAAAACTAACAAAAATTCAAAAGGTCAAAAAAGTGAAATTCTTGGTATACCAATCTACCGGGTAAATCTTCGATAGTTTTGCCGTTAAAATTAGTCAAGTCGGCCTTTAAATAATGGAGATAATAAAAAGTTGCATGAGCATGCTCATAAGCTTATAAGCAAGTAGTCAATCTCGAACACAAACTAGCTTACTGCACACATTCCTACATCATAAACGCAATGAGCTGAACGAGTAAAAGGTATGTTTTATGCTAGTGAGCGAAATGCTTACTCTTCTCATGTTCGCAACACTCAGTATGTTTTGTTTAGTGGTTGTTAAGGCTTTTGCTTGCAATAATGGTTTTATATATTTGTTAATCAATAAAGACCTTAAAATGAGAATATTTTTATTTATTGTGTAGGGGGATACCAAAGCAGACCATTAACTTCGTGGGCCCCTTTTCGAACCTCTTCGTTCCTCAATGATTTCTAGTATCCGACTGGAAATTTGCGAATACCTTACTTTTATTAAGTCTCGTGATGCCTTTTACTCTCGACTGTAATGATTGCAGACTGGTGACTGTTCCAGTCTATGGTAATTACTGTCAGAGTCTATGGTAATTGCTAACATTTTCTTAGGGCTAAGGTCTCCACGGCATCTCCATTAAATATATATGTCTGCCCGCGGTCCCAAGCCTTTTTACGTTAGCCTTTTTCCAGGCACAGTCTAGTCTGTAAGTATTGGCCTACATCGATTTTTAACTTGGCCAGATAATACTTGCGAGTCCGTGACCAGTCCCTTACGTAGTTAACCATTTGTAGGTACCAAGATTACATTCAAGTTCCCTTCTTGGTCTTCCTGCGAACTTGTAGAGAAAAACTCTAGAGTCCTTGGTGGGATTTGAATCCATAACAGCAGACGTAAAGTTATGAAAGAATTCTATGGTTCTACACTCGAACTGTGATCGTATTTCAATCAAAGCATTAAACTGCTTGAACTCGCCCGAGTTCATTGTTGTTACGAGCAACATTTACTCATACTTATTCAAACTTGCTTATGGAAGCTCATGACATCTAGCTCGCTGATCTTCGCTCGTGTGCCATGAACAGACATTAATTCAATGAAATATTATAATGAGCGTCTTATGAGCTTAGTTTCTTGTGCAGTGGTTTATTGTATTAATCTGAGGAGATATTGTTTCTATCCTAAGTGTTTTGGTTTTGTTTTGTAAAATCTTCTTCTCTTAAAGGATTAAAATACACAAACCTCTTTATCAACCCATAAATTGGACAAATTCTAACTTCAAATAAAAAACATAGTTATAAAGAAGCGGCTTAAAAAACTTTAATCTTTATCTTTATAATAAATAAAATAAAAACTAAAATGCATAGATTAACAAAGTTAACGCTGTTATAAACAAGGCCGGCTTTTAACTAATATTTGAACATTGTCAGGACAAGAGATTATTTGTGTTTTCTAAACTGGAATATAATTTTGCCACAAGATACATGAAACAAAAAACATAAAGTAGGCGTTATCAATTAGCTTTATGAATTATTGATTATCTTTACTGTCTTTGAGTCAAATTTATGCATAAAAATTTTGGTTTAAAAACCATAATTTTCCTTAATAAAAATTATAGTTAATAAAAAAAAAACGAAAAACAAAAATGATAAATAAGACGGATCATCCTTTAAAATCACTGGCGCTGGCAAACACAGCAAGTGTCATTGATCTAAAAAACTGATGTTGCGTGACTGACGCAAAAGACTATTTGATGAAGAGTCAACATTCTGTTTTCCAAATATTTATTTTCAATTTATGAGTTTTTATTTATTATACCCTTCAACTCAGGAGGAAAGGGTATATACGAATATAAGTTTGTTATTTCCTGAATATAAGTTATTTATTTCTGACCCAATGTAGTGTATATACTCTAGATTCTTATACATAGAGAAATTGATTTAGCCATGTCCGTCTGTCCTTATGTCCATCTGTGCTCGGTTGAAATCGACTTTTCCAAGGCGCTAAACAGATACCAAAAATTTAAGCCCACCAATCTGCCAGGCATAGTTTCGAAAATTTAATTTTTTTTGTTTTATTATGAGATTCGTTTTTTCGTTTTTAATGGTTTTTGTTTGCTTTTTTTGTTACTAAATTTTAGACGGTGACCAGAAGATCGTTTATAGATCTCTGGTGGCGTTAAATCTTTGCTTGGTTGTTTTTATGTTGATAAGGTTTTTTTTGCTACGATTTGTATTAAATGCCTTTATAGAAAGCAATAGACCCATAGCGAGGCCAATGAGAACTAGGAGCGGTCAACGGGCTCCTTGGGGGAACTTTTTTTAATTGTTGTTTGTTCCTTTATTCTGACCATTCTAAGGCAATACGGATTGCAGGAGAGTCCTACGGAGCTCAGGGAGAGGGCGATGGGATCTTCACCGTGATGAAGGGTATATAAGATTCGACATGGTCGAACATCGTACTGTTTTGTTAAAAGTAAGTTGAATGTAAGGAAATGTTTGTGATTGTGCTTTTACCAGGTACTCTATTTCAGAAAAAATTTATAGACCTAATCATTTTTAAGTTAAAAAGTAAACAAAAAATATACTTTTAAGATTTAATCCAATTCACACTCAGTTCTGCAGTTAACAGCCGGAATAAGTTTTTTTGTTTTTATTTTTTGCTCCATAATTTTTTTTATTAAAATTCACATGTTGACAAAATTTAAGCTTCCCTTATACTGCCCATCACTAGCTGCCGTAGAGTACACAAATCTTATCCAATTAATGTTTGTTTTGTTACTCTCTCAAGTTCAACTTAATGTTTATAAACTACTTTTAACATTTCATTTAATACTTATGCTTGTACGCTCATGAAAATCGTCACAGTGAAGAATATATGATCCAATTAGTGATTTAAGAAAGAAAAAAAAATATGATCCATGAAAACTTTATGACTTTATAAAGGCAAACAAAAATTGTATAAAAATCTTCCTCCACATATTTGATGGTTATTATTGCTTCGGCAGCCTCTGTTGACGGTTTCCTTTAAGAAGAATAAAATAAAATTAGTTCCTTCATTCATTCATTCATTCATTCATTCGGTCTTACTTAAAATGTCACATAAAGTTAAATGATAAATGTAGTTACATGCCAATAAGTGATAACTTCTTTTTCCATTTGTACTCCTTAGGGTTTTATGCCTGCCTTTTGGCTAAGATAATATTTTGCTACAGAAGGTAGTTTGTGTTATTTTATAGTTTCGAACAGAAATTTCAAGTAGGTGTACAAGTATTTAAAAGCAAATACAGATTTGTATTTTACGAATATTTTTTCATAACCCAAACGAAGGGGGAGGTATTTTAAAAAAACATACTTATGTTTGATTTTTACTGTTGCATTTTGTAAATTTCTGTAGAAATTTTGTAGGTGGCATTTTGTATTTAGTCTAGCGCCAGACTAATTGAGTCAACTACTTAACACTATGCGTACAAGTGCTAAGTGTTTTACAGAAAAGGTGTGATTGCAAAACAATAATATTGTTATTAAAATTTAGAAAATTAAAGGATGATTTGTTAGAAAAAACATAATTTAGTTTTCAGGGCGTTCTTGCAGTATTAAAGAAAAAATTGTTGAAAAAAATTCGGCAAATCATTATTTTTTTAATATAAAATTATTTTTAGGGCAAAATGCAATAATTTTTAAATTAAGGTCTGTATTCATACAAAATATATTTGGTTTATAAAAGGTTTATTGAATAAATTTGTTTATAATATTTTTATTTATGTTGATTTATTTAATAACCTCTAACCTCTTGGCAACAATCGGTTATGGTATTTTGCTTAAATGTTATTTACAATTATTAAATTAAAAGTAAATAAAAATATTCAAAAGCAAAAAATAAAAATAACATAATTATTAACAGGTTTAAAATTAAAATAAAATGTATTATTATATTTGGCCCAAAGATTTTTCTAAACAACACAAAATATAAAATCACCTGCCTGACTCTTTCTTGTTTGCATGACATATGTGACACTAATTTACGTCAGTGTTTAGCCCTTCGCCTTACCTTATCTTGCCTTACCAGTTTTATCAGTAGGTGAGTACAATGCGTATACCAACGACCTTCTTGAGCATAGCAATGCAACTACTAGCAGTTTTAGAACAACCATGATCTAGTCTTTGTTTAGAAGCTGGAGACAATCTAAAATTTAACCATTCCATTATTGGCTTCTTCTTTTAAAGTGCAGCAGCACACCTGAATCTGCCTTATAGGTCCAAACCGAACCAACAATAGGTCAAAGAGATGCGTGGTCCCTGTGGGGCTGTCGGTTTCCTGTTACCAAAATAACATTTTTAAAGGTTGCCAAAACGTGCTCTTTTCACAGACACGATTAATAGCTTTATTCAACTAAATATTTTTTTACCGCCAAGCCAATACTTTTTATAATTTTCAAACAATGAAATATCGCTGTGTGCCCAACCGGATGAAAATTTGGATGGAAAATAAATTTTAAATTTATAACGTGTATCTTAGCTGTCGAAATTACACGAGTGTGCATTTTAATGAGAAGTTTATTATTGATGTCTTCGACTAATTAGTCCAAAATTAGAAATATTTGCTTTTTAAAACAAGAACGAATGTGGCTTATGCAGAAGATGTGGCTTATGTCGAAAGGCAATTATTGACCACTTCTCGCTCCTAGTCCTAGCCATTACTAACAGGCACAGCGGAAAAATATTTATTTTTTCTCTTTTCTCCATTGTAATACACTATTTATGCATTTTACAATTGACCACGAATTCTCCTATGGACTTAACCCAGCCAATTGCGGAGGCCACAACATCAATTTTAAATTTTTCGAAGTCAGACATTTCTAAAAGATTTTTCAGGTATTTTTTGGGTCTCCAACCATCCTATTGCAATACAAGTTCTTTCTTAGGATATGCGCTTATATCTAAAAAAACCGACTTTTTTTTTGTTATTTAACAGGGTGTAAATATGATAAAAACTAAGTTAAATTAACTAAATTGTTTAGCTAATTTTTTATAAAATTTTATTCTTTATCTTTATCAATTCATCATTAGATAAATTTTGCGATTATGTTGCATATTTTTAGCTAATGATAACATGAAAACAAAACTGCATATCATTAATGCTTTTTAGCTTTTTTCCTCTTATAAGACGAATCAACGAATAAAGCTTTTAGTTTATGTTGCGAGCATTTGATATGAAATATTTAAAATAAAAAAACATAAATTGAAAAATTTATATATTATATGTATGTCAATTCAAATAATTATCCTGAAGTTAAATTTAAGCAAATTTCTTCTATTTTAAAGCTCTTTTTTCATTTATATATTTGAGCCGTTTTCTTTGAAAGTGATGTAAGTGTATTTTATTTAATATGAAGATATATCACGTTTTGCATGTGAATAATTTCAAAAAAATATTTACATAAATTTATTAAATACATATTTTAACAATAAAAATAAATAAAAAATAACGAAATATAATTTCTGCAAAAAAAACCGACTTCAAAACAGATAGAAGGGCACAAGTTATAAACTAAAAATGTAAGAGATAATCTGTAAGAATTAGGTTTAAATCAAATAATAGATGCGCCAAAATTAGCGGAAAAAGTAAAGACTATTTAATGTCAATCCTCTCCCTATTACTGTTCAAAAGTTAAGCTATTTTTACCGGCATCCGTATTTTATGGGGACACCATTCACACCTCTGTCTATAACGGTTTCGAAGATAGGATCACATAGATCAAATAACATCACCTATTGGGACACCCTTTAATTTACAATTTTAAATTAAAGACCTGTGGTTATAGACGACTTGGCCACAAAGATTCTGTTTAAATTTCAACTATCTGTCTATAACGGTTAAAAAGTTTAACCATATATATCAAATTACATGAACTATTGGGACACCCTTTACATTATAATTCTAAATATTTATACTTGTTATCATACCAGAGAAAGTAGTGGAAATTCTGCCTAATTTTTAAGTGTTTGTGTTTAACGGTTCAAAAGATAGGGCCATATAGATCAAATTACATAATTTATTGGGACACCGTTTAGTTTCTAAATTCAAATTGTATACTTGCTATAGTGGACTTTGCAATACAGGTTCCTTTTAAATTTCAGCTGTCTGTCTATAACAGTTCAAAAGTTTGGCCACATACATAGAATTACATTAAGTATTAGGACACCCTTTTATTTCCAAATTCAAATTTTATACTTTTTGTTATAGTGGACTTAGCAATACAGGTTCTTGTAAATTTCAGCGGTCTGTCTACAACTGTTCAAAAGTATGGCCATATACATCAAATTAAATGAACTATTGGAGCACCCTTTAAAATTTTAAATATTTATACATTTTATTATAACGGTCATAGTAATCGACATTCTGTAAAATTTTCAACGTTTTGCCTATAACGGTTCAAGAGATAGGCTCAAATAGGTCAAATTATGTCATCTATGGGGACACCCTTTAAATTTTAAATTTATTTTTTATTAATTTCGGCTGTTGGGAGCTATAGCGACACGCAATTTTTTAAAATTTTAATTTGGTGCCCTTTACAGTTCTTAATACACGTAAAAAACATGTATGTTGTATGGGGACACCCTTTAATTTTCAATAAATTGAACTGTTTTTAAAATGGGACCAATCTGAAAGCATTACCTTTCAAATAAAGAAAAAAATTTTAAAATCGGTTCAGAAATGGCTGAGTTCTGCGGTTACATACATAAAAAAAGCAACTTTTAATTTTACATTATATTTCATAGAAGATAGAGCTTTTTGAAATTGTTTTGCACTTGTAACAATATTCAGACGAATAGATAACCTCCTTCTTTTTTTAAATCGGTTAAAAAAGCCCTTATATCAACATTTACCATTCAACCAACATTATTTATACTCGTATTATTAATATATTTTAATTTTTTTTATTATGATCAAGTCATGATATATTGGATGGAAATATGGTAATAAATCAATTATATCTGTCAATTTTTGATGAGCATAAAGTTGTGTGGTTTTCCCGTGAGGGCTATAAATTTAGTGATTTAAAGTCCTCATTCTCACTAAATGAAGTTTTATAGAACATTGTCTATGGTTTGCTTTTCATAACCCTTATCCAACATATCTTCAACCAATTTACTTCACGATTTATATATTTCCCTTCTTAGAATTGGGTTTTGTATTTATTATATTGTATAATAGACGGGGAAAAGGCGAAATTCCCGAAAACTATAAAAACTTGTATGTCATTTACAATGTTGCCACACATTTAATAAAGCACTAATGAAGTACAATTTTGAACTAAATAGTAGAATGTCTCTGAGGATAGTGGACTTTCACCATTTTCAAAGTAATTATATTTGTAGCTTAATTAACTACGAAAATTTATAATGATAAAAACAATGAAAATTTTAACAGATTTTTTAAAAAAAAGTTTAGAAATAAAAAGTTTATAGTAAGTTGTATTCATTTTTATTATTAATTATTTTTTTTTTTTGTCAAAATAGAGTTACACCACATATATTCAATTTTCTCCAAAAATAAAATTAAAAAACTTAGTAATATAAACGAAAAATTTTTCAAATCAACGGCCAAGTTAGTCATATTAACTTCTTTTAGGGATGTAAATTTAACTAATTTTATGGGTTGTCTTTCTTTGAATGTTTTACTACTGTTTTAGCAAAATTTTTGTTAATTTAACAGAATTATATTTGAATTTTTATAAGGTTTTTCAAGTTTTATTGAAATATGTTTTTAAAAAAAAATTCTGTTAGTTTGATTAAAATTAGTTTATATGAATAAATCGTATATAGATTTGAATAAAAATTAAGTTGATTTAACTATTTTTGTCGTTAAGTTCTACTAATTTTTTTCGTTAATATTACACAGTGCAACACGGGAAAAAATAACCACATACAAACACCACTACGTGCTAAAAGATCAAAAAAAGACCCCAGTCTCCCAATTTTGCCCAAAGTCCTCCAGGTTTTTTTTTATGGGCCCTCAAAAATGTGGGGCCTCGATGTCATTTTTGCAAAAAAATGATCATTTCCTCAAGCTCATATTTTGCAAATCATTTGAAATTTTGATATACTCTCTGAGGCAAAGTTGTAGCTCTTGTCATAAAGAACAAAAATTTTTAACATATAAAATCAAAAAAAAACTTCTTCAAGGTCAAAATCGCAAAAAACTATAAAAAATTCATTTTTTTACCTTTTTTTCCCTATTCAGGTCCATAGGTAGCAAACCGTTCAAAATTCAAGGAAACAATCAACTACAAAAATGAACCTAAGATCTCAATAAACAACTTTCTAGAAAATATGAACTTCCTACGAATGATTCTTAACACCGTTTAGGTAGCACTTAGGTAGCCGCATGGACCTGAACAGGGGAAAAAAGGTAAAAAAATTGAATTTTTTAAAGTTTTTTGCGATTTTGACCTTGAAAATGAAGTTTTTTTTATTTTATATGTTTACAATTTTTGTTCTTTATGACAAGAGCTACAACTTTGCCTCAGAGAGTATATCAAAATTTTAAACGGTTTGCAAAATATGAGCTTGAGGAAATGATCATTTTTTGCAAAAATGACATCGAGGCCCCACATCTTTGAGGGCCCAAAACAAAACCTGGAGGACTTTGGGCAAAACTGGGAGACAGGGGTATTTTTTTTTTAGTCTTTTATGACGTAGTGGTGTCCGTATATGGTTATTTTGCCATGACTTAAAAAATTACACAGTGTGTTACCAAGGAAATTTGGCTCAGTGTATCAGTTAATAGTTTTCGGCATATAGTATGCCCTTGGGTAGCTACATTTCGTAGTTTTAGCACACAAATAGCCACTGATTGGCTTAAATTAGCTTTTATACGTTATGTTTCTTCATTGTTTTAAAAAAAAATATTAAGTTTCTGATTTAAATTAAAAAATAACACTTTTTGGTATATAAATTATTCAAATTCAATTTAAAACTAAAAAGGAATGACTGTCGTTTAGAAAATCAAGTTTCAGTTCATACTGGAACTCATTTTATAACTTTCTTTTTAAGTGGATATTTTTTAAGGAACTCTATTATCATTAAAGCAAATAAATCTCTTTTATAAGGACAGTTATGTTTTCCAATCTCATTTATATCATTATTTATATGCATATAGTTTTTCTGATATATTCTCTCATCACCACAACCATCGGTATCATTTAAAACAAATAACAAGTATGAAGCTTCCCTTTTTCATAAATTTAATCAATACTTTGCAATTCAAAAAAAAAAAGAAGTAAAAAGGAGTCAATCAACCTTTGGAGTTCACTTACTGCTTCATAAATAAAAGTGAATACGGAGCAACAGAAATTAAAACAGAACAAAACAGCAACCTCTATATTATCTGGTTGTGTGTTTTATCTAATTTCCTTATATAAACAATATCATTTAAGTAGAATACTAAAGTTCTACAAAACAAAATTACAAACAACTTGCAACAAAAATATCACCAGCGACATTTTATCTTAAAGTAAACTGCTGGCTGCCGAGCCTAACACACTCTTAGAGAAGAACAGACTCAGCAAAGACTTACAGACACTATGACTTATAAAACTGAACTAGTTTCTACATAAGATAGTACTAATATTACTGACGTCATATTCTTTCAAGCCGCATAATGAATTATATTTTTTTTAATATAACTTTGGAGACATTTACTTACCGCAAGTAAACAAATAAACGATAAAAAATTAACTAAAGTTGCATGCAGTATTTTTAGTAAATTTTTAATGCATTAAAAAACTTTAACTGAAATAAATAAATATTTGTTGCACGCTTGCGTATATAGAATTCTCTACAAAAGATGACAACAAAAGATAATAACGACGGCAAACGTTGTTGATACTCGTCATCAGTAAGTTTTACTATGGTTTCTGTATTTAAATGCCATTGGATAGTCTAAAGACATCAGTGCAGTTTAGGGAAAAAAATATATAATTCATATTACATCAGAGAAAAACATTATAAATTCTAAGGTGAATGACAGCTATTGAAAATTATTCTCTTTAATTAATATTAATGTTTATATATTAAGATATTTTGATCAGTTTATCAAGAAATAGCTGAGTGTTTTTTTTTTTTAATTCTAGTGATCTTTTTGCATAAAGAAAATCACAGAAAGAAAGAAATCAAAACTAAGTTTGTCAAATGTTAAAAAGCTGCAAGCAACAACTATGACGTGCTTTTGATATCTTGCACTTAAGAAGTATAATTCTGATGCCATATTCTCTTAGCTAAATCTATCGCTACAATTCTAAAAATACACAAACAAATTATGAGTGTTGTTGTAAGAATACTCGTAATTTGTTGGTGCATTTCTAGAATTTTAGCGATAGATTTAGCTACGAGAATTACAGAATATGGCACCTGGAAATTTGGCTATCTCTAAATATTTTTGATTATTTTTTTAAAAGATCAATAGTTCAGGAGTATAGTAGAGAAAATATGCCTACTACCAGGGTAAGCCTATATGTATATGATATGTCTTTAGAAAATCATTAAAGGAGCACTAAGAATTTAAAACAATATAGATTAATGATTCAAGCTTTTAAAAAAATTACGAGGAGTTTCAACGTGGAGGTAGTAGAGAAATTTATATACCTCGGACCCGTCATAAACCAGAAGAATGATGTCAGCACTGAAATAAATAGAAACAAATTATGAAATAAATATAGTGTATTTATCAAAACATATCTTATTTGATTATATAAAAATACCTTAGAATCAAGCACAAACATTTCTTTCTATATTTTTTAAGCATTAGAATTTATAAATTAGAAATTCATAATTTTTTATTTTTTTTAATGATAACTCCGTAAAATTAGATTTTAATAATCAAAAAAAAAAAATAAACAAAAAATTTCAAAGAAACCAAACATTATTTGTTTGTTTTTAGTCATACTGTGGTAACATACGAGTAAACTTATCATAATTTGTTTGTTAATAATAATATTATGATAATAAAAAAAAACAATATTATTTTAGAATATGTTTATTACATTTGGTTGTGGTTTGAAAATGATATTGTTTAAACGAACCACGTTTGATTTTCTGAGTGGGGTAACCATTTAATGAGCAAATTGTAAAAAAGTCTTATTTGGCGTCACCATTGTTATGATGAAAACAACTGTAAGTTTTTCTTCGCAACCTTATATTGTTACAGAGAACATAAGATAGTTGTTGTGACCATACAATAACCATGTTTTTTCTCTGCGTGTAGTAAATAAAATTCGGTGAAGACCGTCGTCACTGGATGTTTGTTTGGTACAAATGGCGAGAGCATCATTATCAAGCCAAGTTATAGTTTTCAAGTATCGGAGGCGCTCGCCAACAAATAGCCAGTTACGGAGGTTTTCTCGAAAAGGTATGACAACACAAAAGTTATATTTTACAGTTCTCTTAATTTACCTATGATTCTATATGGCGCTCAAATATGTCTTAAGTACGCACGAAGCAGTACTAGGTGTATTCGAGAGAAAGATTTTTCGTAAAATCAATTGAGACATTTTTGTAAAAAGAGAGTACACGAGTACGAGCTGCAAAATACAAATATTGCGCTGGCTAGAGCATGTCGGTCAAGGCGAAACAAGGGCATTGGAAGACAACTGCGACGAAAATCGCAGACAGGGTAAATCGAGACTCTGGTGGAAGGACCAAGTAGAAGATGATGTGAAAATCTTTGGTATTACAAACTGGAGACAGCTCGCACAAGACTGAAATGCTTGCAAATTATTAAGCAGGCCAAGACCGAACACATTGTAGACCCGCTTAAGTAAGTAAATCCTACTAGCAAAATTTCTAGGTAAACCCACCCTCGAGTTTGATTTTTTTTTTAACCGAGTGGCTAAGGGAACTTTAGGGTTTTTAGAAGAAATGGAATTAATACGTTTAGCGTTGTCAAAAAAAAAAAAAAAAAAAAAAACTAAAACAAGGAAAAAGCACCTATAGAAATCATAGATAAGTCTGGTTTTTGTATGATTATTTATTGGAAAAATAAATTTTAATGTAGCTGTATCTCAAAAACATTTTTTAAGACAACACAACCTGCGATGCTTTTTTGCGTGTTTGCAGAAAGCACGCAGAGTCTTTGGCTAGAATCTAACCCTCAACCCTTAGACTGATGGACTAGCTGACTGTCAATCAGTCTATCGAGACACACTGATTAGCTTTTTCTTTAGAACGTCTTGTTGAAATACTTACCTATTAAAAATCATCTATAGTAGATCTTTGTAAATGTTCGAATTTTTATATACTAAGAAGCAACTGTGATCATTTCGGAAATCTTATATCGGCTCTTTTTAATTTTCTCTACGTTGGCAGTACCCCACAACTAAATTATATATATATAACTAAACACTATATTGGTTTGAGGATCAACTCGTGCAGTAGAAGTTTGAGTCATGTATGATCAACAAGCAATATTATGCAATCATAGAATTGATTGAGACTGTCTAAACTTCTAAAGATGACTTAAGTCTGTATTTGGCACCAAAAAAACAGCTTAAATTCAAATTTGTTTTGCCGGATAGATAATTCAGCGGTATCATTTCCCGTAGCATGTGATATATGTTTTCGTTCGTTATCAGCCCACCGACAGAGCAGGGTTTTGTCTGAATATATATCTCTACATAAGAAATGAAGTACGTAGCTACGAACATACCTTTTGTATTTTTATAACATTCTAATATTTGATATCAAATGATTGTAAAGTCGTATTCCAAACGTTTTCATTGGTAATGTTATATGCCGTTTATATTGCTGTATGTATATTGCTGTATGTATATTTCTAATTTTTTTAGTTATATATTTTATTGAAATAAATGAAACAATTTCACAGTGTCAAGATATTTTTACTGCTTCATGAGCTACCATTGTAAAACGTTTTTAAACTGTGCATCAGTTAAAGCAGAAATATTTAAACATGTAGTAACTAACGTATTTAAAGAAGCTAGAAAGGCATCAAAATCCGCTAGCCCCTAACATCTTAAATTATCGTGTTTACATCCGCCTAGAAAGAAGGCATATTGCTTTTCTTGGCTTATATCAAAAGGATGACTCATTTAGATAACAGTAACCGTAAATTTAGAATATTTGTTTTTTATTTTAGACTAAAGATATGAGTTGAAATACGTTAAAGATTCCGAAATTTTTCTTTTCCTTTTGGAAAAATTCCAAAGGCAGTGTACTCCATCGCATAAAAATACCTCTAACCGTCTAGACAAATAAATCGCTACTTTTCTACGTTTTATGGCACTGGAAGCTATCAAAACATACTCACCCCTATTCTGACTTTCGATTCGAATCGAAATTTTCTCCGTTTGGCAACTTTGGTATTCAGAGTTTCGATTCCGCTTCGTTTCTTTCGATTGTAGGTATTCTGTATTACGATCGTAGTTAAGTTTTTCTACGCTTATATTTTTGCAGCGGAATTTTTTTCGATTGCTCTTTTTATAAACTTAAAAAGTGTTTAATTTATAAAATGTAAGTGTAAAATCTTTAAAAAGTGATTTATATAAATTTTTGTTGTACTAAAATATAAAGATTAATTTTTCCAGGTCAAAAACAACGACACCAGAGCAATACGAAAAGCTGACAAGTTTAATGTCAACAAAACTGGATATTGCTTGCGGCTACCATAAGCGTTCCAAGGACATAGTTCAGGTATTTTGGCAGGAGGTAACACAAACCCTTAATGCATTAGGACCACCAACAAAAAGTGACACCGCATGGAAGAAGGTATTTATGATTTATTATAAATATGTCGCATGTACTTATTCCTTTGTAGGTATGGATTGACTGGAAGTGCTATATATAAAATGAGATTCTGTTATCGCATTTGATATTTTTAAAATTGTTATCCATTAGAACTTGGAGTTTTTAAACTATTCTTAAGCAAACACTTTGGTATTATAAATATTTTTCCTTTGGCCCGACTGATTTTATTATGAGCAACTGTTGTTGGCAATTGTTCACAATAGCTTCAATAAATGGGTTAGTCAAAAGTTTAAGTGATTTCGAAAACAGCGTCACATGCCAGGTCAAAAAGTGTTGTATCTTACAATCTGCAATCAACCACGTACTTAAAAAAAATATTTAAAAACCACAAACAGTGGTACCAATCGCATCGAAGGGTATAATATCTCTCAAGCTCAAATTGGAACTCACCAAACACGCCACAAAATTTCATTGAGATCGGTTTGGCGGCCTCGGAACAACCACGTGGTTTTCATACTACTAAGATTAAATAATGAAAAAATATATCTATATAACAAACGTTATAACGAAACCAATATGTTCCAAATCCTTTCGGAAGTGGCTTTAAATGCAAAGCAAAAGCAAACATATAGTAGTTCATTTTATTATTATTAGTTGTTGTTGTTGTTGTTGTTGATGAACTGATTTTACTGCCGTTAAATATGCTGATATCGGTCGGGTCGGCAGTTATTTTAAAATAAAAGCACCAGCAGAATGCGTTTGCAAAACAACAAAAAAATGTGATGCACCCGATGCTGTTGATATTTTTTTATACTTTACAGAGGCTGTGACGATTATTTCCTGATGACGATAATGATGATGCGAATGACGGTGGTGATTTTGGTTGGCTGCAATGTCTTGTTGTTGGTACAAGTGGTAGAAGTATTAAGCAGTTGCTGCATGAAGTCTCTTAATAATGAGCTTTTTTCATTTTCATATGCATATTCGCAAACAAATTTAAATATAATGTGCTGGCCCCGTCTTTATGTGCATCCGAGTAGAGGCATGTTTGTACGTACAAACACGTACATATACATACATATATATGTGTATAAATATGTTTGTAGATATTTTCATTCAGGTCTAAGCAAATGAGTACGATGTATTTAAGTGAGTATATGAGTCTGCTAACAGACTTGTCTTGATGGACTTACTGACTGACTGACTGACTGGCTGCTCATGGAGTGTGTGTTGGCATGCAAACTTCATGTAAAGCACCACGCGACCACTGGGAGTCAAATCCTGTTTGACTTTTTTTTTCTCTGCACTCGTATTTCAATTTAATATTGCTCTGGTATTATCTAAATATTGTTTATTTCTGTTGTTCATATTATCGTTGTCAGGTTTTTTCTTTCTTTTTATTGTTGTTGTTGTCGTTGTGGTTTGTTGCAATGTTGCAACGGTGTGCCGTTGTATGTAAGAAAATTTTGTTTAAACACATTGTAATTGTTAAATTTTCTCATAAAGAGCTGAGTTTTGCTACATGTTGATCATTAGTTGCGTCCGTATTATTTTTTTAAGTCTTATTCAAGTTCTTTTTTTTTTAATATTTCAACTGATCAAGTGCAACAACGTCCTCGCATTTTATAGTTTGTAATTATTTATTTATTGACTGCATACCGTGTTTAGACATTTTCAGTTCATTCATTTCAATTGAAAATTGTTGCATACAACACTTTCTTTCGTTGTACTTGAAATCTAATGGATGGATGAATGGATGGGTTTATAATAATATGCAAAAATATCTTATTTAGTCGATTCTGCAATCGTAATTTAATAAACATAGAGTTAGTGGTACTGCTTTAATGAAATGAGTATGTCTATCTAATAATTAAGATTAGAAATATGAAATTGTTTCCTTTTGAGGTGTTTAAATAAAGGCATTTAATAGAAAAATTATTTATTACACGGCTTAAAAATAAAACTACAGTTTGGTTAGGTGGAAAAGCTTAAGATTTGTAATTAAGCAAATTGTGGATTCATTTGTTGTATATGATAAAAAAATATCAAAAATTTTTAAAAGTCATTAAAAACTTTCATGAAAATTTAATTTCGATGAATTACAACTCAATCATTTTTTATCCGATCAAAACAAAAATTATTCGACCAGCAATTTAATAGCCTTTCGAACAATATATCCATTTTTAATTTTTTTCAGCAGATACAAAAAACTGTATAATTTTTTTTAGGTTAAATTTTTCTAAATGTGTAAACGTAGTTTTCTTCTTTAGTTAATCTTGTGGATTGTGAACTGTTTTGTTACTTAACACTTATGATTTTTATTATATTCTACTTTTAATGTATGAGTCCAGATTTTCTTTAATTATACCCTTCACCACATATTAATTTCCGACCTCATAAAGTATATATATTCTGGATCCTTATAAATAGAGAAGTTGATTTAGCGATGTGCGTTTATCCGTCTGTGTTCGGGTTGTAATCAACTTTGCCAAGACACTCGAAGAGATGCAGAAAATTGAAGCACACCGGTCTTCCAGGCATAGGTTCGAAAATTTCGCTATTGAAATTTAGCAACATTAGACCATTCAATTGGAGGCAGCGGGCCAAAAACCACGCCCACCTATATTTTTTTACGTTTTTTTTTAAATTTATTTCGGCTTTAATGATTCTGTTTTGCCTTTTTTTGTCAAATAAATATTAGACTGCGACAGGTAGATCGTAAGGAGTGCATAGAGATCTCGGTGAATCAATAACCCCCTGCGAGGGGCGATTTTTGTTTTGTTTTAGATTTGTAGGCTTTGATTTGTATTAGAGACCTTAATAGAAAGCAATAAGCATAGAGGTAGCCAATGGGCCCACAGGGTACCCACTGACAAATAGGAGCAGTTAAAAGGACCCCCATGTGTCAATATGATGAAATTTTTTTTGTAAGGTTTTCTTTTTGCTTTAGTCTGACCATTCTAACTCAATACAGATTGGAGAAAGGTCCAAAATTTAACAAAAAAATTTCAATCAAATTTAAAAAAAAAAAAATTTTTTTTTCAAAAATATTTACAAAAAAAAATACAAAGCATTTTCAAAAAGATATTTTACAGAAAAATATTCGAAAAAAATTTTTTTAAAAAATTTTCCAAAAAATTTTCGAATAAAATTTAACAAAAAAATTTTTAAAAAAATATTTTTACAAAAAATTTTTACACACAATTTTCGAAAAATTAAAACAAAAATTTCAATATTCTGTGAAAATGAAAATCATGACTGTAACAACATATATATAATATTAAGAATATACATATGTATGTATGTGTGTATATAGAGTAACATATTTTTTTAAATGCGTTTGATTTTTAAATAGATGATATATGTCTGTTTTAAAACCTAGGGGCATTAAACACATAGACATCATCAGAATACCGATTAAAAAGTGTCAAAAATGAAACGTTGTGGCTGTCGTCAACTTAGGCTAATTTCAATTTAATCAACAAAAGAAAATGTCACAAAATTGCAAATTAAAAATTCATATGCAAAAAAAAAGTTTTGGAGGAAATATTTATAATTTTTTGAAAAAGTTTTTTAATTTTATAAAAGGAAAATAAGTATTTCTACAACAATGTCAGAGTTTACGATGTAGCTGTCGGCTTCAATATCATTAAGTAGCTGACAACACGGCGACAATTGTAGCAAACGGAATTTGTTTTCATTTGTCTTCTATTTTTTTAACTCATGAATAATGATTTTTTCTCATACGAATTTATTTAAGTAAAGAGTCAACAATATGCTGTACATGTCCGTATAAATAAAATCACCGTGGTGAAGGGTATAGAAGATTCGGCACGGCCGAATATAGCACTTTTACTTGTTTTTATTTAGTTTTATTATATTTGTTGTTAGAGACTTAACATTGTATAAATTTTATTATTATTTATTAGTCGTTATTATAGGTGAAAATCCAGTCAATATAGGGACACCCTTTCTTATTAGTAATATTTAGTTTAAACTTGTTTATAAAGTGAACATATTTTTAATTGCTCTGTGTAAATGTCTGTCTGTCTATTTTTAAAGTGTCTGCCGATTAAAAATTTGTATGTATTCGTAAAAAACCAACATCGTTTAATTTCTGGTACTTAATGTTATAGCAGCCATAGTAATAGGAATTTTGTACAAATTTCAAGGATCTACCTTTTGCGGTTCCAGATATAGAAGGCGTTCACAGAAATTGTAGCTAAAACCATAGCTCACAGTGGTTTGAAAACGTTTAATTTTGGAACTACTAAAAATTTCTTAATGAAATTTCACAAGGTAAGCTCTCTAAGTTGGGTACTATGGGCATAACATTTTTTTGAAATGTCATAAAAAGTTTATTTAAAAATCAAAAGTCAAGATTTTGAAAATTTAAAAAAAATACCTACAAAACATGTGCTTAAATATCTGGGTTATTATTAGTTTGGAAGAAAATTGGCCGTCCTTAACTTAGTATTCTTATTGAGGTAAACTCATTTAGAATCGGAATGTTATTTTCATTATTTAATTCAATAAATTTTGAATAAAATAGTAGTACGCTTTGTTCTGAAGGCGCATTTAACTAAAACATTGCAAGGCTCTGAATTGCGAAAATTTAAAAACTACCTTTTTGTTAGGATTTTCTCAAAAAGGTGGCATGGTTTTTTGCTAATATAATTTAAACTTACTTCGGTACTAGTACATTTTTTTGAACTCTTTTAAAGCCATCATATAGCAAATACATAAGAACGAAAGAAAAACTTTTTCAAAATTTGTAACAGATGTCAATTTAAAATTTTGTGAGGACATCTCGATCCAATCAGAAGTTGTTTCTATTCCAATTCTATAATTTATTTCTCAAAAAATCAGTTTATTGCAAAATTTCCAGTTTTAATGGTAAATAATATTTAAAAAATGTAGAACAAAAAAAGTTTTTACAAAACATTAATCTAGAAGTCATACACTTTTCTTTGATGCCAATTACTTATATAAAAAGTATACACTTAAAAATGGTTTTACACGGCGTGTGTTTGTCATATGACTTGTCAGTTTGATAAGCCATATGTAATTTTATGTGTTTGTTAAACTAGACATTTTACATACGGTTTATGATTTTTGCTTTCAAACGTACGTGTGTAATTACACCTGACATAACCTATAATATATAATTTTTCCGCCACAAAGTTTTATATTGCCAACCACAGCTGATGCAAATGTGCAAACGTAGTGCTTTTGCCATGCTTTTAGGATGTCAGATGCTTTGTCACATCAAAATAGAATACGTTCTAAATGAAAAATGTCATATGTATTGTACACATGGAAAATACACATGTTATGTTTGAAGGGGTTTACACGACGTGTATAGAATTTACACATGGAAAAGTGACAAGTCATATGACAAATACACGCCGTGTAAAAGCACTTTAAGCTGTAGGAGATCCACAAACCTATTAATGTGTTTGTTAATGTGTTTTTTTATTTTTTTACGAGTTATAAATAAACTTTTTATGACATTTACCTAACTTTGTGGCGTCCTAGGGTAAAGAAGGGCTTCTGGGTAAGCACTCACTTACCCCAGGGGCCCTACTGTCTGCAACTTCATTCATTAACACCTTTGATTTGCATCTGTGAAATTTAATTGATATCTTTAATGGCTCGTGAGCTACCGGATTATTTCCAGAATAAAACGTTTCCAAACTGCTGCGTAGCGGTACGGAACCCTAAAACGCTACAACTTAAAGGGGTTTCACATTTAATAAATTTAAATGATATGAAATACGCGTTGTTGTAGCAATTGTTTTTATTTTATAATATAGATATTCGTTTACTTGCAAATTTCCTATTGAATTTATTTTACTATGCTATTTATACAAGACACAAAAATTTTACGTTCACTCAGTCGTTATTAAGGCCTATGACTTATATAAAAATGAAGTTGATAACTCTCAATTAATTTACGGTATAACTTTTCAAACAATATTAATAATTACAAACTCTTTTCATATTAATCTAATTGTAACAACTTTTAAATTTTTATAAAAAGTTGTTGAATACCAAAAAGAAAAAAACAGCGCTGAATTGAAAGCCATCTCATTTCACTCCTAATCCAGCCTCTTCATTGCATAATCATATTTTTACAATATTGTAACTAAAGAAAAATGATCAAAAGGAGTAAGTTACGGGGAAAGACGGGTCTGGGTGGTAATTTAACATAAAAACACTACAAATTCAAACTTGAAAATGATGCATCACATAGCACTCCAGTCCGCATACATTCATACTAAACGACCAACAGAAGAACTGGTGGTACTGATCTTTATAATAATTGGTGATGAAATTAATGGGTGCAACTCATAAATAACAACGAATGGCAGTTTTTCTTTTTGTTTTATTAAACCATGGTATAAGATCGTCGTTGATGTTTTAAATACAAACAAGCAACAAAACGGCTCATATATTTTCATACTAGAGAAGATAGTAGTAGTTGAGTAGAGTAGAGTGGAGTGGAGTATAAAAAATTTACAAGATGACCGAAAAAGATCACTTATCTGCTGGACAATAATGTGACTATGAAGGATGAAGGCATTTAATTTTATACCAAGCTTTATATATGATTTTTTAAATTATTTCTTTTTAGTTTTTTTCTTTTTAAACTAAAATTCCATGATCTTAAATGATAATGTTTTTTAAATATACGGTTTTAATAACAATAGCAAAATAAACGATTTTAATATTTCATTGCGATAATGCAACACTTAAAGATTAATTACTTTATTATTCATATTATGGTGCAACTGCGACGAAATAAGCTGGTCTCTCATTTTTCTAAACAAAAAAAAAAAAACAAATTCCTTGTAAGTTGTAAACTCCTTTTCAAAACTAAGATTACTTTTTTGTTTTAGTTTAAAATCAGGACAACTAATAGCTGAATTGTTTAATTTGTAGTTAACACAAAGTTCTACTTTTAATCTGCCTGTCAAAAGTGAATATTTTCAAAAATTGCGTGCATTTGTCTAATGCACTTGAAATCCATTTCATATTTAAAGTAATTTTACCTCAATAAATAGCCGGATTATTTACCTGTTTTATAGCCAGCGCCGAACTAAAAAAGATCATTTGGAATTTCCATTAATAAAACTGTGTGTGTTTGTAGCCTGTACCTGCTTTTGTTTTACAGCCTCCTCACTGTGAAGCATAATTGCCTTATTAACCCCTTTTCATAAATTTTCCACTTAATATTTCTGAAGTGGGGTACTTTAAACATTATTTTTATTGTCGTGTTCATAAATCCTGTTTTTGCTTGCAAACGGTTATTGTCTTGTTTGAATTTGCATTGATTTTTAAATTTCTCACGTATTATTTTTTCATCGTTATATTAATAGTTTTCGTGTTTATTTATTCATTAAATTTCCAAAGATTTTAAGTTAAATATTTCCGCATTTATGCACAAAAAATGCATTAATGCATTATTTTGCTTCAAGGCAGGATGTTTATTTATGCTAAAGTGGTGAAATTAACAGTTAGGGATTTTTCCTAAATTGAATAAAATTTAACTTCTTGTGGAAAAGTCACCCTTAATTTATATGAAACTGTACATTTTGAAAGGTAAAATCTAGCTGTTTATTTCGCAATAGGGATACAAAATATTAATTAAAGGATTGGATGGTTTGGCCACATATTTTTAAGTGCATTTTTTAATATCAATTAATTTAATAAATATTTTTTTTATTCAAAAGAAAATATAAATTTTCTGAATTAAATATCTTTATACACATCTATTTATATTTGAATTAAACATAAGGGTTCCTTCATAGACCGATGCTCTGGTTTTTTGTTGTAGAAGCTTTTCAGCTACACGTAAAGAAAGAACATGGTAGAGGTAACCATAATCTTAGAGAAACATGTTATAATTTAATTATATAGTTGTAGTGAAAACACATTATTTTTAATATACTAATAATATTGTTATGTTAGTACCATGTTATTGTCTAACTTAAAAATAACATTGTAGAATATAATATTTTATTCTGCAATAAATTAAATAAATATTTGTTTAAATGAATAGCTATTATATGAATTTTATTTGAACTATTTTTGCATTAATAATTTAATTATTTAGGCTTAAGTTCTTAATTATAAAGAGATAAAGAAAAATTAGATACCAGCAAAGCAGAATGCATTTTCTAGACAGCTACGTCCGTCATCAGTACTCTTTGTATCAATCTACCCGGTAGTTTCAATTGTTATTAATTTTTTATTTAAACAAACTTATCAAAGAAATAGAATCTGAGAAATTGTAATTTTACATTATATTTCATAGAAGATAGAGCTTTTTGAAATTGTTTTACACTTGTAAACTCTATTTCTTTTTTATATTATACTACCAAGCAAACATTTTTCTTTATTTTAATTATCTTTATATATTTTCTTTTATTTGAAAATGGTATATATCTGTCTTGCTATTAGCTATCCTTTGGTTAGCAATTAACAACAATTAGATATTTTTTTATTTTACAAATGTATATTTTGATTATTAACACAATAGTGATGAAGTTAACGATATCAAAGCCGTGCCCGCTCTGTGAAATTATATGAATAGATTGATACAAAGAGTACTGATGACGGACGTAGCTGTCTAGAAAATGCATTCTGCTTTGCTGGTATCTAATTTTTCTTTATCTCTTTATAATTAAGAACTTAAGCCCAAATAATTAATTTATTAAATAAATAACCTTAGAATCAAACATACAATTTTTTATTACTTTATTTTTTAAACATTCGATATCAGAAATGACATAATTAATAATTTATTATTAAAAATTATATTGTAATAAGTTTAAAAAACTAAACACAAAACTTAAAAAAAAACTAAGCAATATTTGTTTGTTTTTAATGTGATTATCATAATTTGTTTACTGATGATATATTATCGTTATAAATACAATATTAATTTGGACTACTACTAAAACTTTGGTTATGGTTTGAAAATTATAAAGTGCGAGCCAACTATGTTCCATTTCTCGGTGTAGTAACCAGAAAATGATCAAATGATAACAAAAAATTGTTTGTCGTGACCACAGTAATGGTTAAAACAACTATCCGTTGTTCATCGCAACCATATATAGTTATAGGGAACATAAGATGGTTCTCTTCCTCTGCGAATTTATCTAATCCAAAGTATTCTGTTTTCAAATAACAATAGTTGTGATCTTGCATTGGGAACCCAAGGATCAAAATTTTACAAAAATAATTTTCGCATCTAAAAGGGAATTATATTTTTCTTCTTCGTGTACAAACAGCACACTGTTTTTTTTTTGGCAAAAGATAAAATAACAGGCGTTTTAGAAAAAGTAGTACCAAACAAACAAATTGATTATAATAAACAAATATAAAAGAGTGTTGCCTCAGTTAAGAGAATTTATAACTAAATTTATGTTTTTAAATAAATTCCACTTCAAATTCACTACAAAAAACCTTTCGTTTTCCTATCAATAAAGTAAAAAATATATGACCGGGGAACAGAATTTGTGGGTTCCTTTACACAAGCCCCCTTCACCGTAAAGGACTAAGCATTCGCAGCTTTACTCAGAAATACCTCTAATTTGCTTGAGTGAAATTTCATGAAGATATCTTTAGTGGTTCAAGAACTACGCAATTATTTCCAAAATAAAAAGTGTCTAAACCACTGTGCAATGGCACGTTTTTAATATACCAAAAAATGGATATAATTGTTATAAAATTCCCATTATGGCATCCATAACAAAAATCTGACTTCCAAGTTTAAACCTGAGAGAGTATCAAATAACCACATTTCATAACACCCTATTTGTTAGAGGATTGAATTGTACAATAGAAGTTTCTGTCATAAGTTTAGTTAGACTGCTTTTAACTTCATTTGTGTTTACTATGATTCTATGTATATAGGTTTTCCTATTTGACCTCTAAGAGTTGACCTCTAAGAGTTGATGTATCTGTTGGTTATATACGCAAATCCATTAGCTGTATGATTTTGATAAATTAAATATAGGGACTTGTAAATTATGTGATGCCACTTGGCGTCTTTCGATATATAGACTCGGTTGGCATATTTAAAAAAAAAAATAGAACAAATTATATCATTATAAAAAGAAGGTTTCTCAAAAATATCAAACAATGACTCTATGGTTGCCCGCCCCCAAATAATAAATTCATTTTGAATATAAAGTGTTATGGAAAATTAGTGTAAGCTGAGACGGTTTCGCTCATTGTGTGGAATGTCTAAAAGTGGCTATCATAAGTATGGCAAAAACTTGTTAAATATGGATGCCATGGGGAACTTACTTATGCTTACAATTACTCTGTGCTTACAATTACTCTGTGATAAGAAAGAAGGCCGACAGATACTAGTCGACAGTCTGAAATCAGTGAAGTCAAAAGTAAAGTTTGGTTGTAGCATGTGACTCAATGAAGGTAAGGTTGCCGTAAATTACAAGTCGGTTACTTATAATCAAAAAGTATGTAAGGGATAGAAAAGGGACCCATTAAGAAAGTGGTCTCCTTCGATAATCCCCCTACATTAATAAAAAAAATGTTTTCTGAACTCTGCAATAATTTTAGAATTTTATATAAAATTTAGATTTTTACATACAATGAAATTTTATAATCAAGCTTAAGTTCGTTTTTATTCTCTCTAAGAAAGAATTAATTAAATTACAAATTAGGTGATAATATATTAATTTAATTAATTCTTTCTTAGAGAGAATAAAAACGAACTTAAGCTTGATTATAAAATTTCATTGTATGTAATTCATAAACTGTTCGACTAATAATAATTAAAATTTTCAAATTTAGATTTTTATACAAAGCCTTTGGGTTTAAGTAATTTACCCAGGGATAGGTACCTCTATATAAAGTAAATACTTAAACCATAAATGAAGCTCTATAATAGTAAGAATGTTAAAATTTAGTGTGGACTACCTTCAGAGCTAAGTCGAAGAAAATATTGTCAGGACGCCTACGACGTTGCGGGCAAAGCTAGTCCCTTATAAATTGGAAAACTATTATTCGCTTAAATACTGTTTTGGTGTATTTAAGCAGCTTTTTGAAAATTTTAAATTTTTAATACAAAAACTCTTAGTTCACACAATTTTGTTCTCCGTGAAGTCGAAATAAATACTTTTTTTTAAGGAAATTTTTGGTATTTATAAAAAAAAGAATTGAAAATTATTAAAAAAATTTTGGTACAGAAAAAGATTAAAGAAAATTATTTTTTTACAAAACGTAAATTAAATAAAAAAAATTTTGTGAAATTGAAAATTAATTATAAAAATTTGTCAAAGATTGCTTTAAACCCTATAAAAAAGAAAAACCCTACTTGATTTTTTCAAAACTGATGTTCGGTATAAGAAATAAATCAATATTATTACACTTCAATATTTAAATTTTTTCTTATAAATACAGAGAAAAGGCTTTTTTTAGCTGAGCCGTACTTATTCTTTTTTAATAAAAAAAGAAAACGATAAAATGGTTTATCGTTAATTACCATTTTTCGTTTTGGAAATATTTTCAATAAAGGAAAGCTAAAATTTTTGTTCACTTTTAAATAAATAAATAAAAACAAATAGTTGGTTGTATTTTAAATATAATTTTATATGTATTTGTATATTTTGCTTATCGACTTAAAAAACTAATTAACATTGAGGTTGTGTTATCTTATTTAAATTGTTTTAAACCTTATAGAAACTATTTAGAGTCTTCCGTAATTTATTAACTAAAAATACTTTTTAAATCATTGTCTTCCTTAGAAACAAAAGTTAATTCTAAAAAAATTAAACTATTTTAATATTTACACAAACTTATTCTTAAAGGCACTTGTGATTAAAAAAAAAATTATATAGAATTTTACACAGGCATACAAAAAAAAAAATAAAATAAAAAATTTGACTAGATATATGAAACATTTAAAAAAATATTTTACACACTGGCAAATAGAATAAAGTTCCCTGATTTGAATTTTATAAAATGATTTTAAACAGTCTTTAAAATGTTTTGTGAGCTGGAATTACTGTTCTTGCCACAAGGAAATATAATCCAAAATTTCCTCATCGTCTGGTGTGCAGTCCTCTTCATCGAGTGTAAAATTTTCATAAGGCTCGAATTTTAATTGTAAATTGCCATCGAAATGGGGTGGAGTGGTTTGTTGATTTTGCTGGAAATGTGGCTGCAATTCTGCTGGTACTAATGGCTGTTCAAAATTTGGAGAATCATATGATAAGCTGGAGTTAAATGATGAGGTGGGTGAATGACATCCAGTGTTTTCCAACTGTGCAGCTTGATGATGAGGTGGAGAATAGCTATTCAGAGACACTGGTGATAGTAGTGTGGTGCTGTTGTTGTAGATATTATTTACATTTGCAACTTGTAATTTGGCATCCAATAGAGATGGCAAAGGACTTGAAGGCTGGTTATAGTAGACTGGAGTATTTGTGGTAGTATATGATGATGGCGATGAGGAACCTGTTGACAAGGAACTGCTAAAGGAACTATTACTGGTTGAGTCACAGTTTGAATTATTTTGTGTTTCAAATTGTCGCTGTGCTGGAGTTGAGCTACCACCATTTAAATCGTCCAGAAGATCTTGTAATCTTCTAATGTACTCTACCGCTATGCGCAGTGTATCAACCTTACTTATCTTCTTTTGTGGACCTCGACCACCACCCTTAGTTAGATCAGCAATAATGGATTGCGGTATGTGCTGGCGTAGACGCGAAAAACTATTATTCACTTGTTTAACACGATTACGTTCACGAGCATTGCGGCGTAAAACCGATTGCGTTTGATCTGGATTATAAGCAGCTGGACAATTTGCGGGCACTTTACGCGTTTTACCGTCCTCCGCTATGGGATGGGGTTGTATGTGTGGATATTTTAGCATTTTCGTGGCCGTCACAATAGTAGTGGGAAATAAATGTTGCTGTTGAGTATTTGTTTGATTGCAAGTAACACTTGACATTATCTTTTATAAACACAGAGTTTTTCAAATATATGTACGTTTAAAATTGTTCGTTTATTAAATTCTTTTATTGTGATTGATTTTCTTTTAGATTACTTGATCCTACGACACCTTGTTAAAGAATGAGTCCCTTAGTCCTAAACCTTTGCATTAAGTACTCATGCTCAAACAAGTTGCCATGGTTTCAGCAAAAGTGTTTTTTTTGTGCTCAGGTTGCTAGTAGCCGCTCTTGTTTTGTGTACGCTTAAAAAGAAGTACCTATGATCTTGTTAACAGGTAAATGAGAGCGTAATGAAGCTTAGCTCTCTTTGTTTCCATCTCACTCTCTTTAAATAACGTTCATACAGGTAAAATTTTGCTCTTTTTTTCTCTCAACTAATAAAAATCTTATCAGTATTTTATTTTTCACTGCTTTGCAGCCAGGTAAATAATTGTGAAATAAATCCTTTTGGTTTAAAGATTTAAAGTGTACTGGGAATAGTTTTATTGAGGTTTTGCAGAAATAAATTTTATTTACCCCTCTTTTTCCATGGTGATCTTAAATACTCAGCACAGTGCGTTTGTTCAAATAATCAGAGCAGTTTGAGTTTAAATAGAGAATCAAAATTTTTAATTCTTTTTAAAGGAACTCTTTAGACAATTGTTCAGTTTTAGTTATGTTTTGGAATTGTTCTGAGCAGGTAGTGCTGCTGGTTGGATGTAAGATTTTCTGTTTTAACTACAATATTAAGTAGCTTAGATTTACGTGAAAGACAAAATAAATTTTAATGCGTTTTTAAGAATAAGGCTTCCAATATCTTATAGCATTTTTGTTGTGTAGAAAACAACGACGAAATATTTTTTATCTGTTCAATTAAAAAATATTTCGGAATGATTTTGCTTGTAATTATTGTACTTTTTGGCCTTTTTACTAAATTTCTAATTCTATTTATTAAGCTAATGGGCGTCTTCAGGATATAAAAAAATACATTTGTATAAAAACAGAACTCGAGATTAATAAATAGAATTATAAAATTTTGATTTTACATACAAACTTGTTTATGGGTAAAACCTTTGTTAAGGTATATATATTATACAGGAGCCACACTTTCTTCAACTCTTCAGCCTTTCGCAAGTTAAGATTTCGGAGCTCCTAAAAACTTAATTTATTGTAGAAGTGACCTTCTTATTTTGCTGTCGAATTTGTTTGGTTTTTAATGTTAATAATTCTCTGTACTTTACCTAAAATTGTGGAATGAATTATATTGTCATCATTGTCGTGAATTTCATCGATGATTTCGAAGTAACTACCTCAACCAAGAGTCTTAAATCACGTTCAGTACTTGCTGGTGTACCCAATTGATTGACCCAATTGTTGATAGTTCTAAATGCCGAAGTGCAAAGAACCTATTTCTTTAGATATTTTGTCTTTCAAGTAAGAATGTTTGATGACAGCACCAAATATGTTTTTTGACAGTTCGGTGGTTACGACTTAGAATTCGGCCTAAGATTGTAATTGGTACATGAAAATGGTATGGAAAATGACCCAGAGTAGTAGGGGTCTGCATCAGTATCCAAAATACCAGATACATTGAATTCTGATTATAAATATTTTTTATTCAGCTGTGCCCACACACATTATGTGCGTCCCGACAATATTTTGTTTGATTTTGCTTTGGAAGTATTCCACACCAAATTACTTTGTATAAAGGTGCCCATCTCTGGATAAAATTCTAAAATTTATATAAAATTCTAAAAATTATTGTAAAGGTGTTCAAAATTCTTTAATAACAATGTGATCATATAAAGTAAAACTACAAATCAAATACAAATTTTATTCAGTTGGCTATTAATATATTGTCATTATTTAAAAACAGCGCCATCTGTTTGAAATATCCCGCCTTCAATAGCAAAATATGCCTTAAAAAATGCAAAAGCTTTAATTCGGTG
Source organism: Phasia obesa (assembly GCA_949628195.1). Taxonomy (NCBI): domain Eukaryota; kingdom Metazoa; phylum Arthropoda; class Insecta; order Diptera; family Tachinidae; genus Phasia; species Phasia obesa. The sequence continues at coordinate 104,160,360 of OX451218.1, read as the reverse complement.
AAAAATCGGCTTACTTTTACTGCTTTTTCTCCACTTTCTCAGGAGTCAGGATACTTAGGTACCTCCTCTCAAAATTTTGTTAAAATCCATCCAGTAGTTTTTACGTGATGCGAACACAGAAAGAGTATCATTTATTCTTAATGAACTGCTGTTTAATATTTGCTATAGTAGCTCCTCTGCGACCTCATATTTTATTGATTTTTATAACGCAAACAAATAAAGTCCTTAGTATTTTTTTAATTCGAGCTAACTATGTATATCATATATTTATAGGGCTAGTTGCCTTTTTACGAAAAAATATGCATAAAAGGTTGCAATTGATCGCATAGCTTAAACTACCAAAAACATAGCAAGTGACTGACACTTATACAAAGTTATTCAATAATACAGTTCAACAGGCGTTTTAAAAAACCATATCGGAATTTTATTTTAGAAGCAGTAAAGTGCTTCAGCTCTGGCATATTCTTGCAGCATATCGGTTTATAAAACTTTGTTTTCTTTACATCTGAGGTGAAGGGTATGTTAAGCAATTTTGTAATCATTTAGGTTTATTCTCTGCTGGGTTCCTGGACACGCACAGTGTTGTGAGCGTGGCCATATATAGAAAAATCCAATTATAGAAATTAAAAACATCGCAAATGGCATTTAATAAAAGACACTTTTACTAATAAGCGTAAAAAAATTAGAATAAAATAATAATTTTTTCTAAAGATATGGCTCTTCAAAATTGTATTTTGAAATAACAGCAATATTGTATAAAAAAGGAATAAAAATGAGCATGTACTTCGTAGGGTTAAATAATTGAATTTAGCTGGCAAATAACCCAAACTTGTACTAGATTAGTTGTTATATTATGTTTTAAGAATACAAACGGTATTTTTAATTACATATGTCGATAACATGCATCATTATAAGAATGATATTAATAAAACAAAACATAACTTGTTGTGATAAGCAAACATATAATAGTGAAGAAAAAAAATTCCAAATATTTCCGGGATATTTTTTCTTTCGTTTTTTAATAAAAAGTATGTTAATTTATAAAAATAAAAGTTTAGCTGCGCCTAAGTGCGCGAATTTAAATAATTGTTATTTTTTTAGTGTCGTACAGTAAACTGTCTAGTGGAAAAAAATAAAAAAAAAAACTTTCAAATTTATTAAAAAAATATATATCGGATGTAAGCTGACACTCCCGCGATTCCAGAAGTGGTTTAGTTTTTCAAGTGCGTTACATCTATAAAAAGTTACACGGCTTTAAATTCGAATTATTTTGATAATTTTTTCACAATTTTTGAGTAACAAAAAATGGGTTTTGAAAAATAAATATAAATTGTTTTGGAATCCAAAACTCGTACTCAGAATGAGTTTAAAAAAGAACTTGGTTTAATTATTGATGGATTTAATACTGGATATGGTACTACAAATGATGGCAATACTGCTCGTCGTTTTTTTTTTTCAGAGGATAATATATCATCGAAAATAACAGGAGTAGATGTAAATTTAATCAAAAACCTTTCGATCATATTAAGAACCTTATCTAGTGAAAAGAATATAAATGTAATAAATTTTGTAAAATTATTAAGAGAAACATTTTCATTATACATTTCACTATATCCTTGGTACTGTATGCCACCAACAGTACAAAAGATATTAGTTCATGGTATTAAATTTATTAAATATTCCACTTTACCAATAGGGATGTTATCTGAAGAGGCTTAGATCATACTCGAAAATATATATATATATATATATATATATATATATATATATATATATATATACTTAAGTTTAAGGATATATTGAAGGTAAGGCCGTCCATTCATCTAATTGAAAAGATATAAGTGTCTTTTCTTCGGAATTATTTAAAATAATTTTATTTAAGTAGACTCGGATAAAATATAATTCGAGACGGAAATCAAGAATACCAGGGATCATTAGATGGCAAACTATGCTGCATATCATTTTATGTATTTTTTTACTTCCATTACTGTTTCTTCACTTTCTCGTGGAAATAAGATATTTTCTCGGAAAAAAAGTAACCTATATCGGGACCAGGACTCTTAGGTATCTCCTCACAAAATTTTGTTAAAATCTATCCAGTAGTTTTTACGTGATGTGAACGCAAATGAAAAGCAGACAGACAGGCGGAAATGAGTTATGATATGCATAAATAAATTTCAGTAAATTAAATGTTTTTTGTTATTTTTTTCAAAACACAAACCATTAAAACCACATGCTAAAATGAACTAAAAAACTAAATTCAAAACATCTAAAATATATTATTTCATCACACATTAATTGTTTGTTTTCAGTCATAGATTGATAGAGTAAACAAACTATAATATTTTTGATTACAAATACCATATAATTTTTTAATATTTATAAAACTTTTGTGTAGTTTAATAAAGTATGTTTAATATTCAGAAGAACTAAGATTTGTTTCGCGCTAAAATATGTTAAAGAGAACACAATGGTAAAATCATTCAGACACCTAAGCCATTTATCAAAATACCAAAGATATTTGAGAAAATCCTAAAACACTTAGTGGGAAAGGATTTATTTCCAATCAATAACTTGCAAAAGTAAAGAAAATAATAAGGTTTTTATAGGCTTTTCTCAAGTATTTAATAAGTAATGGCTTCATATGTAGAAGTTAAAGCAGAATTTTCGAAACATTTTCTATTAGCTGCTTAAAAGTTATTAAATTGGTCGAAAGTTTATACTTAGAAATATTTAAAATAGGTTTTTATGTTGTCCTTAATTAATTGAAAAAATTATTTCTATATATGTAGCGATTTATGACCCATTATTTTATACATGTTGTATACTTTGGATATGCCGAGTAGCAACGAATCCTCATATCGACATTTGCTGAAAATACCGCTTTTTTAAGCATTAGCAAAAGTTCCCAAATATCACCACGATATTTAGAAGAGGATTATGTTTTAATTTGGAAAAATAGGTGCAGAATTTGTAAAAAAAGGTTAAAAAATAAAAATGTACTCATAAGGCACTCCTATCTGTTCGAACGGAGTATCAATACAATCGGTCTTTATAGATGATTGCACTTTTCACGTTCTTATAATATCGAATTTTGTTTTTGTTAAAAATAAAAAAAAACTTTATTGGGGATAAAAATTACGCCAATTTGGGGCGTAAATAGTTTCAATATATCGATATTTTTTATTTAAACTTGCTTTCATAACCATCAGGTATATTTACTCGTATTTTAAACCTCAAATATTTCATTATTTCTAAGTCACAAATCTTCTTGCAATAATTAAAACTTTTCACATGAAATGCAGTTTCAAAACCATAAATTTATTTAAAAATTCTTTCATGCCTATTTGCACATATCAAATCCTTTCTAACTCACTTAAACGCAAATGTCCTTTCGAAGTGATCATATACATTCACACATACATCAAGCAAATAGCACATAGCTAAAGACCATTGATTGTAAGCCAAATGCTGTCAAAAAGGCGTTTCCAAAAAAAAAATCTATTTTTCAAATGTCAATAACTCAAACTATAAAGGTGGCGGTATTTAAACCGTAAACTCTTTTTTCCTTTCTCTCATACCAAAATTCAAATATTTGAATAAGGCCGCAAAACAAAACGAGAATACAACAAAGCAACAATTGAAAGTGTTAATGATGCCCGAGAACAAAATAAAGGAAGAGTACCTTGATTTTTGTTGTTGTTGCTGCTGCTGTTACTTTTGAATATTAAACCAAAGCAAAAGGATTGTCATTGATCATAATGATCGTTATAATGATGATCACAATGACTGCGTATGAATTTCAATGATCACAAAGATATGATGACTGATGATGAATATGAGAAATAAAAATGCTTGAAATAAAAGTGAAAATTGACACGAGAATTTCAATGACAATTGTCGCAAAAAAAATAAGAAAAATAATAATAACAATTTCAGTGTTTATTTGCCAAAAAGAAAAGATTGGCTGGGAAAAACACCTGGTAAATTTTTGTTATTTTATTTTCCTTTTTTGAGCAAAAAGGGTAGATTTGCAACAAGGAAAATTTATATTTTTACATGCAGCAATGGCAGAAATGATACAAACATATATATACAATAGAATAAGGGCAGTTGAAGGAACTAAAGTTTTAAAACGTTTATGTGTTTTTTTTTCTTTTTAATTAAATATTCTACTGCGCAAAACACGAGCTACTGCATGAGTAAAACTTTTAAAAGCAATATTTACCTCAATTGCAAAATATATGACGAGGGCTGTAGCAACTCAAACAAAAAATGTGAAGTTAAGAATATTGATATCAAATAAAGTTCTAGAATTATACTATCAAATATTAAAGTAGAGTAAAAAATTATCAGAAATTATTATCCATCCCTGTGTATAAAAAAAGATTATAAGGCAAATTTTAAATTAATCAGAAAAGTTTAGGTAAAGAAATACTGAGATTTTTCATTCTAACCTTCTTCATTAAGCGCATCCTCAAATCGATAAAAAATACCTTTTGCACAGCCCTCGTATAACCAAGATTTGATCGTTTAATTAGAGAAATTATTGAAATTGTTTGAACACCTATACAGACATGAGGGCTCGAATATTTAATGGAGTTCTGTTTCTTCAGAGTCCTAAACATTGATTGAACTGATTCTAAATGAAAAAAAAAAAAATAAATAAATTCCTCCACAGCCTGCATAAAAAACAATGTAGTTGTAGCGATTATTTTTATTTAATTTAATTGCATTTGCTCGGCTCTGAATATAGTTGATCTTAAATTAATTAACACACTGGCAAATATTTGTAGCTGTGCTTTGTCCTGTGATGTGTTTTAATTTTGTCTCTACGACTACTGTCAATCGCAGACAAGCAATAAAATCTTTGAGCAGACTTTAAAAAATGTAAGCAATTTTAATGAAATTATAACTTGTTAAATTTTTTTTAGAAATAAAAATATGTTATGTATTTGTTTTTTTTTTTCTTTCCTTTAAATCTTCCAAATGATCACCTCCTCCTTTGCCACAAAGTTGTGCTTAGACCTGCGAAATAAAGTTCTTTGCTCACCATTCCAAGTATGTTTGTGTGTGTACTACACACTACCACTATTTGCTCTTAAATGAAGTCATTTGGAATTGATTACAGACAGAACAGAAAAACAAAAAGGATGTCGATGCTATTGCTATTTGAATGCCAATAAAAACAGAAATAAAATTGTTAAGTTTATGTTTAAACAGGGGCTATGTAATAAAAGCACCACCTTGTGATCTTTCCAATGACTTTAAAAAAAAATTTCCTTTGGAAATAAAACTTTGTAACCAACGAATGCTAAAAGGCATGCAAAACTTTTTTTATTATCTAATGAGTTCACACAAATCAGATCTTAATGTTTATTAAATATTCATATAAATATTTATGTTAAGGCGGAGATATTAAATGTTGACAAAATGATGAAGAACAATGGGTTTTTTTTATAGTCCAAGTATTTTTGTTAAGATATCCTCAAATAGAGATGGGAATTAGTTAATACGGGAATTTTGTAAAAGGATTTTTCTCGTGTTTGCAACTGTTTTTCCAGAGTTTTTTTTTGATGAGAGTACTTTTTGAGACATTTTTGAAAGACGATTTCTTATGAACAAAAAGCCATGCACAAGAATTTAAAAAATCTGGAGTGGCCTTACTTAACCATATCTCATAGAAACAGATATTTGGTTTAGGGTGTCAAGTAAACTACCCCTCCCTCCCGATTATGCCTAAAAACTATACAGCTCTTAATCTTCATATCCCAAAGGCACATACTGCATTTAATTTTAATGTCAAACGGTGCCACTCATACGTAAAAAGTTAAAAGTTTTCCAACTTCCCCACTTTGTGTTGACGGAGACGTACTGATTGGCACAACGCTCCTAATAAAACCCCTATTTATATTTATTTGTCGCTTGAAAAAGACGTCGTATAACGTATGGCGGATTCTACATGCATCGGCCATTATTCGGTCAGCTTATTGCGTTTATGATGCAAACGTAGCAATTCTCACTAATAGTATGATATGAGTAGGCATGTGTACAGTAAGCAACTTTGTATTCGAGGATGACCACTTGCTCATGCAACTGTTTAATATATAATGAATGGCTACTTATTATGAAAAATTATTTTTTTGATTAAGCTTTTCCTATGGACTTAGTACTTTTTGCAAAACATTTATTTTGAAAAAGAAAAACTTTTTATCAGAAAAGTTACGTTTATAAGAAGAGTACTTACATTTTTTAGATTACACTGTGCAACACGGAAAAAAATAACCATATACGGACACATGATAAAAGACCAAAATAAAAAAGATCCCTGTCTCCCACTTTTGCCCAAAGTCCTCCAGGTTTTTTCTTGTGGACCCTCAAAAATGTGGGGCCTCGATATCATTTTTGCAAAAAAATTATCATTTACTCAAGCTCATATTTTGCAAACCGTTTGGAGTTTTTATATACTCTCTGAAGCAAAGTTGTAGCTCTTGTCATAAAGAACAAAAATTGTTAACATATAAAATCAAAAAAAAATTTCATCTTCAAGGTCAAAATGGCAAAAAACTTTAAAAAATTCAATTTTTTTACCTTTTTCCCTTGTTCAGGTCCATAGGTAGCAAACAGTTCAAAATTGCAAAAATGACATCGAGGACCCACATCTTTGAGGGTCCACAAAAAAAACCTGGAAGACTTTGGGCAAAACTGGGAGACAGGGGTCTTTTTTTTAGTCTTTTATCACGTAGTGGTGTCCGTATATGGTTATTTTGCCATGACTTAAAAAATTACACAGTGTGTTACTAACTGTGCCCGGTGCGCTTCGCTACACAAAATATGATAAGCTACACAAAATATGAAAGTAAAAGTACTATCAAGCTTTAACTTGAAAACGCATGTTTTTCCCGGAGTACCTTCTATAGTTCTCTCGATTGTGATCAACAATACGGCGGTTAGTGGTATATAATTTCAAAACCGTACCGATAAATATTTACTTCCAATGTAGACATTTAATTGTAGGATAATAAACATTCATAAGGGAGTTGATTGTAAAAAATTTTTATTCGCTACTTTTTATAGTTCTCCAGTTAAACGAGAATAATATTTCTCTTTGTGCTGAGGGTACCACGCTCATTATTCCAATCTAGCCAGTTTTATGCTTCACTATGTATATAAATGTGGGGTTTAGTCCTACAAAATTCCAACACTCCACGTGTTACAATTTCTTAGGGACACGAAAACTATTTTTTACTATGTGTGGGAGGTACCACGCCCACTATACCAATCTAGTTTGTGCTCCTCTAGTTCATCTATATTTATATGAGGATAACTGGTGCAAACATTCAAGATTCTAACTATTATAATACTTTAGGTAGACGATATCAATTGTTAACTTTGTATGGGAGGTACCACGCCTACTTTTATAATTCAGCTAGTTTTTACGATATTATGCAAATTAATAATAGAGTTTCTTTCACAAAATTTTTAAGATTCTAACGATTACAGTTCCCAAGTAAATATTTACTTTGTATTGAAGTGTCACGCCCACTTGAAATATTAAAAATATATAGCCTATTTTACCCTTCCTATATTTGGTAACAAGCTGTGAAAATTCCAATATAGCGTAGGAAGCTATAGCTTTCACACAAACAACAAACACATTTTGTGCTGTGGTTATATAAATACGCTTTTATGAGAAAAATAAAAATTTATATGTAAATTTTATTTTATGCAAAATTTTTTTATATATTTTTTTTAATTTAATGGCATTTCGAAAATTACAAATAAAATTTTCTGTAGCGGACACACACAAACCGACAGCTTTCAAAGACCTAAACAAAATTAACGTAATAACAAAATTTCGTTTTTTGTACCATTTTAAATATAAAGGTTAAAATTTATAATCTATCAGCTAAAAAGTTCTGAACAGCTGAACTTTTTTATTAAAGTTCGCCATATTAAAGAAAGCAGTAATATTTTACTTAATCGACCAATGAGTATTCAAACGATTTCCGTTGATATTAAAAAAACTTAAATATTCATTAAAGCTAACTTTCCTTATATTAATTAAGATTGTTTGGTTCCGATCGAGTTAGTTTCTCTTATATCTCTCACTTTTAAATTTACGGTTTATTAAAATAATAATTCCAAAAAATTGTAACATTATAGTTGTGAAATAAAATCTTAATTGTAAAACAATCCACACGTACCAAATTACAGATGTAAATTTTCACTCAAAAAAATATCAATTATTATCAATCGATAGATCTTAAACACATCAAATATTATTTGAAAAAAAAAGGAAGGAAAAGAAATCATTATAGGGAAAGGTAAATGGGCAGATGTTTTCTTTATACACATTTACCTCTTCTTTATAGTAGAAATTTAAACAGTGACCACAACTAATGGCCTATGCCACCGAATTAAAAACAACAAACAGACGGTAAAAAGAAAACACAAGATGTATAAAAGTTGTGGTAGACTCTGCTTCATTGTTTTTGTGCTTCCAAATAAGAAATCTAACAAATCAAAAAAACTAAAACAAAAACTTTAATGTCTAATCTTGAGCAGACAGTAAGAAGGGTAAGCTTCGGAAAAAATAGGGATTTGTTAAGTTGATTTCTTTTCCAAATGTTGGCAAACAGCGCGTGGATTTCAACATAATTTTAGGCACAAGCTTACCAGAGAAAAAAAAGTGAAGCAACACAAAAATGATAGTTATTAGTGGATTTTGTTGTGGTATGTATGGACTTGTTTTTTTCTAATAAAAAAATTATTGTAAATTGTAGACTGTAGACTGCAAGGGATAAGTATTTTTTTATTTATTGGTTGCAAGTTTATTTATATAAATAAGGATTAAGACCCATTTTTACAACTAGCCAATAGCTAAAGTTAGGATTTTGTCGAATAGATAAGTAGGTTTTTGTTATTATAATTAAACTAAAAATAACTTTTAACTATCACGTACTAAAGAGTGGTTTAATTTTTTTTTAAGGGCCGATGTTGATTATCACACAAATTATTTAGGAAATTATTGTCATTTATTTTTATTTTAATAATATTGGTATGGTTCAATTATGTATGGAACATAACAACCTCGGCGGCACACCTCCATCCGATGCTCCAAATCTTGGATGACGCGGAGGCATGATTGAGGTTCTATGCCGTTAATGTTCCGAATTATCTCATCCGCGGTACACTACCCCCGGGGGTTCCAGTTGTCACTGCAGGAATGGCAAATGCTTTGACGCGGTTCACTCGGGGAAAATAGGGGCACCAGACGCTAGGGTTCCTAGAGCCTAAATCTGGGAGAAAAGGTCTGTGTGTTAAAACATACGGGTCCTCTTTGAGGCCCGACCAGTGCCCAAAGGACTGGTACCACGGGAATCGGTGGCCCCACAGAGAGCCTATCCTCTCTGTGATCGCTTATTGGTGAGGTCCCCTTCGGGGGTACACGTGGTGGTTGTGGTTTAAGATCGATTTATGTAGGTATGGTGCACGGTCGATCAAGTGTGCTGTTGCACTCTCAACAGACGGAGTTTGGATAGTCTCCAAACCCCTAAACAAGAGGCTATAATATGGATCTAGGCTTGTCTTGGATAAGGCTTGACATATTATATAAATTGCTACTCATTGTGATGTATCACTGTATCATACACAAATTGCGATTGGTGGCAATCGTAAAGTGTTGTTATACTACACAATGGGGACGCTAGTCTACGCTTACATTTCACTCGGTGGTAAGGCCACCGTGAGATTAGGCCAACTAGGCAGGTACTCACGTTAATCTTGTTCCGCAAATCCTTTAGCTCTTGAATTGTTGAAATGTTTTAAATTGGAGTTACAAGCAGTCGATTCGATGGGGTACAAGAGCTACCTCGAGCAAACATTTTTTCAAATGTAAAATGTTTTTATAACTCATATTTCATGATTTTTTAAAATCGAATAATGCTTGAAAATATCTGCGAAAAATGTGCGTATATATCCTGCTTATCTCCTTTAATTTGGGCGAAAATTGGCTTAGAAAATATTTTTTTTTTAATTTTTAGCCGACCTTAACTTAGTATTTTTGATGTGGTGGACTTTTTGATAAAATCTATCTACATATATAATTGGAATAAAATGTCGTTCGTTGCTAATCGCATCACTTAAGAACGGCTACGCAGATTTGGCCAGTTTTTTAAATCTTCAGCATAGACCAACTTAGGTTTTACGGAAAGAAAAATTGACCACGCCCACTTTTTTTAATCAGCTAAAAAACTATAATAGGTAGATCTTTGAAATTTAGCACTTCCTTATTAATATACACAGTTTAGAGAAACACAAGCTGGATTGGAATAGTTTTCGTACATACAGAGTGAAAATTATTATCGTGTACCTAGAGAACTACAATAGTTAGAGACTTGAAACTTTGCACAAGTAACTAAGTCTAGCCAAATACGGGCAAGTTTGGAACAGTGGGCGCGGTACCTCCCGTACAGAGTATAGTGTTTATTGTATTTTTTTGAGCGAAGCGCAAAGGGCTATCCCCTAGTGTAGAATAACACAATTTTGTTTTGCGTGTTTCGTTAAAAAGTTTCGAGCCTCTGAATTGAAAAAATTTAATAACTACCATTTTTTTAAGATTTTCCTCCAAATAGGTGGTATGGCTCTTTTGCTTATATCAAGAGCCCCCACGCAAACACGCAAACCCCTAAGGGTTTCTGAGCACATACAAAATCTTAACCCGAAGCTCACAAAGAGCTTACTTCGCGTGCAAAGCAGCGGTTGAAAAAAAGTTAACAGATTGTGAAAGCTTTAATTCTATGCTACATATTTCAAAAAGGATGTAACAGCCTGGTGGTTAACGAAGGCAGGGTAGCAAATTTTGTAGAAAAAAATTGGAACCTATCTTTCCCTTTTTAGGAATTCATCTGTTAAAATACAATAGATACAATATTAAAATGTTTTATTACTACTTGTTTAAAACTCTTTTTATCTTTTTATTTTAAAATTTTGTAAGGATATAGTCTGATCAGATGTTGTGCCAGTTCCAATTCTATACTTTATTTCTCAAAAAATCACTTTATCGTGAAATTTGCAGTATTAGTGGTAAATAATATTTAAAAAATTAATGTAGAAGTCATACACATTTCTCTGATACAAATTATAAAACGTATATATTTAAGCTGTAGAATATTCAGAAACCTGGCCAATTAATTTCTCATTCTCTATGTAAAAACGAAAACAATGGTATAAAAACATTATGTGTGAATCTGAGAAAATGCAATATGATGTGGATGTGCTCCGAATGTATATAAATATATTTTGTGTATTTTTTTTTTTCTTTTTTCAATTCATTAATTCAGATGTCTTTAATGGTTCATGAGCTATCCAATTATTTACAAAACAAAAAGTTTTTAAACCACTGTGCCACGTTGGAAAAAATTATTAAAAATCCATTAACCAACCAAAGCTACCCCTCCGGAAAGTAAAATTTTTTAGCTCAAATATAAATTAATGAAACAGTGTGTGTGAGATGACGACTTTGTATTAAAATGCATCCCCTAGTAAGTGATCAATTTTTTAAAAAAATTTTGTATGTGTAAGAGTTTATCTTTTTACTTAAACACAGTTGTATGCTTTTATCAAGTATTAATACACTTTCTGTTACTGGCTTCAGTTTACTGTTCAAATGTTGCACATAGTGTGGCAAAGTTTACATTTGTATCTCTAGTAAATACACCTGCCACGCGCCGTCAATATTATTTTTTTTTGTCTACTGTGTTCCGCTGCTGGCTGTACAAACACACGCTGATGATGTTAAAAATTACGGACAAGGGCGATCTACTGCCATGCAACGACGACGACAAGTGAGAGAAAGAGAGAGAAATGCATTTATTTTTGTTTGGATGTCTGCATTTAATTAAAATATTAAAATAAAATCATATAAATACAAAAAAAAAAAAAAACACAAACCTGAAGGAAATAAACTAAAAAATAGAACTTACATTCACATATACTAGTACATTAACGCACACTTGCTTAAAAGGCTCCCTAATTAAATCAACAGGATCATAACATTAAAACAAGTTGTGTTTTTGTTATTTTGGATTTTTTCAGCTTAATTTTTATTAACTACTTTTTTTGACAAGTCATAGTAAACTACACATTACTCACACACACGCACTCATACATTGACAAGCCAGCGACAGGACCTTTTTAGGTATTTTGAACGCTGCATCGGCTTACTTGTAGTTTTAATGTAACAAGTTACCTGTAGTACCTTGTCCACCTCTTATTTTATTTTTGTCTTATGGTCATTGTTTTAGTTGTTGTTTTTTAGGTTGCTGTTAATTATAACCGTAAAGAATGAGCGCTTACAACACGCGCTCTACTTGCTCCGGAATTGCACTTCAAGTCAGCCTTAATGTCTTATAGTTTTAAGTAATTTTCATATTTTTTTAATTTCACATGAAGGTCTCTCAATACAAGGATTGTTATGGGGTGTCATTTTAGATTTTTATCCTGAAAAAAGTAATTGTGAAGTTAAATTTTTTTTGCTTATAATAACATTTATATTTTTAATCCAGAAAATAAAAGTAACTGAATGAGGGTTTTTTATATCTAAAACTTGTTACTTGAATGTAAATTTAAAATATTTGCAAAAATTGAAAAATAACTATACGAGTTTTATAGTAACTTTTGCAAAAAAGACTTTCGAGCTATCGAGGGGAAAAATGCTCTTATAAGATGAATTAACGATATGCTATAAATAGTGTGCTTAAATCATAGGTAGTACGTAGAAGGGAGTTTTGTCACCTCTTTCTTGGAATGTCAACGTAGGTAACCTTCTTTTTATGCTGGACTCAATAGAAGTCCATACTATAGCGTTTGACGATGATATGTCGCCTATAGTTGGCAGAAAATTTATTCTGGGTATTCAAGGTTGACAGACGCGACAGGCTCTCATGAAAACCTCATGCTCCGTACTAGAAGAATTAGTTGTATGTACGTTAAAACCCTACGTGTCCAGGAACCTGAAATATATAGGCGTAACGCTAGATTTGGAAATTAACTGGAATTGAACATCGAAATGAAGATACGGTAACCCAAAACGATCTTGCATCAATGTAAACGAGTGTGTGGTTGTAGTTGATGATGTCGCTATAATAACTTATGCAACTTCAGTTTGGTGGCCACCGATCTCTGAAAGTACAACTCAGCGTAAATTTGACGTAACGATAAGTTGTAGCTGAAAAAGAAGAAGCTGAAGGGCTAGCAAAAACGGGTTCTCTTGTGAATTTTTGTGGATCATAACCTAGAGTTTTTCTGGAGAATTGCAGGAAAATGTAAAATACAATGGGTACAATGGGAGAGAGCCCCCATCAGGAACCAGAGAAATGTGTTTGAATATAACAGGGGTACCTTAAGCTGGATAAATGCATCAGTGTCAGATTATGGAAACAAACCACAACATCATCTGACCAATCTGAAAATCGAAGAAGATGATGATTGCAAACTGTGCCTGGAAAGAGTGCAACGGAGATAGTAGCATACATATTGTGTCAATATTCAGCACTGACTAGTATAATGCTTAGAGCTACTGCCAAACATAAGTATATTTTAATATGCATGCTATACTTGATCTAAGCCTTAGACAAATGCTAGCAGTTAAGGTAGAATTAGGTGATTTGTAACGTGTTACTTTTTAACATTTCGTATCGTTCAAATTTGTGGCTAAGTTAGACGTATCGTAGCTACAAACCAATAATGTAAGTTTCTTTCTGTTTAATAATTTAAATTAATCAATTAAAGAGCATCAAAATGTTATTTACGTTTACGCTTAAAGGTGGTATCTGTGAATTGAAATAATTTTAAATTTATGGGTAGGATGTTCCACACCCTAGTTATACGTACATGAAAAATATTTCATATATAGATGAGGATATACGGTGACATATTATCTGAGGGTTTCCACTTAATCTAGAAAATCTAAAATCATCTCTAATGTACTCGGGACAGTTTCGCATAACAACTTTTCGAAAAAGTAACAAAATTCTCAATTTAATAAAATTCTCAAAAGAAAACCCAACAAAGTCCTTTACAAAGGGAGACACATGATCCCTTAATCTCAGTTTGCAAATGTATATAATAATACGGTTAAAAGTAAGATGCAGCCTTCTTAGAACAACGCTGTTGGTACCTGAAAATACTTCTATAGCATAAATAATTTGCGACATGAGCATTGAACTGGCAACATGCTTTCTCACGGGAAGAGGGAAATATAAATCTAATGAATATAACCGTCTAATGGTTCTATTAACACGGGAACATATGTGATCAACATATTTTGAGAAACTCAAATTATTATCTATAAAAACGCCTAAACATTTCATTTCAAAAACGAAACTTAGCCTCACATTATTCAACGAATAATTTAAGTCATTCGAATCTAAACCAAAACACATTGTCCTAGTTTTACCAGGATTAATATTCAACCCATTCAATGTTGGCTTTCAACACATCTAAAAATTGTTTATCTGATGAAAACAAAGTCTGAACATCATCAGCATATAAAAATGTCTCAATTGAGTTATTATCAAAAATATTAACAAAATCATTCAAGTACATCATAAACAAAATGGGGCCAATGACTGATCCCTGTGGTACACCACTAGTAACCTCCAAGGTCAATGACTCCCTACCACCAACTGATACAAACTGCGATCGATCACGGAGACACGACTGCACCAGCCTACAGGCTGATTTAGAAAAATTATACATACTACATAATTTGGTCACCAATTTTGAATGTAATACAATACTTTATCAAACGCTTTCGATAAATCTAATGAAATCAGCACACTACATTTCTTGTCATTAAGCTTTTGTCTAATTGATTCAGTTAGCCCAACCAAAAGAGTGGTTGTACTATAATTTTGCCTAAAGCCTGACTGATGTGAGTGAATCAAATTATTACGATCAATAAAGCCTAACATCTAATCTTTTAAAATGTGTTCCACAACTTTCGAAAGTATAGGTATCATAGAAAACGGACGTAAATTATTCAAAGTATTTGAGTTTCCCTCTTTCTTAATCGGGACTACGCGTGCTATTTTCCAAGATCTGGGATATCTGGAAGTCAAAAAAAATGTATTAATAATGTGAGTGAGTGGCATTCAAATGTAAGGAAAGATTATTTTGACAAATTTAAGCGGTATACTGTCATGACCAGCAGTATTCGAACGAATTTTGCAAATTTTCTGTAGATTTTTACGTAGCAGTTATTTACGATACATTTCAAATAATCAGTAAATTGTTTGACTTATGTTACAGTTTTAGTCAGCTGATCCGTTACTGCGCTATACTAACTAATTCTACCTTTACAGGAGACTACGTGATAAGGAGGGAGTACAACAGCTTGTAATTGAAATCAGAACATCTGAAAGTAAATACTAGTGTTAACATGAGCCACAATGAGAGATAAGTAGTCATAAATCACCAATCAGCTGCCTGAGCACCGAATGTGGTCGAAAAAGGATCCATACAATTAGCCGTTTGCTACGATATTCCTGTCTAGATAAAAAAAAATATTTGATACTTTTACGAAACGTTTTTTTTTTCGGTACATTTTCGAATTTCAACATTTGATCAATCATCCATATTTTCTTTTTGTCTATATCTTGCTGTTTTCACATTCACTTGGTGATATTTTGGTTTCATTCGTAAAATTTTAGAAATTTTTTGTAATTTTTTTTATTTTGGATAATATTTTGGTAAAATTGTATATTTTGTTTTTTATATGTTATTTTTCTATTGTGTTTTGTACTATTAATTTTTTGAAATTTTGGTTTTTTGTAAAATTCAATTTTTTTATTTCCTAATAAAATTTTGGTTTTGTCTTAAAATTTTCAATATTCGTAGTTAGTTGATTTTGTGTTTGGTTTTTGGCGGTATGGCATATTTTTGGGGAATTTATGTTTGTTTATGAATTAATTCGGCTTCACTTTAATTAAGCTGATGCTTGCCAGCAAATCAATTAATTTTTTATATAAAAATTTTAATTTATTTAAAGTATAGAGAATGAGGGAAATTCCCGCAATTCAGCCGAATTTTCTATTTTTTGGATCATGCATGATAGTAAGTAATATTTACTCACTATCCCATATTAAGTAAAAATTATGTATATTCTTTAAGGACTATTTAGTAGGTAAATGCCTAAAACGGTTAAATTTCATTCCGCCGTATATTGCCCTAAAGTATTTCTTGCTTCCACCGCAAAGGAATAAGTACTTAAATCTTATGTTAGTTAAAAGCTTAGATTACAAAGTCAAGTAAATAAAAGCTCAATTAAAAAAAATATATATTAAAAACAACAAAAACATAAGAAATATCTTTAAATCACTTTATACCCTGCAACAACTTCATGCAACAATAAACACGTTCACTTCAGACAAATTTTTAATATTTTTCTACAAGTACTTTTCATTTACAACATGTTTTACGGCAGTAAGTAATAGAAATTAATTTTGTTTATTTTAAACATGACTTTTAAAAGTTTTTCAATATTGCAACAAATTGTTGAACTTGAAATCAATTTTATGTTAAGGCTAAAAGGAGCAACATAATATTTAATATTGTCTTTTGTCGGTCAAGTAAATTAGACTACTTAAGACATTCTCTTCGTATCCATCAAAAGGATAATTCCGCAAATTTTTGGTTCATTAAAAATCAATAAACACAGCACCACATTGATAATGGGCCGGTGCATTTAATATTGCCACAATAACAATAAAAGCAACAAAAAAATCAATCAACTTAACATTAATAAGAATCCAAAAAATAATAAAAATTTTAGCCTGATCTTAAACTTTCATTAGTTTTTTTTTTATTTTTATTTTTGTCAGCCATCGCCGGCCAAGGAGGTGAGGAAACAATAACAATGTTACAATTTTTTATTCGTTAAATAGTCCTAAAGAGAAAAAAACCAAAAACTAAAAGATCACCACAATTAAGTTATAAAAATGTTTTTGGTGTTTTTGTGTTAAAACATTTACCTTTCAAGTGTAAAAAGATCTTTTGGTTTGTTCGCCTTTTTTGGTGCAACATTAAAAATTTGTTTTCATTTTCTTTCGTTCATTTTATGTCGTTTATTTGAGGTACATTTATGCAACAATTCGCTTGGTTGTTGTTGGTTTTTGTCAAGCTTTTAGTGAAAATTGAGCAATAAAATAAATAATTTTGCTTTCAGTACAGAATGTTGTATAACAACAAAAAGTCAAAAGCGGATTTTTAATTTCGTTTTTCTTAAAATTTCTGAAATGTTGTTTGTATGGAATTTTTTAGTTCTCAAAATGAGGCGTTCGTTGACTTCTTCCACATCAGTTTTTTCTACTCATGCTACAAATTGTTTAGGTTGTAAAATTGTTTTTGCCGTTTCTTTTCAATTTCAATTAAAAAGGACTAGTTTTTATGTGCGTCGTATGTGTATTTGTGTATTTATGACACCCTTTATTTGCAGGGTGTTTAGGGCTCATTTAATGTTGCATTAAAAGGCTTGATTACCCATCCATTTCAGGACTAATAATTGTTTTTTTCACTGACGTATGAGTTATATGATGATACCTTGGTTACATTGAGAAAGTTCTATAAATATTAACAACTGCTTCCAAATGACCAACGGGTGCATTTCCTAAATTAGATACAGGTGTAATATTAGTTTTAAATATAAAAATCAAACAATTTTGCTTATGCTTCCTTTTAAATTTCAAATGCAAGCTATGCACTTAAATTGTTAAAATCTAATTAAATTTATAAAAATTCTCAGTTTTCAATTTTCAAAATATCTAGTTTTGTTGTAAAATAAAAATATGAAAAAAGAAAAAAGTTTTAGGTTAACAAATTTATATTAATATAGTTCTCATTATGTTTTTAGAATTTTATTATTTATAGAGTATTTTTCCTAAATTTATAAAAGCCAGTGAAATATTTATAGGAAGTAGCTTTTCCCCCAACAATTAAATTACATATATATATATATATATATATATATATATATATATATATATAAAGCACAAAATGTGTTTGTTTGTATGTTTGTTTGTCGGAAAGCTATAGCTGCCTACACCAATGAACCGATCTTTCTGAAATTTTTCAAGTTTGTTATTAGATACACGGATGGTAAAATAGGGTACTTAGTTATTTGATATTCGACGTGGGCGTGGCATATCCCATACAAAGTAAATATTTATCATCGTGTTTCTTGCTAACAGTAATAGGTAGCACCTTGAAATTTTGCACCAGTAACCTCTACATTAACGTACATAGTTTGGAGAAAGATGGACTGGATTGGAATAGCGGGAGTGGTACTTCCCATACAAAGTGAAATATTATTATCCTGTATCTAGAGAACTGCACTAGGTAGCGCCTTGGAATTCTGCACCAATAACCGCCATATTAACGTACGTAGTTATGTTAAACACAGACTGAGTTGAAATAGTGGGCGTGGTGCCTCGCATACAAAGTGAAAAATTTTTATCGTGTTCCTGGCGCCTTGAAACTTTGCAAGAGAAACCTTTGTGCTAAAGCCCATAGTCTGCCAAAATACAGAATGAATTGGGACAGTGGGCGTAGTACGTCCCATACAAAGTAAAAAATCATTATTGTGTATATAGAGAACTATAATAGGTAGGGTCTTTAAACCCTAGAACCACGCGTATACTATAGAAAGACATAGGCTGAATTGGGACAGTGAGCGTGGTACCCCCATACAAAGTAAAAAATTTTTATCCTGTTCTAGAGAACTGCAATAGGTATCGCCTTGGAATTTTGCATCAGTAACCCCCTTAATAAAACACATTGTGTAGAAAAAACACAGACTGAATTTGAATGGAGGGCGTGATACCTCCTACGCAAAGTGAAAAATTGTTATCGTGTTAATACGTATAGTCTATCAAAAAACAGGTTTGATGGGAACATTTTTGTCGTGAGAATAGCATGCGTTTTCGCGTTAAAGGTTGGTCATACTTTTCTTCCAAGTGTTTATTGTATTTTTTGTGGATGGGTGTAGCGAAACGCACCGGGGATAGCTAGTCTATATTATAAAATATTATGGGTAATTTGCATAAATAATTAATAAATATTTAAATTTTCAAAAATATGGCTGTGCCCGCTACTTCGTCAGCACACTAAAGACCCTTACTTTATAAAGGGTCTCATACCTACTAAAATATCCCGCTCTCAAAAATAAAAGCTGCCCCAAATAGGCATATCGGCAAAATTGCGTACTTTCACTGCTTTTTCTCTACTTTCTTTTAGAAATAAAATAGTTTTGCGGAAAAACGGTATCCTATATTACACATGCCTGAATGCTGATTTATTCAACCTAAAATAATTTTAGAACCTATTACAATATAACAAACAATTCTTACAAAAAGATATTGCGTTTTTTATTTACTTGTCATCCCGTAATTGAAATATGTATGTACATATATCAGATGTCTGTCTGATTTTTTTTTTTTTTTTGCAAAATTCCTAATTTGAAGTTAAATCGGATACGAACAAAATTTTCTAATTATTCTATATTTTTGTTTGTTTTAAAAATGTTCAATTAAAATTGTTAATAACACAAAATAATAGATACAATAATATCGCACTTGATCAACAAGAGGGTAGATATTAACTCAAAATTTTAAAAATTTCAGTAGAGGTAAAAAACTTTTATGTGATTACATTTTAAGATAATTAAAAAATCCGAATATATTATAGTAAGCAAATTCCATTTAATAATATATTTACACTGTTGTTCTTTTAAATTTTTTGCAATTATTGCCAAATAAAAATAATACCTTTTTGTTGATATAAAGGTACCTAAGACACTATCACGATATGGTCTCATATGCGGGTTTCGAGATGAAAGAGTAATCAGAATACCTTGAAATTTGTACAGTAGATGGATATTGATGTTGTGGGTTGATTTCTTGCAAATAAAAAGAAAATTTATAAATTTTGAGTTAATACCCTCTTGTTGATCAAGTGCAATATGTGTATGTTATTTGACTCAAATTATCGATAACCCGTCGACGTCGTTATAATACTGTTAGAGAATTCGAAATTATAATTGAATTGGTGACGGCATGGATACAAAGTGACGTCAACCCAAAAGTGACGACGATGTCGACGACGCCATATAGAATAGGGGCGAATGTTCAGCAGTAAGCTTTATAGATAGAACTTCTGCCGTAAATATGCTGCAATGAGGTTCCAAAAATCCCTGATATAAAACTGATAAGTTTGGATCAACAGCTCCGAATAAGGTTAACGTCAGTTTTTAAACAATCTGTGAAGATAAATTTCCAATCTTCATTAGAGGTTATATTTTTATTAGATTGATAAAGTTGTTGGTATATTATAGGTGAAGAAGAATTTTTAGGAAAATTCAGGAGATTAAGTAGAAATGATAATTGTTTTATTAGCCACCAGCGTCTTACAGTTGTTTTTAGTACCCTGTTGGCTGAAGGTTTGAGCACATCTGTGTATGGTGGATTGTTTTCGTTTTTGGTTGATGGTATTTTTGGGGTTTTTGATTTCTGGTTATTATGATTAGATATAAAAAGTTTAGGAATGCGTTTAAGATCACTGGAGTATCCACGCTCTGTTATCATTAGTAAGTCAGATGTGGTAAACATATTATTTGTATTCTTTGTAAGAGACGCCCCTATAGCACATCTTCTTACTGCATGATATGGTTTGAATATAATTCTTAGAACTGTTTTTGGACAATTGTATTTTAAAGAGTGCTTGTGTGAGCGGGATAGTGTTTGGAAATTACTAACTTAATAATGTTTAAATGTTGCAGGAGATCTGTACGGCTTGCTCATCCTTTTGTAGTAGATGTGCTGATTTTTATATTTGTCTAGAGAAAGAATGGCACCAGACATTTTCAACACCTTATTAGTTTTATTTTAAACACTTTCAAATGAAAGTGCCACGCCTACTTCTTTCGATACATGATAGTAAATATTTATCTAATCGCTGTGAGACATTTTTTTTTAATTTCAATTATTTTTCTTTTTCTTTTAACCGCTTAACTTCTATTAGAGCATATGGCTTCAAGGGGCTTCTGTAATACCGGCTAAACCTGAATTGTTCCCTCTCAGACACTTGGAGATGCCACCAAAGCTAGACGATTTAGTATATTTTCGCAACCTCATGGCACATAAATTAACTTTTCTAATTTTTAATTCATATTTGTTTTTAATTGTTTGCCAGTACTTGCTTCATTGCTTGTAAGCACAATGTAAGGCTTAGTATAGCCTAATACTCCTTGGCGACTAAGCACGGACGTGTACTTCCTGGAAGTTTTGGGTGCTACCGTAGACTTATTATAGTTAATCACCTGCCACTACTCTTGAAAAATCCTTATATAATCACGGAATAATCTAACTGGCCCTAATCTCCTAATAAGTCGAGTTAGCCCAGTATATAGGTTGGATGCTTATTTGGGAGAGCGGCATCTACTCGTCTTCTCGGTATTGGAGTTTCGGACTTATGGGTTTTGTATTTCATTGGTTGCTGTAGAGTCTACTACATACCCTTCTATATCCTGTCCATCAACCGCTGCTTGTACGGGGTGTTTATTCATTATATTCACAACTAACCCCACTATGGGGACGTGTCACTATTCGCAAACTGTAAACCTTCCAGTAGCTGGCAGTTCCGCATCCGCTGATGTCTGAGGCTTATTTTTGCCTGACTTATTTTGCCAGTCTCTTTTAGAAGCCTGATTTCGGTGATATCCATTCAGTTCAGCCAGCTGATAACCTGAAAATTTTGTTACTAAACATTTAATTTCACACTTTTTCGCTTTTAGGATAAATGTTTAAAAAGTAATAAATGCTTTTAAAAAAATCTTTTTTTACAAAAATCTTTTACTAAAAAAAACGTTGTAACCAATTTATGGTCAACCCTTCACTAATGAAATGAAGAGTGAAAGATGTTGTAGAAGAAGGTTATTGATCAAACAGAAACAATATCGTTCCCATTGCAAGTTTTATAACATTTTTCTTTTTGTCGGTGTTAAAGGCAAACCAACAATTTATTTACAGCTTCCAATTACTACAAATAACTGTCAAATATTAAACTTTGAACCTTAAAATTTTGGCGCCATAATAAATTCATACCAACAAGAGAATTCTTAAACAAATTATGTTTTGACTTTAAGGGAATCAAATCATACAACAAAAATGTTAACCCTGCTTTTTTTGTGAAACATTCAAAAAAGGTGGGAATTCCGGAGAAAAGAAACACACGACTTAAGTTAAATTTTATTATGTGTGAGTGTGTGTATTTTTTGGCTAAAGGTGTGAGACACTTCACAACTTCCTAAACACATAATAATTTAGGGATTTGATTTTTTTTGGCAATAGAAGTTAATGATCAGTGCAGTGGAAAGTACAAAAACATCCTTTTAACGCCTTTTAAATGTTAATGGTATTTTGTCGCCACGTAGTTCTAGTTCAGCTTAAGAGCCAAAAAGAAGGTGTAGATTTTCTCACTTTGTTTTATTTTTAGCTTATTTATGCAGAGCGTAGCAGAAAAGACACTACTTGACTCAGGTGTTGTTGCGTTCGGTAATTCGACGTCGAATAGTTAGGCGAATGATTAATGATTTTTTAAGAGGCTCTTTGCACTTTTTGCTTTTAATTGATACAAGGCAACAACATAAATCAGCTTAAAAATTGCCACTAATAGGATTAGATCATGTGGAAGGTACAAGGTTGATATTATTTTTTTTCTCCTTCTTATATTCATCTACTGCTGATGGTGTGAAATGAGACACAAGACTCATGCAGTTGTTGTTCTTATTGATTTTTGTTGCAGACAACAAGGTGTGAAGAAGGTAAATTGATACTTTGTTTTTTCTTACTCCCAAACTTGATTCATGTTTGTGCGCATTACTCTGTTTTAAAGTTAATTACTGAATATAAATAGTCTTAGGAGTGAAATTTTGTTAATAACAAAGCAGCAGGTTTTGTGTTGTTTTTACCCAGACATGATTGGAATCATTGAGTAAAGTAGAGCAAGGCAAAGCCAGACTTTTTTTTAGGAAAAAAATAAATAAAAACAGTTTATTAACTGTAATTAACACCTATAAAGAGGCTTAATTTAGTTAAGCTTAACAAGAAAAACAATCAGAAAATGATTGATGGCTTAGGGTAGGGTACAAAAAAGTTGTCCATTCAGAGAAAATTTTAATATGGATGAAAAAAAAAATCATATTAAATAAAGTAAATAAAAACACATCAGCCTTTCGTCAAACTATAAAATCGATTGATTCAAATATATATATATATTATGGTAGGTTTTGGTGGTAAATATTAGTGTTATAATTAAATAACACAAGTCTCGTATGAAGTATTACCGAACTTTCTGTTTTATATGAAATTCAATATAGGCGCATGTCTCTGTACAGTTGTACTGGTTACGAAGACTTTGGGGGACTTATTGTGGTTACTCGTCAACACAGAATTGCGACTTAAACCGATTGATCTTTCAAAAGTGACAAATATGCTTAAAATGTATCATAAAGCGGCATCGAAGTGTATGTGTGTGGCAGACTTTTTGACAAATCGGCAGACTTGATAATCTTCTAAAAACAGTTACAAAATAGTTTTTTTCAATTCGATCAAAGTTGAGAATTTTTTTTTTGTATAGTAGAGAATGGCACTTTCACGCCATTTCAAAGCGAGATTTTGAGTAGAACAGAATTCTGTCAGATTTTATTTAAGCGAAACGTACGATTGTGCGGGATAGCGAATCTTAATAATTAAGAAGATAATTCCTATGTATGGGAGAAACATACATAAAATAAAATTGGTTTTTATTCAGAAAGCATTAAACAAATAGACAACAGCGGCTACACGACTACAAATACCGTTGGCTTCAATTTCGTCAATGTTGACGAAATACATATTAAACTTAAAAAAAAATTACTTTTTCAAAAAATATTTCTATCATATCAAAACAAATACATTTATTTGCTCAAAACCTTTTGATTGTAAATAAATTAGTATTTTTAATTTTTTGACATTTTCTTTTGTTGAATAAAATGAAATTGTCGCAAACAAAAATAGAAATTAGCCTAAGCTGGCTACAGCCACAACGGTGGTCTTGTAGCCATGTAGCTATGATGTCGTCAAAATAATCATTTTCATATAAAAGTGTGTATTTTAATTTTGACAGATTGTAGTCGGTATCCTGCTGTCGTCTATGTGTTTAATCCTGAAAGTTTGAAAAATCCACTGACGATCTGGTTAAGCACAAATAGTAGTCGGATTGGATTATTATATATAGACATAAATATTTTATATGTATATACATAAATATTTTATGATTTGTTCATAAAAATAAATATTTTATGATTCGTTAATAAAAATAAATATTTTATGATTTGTTCATAAAAATAAATATTTTATGATTCGTTCATAAAATATTTATTTAGTAAATTTTAAAGGAATTATGCAATTATTATATAATACAATTCCGAATATAATTTTTTAAAATATTATTTAACATATATTTGAATAGTTCTGAGGAAGGTATAGCGACAAGAACCACACTATGTTCTCTGTAATAAAGTATGGTTGCGATGAAAAAATTTTTGTTGTTTTTAACAATTAATTGGTCACGATAAACAAATTTTGGTTAATATTTCTTCATTAAAACCCAAAAATGCAATATGGTTGGTTTCAACTATACAATTTTTGCTAAACTTCAAGTCATAATCAAAGTTTTATAAGCCCTCCAAAATAATGTATTATTTTTAACCATAACATATCAAAGATGAAGAAAAAACAAACAAATAATATTTGTCTTCAGTCATTGGTTTTTACTAATTTGTGCTTTTTTAAATATAAATTAATCAATTAAATTTTTTTTGTTCCTTAATTATAATTCGACTTTTTTTTACTTTATAGAGAGGTACACATACCCGGGTAATTATTAAAAAACAAAGTCTTTATATAAAATTTCGGAAATGCACCACTGCGCTGCATCTGATGCACAGTACGTTCAAAAATGCAGCACTGCAAATGTCTTGTGTTCTAAAATACATCACTGAAATATATGATGAGCAAACAAATGGATGAGTGAGAATTTTATTTGTTCTTGTAAAATTTTCGAATCTTTTAAGAAGAGTTCGATTGGATATGTAAGATTTTTTTTATTTTTCTTTCATCTAAATCAAGAAATAATTTTATTATTAACTTCTACATTTGTAACGTTGAAATATATTTGTTAACTCTAATATATTTCAACTATTTTAAAATATTCTGGCAGTGATTAATTTCATACAAATGCATCTGCCTGTCGAGGATATTTTTAGAAAAGTATATCCCCTTTTAACACAAAAAAGGGTTTAAGCCTTGCCATTTATTCATTCATGCAAACGTACAATCCAATATTGATAAAAATCAATTTGTTGTATATTGTGCATTTCCACAACTAGATCTCTATGATATCAATGAGTATTTGATAAAAATTAAGGAAAACTGCTCATATTGCATGCACATTTCATTGTTTCAAACAAACAGAAACAAGGTGTTTTTGCCGAGTTGCACATGTCCTTCCGCGTGTGTCATTTAACACTTCCCTAGTGGTGGTATTTTAGAAAGACAGAAAAAATCCAAAACGTTTGGTTGCATTTTTCCAATAGAATAGAATAGAACGTGCTAATATTTGTTTTGAATTTCTGAAGTTATCTGTTTCATATTTAAAGTACATATGTATGTTTACTTTGACAAAAGTGTGTTACATACTATTGCATTTTATTTGTTTAAATTTGAATCAACAAAGCAGATGCATTCCTTGACACGACAGCATAAAAAACACAGACTTTCTTAAAAAATCGATTCAAGGTAGAATTTAGTGCATGTAAATATTTAGAGCAGATATTTTACCACCGTCGAAAGGATTAGACAATAAATTTTTTATTAAGGTTTTTTTTTATTTTTTGATTGCTACATAAAAAGCAGATGATTTTATTTAAAGACATTCTTCTCATTTTTCTATTGCTGTAATTGTTGTTGCTAAAACAGGATATTTTTCTGCTGTTATCTGTGCTGTCAGTGTGTTTGTGAAATATTGAAGTGCAAACCTTTTGCGTTATAGTTGTGTTCGTTAGATTTAATCGATTATATTTACTCAGCTTTTAAGTATGATTTGTTTGCCCATAGATTTATGATATTTCCTAACCATAATTTATCAATTCAGTTCTAAATTTTTAATTTTATCGTTAAGGTTTACCGCTAGTACTGTTTTAATTGTGGGTGCTAAATAAGTACAAGCGGTAACCCTGTTTGAACTTAATATCTTTCTAATGATAATTTTATGAGAAGACCTTTGCCAGAGATAACATTTTGAAATATACTCGTACATGATTTACAATTATTTATGTTGAGTTTTTAGGTACTCCACATAAACTTCTTAACCGATTTTAACAAACTCCAATTAGCATTGCCCATAAATATTATAGTATTTAATTACCTACGAGGGCAGATTAAGTATACATTCTTCTAGTAACCCGTTTAAATTGTCGATGTTATAACGAAAAATTTTAAAAATTCTTTTGTTCTACGGTGTAAATGTAATGTTAGATGGTTAAAGCAACACTGCTTCCGATAATGTGATCACATCACGTAAAAACTACTAAATGGATTTTAAAAAAATTTTGTGAGGAGCTACCTTAGTATACTGATTCCAATATAAGAAACTTTTTTTCCACAAAAATATTTTATTTCAAAGAGAAAGAAAGAAATGTAAAACTAATTTTCTGTATGTCTTTTACAGTGCTTTGCAATCATTTTTAGAATTTTATATAATTTTTAGAATTTTATCCAGGGAGTGGCAGCTGTATATAAAGTAAAGTATAAATACGTAAGAGTGTTAAAATTTGCTGTGGTATACTTTCAAAGCAAAATCGAACAAAATATTGTCAGGATGCACACAAGTTGTGTGGACACAGCTAGTTTATGATAAGTTTTGTTTCAAAATTGGCTAAGTTGGGAGTGGGCTGGAGGGAAAAGCGTCGAAAATTATGTCGAAATTATACCATCTTTTTGGAAAATATCCGGAAAAAACTCTAGCATTTAGAGGCGTTTAAACTTTTTGATGAAACAAGATGTTAAGATAAAACTTTATTCTATTTTGTTCTAAATTTAATTAAAAATCAGTTAATATCTGAATATAACATTTCGACTATAAGTAGGTCTATCACGCCTAGAATACTAAGTTAAGGTCGGCCATAAATTTCAAAAACGAATGTTTTAGTCAATTTTCTTCTAAACTAAAAGCGATAATGCAGACCTGTAAGAACATTTGTATGAATATTTTTAAGAATTATTTTATAAGATCTTAACATTTTAATTATAAATAAAGTTCTGGTGAAATTAAAAAATATTTATGCCCTAGGTAGACAATTTTGGCGCATAACCTACAACCAGCCTTGCCTCCTTTACGAGGCCACCATTTGCAGCTCCTTTAAAAAACACTTCTGATACACCTCATTTTGCTTGAATACTTAGATATGAAAAATCTAAAAGGCTGCCGCAATTAAGACAATGTATAATAGGTGCATACCTGTGTAATTAGTATGAGAAAACTACATGAATTGGAATACATGACACGACATGAATTGGAATACATGAAAACAAACCCATTCCCTGTTTCCAATTTTTAAATAGAAATTGATGCCTTCTTTTTTTAAGGAGAGCTAACTCTCAGGCTTCTAATGCCTATTAATATATTAACTGTGTTACTTCCTTTGGAAAGGGATAGGAGTGATGGTTATTGTGGTAGTTAAAGTTCACTTATGGCAACACTCCAATAGCACGTTATGATTATTTCTATGTAGTTATATTAGCTTGAAGCCAATTTACAATTATTTTACTTTGCCGGTGATTTAGTGCTACGTGTTAATACCTGCGAAGGAGGACGCTGCACAGTGGGGCACAATCAAAATTTTTTGGAAATAACTCAGCCATTTGTAAAGGGCTAGGCCGATTGATGCCAATTGGCATGAGCATAGTAGAGGAGTATCTTAGCTTAAGTTTTGACGATGGGCACCATCCACTTTCCACGGGTGACGCTATGTGGTCTCAAAGTTGGGTACATCGCCCCTGCAATGTGGAAAGAATTTTAACCCTAATTTACTAACCTTCTTCCATACCCCTTAAAGCATAACCATTCGTCGATACGACGAGCAATTATTTGGGATATATATTGGGATATATATTGGGATATATCGGCCGATAACATATATTTTCAAAATTTTTAATACATACTCACATTTAACAGATATTTCCTAAATGAAACGAACAATACATATAAGTTTTTGACATATATATTTTTTATAATTAAGTTAAACAAAAAACAGTACTCTTCGAGATTACTGTGAGATCACATATTTATAAAACTAGAAAAAAAAATAAACAAAACAAAAACAGCCTTTTCTTCTTTGGCAATTATTAACTATATACTATGATCTAAACAAAAAAAAAAAACAATTATTCATTTTCTGAGGCGCAATATGTGCAGAAATCAACTTTATGTTCACCACAAATTGCTATCTTGCATTTCGAGCATGAAGACTTTGTCATACGTCTTTTTTTATATGGACAGATATTGCATATTCTTCTTTTGTTCATATTTTGTACGTCAAGTTGTTGAACACTATCGCTGGATGATGGCTGACTTCGATTAGATTCGTTAGGCTTACTTTTTTGTAATATATATGAGAGGTTGGCTTTCACATGTCTCGGCATTGTGGTAATCTCATATCGAGTTTTGAGCCAGGGTTCGACAAGCTTTGAATGCAGCCGCTTCATAAACTCTCGACGATTAATTACTGATTGTCCTAGTACAGAAGCATTATGACAATACAATATGTAGCTGTTGATACATGCTATATTTATCATGCCATAGAAGACACACATTGGCCAGCGATTGGTTTTTCTGCTGCATGACATTACTGAACACATCTGATCAAATGTGTCTACACCTCCTTTCGTACTGTTGTAAAACTCGATCATAGATGGTTTTTTCGTTTCAGAATTGACTGATCCTTCCTCATCACAGGATGATAATAGATAGACCATTTTTGAGGGTTTTGGTTTGTACGACAGAAGCGTAAGGGGGCTATCGTAGCAAAACATCGAAGTATTTACGTTTCTTTTTCTATTGTTCTTAACTTCTTCTGGAATTTCCTTTTTATTTGCGCGCAATGTTCCTACAATCGTTAATTTATATGGTTGTTGAAGTAACTGCTTCGCTAATGGAACTGAAGTAAACCAATTATCAGTTGTCACGTTCCTATTTGTTCCATGTATGCTACGAGAGAGATTCTTTACAAAATACTCTCCTAAAGGCAGACCACCTGTATCTGTTCCTTTTCCCAAATATGGCATACAATCAATCATATATCTGGTACCGCTGTCACACATCATTACCAGTTTAATGCACATTGGTTCCAGGAGTATAGTTTTGACGGCACTGGGCTATGAGTAATTCCCAAATATATCTAATAGGAGTAAACGGATCATCTTTCAGCTTTTGCAAACGTAAAATTTTATCGTCAAAACGTAAACAGCGTAGGAGGAATTCGCACCGTTCTTTACTCATGCATGATGCATATCTGATTCCTGAATACTCTACGTTAAATAACTCTTCGAGTGTTAAGTGGTTATCCTTTAAAGCAGCTGATAAGACCAAAATACCAATTAGAGCTCTAATTTCAGCTTTGTTGGTTTCACTCTGTGTATATTTATTCTGTTCATAATTTTGTTTTTTTATAGTAATTTCTGCATTTGTCCACTTAACAATCTCTTCGAAGATTTCATCAGTTATGAAATTCTCAAATAACTCCAAAGGATCAGTAATATGTTTGACCGAACGTCCTGGACCCCTTGCAACATGTACGATGTTAATTGCAGCTGTCCTATTTGAAGTACTCCCCTTGTTTGTGGCGAATATTGCTTCTAGAAAATTTCAAAATATATGGACTACTTGAGCTGGAGCTGTCTAGAGATTGAGCTGAAAAAGGCTGTGACTCTAGTGCGTCATCCTGGAGAACACCATGAGAGCACTCCTGAGTATCTAAAGAGTTATGTTCTTCATCAGAGGGTTCATCTACTGTGTCGCTCTCGACATTATCACACTCCACTATATCTTCCTCTTCGATGTCAGATGAGTCCTCTTGCGCACTAATTTCATCCTCTTCCAATAAGTAACGAAGAATGATATCTTCAGATAATAATCGTTTTGTAGCCATTGAAAAACTTTATAAAATAATAAACACCAAAATGAACAAAAATAACCCACACAAGCGTAAAATACTAACACAAATACTAACCATTCGTCGAATCGACGTACAATGATTGAAACTTTCGAAAAACTACGCACTCGCAAAACACGCACACAGAAAACAAGTTCACCACTCAAGAGAGCTTATTGAATACTGAGTTGGCAAGCAATATTACGGTGATCACAGCACCTGCAGAAAAGAGACAGCTTTTTTTTTACTTTGTGTTCGTCGATTCGACGAAGGTTATGGTTACAGGGTTAAGATTATATATTTTCCGAGTTAAAAACTAGACTATTTTCAATCTTAAAATTCCAAAATTATTGAAGTTTTATGTATTTTAGCCTAAAAATGGCCGACAGCCTTATTTTTTATAGAAAAAAATTTTCTTAAGGAATATAAAAAATGTTATATCTTTGTATAAGCCAGCAATATGTACATACGTTTCGCATAAAATTTATCAACCTTGTAATATATGGAGGTCCTTCAATTTGATCTATTTTACATCGGAATTTTGATTTTAGCCTATATGTTTTAAAAGCCCAATCTGAAATATAATACTGAGGTAATAAAGCTATATATAATCCCAACTATTACTAAAAGTATTTCATGGTCAGTAGTCCATATGTGGACTTTATGGGCAAAAGGCTAAAAACTCCAATTTTGGGATTTTTTGCATTTATTTTGGGAATTGTGGGATTTATTTTATCTTAATGTTGCAGATTTTTTTTTTAATTTTCGCTGACTAAAAAAAGATTCATTTGAATCGGTTAACTAATAAAAATTTTATTGCATATTCAATATCTTTACTATCCTCAAATTTAGATTTTTTGTGAGGCGATTACATAGTTGTGCGCCAATTAATTCCGATTCCATCCGATTTGTCAATCACTCATAAATGACTATTTCTTGGCATCTGGTGTGTGGTATTGGATCGATGAATGACGCGATAGACTAGTTTGAAATGTGCTAGTGAATCTGGACATATGGATTTAATTCCCTCCAAAGCCTCTATCTGTCTGTTTTACTATAACGTACTGTGCTGAGCTTGATAAACTAGGAATATAATTTGTAATTGCATTTCAACGTAAAATAAATAAATTTAACAACTTGATAACATTTTCCTAAAATAACTATAAGTAATAAATAAAATATTCAAAACAAGTCAAAGGAGAAGTAACACTCAGACAGTTAAGCCTAAGGATAGATTGCTTTACTTTCTTTGGGAATGGGATAGTAGATGGGAGTAGAACTAAGACAATGATAAAATAAATGAATAGAGAAAAAAGTTTCACTTTTGGCAATACTGAAATTACATGTCATATTTATTTTGAGAACAGTGTTGCTTCGCGGATTCGTAAAATAGCTCTGGGTGGAGGAACACGTGCGCGCGTCATTGTCGTTATCGTTTAAAGTCAACCAGGCCGTTCTTGTTGCTAGGCCTTCGAGTGGTTTACGTCTCACTCTCGCACTGGGTGATTGGCTTCCACGATTAGCTGTACTTTAGTACAGTTAATTAGTGGTTGCATTAATCAGCCATGTGCAATCGTTCTGGTTATCGTGTATAACCACAATATTTAATAAATGAAAAGAAACTTAAAACATATAATGAAAATAATAAATAAAATAAACTAATTTAAAAGAGAAAAAAGAAATTTTTACAAACTAACAAAAAATAAAATAACGAAAAAATATAAAATAAATTAAGTAAAGGCTTCACTATGGAGTTATTGTCTCCAGAAGCCTTTTTTTATCATACTGCCGTTCTAGGTTGAACGGCATAATTAAGGAAGAAGAAGAAGAAGTGTTGCTTCGCCCCTGGTGTCAAGTAGGCACATTGATTTTGAAGCCTTATAGCTATTTTATTAATATTTTAGTGTGATATATTAGGGCCCTAAGCTCTACTGGGATTTAGAGGGAATAAGAAGAAAAAGAAGAAGTGAAATATATATTACCAAGAATAGAAAAAACTCTTACATATCAGAAAAAAAAATTATGTTGCGGCTGCGGTGAAACACATTCCATACACTGTATACAAGGTCAACTGTCAGTTCTTGGTAAGAATGCACCATTTAAAGACTTCATTCGTATTTATCTATTGACTTAGCGGCTACGATTACATATAAGCAATAGAGGTAACTATAAGCCTTTCCATGATTAATTTGTAATGTCACGAAACCCATTAACGTAGAATCGAAAAGAAGTCATTGTATTTTAATTCATTGGGGGTCTAAAAAATAATAATTTATATATCGCACCCTAAATACAAAAGGGTCACAACTCAAAATTTTCCAAAACTGATTTTTTTCCGTAAATTAATTCAGAGTACATATCTCTAACTACTGCAAAAATTTCTTTCATATAACTATCTTATTTAACTGCAAAAATACAGTTATATCTGTTTTTATGTTAAGTGTGCTGCTTCTGCACATAAACAGTTTTTGGTCTCTCCTGAAAATTTTAGTATTTTGAGTTGTAACCCTTTTGTATTTAGGGTGCGATATGTATCGGGTGGTTAAACTTTAAGGGCCGATGTTGAATGGGAACCACGCGTAAACTTCAAGTTTTTTCTGCATTTACTTTGACATTTTTAAATTTCAGACTAACTCAATTTGAACCATGGTCATTCCGAACGACGTCAATGGTCAGAATGGTGGTAAGAAATGGCAATAGTGGATGATCTATTTTCGAAGAAAATCATTTTCAGTGATGAGGCACATTGTCGCATTTGGGCGAACGACAATCCCAGAGTGATTGTCGAAGAACCAATGCTCCCCACAAAGAGTGACTGTTTAGTGTGGTTTATGGGCTGGCGGTACCATCGGGCCATATTTTTCCAAAATTAGGCCGGTCAGGCAGTAACTGTGAATGGTGTTCGCTATCGAAGAATTGGAAGATGTGGATGTGGACGATATGAGGTTTCAATAGGACGGTGCCACTTGCTACATAGCTAAATAATGACTCTTTTGCACGACAAATTAAATGGCCGTGTTATCTCACGTAGTGGCGATGTCAATTAGCCGCCAAGATCATGTGATTTGACACCGTTGGACTTCTTTCTTTGGAGTTATTTGAAAGAAAAGTCGATAAGCCAGCAACAATTCAAGAGCTAAAGGATTTGTGGAACAAGATTAACGTGAGTACCTGCCAACTCGGCCTCACGGTGGTCTTACTACCGAGTGAAACTTAGGCGTAGACTAGCGCCCCCATTGTGTAGTATAACAACACTTTACGATTGCCACCAATCGCTTTTTGTGTGTGATACAGTCACAATGAGTAGCAATTTATATAATATGGCAAGCCTTTCCAAGGCAAGCCTAGATCCATATTATAACCTCTTGCTTAGGGGTTTGGAGACTATCCATACTCCGTCTGTTGAGAGTGCAACAGCACACTTGATCGACCTTGCACCTTACCTACTTAATCGATCTTAAACCACAACCACCACGTGTACCCCCGAAGGGGACCTCGCCAATAACCGGTCACAGAGAGGATAGGCTCTCTGTGGGGCCACCGATTCCCGTGGTACCAGTCCTTTGGGCACTGGTAGGGCCTCGAAGAGAACTCGTGATTTTACTCACAGACCTTTTCTTCCAGATTTAGGCTCTAGGAACCCTAGCGACTGGTGCCCCTATTTTCCCCGAGTGGAATGCGTCAAAGCATTTGCCATATTCCTGCAGTGACAATTGGAACCCGCGGGGGTAAAGAGCTAAGGGATTCGTGATACAGA